>CM043118.1:32053151-32768920 GCA_023701765.1 Hylyphantes graminicola
GCTACAGCAGGTAGGGACTCATTTTAGTCCACTTGATGAAGTGCAAATAATGTTTGGTTAATGGAAAGTTGAATTATTGGTCAAACAGTTTTGAGGGATTTACACACCTTGCCAACCTAACTTGGATAAAAACAAAGTTTGAAAAGACAGAGGGAAAAGCGGTGGTTGGTCTGTTAGCTGGAAACTTTTGTAAGGTAATATGTGCATGATCTGAATACAATTTAACCAAAATATGCTTTTCATTCTGATAAAATTGCCAATTTTTCTCAAATAATATTCAAATCTGTTAGACCTTAAGCGAAACTAGTGTTTTAAGCACGTTTTTTAAACGGATTCGCAAATAATTTTTGGAACTCTTTACATCCGCGGAAGGATCTTCTCCATTGCACATTTCTATTTACCCAACTTCGGTTGGCAAGGAGAGTAGAAGAACCTTCGAATTGTTATTTTTATTTCCATTGAGAATCTTTTTCTGAGTTTTATTTGAAATGTTTGCCTTTGAATGGGTGTTAAACTGTACACGTGAAGATAAAACTCACTCCTTTGGAGGACAAAATGTACTTGAAGTTATTATTGGCTCTTTGTTTAGAATAGCAAGGCTGTTTTTAAGAAATTTCATCGGGCTATCACGGTTCATTCACAGAAAGTTATGACTCTTACACAGTTTTAAAATCGGTGATCCATCGTTTGAAGTCCAGAGACGAGCCTCTCACCGAGAAATTTCTTGGTTCTGTCCTAGCCTTACTATAGATTCTTCGTACAGGAGAAGAATTAACTAAAAAAATCATTGAGGTGCCCGAGTACACTGCAAAATACATGATCGTTAAATATATGGAGTTAAAATTCCCGAAAGCCACTGATAGTCCATGACTGACACTATCTTATCCTTTCTCACCAACATCGCCAACTTTCAATATTAACCCTTTCAGTCCCAAAAATTTACTACGCTACAGAAACATCTGATATTCACAAAATAAGCTTATTTTAGGTCAAATATACGAATTCCATAAGAAAAAAAAATCATTTAAATTTTTTATATGGTTTTTGAAACAATGCCAAAATTCTTTAACTGTGGAAAACAACAAAATAAAAATATTTTTTTCCCCCTAAAAACACTTCGATTTATATATTTTAAGGTATCTGACAATTTTATCAAAAAAAATTTATTAATTTTTTTAAACCGAAATAGTTTAAATTTTGTTTTAAATTTGTGGAACTGAAGTGAACTTATCAAAAATCAGGAGAAACACTTGTTGACTATTTTCTAAATAAAAAAAATAAGTTCTGACTTCTATTGAGATTAATGTAAAATATTGTCTAACAGAACACATTGTGAAGAATCGAATGATGTGTGTTTGGATGTCGTAACGGGACATAAACATTTTGAAAAAAATATTGAAAGTGATGATGCCAAATGGCATCACTGGGACTGAAAGGGTTAAAATATACTCTGCACAGAGGCACGAAATAGTTGAAAATGTACTTGTGACAAACGTTGCAACAATTTTCAATCGCAATCGAAGTAGAAAAATTAAGAATTTTAACCAGGCATATGAAATATTTGAGTTTCAAAAGCCTGGAAGGCGTCTAGCTTAGATGTAAATCACCATCGCTCAGGTGTTTCTCATCCATCACCATCTGTTGTTATTGAGAGTGAGATAACCGAGTTTCCATAATTCTTCGTTATTGTATCAAGATACAGCTGCAGGCAGGACAAAGTTCTTCGACGGTCCATGGATATTTTCATTTTGAATTTTCTTTACCAACCCTTTCTTTTATTACTTTCTCCAAAACAAGGCCACAATACCATTGAAGGCTAGGAATAGACAGCTTGTAAACGCACAACCTAACCTCACAAAACTATTTTTGCTGCTCTTTTGTAGAAAGTTAAGTGATGAAAGACAGTCTCTTCGAAGAGAAAAAAAAATCCGTGGCCACAAGTTTTTTCAAGTCTTAGCGAAGAACTTCTGCCCTTATTTAATCGATTTGTTTATTAAATTTTCATCATTCTTAAATAATTTGACAATTTTTGTGTTTGTGTATATTGCTTTTATGATTGCTCTACTTTGTTATATTTTTATACTATTGCATTTTTGTGGTTCTATTTGATGATCGACAATCCTCTCTTACGCTTGCTTGTAAGCACCGTGGTAAAGTACAAAGGAGGTTTTTTTTTAAGCAAAATACTTTTTTTTAAATCGCAGATCCAATTTAACAGCGTTAACTGATTAGCACCTAACCGGTTTAGAATCATTCGTTAAATTTCCTAATCCTAGCTTCTAAAAACAAATATTCAGTTTGTGAAGAATCCCCTTATTTTAACTCATCAATGCTTCGTTCTTTTGTAAGCAGTGATCGGCTCAAGGACTGAATTTTAATGCGTCAAGGCGCTGATTTCTCGAGATCAGCTGAAGTTAAATTCAGTAATTAACTTGCTCAATCTGAGAAAGCAGGGGAAAAATTGCGCTCCGATGGATTCAATTTAAAGCAGTAAACCTAATTTTCTTTTCGTTGATGGGGAGGTTGGGTTAGTGCTCTTTCAAGGAACTGATGCCGTTGATTCTCGTTGTTATTTAACTTCATTGTGTAAGATATATATTTTTTGTTTTGAACCTTTTACCAGAATGAAGGTGGAAGTACAGGAAATTATATTAAGCAACGTAAATAAAGTAACAAATTCCCGTATCAATTTTAAAATTTCACAGCAAATGTTAATGAAATTTAGTGATACCATGGTTAATTGGAAAAACTTATTTGAATTTTCTTGATTTTTTAGATTAGGTTGAAACAAACACACTAAAACAATTTCCGTTATTTTAGAATATAAGAATATCTGCTATAATCTGTTTCCTTAAAAAATGAAAATGTATGGAATGCGTGCACTGAAGAGTCATTAGTTTGTATTTAGGAATAAGAACACAATTGAGTGAACCAACATATTCAGAACTAGATACAAATGGGCCTAATCATTCTAATTAATTCTAAGAATGTTATAAAGGCAAAATTTTTGCAACTTGTCTGGATAAATTCAAAAGGTTTCTAGAAATTAACCCAAAAAAGAGAATTCTAGAAACAATAACAGCCCACAGACTTAATTACTGAAAAATTCAATTAATTGAACTTGAAGGCATAAAATTCTTTTAAACATATTTTCGACACCTTACTTCGGTATGGCCATTTTATAGCATCGGTCATTAATTTTAGATACCAATCGTGTTTAAAATTTTTGGCGGCGTAATTCCCACGATATTTTTATCTGAAAGTCTGAAAAACTTTTGAATTAAAGCCTCTCAACATTCACACACAATATAGAATTTATTTTAAGACACGCAACTCATGTTAGCCAATATTGTATTCACGAACAAGTAACACCAAACTCAGGTGTTGGCTCGTCACCTGACTGTGGTTCTAAAATACGACGCCCGTCGCCAATAGCCCTCGTGTAGCTCTAGTGCGACGATAATTCAAACCAAAACCAAAAACCAAACTCAGGTATCCAGATACAGCACAAAATTTATTTTGAGACGCAATTGTCGTACTCATATTAGTATAAATATTGCATTAACGAACAGGTAACACCGAATTCAGACATTGAGACACAACACAAAATTTATTTTAGACACATTGTATTACTCCTATTCGGAAGTATCGCATTAACGAACAGGTAACACTGAACGCTGTGTCTTAATCTTAATCATCCTTGTTTTGCCTCTCCCCCCGAAGTAGATCCTTGTTTATAACAAGATACAAACAGCGATGATTAGAATATCAAATCGCGCGATCTTCATCCAATAAGCGCAAGGAATGGATTAAACCGGTCTTAGTTGGAGACTTCTTTTAGTTCTCTAATTCGTAAGCGAACGGAGCACGGGATATATTTTTAATTTACAAACGGCGTGATTATTATTTTTACGAAAGGGGAATCGGCCTGATCAAATTAACATAGCTTTAATTTGTTTAATGTTGTTTGAGTGAGTTGCGCTATTAGATTTTGATATCATGGTACTTTGGCAAAAATGTAACTGATACTGTAGTAAAAAGACTAGCTTTTTTACACACCCAGTGTTGCAGGACAGTACCCAGGTCCTGATCTAAGAAAATTCAGAGTACAACATAATATATTCTGGGGCCAATTCATGGGTTTATGGTAAATTTTGTGTATGATTTCTCTTAATAATGGTGCTAAAACAATTTTATCGGCTTTCTTATTGTATCGATCAAACCAACCCCGTTAAATCAATGCCTGAGTTAAAATAAAGCTAAACAAAAAAGCAAGGTCTCAGGAAATATTGAAATTTTGGGGGCTTACAGCATTTACCATCATAGAAAATAAGATTTAGGAACCTCTGAAATTTGCCTAGGGCTAACTGGCCTTAGGGTGGATGCGACCCTGCTGGGCGTACCTTTATCAATGGTGATTTTTATAGTAGGTGACTTTTCGTTTATTAAATACGATATTTATTTAATGCCGTTAGTCTCTTCTCGCAATTTATATATGTTATGAAGTAGAAGCTTCCTATTTATGCATAAATAGTCCCCCATATTTATCATTTTCTCCTTTGCAAATAGCAATATTAAAAAAAGCAACATTGAACATTAAATAACAAGTAACAAAAGTTTTAATGTTTAAACATTTAATAAACATTAGATAACCCTTTGTAAATATAAATATAAAAACAACAACATTAAACATTTAAGAGCAAACAACAAAAGTTTTAAAGTTAAAACATTAGATTAACATTAGATTAAGTTAAAACATTAAAACCGTTTAATACTTTAGCAGAAAACGGTTAAAAAATAAGGTGCAAGCTTGAAACTTTCTAGCTGAGAATCTTATTTGGATCGTGAATTTACCAATTTTTTGGTAAAACCATAGCTTGAATATATATCAAAAGTGGCAAATCAACGCTTCACAAAGTGATGGAAGCTAGAACCGTTCCAGTGTTCTAGTACAATCTTGCAACAATATGTTTTAACTGTGTATGCAATCAAACCCATTAAAAGACAAATTCCTAAATAACAGTTCCAATTTTGTAAAAATAACAACGTTTTGTAATTCGAAGAATGAGTTTGACTTTTTGATGATTCCTAGCGATAAAGAATAAAACAATGAAAAGCAATTTACATTGTTTAAAATTCTTAAATTGCAGTAGCGTTTGTCGCATCTTTTAAAGGTAAATATCAGTTTGTTTTAACTGGATATAAATCTGATTTAAAAGATTGAGAGTAAAACTCTCTAGTTTACACGTATGGAATTTTTAACGGAAAAATAAAGTGGAAATACATATTTATTAATTACAGTTCCATAGTTCATTTATAACTATTGGTTTTGTTTAAGTAATATTGGCTACGGCTAGTTCAAGAAATATGCTTTTTGTTATGCCTTCTGTTATACTTTTAAAAATTTTCAATGTCATATAAAATAAATCATAGAAATTGTTTTGAAAAAAGAAACCTTTCTTTACTTTTCCTACATTTCCTTTTACATACAATCTCAAACTCAGTCAGACGGTATTCTTAAATAATTTTAAACTATTGCTTTAAAAAAACTTTTATAAAATATTTTTAAATACTTTTTCTACTTCATCATTTTTAATCATTTATTAACCCTCTTATGCATACTGTTGCCATATGGCAACAAGTAACATAATCCGCTTTATTCTATTAAAATAGAGCTCCTTCTCGACAAATCTGCGTTTTTCATCTATTGCATTCCATTTTGAAGTTTTAGTTACTAATAACCCTCATAGATGACAGTAGTAAAAGTGTATTCAAAATTAAAGAGTGAACTTATAAACTGTTTTGAAATTACGTCTTTGGCAGTATTCAAAGTATAATAACATTAGTACTAAATACAAATAAATTGTTTTGAAAAAATAATTATAGTTCAAGATTCACGAGGGCTATTTTGAAATATATTTAGTAGTTTTCTAGTTATTCTTATTAAAATTGGAATTTTGCAGTTGGTTTTTGCCATGGCAAAAATTTTAAAATTGAAATTATTTAAATTCCAAAGCAGTTAATTTTTTTCAGTATTTTTCCTATAATGTATGAGTATTAAAGATACAAATATGCTTTTTTTTATGAAAAAAATTCATGCATTACGGTTTAATGATTTATAAAACTCAATTTTTAGTTTGTTTAAGAAGCAACAAATGATTTTAAGAGTAACAGAACTTGAGTTTGTCGATAATTTAAAGTTGTTAAATTTTTCGAAATATAATATTAAATGTAATATTTTTACATTATGCAAAAAGGTTATACATTAAACAAAGAAAACTATAAAAAGTTCCTTTACAAATTTGAACTGTTTTTTTCGTGATTACTCAATTTAGCTCTGTTTAAATTTGTTTCAAAATACCTATATAAAAAATCTCAACCAAAGCACTTAAAAGATATTAATTAAATATTTAACTAAATCTTTTATTTTACCTAAAGCAATCTCTTGGGACACCAAACAAAACAAACAGATTTATTCGTGCGAATAAAAAACAAAATAAACAACCAAAATGAAATTCAGTTTAATACTACTATTTACATTTTTTATTTTGGTGTCAAACATAAAGAACATTATAATCTTTCATCATAAACTTTTTAAAAATAATAATTTTTTCCATAAATTTTCTCCATCAAAAACCATAAAACGCTTGAAAGACGAATCAAAGTGGATTATTATATGCAAACTAGAGCTTATTTAGTTCTCTTTGGGGAAATGGCGATGATTTCTGGCGACAATTTGGCTCCAGGGCGGGAAAAATCTCCAGAGGTTTTCACTCAATGTTTATATTCACTTTTGCATTTGATTCAGTTTCCCCCCTTGCCTCATTTGAATAGTAATAAGGCAGGAAAAAGGGCCGTGGAAAAAAGTTCCACTGGGCTTTTTCAAGTTCTATTTTTTTTTCTTTTATCGTTTGCTTTAATCACAGTCCGGAGTTTTGCTGTGATTACTTGAATTGTTTTCTTTGCTTCTTTTAGTTTTTTTTTTGTTCGACAACTTGTTGCTGAAACTGATTTTCGACAATTTTCTTATGACTGAAAGATTTGTATTTTTTTCTTCGAAAAAAGGCCATTTGGGACTAATCTTATCAAACGATAAGTTTTGGTTTTATATTTAATGGCTCATTTAATTTGAAACTTTTTGTAATAATTTATCTTCTTACTTTCCTTTTTCATTTATAAACGTTAAAAGATGTGATTTAATCTAATATTTTTTAATGCGCTGTACATAATTTATTACTTAAATGAATAAAAGTAAAAATCTGAGTTCTTTCAAATAAACTGTTCATTAAATTGTTTTGTCAAAAATTATTTATTCAACAGAATTCACGAAGTACAGTTATTAAATTTGTCCAAGATTTACTTGTACATGCATTGCCCTTAACGCTGGAGATTGTTTGCTTTTCTGCGTATAAAGTACCTGCAAAAGGAAACAACTTTTACAGATAACAATTTTTTTCATGAAGTGAAGCACGATAATCACGTAAGGTAGAGCATTGCTTCATTATTTGGAATTTATACTTAAAAAAGTTGTTATTATAGTATCTTTATAGCTATCTGGATTTAAATTACAACACACTATAGAAGTAAGCTAGAAAATTCTATTCCTATTTTCGTGGTGTCACCACACATTATCACATTGTTATAAACACAGAGTAGCAATTTTAAGAAAGGCCCCATAGCGAACAACGGATTCTTGAATATTGAATATCGTGAAAATATTAACTTGAATGTTATTTATTTTTAGTATCATTTTTAGTATCATTCGTATAAAAAAATATTTTCTCCGTTATCTACGGTATAAAGCAACGATGTGGATAATTTTGTTTTTCGAAAAATAAGTTTTAATCGAGTAATAATCGAGTTTTGTCTAACTTAAGAAGTTGTATTTGGACAAATATATCCCAACAAAAACATCTCTGTAAAAGAGGGCCAAGTTCTTACAAAAAAAGGTCTGGCCTACAAAAGAAGTGAAATCAACAAAAAGACCAAGTTCAATGGAATTTGCTGAGTTAAAGTTCTAGAAAAAATAAAGCCTGGACAACCAAAGATTTGAAAACAAAAAAGGATCAAGTTCAATAGAAGTTGATGAGGTTATAAACCCCAAAACATTTTGTTTTAAGATGCAGCTTAGGTCTAACACATTCTTAGTAGCTGTTTGTGTAACTTGGCCAATACGCATCGTGAATATGGAGTTGAACCCTTCGTACCTGGTTGCATTTCACCTCGGGGCGTTTGAGTAAGTCTGTATTTGATTTATCCTCAGTTAAGTGGTGAATGACACGCACCTCTCGGGTGGAAAGGGGTAAAATAGTAGTCGTACCACATGCGTTGGCGTTGCAGGTAAATAATAAAAATAAAAACGTTTGCTTTTGTTGCCAGGATTGCCATCACATTTAGTTGGCGATACTTATCTGAATGAACATTTAGCTGTTTGCAACTGTTGAAGCGTTTTAATAAGGTAATCGTTCTATTTCCTTCAAAGAAAGTAAGAAAGAGTAATCAAAGCTCCATATATTATAGTAAAGCTTAGCGGTTTTACTACAAGATTCAAGCATTGGAAAACGAGATGCTACATTTACTTACCTAAAGAAATGCTCCAATCTCCATCGACTATTGTATTGATCTATTTAAAATTTTTAAAACATTTTTATTTTTTTATTTTACTTGATTATCAATAAGGTTCCAGCTGAATAAGGAGAAAGACATGTTTTTTCAATTGCAAATAGCATTTATTAATATAAAAACACTAACAGAAATGTAATAATCTCGAACATATATATATATATATATACATAAAACTACATAATACAAACTAACTAAATGTGTCAACTTTATAGTTCATTATTAAAACACCACAGCACATTATTGTTCTATAGATATACAACACATAGCCATCACCACGCAGAATACCACTAGGATTAACCATTTGATTAACTAGGGATAAATCAAATACAGACTTACTCAAACGCCCCGAGGTGAAATGCAACCAGGTACGAAGGGTTCAACTCCATATTCACGATGCGTATTGGCCAAGTTACACAAACAGCTAGTAAGAATGTGTTAGACCTAAGCTGCATCTTAAAACAAAATGTTTTGGGGTTTATAACCTCATCAACTTCTATTGAACTTGATCCTTTTTTGTTTTCAAATCTTTGGTTGTCCAGGCTTAATTTTTTTCTAGAACTTTAACTCAGCAAATTCCATTGAACTTGGTCTTTTTGTTGATTTCACTTCTTTTGTAGGCCAGACCTTTTTTTGTAAGAACTTGGCCCTCTTTTACAGAGATGTTTTTGTTGGGATTTCACTTCTTTTTGTAAGTGGGAACACACAGTGAAGTATAATGAATAATGTGTTTAGTGAATAGGCAGTATCCTATTAAAATAAACATAGGATGGAGATTTACACTGCGGCGAGTACAATATTTACAATTCCTGTTTAAAAGAAATATATATTGGTGGCAACAAGCAGTAAAAATAGTTTATAACTTTTTAAGTATATTTTGTAACAACAATTGAATTAACGTCGCACTAGAGCTGAAACCAAACAATAACTATAGTGAAATTATTTCCTGTTCTGACTGCTTTCTAAACAAGAAGTTCTAAAAGAACTAAAATAGCCTACTGATGTCCTGTCACTTTAATACTCACCGAAATTCTTAGAGAATAACAAGAAGGTTTGTAATAGTAACTGTCACCTGGAACTGCTTCCACACAAAATTTATACACCTTAGAAAAAAATAGCCAAACACAACATTTAGTTGTAATTTAAACTTTTATAAGCATGCCTTTCCAACAAAAAAAAAGAATTTTTAAAAGTGGATGATTAGAACCGAAAGAATGACAGACTGTTTTATAAAGGACAGACGGACAGAAAAAAGTACAGACAAAAAATCAAAAAGTTTGAAATATAGGTGTTTGATGTCATACCTTTCGAACAAAAAAATAATTTTTAAAATCGAGCGGTTAGAACCGAAAATATGACAGACCTTCTTATAAAGGACAGATTGACAGACGGACAGAAAAACGTACCGACAGACGGACACAAAGTTTGAAATATGATGCCATAACTTTATAAAAAAAAAAGATTTTTTAAAATCAGACGATTAGAACCGAAATTATGACAGACCGTCTTATAAAGGACAGACGGACAGAAAAACGTATAGAAAAAAATCAAAAAGTTTGAAATATAGGTGTTTGATGTCATACCTTTCTAACAAAAAATAATTTTCAAAATCGGGCGGTTAGAACCGAAAATATGACAGATATTCTTATAAAGGACAGATTGACAGACGGACAGAAAAACGTACCGACAGATGTACACAAAGTATGAAATATGAAGCCATACATTTATAAAAAAAAAGTTTTTTAAAATCGGACGATTAGAACCGAAATTATGACAGACCGTCTTATAAAGAACGGACGGACGAAAAAGCGTACAGACGGACGGACAAAAAGTATAAAACATAGGTCAAGCCTTTGATATATGTCATTTCTTTCTAACAAAAAAAAAAATATTTTTTTTAAATCCGATGGTACTGTTTGAAAGATTCTGTTCAAGAAATCGTCACTTGACCACGATTTAAAAAATACGAGAATCGCCGCCAATAACCCTTATGTAGCTCTAGTACAACGTTACTGCAAGCAAAATCCTTAAAAAAAAACATTTGCCCGTTGTGAAGCATTGGTTCCAACCATTACTCATATGTAGTCCTTGTGCGATGTTAATCCCACCTCCAAACAACCAATGGCTCTTTATAAAACATGGTGCTGGTTGCCAGCTCAGGTTGACACATTAAATTAGTAATATCGTGTGCTAAATCCCACACATGAAAACCTTTAACGTATCTGAAGGCAAATAACTATTTGAATTGTTGGCGACGACGTTTAATCGCCGCTGGTATATCAGCGTATGGAGAGCATTGCAACTGCTTATGAAAAAGGGCGCCTATCAGTTTACGCCCAACCCCGGGTAAAATCTTCGAATTTCGGATTTTTCCTGTTATATGCATGCTCTATTCTATAAGTGTTCCAATTTTCGTAACTCCATAACAAGCCGTTGTACCTAAACATTATGATCGCCCGTCAGTGAGTCAGTGAGTCAGTCAGTGAGGGACATATTTGTCGTTTTTCTGGTTCATTTATCTCTGGCTTAAATGAATTTCGAACGCTGGAAATTTTTTTCTAGGTTAAGTCTCACTAGGACACCCAGAAAAAAGTCTAAACTCGAATCTAAAGTGCGTAGAAGAAAAGAACTGGGTCTCCAAAATTATGCCGAAATGGTCCCAGTAAAGGATAGTCAGTGCCGCCTTCGTTATGAACTTGGCGATGCACTGCCGTGCATCCAGATACTTTTTGGTATTAAATAATGTTTTTAATATCAAATTTGAAACTGTGAGTTCATTTAGGGGTCGAAAAACATCTTTATTTAAAGCATAAATTAAGCGGTATTTAAAACTTTCGATTCTCCTTTTCTGAGTTACTCTAATAACGTTATAAAAACTTTAAACATCCAAAATAAGCCATGTTCTTACTAATAAATCCCAATCACACACAATAAATCATTCCTATAATTCAATCAACCATCAACACAAGATTGGGGATTAATTTCATATAAGCAAAGTAACACCCTACTTATTTCTCCTCTTCTGGGATTCTCACGTTACCCAACTCTGACCCAAAGACTACCAAACGATAATCACTATATATCGTCTGCAACTAGGGGTGAGTGGTGATAAAGGGTTAATGGGGAGGGAGGGCCTGTCATGACCCATGAGAGGGGATGTTTCGCTATTCGGAATTGCCAGAGTAGGTGTATATTGATTGCAAGATCGGGTTGTTGAGTGTTATTTTTATGGTGCTGAGTAGGGTTGTGACTATATGCTTGAGTGTTATGTCGATGGTTATTCTTAAATTTGATTTAGCAGTTTTAGCGTCTTTAACAAAACTAATAATTTTAGATAAACATTCAATTAATTAAAGGGTAGTATTTTCGAGCAATAAAATCAAACTGCAATCGATATTAATCATTGTACATAAAAAGTAAGAGGTTTATGCAGTAAATTTCTTTCGTAGCAAGACTCGCGTGTTGTGGAGCTCAGTTCAACTATAATTCCCATTGATAGCATACAATTTGTTAGGAATTATTCCCTTAACTATGGCTTCAGTTATAGTTTTTTTTAAGCATTAGCTATTTCATTTAGAATTTTGTTTTGATATAAGTAATAACCCTAGTATTTCCCAATATCATGTGACATTAGTTTGGCATCTTTTCGATTTCATTTTGATAATGCGAGATTGAAGCATTTAAGTTATTGCAAATTATCCAATTATATTAAAGAAACATTTCTTATTTCGATAATTAAATTTACTAAGTAATTAAGGTCTAGTAATATCGAAGTGCCGGTCAGGGCCTATTAAAAGGGTTAGCACGCATTTTGGTACAAGTAAATTATGAGGTAAGTTAATTTTTTTTTCAGTTTCTATTGCATTGGTTATGACAATCTCATTTGCAAAAACGAGTGTTTGCCATATAAGCATTTTTTCATTAATTGTGAATTATCATAACAGTATAATAAAATCATTTTAAAAGGAAACAGCTTCCGTTTATTTAACAATTAATTGATAAAAACTATAAAGTTTAAAAAATAGTGTAGCTCTCTTCGGAATGTTTTGAGGCATTTTAAAGCTTAACAATTACTTATTAAAAATTTAGATAATATTTCCTTCAAATTCGCTTTATTTTGCAGTTATGATGATTATTATACCTGGTGAATAAATGCTTACATGACAAAGCAATACTTTCGTTGAATTTGGGATTAAAAAATTAATTCTTTACCATTTTGGAACTGATCATCATTATTAAATACTGAAAGATAATTTACTCTCTAGTGAAGGTAGAACTAAAAGTTGTAGTCACATCTGACCTTGCATAAATACCACAAATTTAAATATATGAAGCAAAATAGCACTCATTTTATCAAAAACATACAAGAAAGGATAAAAAAGACAAGCTTTCATATTTTATAAAATTAAAATGTATATATTAGTTAAAAATGGCGCTTCAAGGAAATATAATGTAAAATATCAATAATGCAACAAAATCTGGTAAATCTCTACCATGTTTTTTGAACGCACCTTTAAAGGAAGGTTATGTATTACAGCTTATTTGGTATTTGGAATATAAATATTTTTTTTTATAAAATGCTGTTAGTGAAAGATATATCGTTGTAGCGTATTATGTAAATCTGTATCATGCATGACATGATTTTCTTTACAGAGATTTCATGGCATACTTTGAAAGTAACATATATAAGATTTATTATGGATTTAAAATTGAGGTACATGATTCTGTGAAACGTGGTTTTATCGAAAAAATGCATTTTTGATACAACGCGATTTCCCAAGAGGTATATGGGGTTTTACGATGAATAATAAAATAGTATAGGTTATGTTGTGATTTTCAGAATTTAGCATTCTTAAAAATGTATTGAAATTTGCTACTGGAATTTATTACATGTATGTAACCCTTTTATTTTAACTTCTTTGATAATTATATGTTGGTAAACATTTTTAAGAATTGTTTATGAAAATTTAAACAGTTTTATGCCAAAACAGTTTAATTTTGTTTTTATCAAAATATGCTAATTTTTTATCATTAATAAATCAATGATTAATAACAATAAATCATAATTGCCTTATAAAGGAAATTTCTCATGATTTCTTAAAAAAAAAGAACATAAAGACATGCTTTATGATAGGGTTTAAAGTACACTTTAGTTTTTTGAAATATAAATTTTACCATGAAACACCTATAATTTTTTTTAATGAAACCTTCCTCAATTTTATACACTACATTAAATCATACAAGGTTTTAATTGGAAAATTGAGTATTAATTTGATTTTTTAAGATAAACATGATTCAATTTCCTTCTTGTATTGGTTTTTAATTAAAGTTCAATTCGTTTTTTACAGGGCAATAAAAATTGTGTCTCCCAATTAAAAAAAATTATCTACGAATGCAAATTACATAAAATAATCCGACGACGAAACTTTAACCATGTTTCAGTGCCTATTAATTTGTGAACAAAAACATTGCAGAAAGAAAATTATACATTTTAATCAAAGCTGTTTTTTTATACATACAACCGAGGTATGTCACTACAAAAGAAAATGTGATAGATACGTATTCTGGCTTTTTCTTTAACCATCGCATCCACACACTACAGTTCTACTTAGTGTAATATGAAGATTTCTTTTATAAATGCAATTAAATTCATTTAAGTTTTAGAGGTAAGTAGATCAAAAATAAGGTAAAACATGAATAATTAATTTATACTCAGCAAATAACATTTAAAATTAATTTATTTTTCAGCAGCGATAATTTTTTTCGTACTTCCGAAATCATTTTCAGACTAAAGACAAACATTAAAAAATTTGAAATTCGAAAAACCTAATTTAATTGTTTATCTTAGAACTGGAATAATAAAATGTAGTTTCGCGAAAATTTATCTTTTAAATTACACCGAAAAACCAACCAAAAAATATATTACATTTCTTAAAAAAAAAAAAAAATCTGAATATAAAAACTCGACCTCACCTAATCTATGGGTTAATAGAAATCATTTTCAGATTAAAAATGAGTATTAATAAATTAAAATTGAAAAAACATAATTTAATTTTTACCTTAGAGCTAAAATAATAAAATGTAATTTCACAAAAATTCATCTTTTGAATTAGCACTAAAATATATTTCATCTCTTAAAAAAATCTGAATACCAAAACCTGAATCTCCGGGAGGAAGAAAAACATAACCTAAAAAAGAAAAAAATATATATTCCCCCGCAAAAACTAATTTTTCTTTCTATAACGGGGACCTCCATAAGGTTATGCCATTAACCGTGAGGAAATATGTGTAAGACACGGATACACCGGTTTTTCTTCCATCATCTTTTATCCGGGTGTGTTTTCTTGGGCGGGAGATAGACGTGGTGGCTTAGTGGGTAGCGGGAATGTAATTTTTCCGGGCGCCAAAATCTGCTGTCGCTTTCTCACGATTGCATGGTGGGTTGCTTTACAGGACAAGTGGTGTTTGGGCAACACTGTAAAAAAAATCTGTAAAATACCAGCCCATTTTGTGGGTATCGTTTGCATCACAGTGTTGTAGTGTTTGTTTTACAGCAAATTAATATCGTATTGATTGCATTGTGAGTTGCTTTACAGGACAAGTGGCGTCTGGGCAACACTGTAAAAAAAAATTCTGTTAAATAGTACCAGCTCATTTTGGGGGTATTGTTTACATCACAGTGTTGAAATGTTTGCCACAGTGTTGTAATGTTTATTTTACAGCAAATTAATATCTTCTTGATTGCATGGTGGGTTGATTTACAGGACAAGTGGTGTTTGGGCAGCAATGTAAAAAAAATTCTATAAAATACCAGCCCATTTTGTGGGTATTGTTTACATCACAGTGTTGTTGGTTGTAATGTTTGCCACAGTGTTGTAATGTTTATTTTACAGCAAATTAATATCTTCTTGATTGCATGGTGGTTGATTTACAGGACAAGTGGCGTTTGAGCGACACTGCAAAAAAATCTGTAAAATATAATCTCATTTTGTGGGTATTGTTTACATCACAGTGTTGTAGTGTTTGTTTTAGAGCAAAAATATCTTCTTGACGTACAGAGTTAGTGAATAATTTACTCTAGGAGTGTTTAAAACAGGGAGTGTGGGTGAATCCAATCTCTACAAGTGAAGCGAACGATCTCGCCTGTACAACAAAATAATTTTTACTTCGCATGTAAATTCACATCACAGGGTGATGGTAATAGTTTTAGCTTAATTATTCTGAGTTTAAATGAGAGGGATTTTTTTTAGCACTGGAGATTTTCTTGAAAAAATCCACTTGTGCTCTTTGGTTGTCATTTAATGTAGCTAACAGGGTCTGATATTCACCTTCTTTAGCGTTAGTGAATACCTTAGTTCCTTAATAGTTCCATCGTTGAAGTACACTGTAAGAAAAACCATCCAATTTACCAACACAAGTAAAAGTGCTATCTTGCTGTGTATTTACTTATGGTAGAAAACTTATTGTGTGGTACACAACAGCGAAAACGTTTGCTTTACTGGCAGTGATTGGATGTAAATATTTTCTCTTTTTTTTTCGCTATTGGAGTAAGATGTTCACTTGACTCTGTACATTAAAAAATAGATTATCTGCAAAACAATCATTACAACATTGTCGCGTAAAAGTGTACTGCAAAATATGCTGCAATTTAACAGAAAAGTTTGACTGTGCTTTACAACTTTTGTGATGCACTCTAAGTTTTCTATGAAAAAATCTATGTATTCTTCCTGAAGTTCTTAAAGAAATGACGAAGTAAAGTATATATTTTTTTGAAGAAATTGAAAAAATTACACTTATAATTTTTTACAGAGGGGGCCTGTCCATTTTAATATAAGTTGGGATTATAAAGCATTACGAATACAGCCTTTCAACCACGAGAATTTGGTTAAAAATGACATTTCTTTTAGTTTTGAGTTTAATTTTTGAAAAATTGAGTGCGGCGGGAATTTTTGATGTAAACACTTAAGAAATTATTTGAAAAATCTGAACTTCCGCAAACGGGGTTTCATCCATAGCTATATTTAGAGCAATGAATCACTAAAAATGCCAGTTTTTAAACTGTTGAATAGGTAAATGGGGTTAAATTATGAATGACAAAAGTTATTTATTGTTATACTATTTGATTTGAAAGAACTAAAGCCATAAAAAATATGTTTTTTTTAAAAAATATATTAGTTAAAACCTTCAAGCTGGTAACCTGTTATTTTAAAAAATTCAATCGAGACTCAAAATCTTAAATTTTTTCATTGAAATAAATAAGCAAATATAATAATTTTGTTTACATAATGTACTTTGCATAGATAATAAGGACATCATGATTGATCCTATAACACTGCGTCATTTATAACAAGTAAAGTTTTAAAAAAGTAAACTAGCGAAATTGACTATCAAAAGCTGAAAAATGATGTTCAGTTTCTCTTCCCTTTAAAACCATATTATTGTTATTATTATTATTATTAATAATAATAATAATTTATCAAGCAAATCTGTAGTATCAGGATATACAAACGGAATTTCTACTTGCACGTACATCAGGTTTCAGGAGAGTAAGTATGCTTTTACCCTCAGAGGAATAACGTCTCGTCATTTAGAAAATTTTATCTGACGAATAATACAAAAAAGATTTTTGTTTCAATCTTTTTGCTGAAAAAAACGCAGCAAAACCTAACATAATAAACAGAAAATATATCATTTTCACACGTTGGATATAGAGGGGGTTTCACTCATTTTAAATTTGAAATGAAGTTTTGAATATTTGAAGTTAAATTGTGTATTAATTTTCCCTCTCTCAAAGCAGATCAGCTATCATATCTACAGCTAGTAAACTCACGTTTTCTTATTCTACTATTGTAAGTTTAATTCCTAGAGGTTCTATTGATTTTTTTTAGTGTATTTTTACTTTTTTCTCATTTTCTAATTTTCATTTCATTTTACGATTTTGCCTTTGGTTTTAGTAAAATGTTAAGAGTTTACCATAATCACACAAGCTATCAAAATTTGTTCTCTTAATGGTACCTCTTGATTGAAATAATTTAATAATTAGTATTTTTTTGGAGGTTAAGAGTAGATAGTGATATTAAATGCAAATTCTAACTAAATAATAAAAAAAAAGTTTTTGTATGAAACATTCTATGAAATTTACCTGAAATAGAAGAAAAGCAAATCATGCTAATTCTGAAAAAATCTAACTTATAGTTTTTATTTTTGGACTATTTTATTAAACATTCGTGAATGTTTTGAATTAACATCTAGCTGCGCAAGTAAGATAAACTTACTAAAAGTATTTTCGTAGCTCATAAACAATGTAAAAACTGTTTTATCTTCTGTTATTTTGAAGTCTGCTATACCTTAGCCTGCAAGAATTTTCATCAACGTCATGAGATCAGGGCTTTCTGGCTGAAAACAAGTCGGGCTTCCCACGGGTACAGGTCCTTGGGGACTATTTCCCTCCCCTTCAGGAACATGTCTAAATTGTGGAGGTGGCGCGCGATAGATGGCAGCATCTGTCACGCAAGTGTGTGTGTTGTGTCTGTCTTACTTGACAGAGGTTTATAAGCGGGTCTCTGACCAAGCACGCTAGCCTGAAAATATATGTATACCAATTAACCTACAAATCGTCCAAAAATAATGGTGCAGCCTAAATTTGCTCGTAATTCGAAGTTTTTATTTTGTGAAACGATAAGGGCGGGATGTCTTGGCTCGTGCTTGCACAATGGCAAGAGTTTTAATGGCAAGAGTGTGCACAATGGCACTAGTACTCTCTCTGTGCTGTAGTAGCAAGAGTACAATGATTTATCTTGTTGTGATAAAACTCTAAACAGATGATAGAAATAAATAATCCGAATCGTTACAAAATTAAATTTCGGAAACTTCATGGCAGTAATTCTGATGCTTTAAATTTTTAAACGGCATTTTTATTTACAAACCAGTATTTGGCATTGAGTTAAATTTGAGTTCTAGTTTAGCGCAAGATATCAATGGATTTTTTTCCGAAATTCAGAACATGAAGATTATTTTTTTAGCTAAAAACTATTTATCAGATATTTAAAATATTTTAAAGTATAAAAGTTTTGTGAATTTTGAGCAAACATTACAAGAAATTCAGGATGTATTGGTCCCATATTTACCGCCCTACCCTTACTTTTAAACCACTTTTCTTCAAAACCAAACAAAAATAAAAATATTGGTTGATCAAGATGAACTTCCACCCAATTCTTAGTCGTGCAGCTTTAGTGCAATGGTTACTAACCATAACCAAATTTTGGTGGATGTTGATCTAGTTATAAAACATTCTATATATCTAACACCTTTTTTAGAGAAAAACATCGCACTCAAATAATTACATTGTTGAAATATTCCGATCTAGCAAATCACAAAATCAAAAAGCAATGACAAGATATAAGTCACCATCTTTTTGAGGTAAGTGCTTGGTCAGAGTGGACTGCTCTCACTACGTCGCAAGTAAAAAAGTAACGCGGTCAGAGACCTTATTTACAGGATGTATTTTCGGCGTTTGCGCTTGATCAGAGATCCGCTTATAAACCTTCGTTAAGTAAGACAGACAGAACTTTTACTGACACTCAGAGAGAAATTACACCCAGGACGAAGCCAGTAATTGAACCCGCACTCGGTATATATTATTACCTTTGCAGGAAGTGTCGATATACCGCTCTACCCAGCTTTCACGCCACTGTTCCCCGTGCCAGTGTCGCGCCTACAGGTATTGACAGAGGCGTTCCGGGATTAGAGTTCGCTGCCAATAAAGTGCGCGCCAGGATTCGGGCCAACATCTGGCCGTCTTCCCTGCGCGCCGCGCTAATGATTTACGCTACGCTGGCCTTTTCTACGCCCCATCATTGCCCCTTGTAACAGCTTTATTCCCTGCACACACACTTGACTGACTGATACACTGCGGTTGCGGCGAAGGGGTTGCCATGGCTTGGCGAGGTATCGTCAGTTTTTAGGGGTGTTGGGGTTATTTACTTTTTTTACTGTTCCGAACTTAGATATTTTGAATTTTTATTAAATGTAATAAGAAATCTTATAATTTACATTTACAATGGATTGAGGAAAACTTTTGCCATTAAGATTAATTTTGACATGAAAAAATGGCATCAAAGAGAATGGTTGATGATAGCAGATATATATTTTTTATTTTTCTTATCTCTGTATTAATATCTATTCCCATAATATAAGAAGGTATTTTTTTACTTGTTTTTATAACAGTTATTTTAAAATATTTCACTTAATCATAGATTGGAAATGTAATTATAAATCATTTTTCCGTGTCTGAAATGTTTCTGAAAGTATAAGAGACCTTCGATTAGAGACATGCATTTTATTAGTTGGGAGACGTCTCTTTTATTTCCAAAGATAACCCTCTAATGTATATTGTTGTCATATGACAACAAGTAACATAATGCACTTTATTCTATTAAAGTAGAGCTCCCTCTCGACAAATCTGTGTTTTTTTCATCTATTACATTCCATTTTGAAGTTTTAGTTACTAATACCCTCATAGAAGACAGTAGTAAGCGTGTATTCAAAGTTAAAGAGTGAAGTTATTAACTGTTGTGAAATTACGTCTTTGGCACTATTCAAAGTACAATAATATTAGTACTAATTACAAATAAATTATTGTGAAAAATTAATTATAGTTCAAGAAGGTTTTTTTAAATATATATTTAATAGTTTTCTAGTCATTCTTATCAAAATTGGAATTTTGTAGTTGGTTTTTGCCATATGGCAATAATTTAAAAAATTAAAATTATTTAAATTTCAATGCAGTTAATTTTTTCAGTATTTTTTCCATAATGTATGAGTATCAAAGATCCGTCTTTTTTTTTTGGGATGAAAATAAAAATTTATGCATTACAGGTTTAAGAAAATTAATACCTCAAACTTGTGCGGAAAATAATTCCATCTCATCTGTGTCAACACCACCGGGAAGTTAACAATAATAGTTATCATTGCACACACGGCAAAAAGACACATTTTTACACACATTTCCAATTTAAGTTTTACCTTCAATTTTACCCACTTTATACTTTGACTAAGCCGCCCTGCCGAAACACTGCATTAAATGAGAAAACGGTTTTACAGAAACACTTGGAGCGGATTTTTTATGACGGAGATTTGAGGAGAAATACCTTTACATCAATAGTTTTAATATACTGCTTCAGCGTATGGTATTAGTCTTTAAATTTCTTCAGCATATAGCATTAATCATTTATTAAAACCTTCTTATACATAAAATTTTGTGAAAAGTTTTTTTTTTTTCAATAATTTTTTTTTTCAGTCCAATAGAATTATATAATTTGCAGAATGCAATTAAACGATATTAATATTTAAGTTTTCCCCCCCCTTTGTTGGTGTTTATGTTGCTATACGTTTATAAAAAGTTTTAGTATTTTTTCATGGATATAAATAGGAAAATGCTAATTAACTGTATGATTGGTTAAGTTAATATTAGCTATGCGAACAATACTATGAAACAGGAAAAAACAGAAAATTAAAGTTATTGCAAAGATTTATAACTAAGCAAAGATATAATGTCTATAACTTTTTTTAAATACCTAAAAGCATTGAGATAAAAATCCACATTACCATCATTCATACCATCCTTCATAACCATCGGAATCGAGTATTTAAAACCTAAGACATATAGTTTTAAAAGTTCTTTTGCTTTGGGATAACGCGTTCTATTTGTCGTTGCAGAGTCATAGGTTGGACTCTAACTATTACTAAAAATACAACACAATAAAGTATAAAAAGTTTTGCTTGTTGTATTTCTGGTACTTACGTTTGTTGGTGCAATCTCAGCTGTCCTTTTTTAAATGACTTCAAGATATTGAAGCAAAATTTCAATCATAGTTTATGTGCCTTCTTCTTACAATAGGTCCTAAACAGCCCAATATTCAACTCGCAGCTAACGAGAGGTATATTCAGTCCCATATAGCTAATCTGTTATCATCATCATCATCATCGTTATTATTATTATGAAATCGCAATATATTATCAAAATCAAAGTAATGCGCTGCAGCTTAACAATTTTCACCAGATATTAAAAGAGTAATAAGAAACAACACAAACTCGAAGGAGCAATTGACAGATTATTAAAGTATTAATTTTCATAGTTTTAATATCGCCATATTTCATCAAACGATAGAGACACAATTTTAATGCCTTAGCTTAAAACTTTATAATTAATTAATTAAATTAAATAACTGAATGATGTTTTCCCATTAAATTCTTTTTGTTGTATAGTTTTACTATTTTTAAACTTCATAAAAAACGATTAAAATTTTAAATAATGTATTTACAAGTATTGTGATCATAAAATAAATTTTTAGGCCGATAAGATGATAGCGGGGACTAGGGAGATCAATTGGTTGAGGCGTTTCACTTATGTGCAAAAGGTTCCAAGTTCGGGTCTGGGCAGCGTCAAAATAACTGCCGAACTATAAACGGCCCGTGCAGCCAAAAGTATACGACAAATAATACCCCGTGCAGAAGAAGTGTAAAATATGCTTCGAAATCTCAGCCTGCGTACTCTATGTCGTCCTTAACGGTTGCGTTGGGTGAATACTCAAGTGTCGGCTCGTCACATGACTGTGGTTTTAAATTACTACACCCGTTACCAGTAGACCTAGTGTAGTTCTGGTTCGATGCTATTCAAACTAACTTACACTCTTAAAACAAAAGAGTGAAATCCACTCCAGTTGGAGAAGTGCATTTTCCAGACTGTAGGAGTGAAAATTAATCAGACTGAGTTAAAATCGCTCGTTCGTTTTAAGAGTGTAACGTACATAAGATGATGCCGCAAAGTAGAATATCAGGAAACTACTTATTTTAAAACTGGGAAAACGTCGCCAACACACCACCATAAAACCCAGCAACCCCCCTCTCCAATACCTATTCCGACAATCGCTAAGGGTGTCGCGATATCCCTTTGAGAAGCGTGACAAAAGAGCGTTACACGAGGTGTGAATCGCACGATCCCCCAACATACGCTGCTCTGACTCGATTGACAAAGCTACAACATGAGGGGATTGTCGGATATACAGAATCTATCTTGTAATATCACGAGGGAATGATGTTTTTCGATTCAATCTTGCATAAAAAGATATTCAAAAAGCATATTGTGGGGAAAAAATATTTTTTTATGGTTATGGGAGTGTTGTATTTGGTTGGAAGGAGATTTGAATTTGTTTTTGGAATCTTACATTTTTTGGAGTTTATGTTGTTTATTTTTTATATATTTTTTAAGTTCAACTTTGTTGGATGATATATGCTTTGGAGCTATGGGACCAGGCAACTAAATTCATCTGAACTTTAATCAATTAAGTTTTAAAAAGTAACTTAAGGTTAAATATAATTCCGTGACACAAAACCGGTCAAAGGATTAATTTGCTACTGCAGAAAAGTTGAGAAACTCAAATACAAAAATAAACTTCATCACCCTTGGATTTATAAACAGAAGAATCTTGTAATTTCAGCTCCGGACCACATCTACAAAGCTTGAAACGGTTCACTATTTCACGTAGCTAAATCCGCATTTGTGTTTAAAATAGATTGATTTTTTTTGGAATTTCCTATTTAATTTTTGCCATCCCCGCTCCCCGATCCCCCATTTAAACCATCCCCGCTCAGCCGACTATACTTTTCAGGTCCGAAGAGTTTTCTTTCCTGTTTTTCGACAATTTTTTAAATTATTAAACCACTTCGGACGGATAATGTAACATCACAGAGAGCTTCTCTAGCTTAATTTGTTCAGTCTGCCGTGACTCAGCTTGACGTTTTCGATAGCTGATGTTGCATACATATAAACTTTTTTAATATCTTATCTCTCTCCTCATACAGTTAATATAGCTCTGTGATTTATTTTTAAATAACCCTAAAGCATGATTAATCTTATATGTAGGTTTTCTTCCACCTATTAGATTAAACATTTATGTTGAAATTAATCAGATTTCCATTTAGTTTATCCTTTTTCATTATTTAAACCAGATGAAAAATGTTAAAGCATTTTTTAAAGAAGTAACTTCATATTGAAAGGTTAATTAATGTGTAATATTCGCAAAATTTAAATACAATTAAATTATAACCCTTCAGAGTTACCCCATATGTAATGTGCAATACTGAAAATTAAAAGTTTACAAAATCTTTCTGTTATTACAGGCCGTCTATCCAGTGACGTTTCTTCTTCATGGGAGGACGCCAAAGGCCCCCGGTCACCCCTGTCCATCGGCGACATCAAGTCCTTCGGTCTATCCCCATGGCCGACCGACCTGAGGGTCCGGCCCGTCCCCGCCTGCCACCCATTCCCCTCTAAAAACCCGGACAGCAGCGCCCCGGACATATTCCGGCCGGCCGCCTTCACCGGACTCTCCTGTTTCGGCCTGTCGCTCTACAGCTTCAGCAGCAGCAAAGAAACGCCGACGTCAGCGTCACCCGACGCCCTGACGCTCAAGTCGACGTCGGGCGGCGACGTCTTCTCGTGCGTCAAGTGCGACAAGATGTTCTCGACGCCGCACGGCCTGGAGGTGCACGCGCGGCGTTCGCACAGCGGGCGTCGGCCGTTCGCGTGCGAGCTCTGCAACAAGACGTTCGGGCACGAAGTGTCGCTGACGCAGCACCGCGCGGTCCACACCGCCGAGAGGACTTTCGAGTGCAAGCAGTGCGGGAAGTCGTTCAAGCGCTCGTCGACGCTGTCCACGCACCTGCTGATTCACTCGGACACGCGGCCCTATCCGTGTCAGTACTGCGGGAAGAGGTTCCACCAGAAGTCTGATATGAAGAAGCACACCTACATACACACGGGTGAGTCTACATGATGGTTTTTTTTCTAATGATTGAGGCTTGAAACAGTCTCTAGGGTAAATTTATTCCTTTGGGGGTAACTTTAGCTGAAACACAAAAACATACACTCTTAAAACAAAAGAGTGAAATCCACTCCAGTAAGAGAAGTGCATTTTCGACACTGGAAAGGAGTGAATATTATCTCAGACTGAGTTAAAATCACTCGTTCGGGGTGATCCTGTCGGAGGTTTAACACACAAAGGATCCACTCCAAAAGGAGAAGTGCATTTTCCAGACTGAAGGAGTGAAAATCAATCAGACTGAGTTAAAATCGCTCGTTCGTTTTAAGAGTGTACTTCTACTTCGGGAAGTTTTAATGACTTGTCACCTACAAACACACACGCGATTTAGTTTCTTATATGAGTCACTCTCGATTCTTAATATGAATGAGATTACATTCATTTTGTAAACAGACAAAAATTAGATTAGAAAACACTGAAAAGAACCTACTTTGATATTGTATTATTTTGTCCTCTTTTCCCCAAATGAGTCTCCATTGTCAAATAACAACCGGGATTGAAAATTACACTACACCATTAATGCTACATTTGGTATGCAAAAAAAACCCTCAAAATTCTTTGAAAAACCTCTTAGATGAAGTCTAGGGAAAAAAAGATTTGGAATATACAATGGCCTTATTTTAATGAATTAAACAATAGTGCCCTCAGAGGAGTGGTAGGTTAGAGTTTTACCATTCCTTTATAATGCTAATCGACTATGATTAATAACCAAATCGAAAAACATTTAACAATGAATAAATATAATATTTTGAGCTGATTAAGCACTCTCATAGTATTATAATTTCAGATTAATTTTAAGAGTGTATAACGTGTCCCCCCAACCAAAATAATTGTGACAAATTTTAAAAAAATGACACTGTAGTTCTTAATCGTCGAAATTTAACCCTTTCACTACTGAAACGGTCCAAGACGGCAGTCTGACAAAGGATTGTATAATGATATTCCTATCACAGATATCGAGGAAACCAAAATCCTTCTTAGCGAAAGGGTTAATTGCGAAAAGTACGTTTAATAAACCGATAAAATCCAAAATAGAAAACTCGATAGCTATCAACAAAAACAGCAGCCATAAATGAACGAATTACACTTGTTTAATTTAACCATCGATTGAGATAAATAACAAAAAGGAACGTTCACTACATTCTCTTTAAAAATCCTTACCCCATCATCCAATCTTCCAACGCGGACCCCGATAAAAAAAAAGACCCACATAGGTGATAGATAAATCTAAAAAACGAAATCCCTTGCCGCAGAAAATTTAAAACCTAGCAGCGCTTATTATAGGTGGGGGGTCGAAAGAACTCCCCCCCCCATCTTTTTAAAGCTTCGGTGATTAGAATCCAGTCACCCTCGAGACGGCCCATTTTCGTTCACTCTTCTGGCGCCAGGAGCAAAAAGGGAGCTGGGGTTGCAAGTCGAGTGATCTTTCTAGTCGCCAACCAGGAAAACGAAAGTTACTAAAAAAAACTGTGTTATTTACAAGTTCAAATTAGCTCGTGATTAAGAAAGCTTTTAAATCTTTTTTGGTTAATGTTGAGGTTTATGGCAATGATTTAGGTTGTAATTGCGTTAGGAGTTAGGACTAACGTATAATAATTACGACTAAAGTATAGTTACTATCAGTAGTGAGGGGATTTAAACACAATATATTTCGTATAAATGATCCGTCTTTTACTCAATTTTTTTTATTTAAAGTAAGTATCTTAATGATTATACCAAAAATCAGTGTGGAAACATACACTTTATTCCATATTTCGCAATTTTAAGTTAATTTTTTGCGTGAAAATTGAGCGACTTTTAACGAGACCCCTCCCACCCTTCTAAACACCTAAAGTAGTTTCTAGACGCTTCTTAACATTTGACCATTTTTTAAGAATACCATTTTCATAGTATTGTCATAAGATAGACACATTCTGTCTTCTCTGTTCTCGCACAGAATACTTTAATCCATTGAGGCAAGTTTAGATATTGAACGTATTTTTTACCCAAACTTAAATATGCAATAATTCTTCACCGAATTTCTTTGACATTTAAAAACATTAAATGTCTTAAGGGTTAATTCTAATAATACAATAATTCTCCCATTCTTTTACCAACTTATAAAACCGCCATAACTCACCCAAATCGCCAAACGCGGCAACCCTCCGTCAGTCCCAATGATGGGGGATGCGGAAAGAGGAAAGGAAGAGAAAGAGAGAGTCCTTCTCCTGTGTTTTTATAATCCCCCCCTGCGCGGATGAACAGATTGTTATTCCTCGGAAACTAATTCAATTACCATTTTGCACCGAGCTATGAATGGGGTGGCCCAATCCCCCCAGGTGATATTATTGAGGGGGGAAGGGGGAATGAAACACGCAGTTTAATTCTCCCCGCTGTTCGCAAATTGCCGCAACCTAATTCTATTAGGAAAAGGTAATACTTTCAGTGAGGTTTTTGCGCGGTCGCAAATCGGACTACTACTTAAACTTCTCTGATTACCTTATACCAAGGATAAATAATAATAATGGTAAAAAGAATCGTAAGTTGTGAAAGAAACGGGAGAGATCGAGTCACCACCAACGGGTTAAATCTGTGCTTCCGAGCCAAAGGGGTACATTTTAATTTCTTGGACCAGTCGGTAAGACTTTGCATGCGAAAGATTGTAGGTTTGGGCTCAGGAATTGCCAAAATAATTGACGACCTATTAACAGTCCGTGCATGACGAATAATGCTCCCTATAGATGAAGTTGACGTGAAATATGTTCCAATGACCCGACGCTGTGTGCGATGTTTCCCTTAAAAAGTTTAATTGGCTGCCTACTCAGGTGTCGGCTTGTCACTTGACTTATGGTTTTAAATAATGACTCCCGTCGACAATTGCCCTCGAGCTCTAGAAAGAAATAATTAAACTAAAATCTATTTTCTTAGTTTAATAGAAGGGGCACAACCACTTAAAAAATGATCCAATTTCTTAAAACTAAGCCATTGTAAAAGTTCAGGCTCCAGCTATTTTGATCACACTTATATTTATCTTCTTAATTCCTTTTGTAAATCACTAGGAAAAGATGTAGATCAATATTTTTAAGTTACAAACTTTAAGTTGTTTTTAATCACATTGTAGGGGTAATTTAAATGAACTAATTACTTGAATTTCAGGATAATTAAGAAATAATATTCATTGGAAATTAATTTAAACGGTACCTCGAGTGATACTGGGGCATAACTAGAAAAAATTTAAACTTTCTTGTATATATATATATATATTTAATTTTACAAAAACCTGTTTTAAGGGAAAACTAAACGTAACTACCTAATTTAAAAGCGTAACCAAGGATATCAAGAAAACTTTAAACAATACTTTATTTATAAAATAACTCTGTCAGTTATTTAACTTAAAATCAATAGCAGAATAGTGAATTAGTGATTAATATACTTGACAATAAGAGAAAGGAAAGAATTTAGGGGATATGTTTAATTTCTTTTTCAATTTTATACATGATATCAATTTCACACTCAAATGAAACTAGCTCAAAACAGAAATAAACATTTCAGAAAAACCTTAAATAAAACTCTAAGCACTATTCTATAAAAACCTTAAATAAAACTCTAAGCACCACTACTCTATAAAAAACAAATTTGTTAGTTGTTAAACTTCAATCATCAGCAGGACAATCTGAGAAATATTACACTTAAATTGAAAAAAAATTAAGAGATCTCTAATCTCCTTTTCGATTACATAATAATCAAACATTTCACAGAACAGAACTACCACCAAACAAAACTAACCTATTCGGAAATATACGCCTTTGGTACTGAGCCCCGAATGGATATGTTTAATTTCTTTTTTTAATTTTATACATGATATCAATTTCACACTCAAATGAAACTACTTCAAAACATAAATAAACATATCAGAAAAACATTAGATACAACTCTAAGCACTACTCCATAAAAAACAACTTTGTTATTGTTAAACTTCAATCATCAGCAGGACAATCTGAAAAATATTACACTTAAATTGAAAAAAGAGAAATAATTTTAAGAGATCTTTAATCTCCTTTTCGATTACATACATGATAATAATCCCACATTCACCAAACAAAACTAACCATTTCGGAAATATACCCCTTTGGTGCGGAGCCCCGAAAATCACGTTGGGAGAAGAGAGGGCGAAAGGGGGCATCAGGAAATCTCTCGTAATTGGAAGACCAAATATGACGGAAAGAGCCTTTGTTGCTTACTTTACCAATAGCGAAGCAATCAAAACATAGGAGGTTCCTCCGCCGCGAAAGGTTTTGATCTCCTCCTGCGGAGCCACCAAAACTAATTCATTTTGAAGAGATATTTCCTAATTTTCGCGGACATGCGGTGGCTTTAAGCTTTTCAAAGAGGCCGAAGCACTGCAAACAGTCTGCGGATTGATTATGATTTTGGTCGATTGGATTTTGCTCTGCTTTCATCGTGGTTGGCGCCCTGAGCTTTCGTGCTTGATGTTTGGTTTGGTAAATATTATAGTTGGCGGGGTGTCGAGTGGGTATTACTATGGCTTTGCAAACAGGGCGCTAGATTGAAGACGTGTGAAGTGTTATTTGGATATTGTTTTTTTATTGTTTTATTCAGTTTTAATAAATGTTAAGTTTTTTTAGCTTGTCAAAATTTTAGTCTGCACTTCAAAAATAGGAAAGTGTAGGAAATAAAATTGGTTATTTCAATGGTTATGCTCTACGCAGGGAAGTGATACTTTTCTAATACACTTGCATGACATTTGGGTCACGGATTCTACATGAAGACAGCAATACGATTTAAGTTTGCTCTGCTCTTTTGTAGACCACGACTGTTGCAAAAAAATTCATTTATCTTTAAATTTGTTACTTAATTAAGCACCAATTACCATTAACCTTTTAACAGCTTGACCTATAATCATTCTAAACTTAACACTGCAATGACACATGTTTAAGGTAGTAGCAAAATTGTTTCTGTTGTCTGGAAAACTAAAGGATATCAAACATTATTTCTGATATTCAGTTTCGAAATCATAAGGCTAACATTTCAGCATTAGTGTTCACAAGTTTGGTTTAAACCACAGTTATGTAAAACAGTCAGTAGTCAACAGTTAGTGAGGCATATCTAAAGTTTCTCCTATAAGAAGAAGACCGATTCAGTATTCCCAGGGTTTCAGTGGTGATACTTATCTGCTAAATATGCCTAATTTTTGCCTACT
Organism: Hylyphantes graminicola; assembly: GCA_023701765.1. Lineage (NCBI taxonomy): Eukaryota > Metazoa > Arthropoda > Arachnida > Araneae > Linyphiidae > Hylyphantes > Hylyphantes graminicola. The sequence continues at coordinate 32,082,855 of CM043118.1, forward strand.
ACTTAACCCTTTATTTGTCGGGTAATTTTCGGGAAATTGTTAGCAAAAGTGCCTATTTTTTTCATCCGTGGAGTTGGCGTTTAAATTGGTGGATTCAAATATGCTTTACACTTTTTACTGGTCATTACTATTAAACACTTTGGCGATTGGCATTTTAATTGGTGGATTTAAGATAATTTAATGTTATCGGTGCGTGTTATTTATACTGTTATGTGCTAACACTCTAGCCCGGCAATATCACGGGAGCGATAAATAGAGTGCGATGTAGCAACATTATCTCAGGACAGTATCTCAGGCAACAGGCCAATCTCGGATCATACCCATCGCCCAATGCATAATGGCTACGTTTTACCGACGCTGGGAAATATTGTGGTGCAATATTAGCTTGAATATTATTTGAAAAAAAAATCACAATCCAAAATTCTTGATTGAAAAATATTGCGAAACATTATATTTGCCTTTTACACTTGCAAAATACTATAAGATTGCAGTAAAATAATAAGTATTGCACTTTTCGTAATTTCCGGTATGAAACCTCAACGAACGGGGAAATCTGGTTAAAATCGGTAGAAAATGATCGATTTCATCCAATATTCTCCAAGTTTGGCCGATACTCATGCAACATTGACTAAAATTGTTTTGCTACCTGCAATACCTCTCTCCGAGTAGCCGAGTGGTTAAAGGCATCCGCCTCAGGATTCAGCCTTCTCAAGAGTGCTTCTCAAGAGTTCGAATCTAACCTACTGCCAGTCATCCTATAAACCGGATATCTGTACTGGGAAAGAGTAGAAAATCCAACTCGTGACGGATGGGCCCAAGTACACTGGGACAGACGTGCTCGTTAAATCTGTGGAGTCCTAAGTCCCGACGGCGTTAGCGTACGATGTCGCTCGAAGTTTCATTGGGTGCCCTCTCAGGTGTCGACCTCGTCACTTGACCAGGGTTCTAAATTACGAGGCGTTTATTGGCTGTGTTAAAGCTCCTAATGGAGGCTAGAAATAGGCAGTCGGAAACTATTACACTACCACTACCTCTCTCCGTTATATTCAGGTGAAGGAAGGGGTTAAAGCACTGCCACAATCAAACCAAATCTTCCACACATCCCACCCCAATCACCAAACCCCAGCAACAGGCGCTTTCCCATCACTCAAACACCCCTGACAGGTCCTCTGCGGCACCAAGACAAAGAAGCCATCCATTCTTCTTTGCACGAGAGCTTTTAAAAGCACAAGAAGCGTTTATTATTATTAGTGCGGTTCCTGACAATGACTCATGGCTCGCTGGAGCTCATTCCCCCTTGGGACCGCGCTACCTATAAATCCGATTTCTGGAGTCGGGACCCTGTATTTTGGGTAAAAGTGCCTCGAAATTTGATCAGCGCAGGCATTAAAAATGTAAGGATCGACGGTAGTTTCGAAGGTCCCTGTGGAGGTGATGGGGGTGAGGAGGAACCTGCCATGAGCGATTAGATGACGACTGAGATTGTTAAAGGCCGTTTAAGTTGGTTGCGTCGGGTTGAGGTGAGAAGTAAGGTTAATCGGACGTTTTTGGTTTTAGGGGCGAAGGTGGTAAGTAGATAACATACAGGGCGTGCTTATGATAGATATAAATAGTTAGCTGATGTAAGACTTTGGTCTAGTTTAACGATCTGAGTGTTATACCCGGCTTTATCCGTATTTTGTGCATCAGTATTTCTTATAATAGCCTCAAAATTTATAATTTATAAGATTTAATTCGAAAATGGTTTTAAGATCATCTCTTTAAAAATAAACCTAATTCTGCTTTTTGTAAACAAATGCTATTTGAAAGAATTTATTTTAAAATTTATGCTGTGAAAACAGCTATACATATTTGCCCATTTCAAACTGTTCGGAAGGTTAGGTAGTCTGACGAGATTTGTTTCAGTGATTAACTTTTCAAATATAAAACGAACATGAAATTTTCATAAATCATCTACAGGGTGAGGCAAACAAAACCGGCCCCGAGTTGGAGATTAGAATATGACAGAAATGTTGCCAAGTCTAAAACCAATACAAAAACAGGCATACTTACTGAAGCTATTGATCGCTTCAAAATAAAGCCCAAGCAAACGCTTGGCGACTTATTTGCCGGCAACTACGCTACGCTTTTAAGGGGTCATAGGAGTAAAAATGTGCAAAGAAGGTACTACAAAGCATAGTTTGATCTTTCATGTAATTTTTTAACTACTCAATATCTAAGTATAATTTTTTTACATGTAATTCTACAAGATTTATTTATTATAAAACAAATTTTAAAATTTATGAAACTTTAGCCAAAACTAAAATAAATTATATTTAACAAAAAGCTATTTGAACACATTGGGATTAGGCTTGCGCGGCAAATTTTGAGGTCAAAATTGAAAAAATGACCAAGAAAATGACTTTATATTGTACAAATAAGTACAAACTAGGACTTATACCTAAATTCTCAGCTCAATTTTAATTAGAAATTATTTTAAGAACTTTTTTCTAAAAAAAAATTAATAAAATTTTTTAAATTTTGGTTTTAAATTTTTTTAAAAATAATTTCTAATTAAAATTGAGATGAGAATTTAGGTATAAGTCTTTGTTTGTATATATTTGTACAATATAAAGTCATTTTCTTGGTCATTTTTTTCAATTTTGACCTCAAAATTTGCCGCGCACGCCTAATCCCAATGTGCTAAAATAGCTTTATGTTTAATATCATTTATTTTATTTTTGGCTAAAGTTTCATAAATTTTAAAATTTGTTTCATATTAAATAAATCTTATAGAATTACATATAAAAAAAATTATACTTATATATTGAGTAGTTAAAAAATTACATGAAAGATCAAACTATGCTTTGTAGTACCTTCTTTGCACATTTTTAAGACTCCTATGACCCCTTAAAAGCTAGTTGAAATGGAATATAAACAAGGTTAGTAGAGCTGATCAAGATTTAGTGATTATTTGATTGTTTCGGTCGTTATTTATCCTAGAGAATCGGACCTTTTTGTATTTGGGAATACAAAACATTCTAAATTGATTGCAAGACCATAAATTTGCATTATGGGACGTCTTCATACAATACGAACTAAGATCTAAACTCGCCACTAGTCTATGAGTAGCTCTAATGTGAAGCTAATCCGATCCAACCAATGCAAAAACAGGTTTCAGGCGGCTTCAAGAGTTTTTCTCGCCAAGCATTTTAACGTATTCCCATCTCTAGCTCGGGGCCGGTTTTGTTTGCCTCACCCTGTATCTATTTAAGTGTTTTTGTTTCCCAAAACCATACTAAGAATAATGGAGTCTTTTTGCGTAACATTTATATTTAGGTAGTTGAGTAACACACCAAACTATGCTGCGAAATGCAGTACGTCTGGTCACCTTACGTCTAGGTGTACGATTATATTTTCTATTTAGCGAGTTATTGAAGTTTTAATCATTGCACCTCTTATCGTCTTTAAGGGGTCTAAGGAGTCTTAAAAATGTGCAAAGAAGGAACTACAAAGTATAGTTTGATCTGCCATGTAATTTTTTAACTACTCAATATAAAAGTATAATTTTTTTTATATGTAATTCTACAAGATTTATTTATTATAAAACAAATTTTAAAATTTATGAAACTTTAGCCAAAACTAAAATAAATGATATTAAACATAAAGCTATTTTGACACATTGTGATTAGGCTTGCGCGGCAAATTTTGAGGTCAAAATTGAAAAAATAACCAAGAAAATGACTTTATATTGTACAAATATGTACAAACTAGGACTTATACCTAAATTCTCAGCTCAATTTTAATTAGAAATTATTTAAAAATAAATTTAAAATCAAAATTTAAAAAAAATTATTAATTTTCTTAGAAAAAAGTTCTTAAAATAATTTCTAATTAAAATTGAGCTGAGAATTTAGGTATAAGTCATAGTTTGTACATATTTGTACAATATAAAGTCATTTTCTTGGTCATTTTTTCAATTTTGACCTCAAAATTTGCCGCGCAAGCCTAATCACAATGTGTTAAAATAGCTTTATGTTTAATATCATTTATTTTAGTTTTGGCTAAAGTTTCATAAATTTTAAAATTTGTTTTATAATAAATAAATCTTGTAGAATTACATATAAAAAAATTATACTTGTATATTGAGTAGTTAAAAAATTACATGACAGATCAAACTATACTTTGTAGTTCCTTCTTTGCACATTTTTAAGACTCCTTAGACCCCTTAAATATTATTGTGTAACCATTTTTATTAAATTGTCTTACTGCTTAAAAGTTTATTGCTGCAGTCAGCCCATCATGTCACGAAAAAAAAAATGCAACATTCTCATATCTACCTTCGACGAAGCCTTAGTTTTTATTTCAAGAGTATTATCACCTCAGTTAATAATTTTTCCATAATATACAATGCATTTGGGATCAATGGATCTTAAACTCCATTTATTACCCTCATAATTAACGCAACCTCAGAGAATCCAAAAGCTGTTCTTAAGGGAAGAAAATTCTCTCAGTTTTATATAAATCTTTGAAAACAATGACCTGGGAAAAGATTTTTGGCAAACTTCTCTCTAGGGGAGCTTAAACTTTAATCCGACTGTAGGACCAAATATGTAACCCTTTGATTGCATTTTAGTATACCAAAGAGTCCAAAATATGAACGTCTATTCATAAATTTTAACAAACGTTAATGCAGATATGACTAAAAAGCATGCCACAAATATTTTTTATGAATTATTTATTTTTTTGGCATGGAAGAAATATTTCAGGTTTAAAAAATCTGTAAGCTTGTAGATATTTTTGAAATATTAATTAAATTTAATTTGCGATAAAATATACCAATGCTTTTTACATTGATTCCAGTGCTTACACATTTCCAATGCCTGCAACAATTAATGACACATGTTCCTGAGTTTTATGATGAAAAAATATTTTTTAAGTTAGTATGTAAGGTAATTAGGTTCACAAATTATTTTATTTAAGATAAAATAACTATTTATTGCAGTTACAAAATGTAACTATTGCTTGACATAGTAAGAAGTCTCATTTACCGAGTGCCTTTACTTTGAAGGCCCACAAATCTCTAACAATGGTTTACACATAGGAAAATTTTATCCTATTTGCACACACACAAAGAAAATATAATCTATTATAGGCTGGCATTATGATTGATTTACTTTTATGGATATCATTAATTCCATCACAGATCTGGCATCTGCCTTGTTGTTGTTTCATCGCCACCATATTTGTTTACAGAAAAATGAAGGATTTACAAACTTAACACACACACAAGTATCTTTTTAGTGGTGTTGGCCTGTTAAAGGAAAGGGGGTTTGGAGAATTTTCATTTCCACACTATCTAAATGACCTATGTCTAAAATTTACTCTCAAAAACATATGGTGTTAGTTCATTGCGACCATTTTTGTTTACAAACAAATCAAAGACCCACAAACTTCAAACACACCAGTATCTTTTTAGTGGCATCAGCTTTGTTCTCCGAAAGGAGAGTGTTAGGAACAGAGGGGGAATGTCTAAAATTGTCTATGTCTAAAATTTACATCTAAAACATATTTGGTGATGTTTGTGTTTCATTACAACCATGTTTGTTTACAAACATACCAAGGACCTACAAACTTCAAACACACCAGTATCTTTTTAGTGGTATCAGCCTTGTTCTCTAAAAGAAGAGTGTTAGTTATAGAGGGGGAATGTCTAAAATTGTCTATGCGTCTAAAATTTACACTCAAAACATATTTGGTGTTGTTTCATTGAAACCACATTTGTTTACAAACAAATCAAGGACCCACAAACTTCAAACACACCAGTATCTTTTTAGTGGTATCAGTCTTGTTCTCTAAAAGAAGAGTGTTGGGATAGAGGAAGAATGTCTAAAATTGTCTATGTGTCTAAAATTTCCACTCAAAACATATTTGGTGTTGTTTCATTACAACTATATTTGTTTACAAACAAATCAAGGACCCACAAACTTCAAACAAACCAGTATCTCTTTAGTGGCATCGGCCTTGTTCTCTAAAAGAAGAGAGTTAAGGGGAGGGTAAGGCGGGAGTATGTTGGTGAGCATAAAAGGCGCCACGTTTCGTCGTCAGGTAATGAATGTTTAAGGCCCTGTGCCACTCCGGTGGAGGGAACGGCTAAATCTCTACAGAGGTGAAGTGCCGCAATCTGCGTTCGTTCCGTATAAAGTGGCTTAAGTCTCGAATCTATGTATAAGAGATCTATTCAACCCACTTTGTTTTGAACCTAGCTATATTTTTAGGCTTTTGCATGATTCAGCTAAAAGTATACAGCCAAAGTATTCAGCCAAAAGTATTAATTAATGTTGTTAGAAGTGTTTTACTTCTTTAAATTGAAACCCAATAATACACCGAATTTTTTCCTTGATTCACTTATTTTAAACAGAAAATAAGCTACTAGTTGAAAGGCATGCATTTTTGAATAGAAAAAAATAATAAGTCAAATAACTTGAATCTAGTATATAAAATATGATACAGAGGATAATTAAGGTCTCTGGAATATATTTGAAAATGAATTTCTGGTGGTATATTCGACTATGGCATACAAATGATGGAAGTATTCAGTGTTTCTTAACACTGGTATTAACAATTTAAAAGGAATATTTCCAAACTTTTTTTTTAATCAAAACGATTTGTAATGCTTCCAATAAGAGAGAGGAAATAAAATGTTTATTAAGGCTTAATTGAAAACGTCACAATCTATATTCCGCAACAGTTGAGCTCAGTCTTACTTCTTACTTCTTACAGCTATTCTCGAACGGCTTCCAACATCAAGCTCCCAACACTATTTTCAGAAATGATTTACCAATTTGGTGGAAAACCATCACTTTGACATAAAACAAAAGTGGTAAATCAAAACTCCAAATCGTCCTGGCTTTGGAGTGGTGGACGTTTTTAACTGCACAGTAGAACTCAAATTTTTCGAAACGTTGATGATTATCCGAATTTCAGAAAAAAATTCTACCAATAATTCATTAACCTTTTCAGTCCCAGTGATGCCATTTGGCATCATTATGTTTCTGATCATAATTAAAAAAAATAACAGGGCTGTCATCTATTGGTATTAATAAAAATATTTTCCAATAGAAAAAATTTGAAGAATCGAATGATGTGCTTTTTGATATCATAAATGGCTATAGACGCTCGGAGAAAAATATCTAAAATGATGATGCCAAATTGTCATTTTGGCTGAAAAGGTTAAGTAATTGATTAAAATATACCCTTTTTCACTCCAATTATTCGTATACGGTTAGGTCCCAAATGCTTCGGATCGACTCTACTGTATAGGTATCCAGGGCCTGATTTCCGACAGGGCAAATGGGCCCCATTTTAAGGGGGCCCCCAAATTTTCTTCATGAACATTTATGATCAGTACAACTGTCCCATATTTTTAATCTGAAGTAAACAAAAAAAATCATGATCAAAAGTTTCCCATGAAATTGTGTTTTAACTCTGAATTAATCACTTTAAAAAAATGGTTATTTGGGGGGATTAAGCATGCTTTCCAAGATAATTACTTCGGCTATTTTTTGGTAAAAACTGTAAGATAGGAAAATACACTCAAATCTTTTATCGAGGTATGTTTTGGGGCCCCCAAATTTACTCGTGCCCTGGGCCCATAACGTTGTAAGTTGGGCCCTGTATGTAATATATATCCCTTTTTTCTTACACCATTGTTTCTCTTTCCCATACATCCCCACGGGAGTGTGGCCGATGCTTTTGCAAGAAGACAGACCATAACAGCGCTCCTTATTGAAGAGAGAGAGAGGGAGGATGTTGTTAGAAATGCAGTTGACTTCCCCGCCAATATCGCGGCCATTTTTCACCTCGTTTTCTCGTCTGCGTCATAGCGCGGGACAAGATAAATGGCGCGCCAAATTGAATTTGCGGAGAACAATGCGCTTTGCTCAAATCATTGCGCCCCCACCCCTTTCGTAATAGGGGCCCTCCAGTGGATTGCGGGACTCTGGCTTTCCGGAAGGGGGCATCTAAGGCTATGGGAATGGGATAACATTAGAAGCCTACAGCGGTTGGAAATTTGGTCACGATTGTGTGGAATTGCCTGTAACTGTTTTCTATAATTGATTCGTGAAAATTAATTCTTTGGCAAAACGTTTGCGATATGTAATTTTATAATTGGGTTTTTATTTGCCCAATCTGAATGAAATACCTGAATGACAATCCCTAACCCCATTTTCCGAGACGTGAATTGGGTATAGAAGGCTTTTGACTTTTATGAGCTGTCACGCTACTTAGGTTTTTAAGCACGTTTTTTTTTTTAAATTTTAAGGCAAAAAGCGAAAAAAATATCCAATAAATGTGTGCTGTTAAAAAAATTTAAAGTTAGTTTTTAAGTTATTGGCTATTCATCAGTCTGGGCAATCAATTTAAGGATTCCCTGGGCAGTTCCCATTTAGGTGAGATATGCCAGTTTACAGTATTTAGTTTGTGAAACCCTCCTACATTTCGTCTCTGAACATCTAAAAGGACCTTCATCCAACCCATTAGATATGGGAAAGCTGTGCATACACGGAGGGACTTGCCTTTCTTTCTCATCCTTAATTAGTGCCATGTGCCCACGTGACTGAAAAGCTCCAATTAATTAGGAAATAAAGATGTGTCCAGCGAATCAAGTCCCTCTGAGTATGCCTATCTTTGAACATAAATTGTAATTTTTTGTATTAGTGTTGTACCCTCGAATGGACAAAGAAACTATCTTCCAAAGTTTCTTTCAGCGAATATATTCATATGTTGATCACCCGCTTATTAGTTGAAGATTAAAAAAAACACTTGCATTTTATTGAAACAAAATTTGTATAGGAATAATATCATCGAACAATTTGAGTTCATAATTTTTGTCACCAATTAAAACGGTGTCCGAAAAAAATTGTCCAATAATTTCGTAGTCATCATCAATCGACCTTCAGATGCCCAATCATAAGAGGGGTTGTCTTTTTACTAAATTTAGAGGTTTGTTTAAATGTATGGGGGATACATTTAAACAAACCTCTTTGTTTTTCCCAATAACTCACAAATCCAGCAAAACTTACGTGTTTGCTGTGACTTATATTGTGCAATATGATGAATTTTTATTGCCGTGTTAATTTTCAAAATCTTCGTAATTTTTTTTCAGAAAAAAGCATGGACTGGTCTTGCTATTAATTAAAAAGACGGTGAAAAGGGTTAAAGGCTGCTTGGTGAAGAGGCATCGAATCGACGTCTACAAATTACAGCGTGCAATTTGTCGAAGCCCCCCTAAACCGAATGGAAGACGAAGTCATATTAAAAACGCTTTCTCAAGAAAAAGACGAGGCCCACTAAAATATATATCACTGAGATATTCCACGGATTGGATATCAAGGAGAACGGCTGGTCGGGTTTTATGTTTTGGAAGAGATGGATTTTTAAAAACAGACGTAAAAATCTTACTCTGATTTCTGAGGAGATATGGCCCTTGCGAATTGCCTTCAGGCTTATTCCACCACCGAATATATTAGAAAATGGCACGCTGCAGAAGGAAATTTGATTATTGCAAGCTTATTCCTTTTTTCTTATTGCTGCGTATGTTTGCGTTTTATTGCGTAGGGGGAGAACAATGCTGGATTCTTAAAAGCAGCTTGTGTATGAGTTTGAAGTAAAAACTGCATAAAAGACGCAGAATGCATATTAGGTTGTTTTTATTTCTAAAAATAGATCTGTTTTATTAAAATTCTGAGGTGTTTGTGTTTATGGAACATACCGCACGCGCACTTTTATTATGATGCTTTTCATTTTGATATTTTGATTGATGTTTTATATTTCATGTATTTACGTCATGGGAATCAAATGACATAAAATATGACACTTAATACAGCTAATATATTTATAGCGACTCCAGATTTTATGTCATTTCAAACATTTTTTAATATAATCACACAAGGCGTCTCTAATTGAGTAAGAAAGCATTGGTGTAACTCATTAAATTACAAGCGAAACAATTGGTTTAAGAAATTGTGCTGAGGTGAAAAATTATTGTGTAACAAAATGCTTCTTATTAGGGAAAAAATGCTTATTTACCAGGGATTAATGATAGAAAGAAAAGGGACATATATACATTTCTAGTTATAAATATTTTATAATAACATTTTTATCAAAACAAAATGATCAGATAAAAATCGAAACAAAGTATCTGTATAACTTCTGTAACTCATTTATATGTAATCTTAGACTGATTTCAGGAAAATTAGTAAAATGACGTAAATACAATATGATTGTCAAATTTAAGATAGTATGAAAGGTCCTTATCATGAGTGTCGAGAAATATCAATTCGATCCAAACAATGGCAAAAAAACAGAAAAATAAATATATTAAACTATAAGCGCGTCATAGTATCGAAATAAACGAGATATTCCATGAATTTATAGAGGACGAGTATATGAAAATACCAATGGGTATAATCTAAGAAAAATATAACATTATCAGATTTTGCAAAACATAGTGGGATGTATACTTAGGTTTTTCGTTGATTCTAGCTCATAGAGCATTTTTTATTTATTTATTTTACTATACATCCGCCGGTCCACTGGCACAATGGTTAGTGTACTAGCCTTTGGAGCTGCTGGGCTCGGGTTCGAATCCCGGTAAAGGCATGGATGTTTGTGTTTGTCAATATAAGCTTGTTATTGTCTGTTGTATTGTCTATGTGTTTGTGGCGTCCTTCTTTGTGTGTCTCTTGTGACTGTCTCTTCTGGCGAGCGGGGTGATGGGCTATATAGCCTACGCCCTTTCCTTCTAGAGGGCGCAATCACTGTCATTTGTCATACTCTACAGCCACATTTGACTGCCTTATTTTAAAATCAGGAGAGGAGCTTGAAACAGTTTATTTTCACCATTTCGTAATCATTTATCTCCCAGTCCATTCGAAAGTGTCCAACACTCAATTCTGATCCCATACATTTAATAAAATTTATGAATTTATTCGACTGCTTGTTATGTGAGTAAAATTTAATTTATTTTTAAGCCGTATCTATATTCTCAATAACCTTCGAAGTAAACTGACGTCAAAGCAAATCTTTTATATTTGAACAGCCGCAATTATCGACCAACAATCAGGGCATTCCCTACTTTTAAATATTTCCCCCACTTTTTGTTTGCATTTGCTGATCCAATTTTGCCTCGTAACTATTCAAACGACCAACCAAATAAGTAATTGAATGATATTATTTGTTTGGAATAATTGTAACAGTTGTTTTGAAAAAATATTTAAAGCGGATAGCTTAAAATATATGTTCTTTAAAAAAAAAAAACAGGAAAACATCAGATAATGGATCTGATTTTACATTGTCAACGATTAAATTTAGTGGCGAATCAGTGAAAACTTTTCAACATTCAAATAAAAAATGCAGGATTTAATGGTTAAGTTTAGCTTTAATGTAGACATAAATTGAAAATCAATAGTCTGCATGATATGAAGTTGAAAGTACGCAAGACAATGGAATTGGGTGTTTAATAAAATAGAATGCTGGAGTGATGAAGTTAAGATAAAAATTCTGAAGAGATATAAATTACTTTACTTGGTAGACCCTAATTTTCGAAAACCGTACAATTCAATCAAAAAGTTCCGCCCTTACCCTTATTTCTCCAATTAAACAATGATAACTAAAACAGCGGCCTTATAAGTGATGCTTACAATTAAAAAATATAAAACATAAACTTTCCCTGCAATTTACTCGAATTATTTAAGTTTCGTCTTGCAGTTGTATCCAACCTACCGGACAACAAAGAGTCGAGGCCCATTAACAAACCACGCGTTCGAACTGTGGAGAGGGGCGAAAAAGTAAATTAAAAACGTCTACCCGGACTATTTCCGAATAAACGCACTCTCTCTCTCTTACCAATCGTGATTTATTATGGCGAATATTAAATTCGGTGGCGACAGTCCCATAAAAGGCCAAAAAGGGTCCAAAGGAACACACCAGACGCACTGGAATGCGTGTGTAACGATGCCAAATGGGGGGTGGATGGCGAAGAAGTAGCCCATTGCTATTTTGTCCTGTTCTTTTAAGTAATTTTCCATAAGTAAAGGCTCCGGTACTTACGACATGCTGGCTGATATCAATAGCAATGTTAAGATCAAGCGGATCTTTCTCATGCGATGGAAGCAAAAAGCCGTGTTTATAGTATTTCTGGCTGTTCAATAAAGTACTGCAATGTTAAACGCTTCTGCTATAGAAACGTACGACATCAGATTTTTATGCACTTCAAAGTCATTTAACCCACGAATGACAACTTTGTGTTTACAATTTTTCTTTACAATTTTTCATTTCCGAATGAAAGCATTAATTTAAGTTCGTTTTTCGTGTAACTTAATTTGGTCTACATAAATTTTTCAGGGCAATGGTCTTTATTTTTGTTATGATTTGTTTAGTTAGATAATCTTAAGCAGAAAGTTTTAAGTGTGTAAAATTTTCTTACCAAATTGTAATTAAAGTTCTTCGCATTGCTTACGGTGCCGGATGGTTGCAATGACTTTGTTAAGCTAATGGATCTTTCACATGCATTGAAAGCGAAAACTGTGTTTACGATTGGACCGGCGATTTTCAGTCATGTTAGGTTGGTTGATTAATAGTTGCACTAGAGCTACACGAGGGATGTCAACTGATGACGTCATAATTTACAACCGCAGTTAAGTCACGAGCCAATCTCTGAGTGGCACATCTGTTTGCACTTGAAATTACTTGAAATATTTTTAAATAATGATTCTTCATTTACATGATATTTTCCTTACGTATTACTGCATTGAATCATGAATTACTATAATTGTTTTTCTTTTAATTTTGAATCTTTTGCGCATTCAAAATATTGTATAATTTGTCTTATAATTTCTTGACTTGTATTTTACATTTGAAGTTTTGGTCTAACTATTGTATCACCCCCAATACAAATATTTATATTGTAATACAAATGAAGAGTACAGGGGAAGAACCACTTTATTTCGTAGAAGGCTTTCCTTAAGAGCCTATTTGGGAATGATAGCGAGAAATCGCCTAAACTGGTGTAAAGAAACCGGTTACTCGCTTTGTTTATCTTTCGTGGCAATCCTTACTCACGCCAGAGATCAGTGGATACAAGTCACACGTTTGTATCGCGAATGAAGAGCCGAAAGAAGAACCTGTTTCCGGTCGCCAATGTCCGCCAAGCAGACACAATTCAGGAAAGACTCTAAAGAAATCAAGCGGTTCTTTCCCTGTACTCTTCAAATATCATCACCTTCAAAATTTTTCAAAAAAGAAATCCAACTAGGCTTTCACCTACAGTTCTGATAGAATAACCGCAGTGTAACATTCACAAATAGGGTTTGGCACGGCACAGCAGTAGTGGTGAGTCAGTTTAAAAGAGGCCAAAGGTCCGACCAGACTGTGAGAATGCCTGGAATCTCACCTCCCAATAAGTGATCGATAGTATTAGGGGGGTCCATGGAATCTTCAACCCTGGTACACGTGAACGAGGTAAATTAAATTTCGAACGAAAAATTATCGTCCCGGGATTATTGTGGTGCCGGTGCCAGAGTTTGCTTTTGTTGTGCAGAAGTAATCTGAGTTTGGCGTATTCGCAGAAGTTAGTTTTCTGGGGTTTTTGTTATTTGTAGTTTATTATTTTACTGTAATGAATGTAGAATGAAGATTTTAACTGCAGTCTTTTCGTTAATACACGTGATTTTTAAATTGTTGTAACCACTAATTTTACTTATTAAAAAAGGTTATTTAAAAACTGACAATTCAGATACACAGCTATTTCAATAACCTTCCTAGGTTACTTGAAATAAAGTTGCCCGGAAGACTTGCAGAAATGATCGGAAATTTATCATTGAAATACAAATGAGTTAGTTAACTGTAAACTATCCCTTTAGGAAATACACCAAATAAAAATAAGAGCGATTTTTATTGATTTCTGTTGGAAATCTAAACATTACTGGAACTTGTTAAGAATGGGAACTTGAGAAACCAGGAATGTATCTAGTATACGTAGGGAAAATTTTGATACTTTTTTTCTTCACTGTTTTAATATTTTCATTCACTTATTTTATCCACGATTTATTCATGTAATTAGACCAAAAAATAATAAGACGCACAATCGAGGACTATTTTTAAACTTGATGACAATAATTTTAGTAATAGTTGTTATCTCAAATTGTCTTATTTTGTGACTTTTAACACTTTGAGATTGTTCCTAACTCCATGTAACTAGATACCCTGAAATGCTTTTCGGTGAATTAACCTGCATCAAACATAAACGTTTTTTTTGTGTAACACTATGACATTCAGAACTGTTGCAAGTTTTATTAAGATGAAGAACGTAAGTTTTCTTCTGTACCTTGATGATGGTAGTATATCGATGTCTAAAACACATCTTGTTTTTTGAATACATTGCAAAAGCAACAAAACAAATTTCTCATTGAAACATAGCATTGCGCAATAACTATTTACACCCCAAAATTGAGATTTAACCAGGATTTTTAAACTAACTAATAAAATGTCACTGAAACAAAAATGTTTGTGGAAATAAAAGGGCATTTTTTAAAAAAATAATTACTTGTTGCAATTCTTCACCACTGATCAATATAATTAGTTTTACATAGTATATTAACCCATTTACGCTAACTTTTTAACAGCTATAAATACCTTAATTTCCGTATAAAAACACTTACTTTAAGTTTTTTAAATTAGTTTTTCACGTAATTAAACCTTGCGTTCATAAATTGTTTATGATAATGCGTTTCATTTGTCTTATATTTGTTTACTTAGAACTTACTGAACTTAAGCAGAAATCTTATTTTTACGTGGCTAAATTTCGTGCCGACCGTCTTTATTGAGTTAACATGGATATTGGAGAACGGTTTACGAAGTTTTTAACATCCCAAGTTGGAAGAGATTAGGCACTTATTTCAAGATACATTCCGATTGGAGGGGGTGTGACATTTATTTAGTTTGTCGAGCGAGAGAAGGGTGTGGAGAATGTTTCGAACGGGATTGCGAATCGTTTGAAAAGGTGATAGGGAGAGTTGATAAGATTCAATGTGATCTTTATTGATTTCATCAATGGAAAAGGGGCATTTCCTATAGAAGGTTAAAGACCGCGGTAGTTAATGATAACTAATATATGTGTTTGAGAATGTTATGGTGGTATTTAGCACTTAAGTACTGATATCACTAAGTTATGTGATTTAGGAAGACAAATTTTGTATACTGAAAGCTAACAAGTAATTCAAAAAAAAATTAAAGGTCCTATTGCTTTATTTATAACATCAATTGCCAGATAGAAAAACCATCGGACTAAAAGCATAAAGATGGGTTTCTTGTGTCATACCTTTCAAACAAGCAAAGAAGAGATTTGAATACCCCACGGTTAGAACGGAAGTTAAAAGAAGAAGGATATGGGTAGAATGATGGACAAAATTTACACTCTTAAAACAAAAGAGTGAAATCCACTCCAGTTGGAGAAGTGCATTTTCGACACCGTAAAGGCATGCATATTTACTCAGACTGAGTTGAAATCACTCGTTTGGAGTGATCCTGTCGGAGGTTTAACACACAAAGGATCCACTCCAAAAGGAGAAGTGTATTTTCCAGTCTGGAGGAGTGAAATCCACTCAGACTGAGTTAAATTAGGAGTGTTTGTTTTAAGAGTGTAGTAGGGGACATCATGTAAATCCCCTACTCTTCAATATTTATCTCCCCTGTTTAAGAAAAAAAGTAGTCGGAATAACGTGTAGTTTACAAGCTTATTTATCTCTTTAATGTTTGTTTAAATTTTTCTTCTTAGTATATAAAGAACCATATAAAAAAGCACAAACACATAAACTTAACCTTATACTATTGATATATTATAGTTATATTCATAATACTATTGGATAATACTCTACTGTTGGATTACAAACAGTTTTTTTAGTTTTTTTTAACATATACTTCAAATTAATCCCCTAAAAATTATTATCCTCTAAAATCGTTTAAAGTATAAACTATGTAGATTGTATTACTTTTCAAAAGATTTTACATACCATTACCAAAATAAGGCATAGTAGTTGAACCTAGTCCTTTACTTGTAATCTTCTTTCGTGCTCACAAGGTCTACTAGCAGCAAAACAACTTTTACAGAACCATTTGTGTACAGGTACAATTGCCAACCTAAGTTGGGTAAATAGAATTATGCTATGGAGAAGATCCTTCCGCAAATGTAAAGAGTTCCATAAATTATTTGTGAATTCATCCAGAAAACATGTTTAAAATTTTAATTTCGTTTAAAGTCTAACAGTTTTTTATATTATTTGATAAAATTTGGCAATTTTATCAGAATGAAAATTTTATTTTGGTGAAATTGTATTCAGATCATTTTGTATGTAAATATACCATACAAAAGTTTCCAACTAACAGACCAATCGCGCTTTTCCCTCTGAATTTTTACTCCTTGTTTTTACCCAAGTTAGGTTGGCACGGAGTGTAGTTAATGCTGTATTTAGTTGTACATAATTTCCATTATCGTTTAAATAAATTTAAAAAATGCTTTAGTTAATATTTTACAGAGGAGGAACCAAGAATACTTTAAGTAAATTTTAAGCTTTTGAACTTTAAGGTTTTTTTTAACGTTATTTACTGGCGAGTAAATAAAATTCATTTATACTTAATTAAGCATTACACGACATTTATAGTTATTGCTTTGAATTATTAACTGTTAAATTGAAATAAAGTAATGCAATTAAAACTTAAAATGTGGGTTAAATATTTCATTGTATAAGAATACTTGGTCCTCCCATTAGGGGTACTTCATTTAACTCATACTTTTGGAGACTTCGGATAGTAGGGGTTAGGTTAGGTTAGATTGAAAACTAGGTGCGTTTACATTAGCCATCGAATGGAATGCCAAACTCTTCATTAGGGGAAAAAGTTGTAGAGCAGGATCTCTAACCTAAATGATATTCTGTGGCCGAATCCATGGTATGAAATATCAAACCCTCCTTCACTAAAGGGTTTGCGAAACCCCCCGATGAGCCCTGCAATACCGGTTCTGCATGTGTGAAAATCCCCGAGAGGGAAAAATTGGTGAGTTTCCTCTTCAATCCATGGATTCGATGGCTCATGTTAGAGCGCCTATTGTCGCCTAGAGCAACACGAGAGCTATTGGCGATGGGCGTCGTACTTTCGAACCACATTCAAGTGACGATCCGATTCTAGTCGAATCGTAGAGGAGTTGTTGAGGAGGAGCAAGATCAACATAAAAGTTCTTGGTCAATACGGTTAAAATACGAATCTTTTCACACAGAAAAACCGCAAACAAAACAACATCCAGCCTGCAATTACAACCGAGCCAATATGAGGGAAATTATTCGTTTGAGACTGATCCCAGACCCCCTGAAAAACCCCATGAATAAAACAGAAGAAACCGCACCACGACAATAAATGGCCCGCTTGACAAGGGGGGACCCGTCGCGGACAAGTAATTAGGTTTCCCGAGCTTCCCCGGGCCATCTGCTTTGAATCATGCCAAATGAAGGGGCCGATAATGTGGGCACGGGGCCCGGCTAATCTCGTAACTGCGTACGGGGATGATAATGGGGATCAGATTTAAGTTAGGGGGACTGCTCACTTTTTTAGTGGGGTCACTTGGAAGAGGAAATGTCACTTAGGTGGAGATTTTGAGGGGTTGATAAATGTGGGTGCTTTATTGGGCGGGTGGTTTCGTAAATTTGCTGTTGGATATGAGCGGCATACATTAGATTTCATGGATTTTTTGTGTTTAATTATTTCCAATTTTTTAAAATTCAAACATTAAAATATTTTCAATTTTAAAATTCAAACATTAAAATATTTTCATTTTTTAAATTCAAACAATAAATTATTAAATTGATATATCTGTTTGCGGGTTTGAGGACTTTCAAAATATAATTCAGTTATATATATATACTGTTTTATTTTGAATTATTTCACTTTAGTGTTTTCATTAATTTATTTTGTTGGAAATATTACAAAGTTAAGAATTCATTTCAAATTAGAAACAATATTATTTGTAACTGCGTCCAGAGCAGTAATGGATATTGGATTTAAGTTAAGGGGACAATGTCGACTGCTCACTTCTATTAGTGGGGTCACTTGGAAGAGAAAATTTCCCTTAAGTGAAGTTGTTGAGGGATTGATAAATGCGGGTGGAATTTTTTTGAGTAAGTGGGTGCTTTATTGGGGTAGTGGTTTTCTTTATACAATTGGATGTTTTTTGCGTTCTCGATATTATTTTCGTTGAGTTGAATTCTCGTGACACTAGAGCTACACGAAAGCGATCGGTGACAGACGTCATAATTTGATACCCAAGTGAAATAACGAGTCGATTCCTGAATAGGTATCCAACGAAAGTCTTAGAAGGGCAGCGATGGAACTTATTAAACGTGCACCTCCTCTACAGGGGGTAAAGTATTATTCGTTGGACTTTTCTACTGCTCTTGCTTAGAACATTTATAGGTCTGCAAATATTTTGTCGATGCCTGGGCCCGAAGCTAGGAGATCGGAAATGTAAATTTTCTGAACTGATAGTGTGCCAATTATTGCTATTTTGCTTTAATTCAAACAAAAAATTATTAATTTGATGTAATTGTTTGCTATTTAATTTCTGCTTTAATTTTTGTTGTAGAAAATATCACTTAGTTAAGAATTCAAATAAAAATAAAAAATAGAAAATAATTATCACTCGGAACTACTTCCTTGAAGATAATGTGGAACAAATTTAAGTTAGAAGGGACGATTCCGTTTGCTTATTTTTTTGTGGGATCACTTGGAAAAGAAAACGTCACTTAGGTGGAGTTTTGAGGGGTTTATAATTTGAATGAGTGGTTTTATTGGGCTGATGGTTTTCTTCGAACGAATGTTTTTTTGCGTTTATTCAATTGTTTTAATTGTTGTTGGATTTGAGAGCTTCACATGTAAATTTTCTGTATGTGGTAACGTTTTAAAAAATTTATCTATGCGTTTACGCTAATTTCGCCTGTTTGCTTTTATAGAGTCGTCATTTTAGAAAAGGAAACGTCACACTTAATTGAAGGTTATAATTGTGGGTGTTTTATTGGATTATTGTTATTTTCGCACACGTGGAAATTTTGGAGTTCTCTGAATTATTCCTGAAGTACTGCGGTTGGATTTCAGTGCTTTCACAGAATATTCTTGTTATTTTATTGTTTGGATTAAATTCACTTTTGTTTTCACTAATACGCCGATTCATTTTTAAATTTTACGAAGTTTAGAGACTTAAGAATAGATTTCACATTATCGTTGGCAGACACGCAAATTTAAACTGCGTATTTTTTAGTGGAATTGGAAAGATAAAAACCCAATTTTGAATTTTTGGGAGAGGGTGTTTAATGTAGGTCATTCGTTTGACTAGTAATTTTGTTTAAAAGAGTTTTTTTTAAAAAAAAAATCTTTTTGATACATTCATTTATTTATTTACACTGGTATTCATTTGTTAACAAAATGAGTCATTCATTTATTAACAAAATAATTCATTCAGCTATTTATGAAACAATGCCCATTCATTAATTTAGTCACTCATTTCTTTATTCATCAAGCAAACATTTATGTATTAATCAGTGATTTACGAGTCCTACAAGGCGCGTTTACATGAGCCATCGAATCCATGAAATGCCAAACCCTCCTTTAGGGGGAAAAGTTATCGAGTAGGATTTCTAACCCAATGTGGCCGTCTTTGGCCGAATCCATGGAATTAAATGTCGAACCCTCCTTTATTGGAGGGTTTTCGAAACCTCCCAATGAACCCTTCAATTCCGGTTCTGCCTGAGCTAAAATCCCCAAGAACGGAAAAATGCTGAGTATGTTCTTCATTCCATGGATTCGACGGCTCATGTATACGCGCCAACACTCTTAAAACAAAAGAGTGAAATTCCATCTAGGAGAAGTGCATTTTGGGCACTGGAAAGGAGTGAATATTAATTCAGACTGAGTTCAAATCACTCGTTTGGAGTGATCCTGTCGGAGGTTTAACATAAACAATATTCACTCCTTTCGGGAAGTGTATTTTCTAGACTAGAGGAGTGAAAATTAAGTCAGACTGAGTTAAAATCACTCGTTCGTTTTAAGAGTGTACAGTGATCTATGCGTTCGTTTAAGCATTAGTTGATTTTTTATTTAAATAAACAAACTGTAACCCTTTTTTTCTTTTGTCGTGTGTTTCAGGCGAGAAGCCCCACAAGTGCGCGGTGTGCGGCAAAGCCTTCAGCCAGTCCTCGAACCTCATCACCCACAGTCGGAAACACACCGGGTTCAAACCGTTCGCATGCGACATCTGCGGGAGGGCGTTCCAGAGGAAAGTAGATCTCAGGCGGCACAAGGAGACGCAGCACTCCGAGATACACCACATCCCGTGAGAAGTGAACACATCATGCAGCAAGAAAACCTTCTAGACCAAGCTTATTTGTTGTCTTTTTCATCTGACTGTGGCACAAAACATTGAGACATTTTTCTCGGGTATGTTTCCCCATTCGATATATTAAATCTTAAAAGGTGTAAAAAAGACGCAGCTCTCCGAGATACACCACATACCGTGAGAAGTCAGCCAGCACATCATGTAGCAAGAAAGCCTGCTAGACCAAGCTTTGGTGTTGTCTTTTACATCTGACTGTGGCACAAAATATTGAGACATTGTTCTCGGGTATTTTTTCCCATTCAATATCTAAAATCTCAAAAGATGTAAAAAGACACAGCACTCGGAGATACACCACATACCGTGAGAAGTCAGCAAGCACATCATGTAGCAAGAAAGCCTGCCAGACCAAGCATTGGTGTTGTCTTTTTCATCTGACAGTGGCACAAAATATTGAGATATTGTTCTCGGGTATTTTTTCTTTTAAAATCTTAAAAGGTGTAAAAAGACGCAGCTCTCCGAGATACACCACATACCGTGAGAAGTCAACCAGCACATCATGTAGCAAGAAAGCCTGCCTAGACCAAGCTATGGTGTTGTCTTTTTCATCTGACTGTGGCACAAAATATTGGGACATTTTTCTCGGGTTTTTTTCCCATTCGATATCTAAAATTTTAAAAGGTGTAAAAAGACGCAGCCCTCAGAGATACACCACATACCGGGGGGAAGCCAGCAATCTCCTGTTGCAAGAAAGCTGCTTGGATCCAAGCTCATGTGTAGTTTTTATTATCTGACTGTGGCCCAAAAATGTGAGACATTGTTTTCGAGTATTTTTTCATTCGTTACGTAAAATTCTCGAAGTATAACAAAGGCGCAATGGTTCTTATCCACCACATACCGTGAGATGTTAGCTCCTCGTATATTGGCCGGCAAGACCAAGCTCAGGTAGCGTCTTCGTCATCTGACTGTGGAACTAAAATATGAAACATTGTTCTTGGTAATTTTTCATTCGATATCTAAAATCCTAAAGATGCAAGGGTATGTAACACTCGGTACATACAATATATTGCGAAATGTTTGCTCCTCCTACAGCTCCTTCCAAGCAAGAAAGCCTTTAAGACCAAACTCATGTGTTTTATTTGTCATCTGACTGGGACTCAAATGTCAGATTAATATGGAATTATCTCTCTTTCATTTATTAAACGTTCGTTATCACAAAGTCTACAGGAAAAAACTTAAGCATTATCTTCATATCTGACTAAACTTTGACAACTGCAAAAATTTGACCATGAAGTGTTTTACTTGAGATCTTTCTGCAGTTTATTAAAGCCTTCCTCATATAAAATTCATAATAAAACATTCATTTACATAAGTCATCAAAATCATGTATTGCTATTAGTTTTCGCAAATTAATGGGTAATGAATACGATATTTCTTACTTATTCTATTGAAGCTAATAAATTCAGAAACTATTTCAAAAGAACATTGTTATGCAGCTGACCATTGTATAAAGTTCCAAAAGAAATACAGAGAGTTGAATCACTTTGCATGAATTTTTTGATATAGTACATACATTTGACTAAGAACTATCAAAGGATTATCAAGTTGCTGCAATGGATGTCTAGTTAAAATGCATCACTTTTTAAAATAGAACTAATGCTTTTTATCCTAGATGTACTTAACATCTAATTGAATGGATATTTTGTTTTATGTTTTTAGCATTTTACATTAAAAATAAGTTAAAAATTAACTATTGCTTACAAAACCTAATACATATTGTTTTTGCATTCACGGTACTACACTCCTTGCCGACCTAAGTTAGGTAAATAGAAATATGCTATGGAGAAGATCCTTCCACGCATTAAAGAGTTCCATGAGTAATTTGTGAATCCATCCAGAAAACATGTTTAAAACATTAATTTCGTTTAAGGCCTAACAGATTTGAATATTATTTGAGAAAATGTGGTAGTTTTATCAGAATGAAAAGTGTATTTTGGCTAAATTTTATTTAGATCATTTTTTATGTAAATTTTACCTTCAAGACTTTCTAACTAACAGACCAGCCTCGTTTTTCCGCCAGCCTTCTTGTTTTTACCCAAGTAAGGTTGGCACGGAGTGTAAAATAATTTGTACTTTTAGGGCTTAAGATCTCAAAATTTCTGGAAATAGTTCTTGCCCATCAGCAAACTCAATTAAAGTAATTGCGAAGCGTTCTTTTTAATCTGTATTTGTCTGAAAAATATGTTTATATGAATAATATATCTGTGGGAATGTGCTGAGTCTCGGAAGGATATAAATGTTCAAAGAATGTTGATTGCTGTGGATAATTGATAATTTGGGATTTATATGGAATAGATAGGGCTTTTATAATCCTTGGTAATTGTACTATAAGTGCAGTATAAAAGGGCGATTTGTAATATTTGTAAATATGAATAATAGTTTGGTGGTCATTTAAAAAGATAGTGAGAACAATATTGAAGAAATTGGTTTTTTGGAAACTTCAAGGATTTAACCATTGTTCATCTTGATTTATTTCTTTTAAACTTAAGAAATTATGTTTTGCTAGTACCAATACCATTTCATTATTGATAATAATATCATAGAATTGAAGATATATGATATAAAATGCACAATTGCATTGTTGCATTATTTAAAATCAATAATAAATCTTAAAAGCATATTGATTGATTACTTCAGCAAAGTTCAAGTCATTTTTTTACCCAAATCAGTTTACAGACCCGCTGCGCATTCTCATTTTAAACATATATATCAAGATTTTTTAAAACAATTATTTCTTTTTTCTCAAACTTTAAATAAACTGATAACTTCATTTCATTTTATATTGTACTTTATTTTTACATCATTTATTTTAAAAAGATTTGTTTATGGCAATTTAGGAATTAATTTTCTTTTATAAAGTGTAGTGACACACAATGTTATATTTGACGAAAGAAACATAACGTTGCCAAGTGAATTATTTACTCTTGATTGCATCGAAGTTCCTACTGCTGAACAATTCTTCAATTTCGAAACTAATTACTAATTTTTTTAGAATTTTTGATGCATGGCTTCTGAATTACCATCAAAGCAGGTAATATATGAGCTATAGCCAATTGGTCGCCAACTTAATTTTTTCAAATAAACTTATATCTTTAAAAGTTAAGGAAAGGTCAAGTCTAAACTTAAACTTGTTATTTATGTATGGAATTATTTCTAAACTGTAAAAAAAAAACCTCTAAACTGCTATCCTAGTTTGATGGTTAAAGTGCTACCATCATCCTGTGCTGCCAATTTACATATATTGTAAAATTCATTGCGTTAAACGTTTGATTGGCTAGAAGTGAATGGGTGCACTTTTCTTCTTTGTACAAATGCTATTGAAGCCATGTGACTTTTTACGCCATTAAAACATCAATAGGACACAAAACTATTATCACAACACTATGATGTAAAAGGTGATTGCTGTATTTACTGCAATTTTACAGATTTTTTTCTGTGTAGCTAAGTTTATGACTTATACCACATAAATTAAACGTTATCTTGAACTAATACATTTTTATGTGTTCGTTTTCATTGTATTGTATCATCTCCAGAACGTTTTTGCGAAAACCAGTGAACTGTTTGGAAATTGTGAATATATATAATTCAAAACTTGAACTTTGTGTTATAATACTTAAAGCATCAATTTGAACTTCCGTTACAAATGTGAAACAAACTGAAAAGAATAACTCTTTTCGTATTGATGCTAGTATTAATATCAAGTCCAAATAATCAATTCGTAAGACTGATAAATTATAGACTTGGCTTAATTTTGTACAGAAAAGTCATTCAATTTATCGCATTTTATGTTTGAGATTGATGCTAGTTTGAATATGATATCAAGTCAAATAAACGATTCGTAAGACTTATATAAATATAAGAACGTCGACACAAGTCAATTAAAGACTTGGCTTATTTTGTACAGAAAAAGTCATTCAATTTATCGCATTTTATGTTTGAGTACGCCTGAAGAATGACTGAGCTAAGATAAAAGTGGACATGTTTTTTGTTGCTCCAACGCATTCATATGAAACTATGTGCTTATATGAATGGTGCATTTAGATTTGTACTATTTATGTTTTAAAATATATTGTACAGTTTATGGTTTGACGAAATCTGGAATACCTTTTCAGGAAGTTGTTCTTTGTTTTGCCTCTTGTTTTGTAAAGGCAAATCGTAAGACTTTTTTACATGCAATAGTTCAAATAACTTCAAAGTTCCTACGGAGCCGGATGACCACAGCGACAATTTAAATCATTTGGATCTTTCAGACACATTGTTAAAAATTTCGTACTTAGCATCACTGAAAAACAGTTCCTAATAGCAGCAACGATAATGTGGCGAAATATTTCACCATAGTTTTGGAATTTAGTTGAACCACTTTTTTCAGGTTTTAGTTTAAAAAATCTGAAAAATGATTTATCCGATTTCCAAAAATTAGTTAATAATTTATTTACGCAGCTACTAGGAACCATTTTCAAAGCGAAACATAACATGAAATGTTTAACAGTGCATGCGACTTTAGCAAAAACCGTACCTAGAGTTTTACCTGCGGTTTTTAATCTAATAACTATAAAATTAAACGCAGCTGCATTAGCAATCAAGGCAAAACATTTTCCGCAATTCAAATTCATTTAACGTTGCAACTAATTCATTATAAACACATATAAAATCGTAAGTACGGCTTTTTTTCTCTTTGTATGTGAAAGATCCATTTGACTTTGCATTACCATTGCAACTTTATGGCACCGTAAGAGCGGCGAATATTACATGAACCACTGCGTGTGAAATGGGATTAAGATGGATTTTAATTGTAAAATGTAAATACTAAACTGACTTTTCTTGCTGGGCATTGGCATTATTCTATAAATATTGTTATTTGAATGTAAAATAAATATATGTCGTTTTGAAACCACTTGTGTCAATTCTTTGGCTTTGTATAACTTATCATACATGATAATTAGATTTGTTTTATTAAGAAAATAATTTTTTACATTTTATACTCATTAATTATTTTAAAGTTGAAAAATGTTTTAATTTTAAAATATTTTGAAAGTATTCGAGCCCTTGCTCTTGTCCACAACTTTTAACCATCGTAAAAAAATAAGTAAAGGAGATCCACAAGTTTTAAAAGAAAAAAAAGCAAATTTTAATTTGCTGACTTTTTATTGTAATAACATACTAACGTCAAACGTTTCGTTTTTCGGCTGTTGCGACAAGAAACAATAACCTTAAACCAGAAGTCATCATTCTTGTGTTAAATTAATCTTAAAAAATAATTTAAGTTAGTATAAATATAGAAAAATAAGCGTTCCACAAAAACCAACTGTGACCTTTCACTTGAAATTTAAGATGAACAAATTTAGCTTGAGCATCGATTTATTAAAACAAAGAACTGAAAAACATAAATAATAAATTACTATTTTGGGTATAGGGAACGACCGTGGGTATCCAAACCAGTTCCTCGGTGTTAATGAAATGAAAAAAACAACATTATTTTCCAAGCTATATGTCTCCGGCTGCATTGAATAATTTTACAAACGGTTTTTTTATATGATAAATGTAACTAATTTTCTCTAATAGTTCGAAATTGGTTAATTTTTTTTTAAATTTTCAAAAACAAATTTTACAACAAAATATTTAAACAAAATGATTTAAAACAAGTAGGCTTGTTACAGAATCTGTCACTGCAACCGCTTCCACACAACACTTGTGCTTAACAAAAGACGCACTATGTATGTATACCAGAGAAAGAAATTCGCCAAAATGGACATTTAGCTAATAAATTATTTCAAATTCAGACTTTTAAACGCCAAATTAACCATTTGTATTAATCTTCTTTCGCAAATTAATAATTACCTATTTTCGTTTGCTAAATTTGCTTGAAATTCGAAGAATAATTATGCAATTTGTTTAAATAAATATCTTTTAGTAGTTGCAATTTCCCATTTCATTAACTTTTTTTTCGAAAAAAAGAATAAATAATTAGTAAAATTGATGCTTTAAAATAAATGCAAACTTTTGAATATTTTTTTTTATCCAAAGATAGAATTCGCTATGCATGTTTCCTCATACATACCATTAAAAGAACTCGATTGTGATATGACATAGACGGGCAGACAGACGGACGGCCTGAACGATTATAATACCTACCACTTTTTACGTTATAAACGTAGTGTGGAAGCTAAAAATGGATTATAGAATCCTGTAAGTAAGCTACATCTATCACATAAAAAACCGTTTGCAAAACACAGCAGAAGAAATGTGGCTTAGAAACTCTTACTCTTCATATGTCACTAGAAATAAACCTGTCAATCTCTATATATTCCATAAACTTTAAACATAGGCTGTATCTTCCCAAAAAACGGTATTTGACAAAGTTAGAATAAAAACGAATCACTAATTTTTGAGTAACTGTCATTGAGTAATTGTAACATTTCTACACATGGCGTGAGTCTCTCTAGATTTACCTCCTACTCTCTAGATATTTCAAATACTTTGGACATATGCACGGTAATGTTTCGTATCAGAAGACGTAATTTGTCAAAATTACAATGATATAAAAAACGAAATATATTAGGTGATCTTACAGGCAACTATAAATAATAACACGCTAATTTTTCATTTAATAGCATCCGTCTGTAATAACATTTCCTCACACTAGGCCAAAGCCTCTTAGGATGAACCTGTCGATCTTCCATTCTCTACATTTTCCAGATACTTTGGATCTCTGCAGTTTCTTGTACCAGAAAACTATTTGATTCCATTAAGCAGAAATAAAATGAAATATCATTTTAAAATGAACGCAGCGCTATTAATAATAACACACAATTTTTCAGTAATTCTCATCTTCCGTATCATTTATATACAGGGGACCTGTATTTTTAGATTAACCTGCCACTCTTTAGATGTTCCGGATACATTGGACATATTTAGAGGTTCTTACCAGGAAACGGTATTTGACGAAATTAAAACAGCATTAAAGCAAAATATGGAATACGGTCTGAAAACAACTATTTATAATGACCTACTATCATAACATGACCTACTATCATGACTGACCTACTACACTGACCTACGACCATACTCTTCAGATAATATTTACCGATTTTTCATGAATTCACATGGAATATAAAGCATTTCCACACGTGGCGTGTGTCTCTCTCTAGATTAACCTGCCACTCTCTAGATATTCCGGATACTTTGGACATCTGCAGCGGCTCACACCAGAAGACGGTATTTGTCCTGAGGACAAAGCAGACCCACGAGAATCCGATTTGCGGTCTCCGGTCGTCCAATCACTTAAGGGGTCACAGGAGTCTTAAAAATGTGCAAAGAAGATACTACAAAGCATAGTTTGATCTTTCATGTCATTTTTTAACTACTCAGTAAATGAGTATAATTTTTGTATATGTAATTCTACAGGATTTATTTATTATATAACAAGTTTTAAAATTTATGAAACTTTAGCCAAAACTAAAATAAATTATATTAAACATGAAGCTACTTGAACACATTGTGATTAGGCTTGCGCGGCAAATTGTGAGGTCAAAAATTGAAAAAATGACCAAGAAAATGACTTTATATTGTACAAATATGTACAAACAAAGACTTATACCTTAATTCTCAGCTCAATTTCAATTAGAAATTATTTTAAGAACTTTTTTCTAAAAAAATTAATAAAAATTTAAAATTTTGGATTTTAAATTTTTTAAAAAATAATTTCTTATTACAATTGAGCTGAGAATTTAGGTATAAGTCTTTGTTTGTACATATTTGTACAATATAAAGTCATTTTCTTGGTCATTTTTTCAATTTTGACCTCACAATTTGCCGCGCAAGCCTAATCACAATGTGCTCAAATAGCTTCATGTTTAATATCATTTATTTTAGTTTTGGCTAAAGTTTCACAAATTTTAAAATTTGTTTTATATTAAATAAATCTTATGGAATTACATATAAAAAAATTATACTTATATATTGAGTAGTTAAAAAATTACATGAAAGATCAAACTATGCTTCGTAGTACCTTCTTTGCACATTTTTGAGACTCCTGTGACTCCTTAAGACAAACAGTCCGGGAGAGGGGGGAGGATCCGGGAAAATATCAAGAATGGCTAAGAAAAGGTCAGTCTGTTCTGAACCACCTGTACTTATCTACACCTGAAGAAATATATTACTTGATTCACTCACTGAACACTATTTTCATTAGTTTTTTTACTTTTATTATATCTGTATTAAGTTTAAAAAAATCTAGTGATTTCATATATTTAA
The DNA here is from genome assembly GCA_023701765.1 of Hylyphantes graminicola. Lineage (NCBI taxonomy): Eukaryota > Metazoa > Arthropoda > Arachnida > Araneae > Linyphiidae > Hylyphantes > Hylyphantes graminicola. Next base: position 32,111,581 of record CM043118.1, read on the forward strand.
TCTTTTTGCACAATTTTTTAATCCCTGATCATTACGATTAAATGTAACTAACATATATCTTGTAAGTAGCTTTGCAGAAGTAAGTTTTGGGTTTCAGTATCTAGTCCGTAACGTTAAGTTCCTTTTTTCGCAATTAGTAGGCAATCTTTTTTTATGTAAGAAAAAAATCTTCGTTGATATTTATGTTTGTATGATAACTAGCCGCCTCGGTGGCACACTCGTTAGGATTCTAGCCTTTGGAGCTGCTGAGGTCGGGTTCGAATCCCGGTCAGGCATGGATGTTTGTGACCGTCAATAAATGTTGTTATTTGTCTATGTGTTTGTGTCGTCTCTTTCTTTGTGTGTCTCTTGTGACTGTATCATTTCTTGGGGTTGAATACAATAGACCTAAGGTCGCAGTGTTCGGCGAACTTGCCCCCCACCAAAGAAGTCATAAGTCATGATAACTTGTGTTGTCCAAAGGACTAAAAAAATAATTCCAAAATCCGTATTATAATAAATTGGATTTTAACATTAAACATAATTTGACTTCTTCCTACGATTTCTAATTTTTGAATTGCTAGCATCAAAAGTAAGAGGACCTTAATTTTGCTTTTAAAAGTTCATTAGAGGTTTTTTAAAAGATGTAATGTAGTTTGTCTAAGTTTGGTTTAGTTGAGCAACCTTTAAGGGCAAAATAGTCCGTTGGGACTTTGGAGCATATTACTTAACGTTTCCTCCCTTTATATGGGGCATTAGTCATTGGATATTTTAGATGCACATGCTATAGGTCGTCAATTATTTCGTCAAAGCCCGGGCCCGAAATTAATTGCCCTGATTATTGCCAAGGCCTACAAGGCCCATGGCTTGGATCCATTATTTTAAGGGGCCCCAAATTTTTTGCTTTAAATCTTACAATTTTGTATGATTTTACGAAAAACTTATTTTAAAGCATTATTACATTTTGCGTTTCTATATCTTTAAGCAACATGCTTAATAATTTTTATTAAATTTGATGTTTTACCTCACGTTAAAAGATCATATTTTTCGGTATGTGTATTTTGTTACACTATCACTCTAAAAGCCCCCCCCCCCCTTATAAAGGAAGGGGAATCCGGACATTAGGCCCCTTGGTTGGGATCTGAAGGCAAGCTCATTACCACAGACCCTGGGATGAACTACCAATACCAACGGAGTGTTTTAAAGAGTGTTTCTTTTGTGATGCTTGATATAGCTGCTGTCAATAGTATTCCCCTTGTGGTTTAAAAAAATCAATTTAAAACACTAAAAATTTATATTATATAATTGCAATGGATCCTAAGCCCCTGACATGAAATAACAACACCAACCATCCACCCTTCTTCAAGACCAACATATACCACACATAGCCTTCCAAATCACATCGTATCCCATAGGACCTTCCCGGTCCGGCCCGTTTTGCTGAACTAAGCTAATGAGTGATTAGGCCCTCTCCGACTTGGCTACAGCGTTGGTAGGGCCCGGCGGGCCGCTCCGTGATTTCATTAGCCCACTGTGCGCTTGTTTGGGCAGCGGACGTGAGGTTTCGGTGCTTCTTGGGAGGTTTGGGATAGCAGTTGTAGGTTAAGAGAGTTTTTTGGAGGGGTTTGAGATAGCCGTTAAAAGGTTAAGAGTGTTCATATCATAGTTTGAGATAGCTGTTGTAGGTAAGTAGTTACACTCTTAAAACAAAAGAGTGGAATCCACTCATATAGGAGAAGTGCATTTTCGGCACTGGAAAGGAGTGAAAATTAACTCAGACTGAGTTAAAATCACTCGGTTGTTTTAAGAGTGTAGGTACATGTATTTTCCGGCTTGTGTGCTAGATTAGAGATCCAATAAATCTTCGTCAAGTATGACAGAGACAAACATGATTTTTTACAGAACAGAAAGAGAGAAAGTTCACCTAGGGTGAAGGAGGGAATCGAACCCGCACCACGGTACAGTGCTCGCAGACTGTTAGCGTAATGGGCTGAGATCAAACCCAATAAGCCACCCAGGCCGCCTTTTTTATACGTTAAAAGTGTTTCTTTTGTAGTTTGAGATAGCTGTTGTAAGAGTCACACTCAAGTATTGACGCATAGTTATGAGCGTGGAAGAAAGTGTGTAAAAAGCACAGTTTGCACATGAGGTTTCGGTGTTTCTTGGGAGGTTTGGGAGGTAATGTAATCGATTCCGGCTGCCTATTTCTAACCCATGGAGCATCAACACAGCCCAATTCGTATTTCAGAGCCTTGTGCCATGCATTGTCCCTTGCATCAATTTGAAAAATCACTGGTAAAAAACCCATACCTCATTCTCCCACTTCCCATCCCACATTTGGGAGACCGCCCCTGGGTAAGTTCTAGCAGTGGAGAGGCCTGCCGAAGCCTGTATCATTCGTTACGTGGGCCGGATTCTCCCGAGGACTTTGAGCTTCATTGGGAGAGGATTGGAGAAACTAGATTGGGTGACGAAGGAGAGAGAGGGTTAAAGTTTCGGGTTGGGCTGATTGAAATCAGAGCTTATTTTGGCGGGGTAGTAGGTAATGAAATTTGAAGATAAGAATAGGAAAGGGGTAATTCGTTTAGTTAAAATTTAATATTTGTATCGAAGTAGGAATAATTAGGTGTTGTTTTGGTTGTTTGAAGATTTGTGTCTTGGTTGATGTTGGAAAGAGAGGATTTTGAATAAAATAGTTGGATGAAATGAATGAAGTAGCTGGAGTCCCGATCCCCGGTTCTAAACCTTGCAATTTAACTTTTTTTAATCATCACTTGTTTTTTTTATAAAAAGTGGAATTGTTCCGAAATGTTTATGTATTATCAGTAGCCTCCGAATATTCAAATTACATATAAGTTGTGCTCTTATAACCTTTACTTTGTAATTCTCTATGTATCGACGAATCTCCTTTCAGTGTACGGATTAGCCCCCCTCTCCCCTACTACCTAATAACGTATAATTTACTAATAACAAAACCCAAAACGAACAGTAACAACATTATTTTTTTAATTGAACAAATAATTAGCTATATGTACTACAGAAATCAAACTAAAATTTTTTGCTAGGAACACTAATTGTTGTACTAAAAAAAAGTTCCAAATATAACTTTGTTGGCAGTTTTCAACTTTCATAAATCCAGAACAACAATTTTCAGCATTTAGGTACACATTTTTGTAATTCTATTGTACTTGGAGAATTTAAATTTTCTATAATTTTGTATGAATGCTTATTAAACACAGTAAAACCAAAAATAATTTTTAACACATTCAAGAAATAGTAATAACTTCAAAAATACAATTTGAATTTTAAGTTTAGGAAGTGCGCAAAATTTAGTTTAGGGTAATAACTTCAAAGTTTTAAATTATTCATCATCAAACTTGAGATTTATTAGATTCAATGGACTACGTTTAGTTTATAGATATTTTGACTAAAAATGGCATTTGATGCTTGAAAAAAGTAACGTTGGAAATAACTAACATATTTGAACACTGCAGTCTTATATTCAAATGTGTATTATATAAGTTTTTTGTCGCTAGTATATGTATACAGATTACTAATTAGAAATTATTATGAAAATTCGGTAGTTTGAAGCTTTGTTGTGTTGCTGATTCCGTCAAAAAATAATTTAAACGACCTATGTTATTTACATTGTCATATGCAACAAGAGAGTGTTTTAAGGCGAGAGACAACGGGCATGTAATGCAACGAGTTAGGGTTGAGTTTATATGATTGAGTTTGAATTTTACTCTTTATAAAAGCAGTAAAACTAATTTGTACATTCACGGAGCAACAACAACGAAAAGGCAAGACCTAAAAGAATTAGATGAATTTTTTTTTCAAAACTAAAAGCACCCGAGCAAAAGAATTCTGTGGGTAGTCTTTCAAAGTCCAAGTGAGTGAAAGCCTAGAATTTAGAGGACACTCACGAAATATTCAATAAATTTGTACAGCGTTAATTTTGAAATTTTAATGAAAAACAAATAATTGAACAATGATAACAGATACGCTTCACTTAGGAATTTTTCTGTATTCGTGATTTTAAAATATATTGTATTTTTTGGGGAAAATTCAAAAAGATAGCACTTAACTCATTTGATAAGTTTGCATTTTCCTTTAAAAAAATAAAACTCAGGAAAACACGTTCAGGGAGTTAGAACAACGAAAAGATAAGCCAGAAAAGATTGAGGTTCAACATTCTCTCCAAAAATAGAGGTACCCCCTATACCTTTCTTCCGAGCAAAAAGAATCTGTGGGTAGTCTCTCAAAATCCAAGAGAGAGAAAGCCCTGCAGCAAGAAGATCGCAAGAAAACAAAGGAGTCAAGAGAGAAAAAAAAAACGAAAGGAGGCCCCAGCACCCCTAACTAACAGGTAAACTGCAGTATATACCCAATTGACTTAGACCATTGTTTTACTCACTTAATAACCCTATCCTCTAAGAAAATATATTAAAAAGACAGAAGGAAAATGGCCCAGTTCATTGTTGCGGTTACTGCAGTTTACATGGTTATGGCAAAGTAGCAGCAGGAACTTTTTAAAAATTCCTCTCCTACAAAGGATACGTGGTCCCTTAGTAACCAGTGGCGGGGCTAACGCCACTGGGGACGCCGCTGATTGTTTGGCTGGCGACCCGTCGTCTTCCATCCTCGATGATTTTGGCCTCCGGGGTACAACCATCGAGGAGGAAAGTACCATGTGTCGATATAACGATTCGCTACAACGATGGATACACCCTGTGGAGTAGAGAAGAGGAGGGAGTTGCTGCCAGTTGGAAACCAATGCTAAAACTTATTCGCCAAGTGAATCCATCGTTCTTTTTGTAAGAAGCCCAAACAAACGATCTCTGCGAAGTATTCGGCGCTATTTTACAGTGGAGTTTGCAGAGGCTTACTTCATCGAGTTGGTGGTTTTTGTTTCTCTAATAAAAGCTGTATTTACAGCTTATTTTTCTTATCTGAGAAGAAATTTACCACCATCTTGTGTAAGTTCAAATCTCTTGCTACAGCCTACAACTAGGCAAACTGTCTTTTTCTGATTTTTTAATCAATGCTTTTAAGGAATAAAATAATTCACTTACTCGTTTCCTCAGCGGTCATCTGTCATCAATGAATCTTTTCTTTGATAGTAAATGATTCGAAATCTACACTAACGTTATACTGCAGGCCTCAGCTAACCACTTTTTATCTTGTATTTGTTTTACAAGGCGTTCAAGATCCCCTATCAGTGCTAAACTTTTTCAGAGTGACGAACTCATGGATCTGATCTAGCTCTGCTGGTCGCGGCATGAGAAACAAAATCAACAAGGAATAAAATTGCGCATACATAAATAAATGCGTTAATACATTTAACTAACGTTTTTCCCCTCTAATGGGGCTGCAAAATTGGCGGTTAAGTCTTTGCAGACTCGGCATATTCCCCAGAACTGAGCGCCATTTTTTGACACCAACTAGGCGACTCTCGCTGCCAATTTTGACGCGCAGATTACAATGAATCTGAGCTCTTTGTGGATGTTTAAGTATGCCGAGATTTAATTTTGCCGAGAGAACCCAAGCCAAATTTGCCCACCAGGGATCTTTTACACGCCACAATAATCACATGACATGCGTGCCCAAGATTTTCCCCTCCAGAAAATCCGACGACTCAGTAGGGGCTCGAACCCGCGATCTTGTGCTTACGAGGTGGACACATTAAACAAACGCTGAGTGAGTGGTTTGTTTGGGCATATTATATGGTTTCTTGGCGATTTTCTGACGGCTTCACTTTATTTTGCCTCAAGCATCTTCATCTTCCCAACTCTATGATACACCCTGCTTCATTTTAGAGTCTATCCATCGTGAGCAAAAAAACTGGAGTATCTACAACAATAACTTGGACCATTCTTGCTATGAAATTATCAAACGTTTAGTATACTTTCTTATGGGATGTAGTAATTGAGTTCTCACAACAATGGCCGCAGTCATTGATGAAGATACGATAATTCACCTGACTAAGACAGTCTTGTGATAGAGAGGTTTCTGGAGATAGGGGAGGGGCGTGTAAAAATAAATGCATGCCCCCCTTCTTTAGATCGATATTGGAAAGATTTCATGGTAAATCGTTTTTACCACCCCTTACGAAAATAAAGGCATATAAATTGCTGCAATTGGGCTTCGATTAGTTTATGCGCGGTTTTGGCTTGAGGGATTTGGATAAGATTTTTGAAATATTGTTTTCATAATTCTGTTTGAGAAAATTATCTGTGCGTTTGATTCGTGGAAACGGAATTTTTTGAGTGGTCGTCAGTGGATATGTGTGTTATGTTTTGATACAATAATACGCTGAAAAATGCTTGCAAGTTTCGTTATTTAGTAGTTGTCTTATATGTCATTAAACGAAATAAATTGTTATTTTTACCTTATTATTTAAAGGGATTTATGACCATGAGCGACACTGAATTTAATAAAAGAATGGAGAGTACTAAAGAATTAGAGTTAATGTTTTTTGAATTACCCATTTAGCTTTGTAATTCATTCGAGTTTTATAATTTTAAATATACGCAAATTGTCGAAAAACCTCCTGAATAGTAAAGCCAACGTCTAAATAAGATAATTTGTATTCATTTAGATATTTTTAAAAGCAATTTTACAGGATTTTTCAGCTGAGCACATTTCATGCCTGTTTGTTTTTTACGTCATTTCAGTGTTATGTCACAAAATACAGCTATACTCCTCTTTATTTTACAGATTTGTACTAAGCCTATTGCTATCTGAAGTCGAAAATTTCTTATAGAATTACAACTTTTGCTATGGTATGTTATGGTACATATATATTCCAGCTTGTGTGCTTTTGTTCAGAGAACCGCTTATAAGCTTTCGTCAAGTGTGACAGGCACAGAATTTTTACAGTCACAAAGAAATGAATAACACATAGACAAATAACAAAATTTATTGACGGTCACAAACATCCATGCCTGACCGGGATTCGAACCCGACCCCAGCAGCTCCAAAGGCTAGAGTCCTAACGAGTGTGCCACCGGGGCGGCACAACTTTTGCAAAGACACATTACTATAACGCTCTATTTTAAAATTTATAACAGTTCATATATTCAACTTTCTTTACACAAGTAAATTATCAGAGGTATTAATACATTGCATTTCTTAAAAAAAATAGAAAGGGGCTATAGCTATATGTTTAGCACATTGTTGTTGAACGACTTTGAAAACTTTCAAACACGAAACTTATTAAGCTAAATTCATTAATGTTTTAAATTTATTCAAATGGAATGTATCTATATTTAATTCAGAACTGAAAAAAGTCACTAGTTAACTCAAATCTGTTTTCTTTAACGTTAAAAAAATTAACTAGAGTTTTTTAAAATTTCAGTTATTTTAACCATGGCACTGTTTCGTTACTCATAATGTATTTTCAAAATAACGCCAATTAAATAGATCTTACTAATAACCTTTCATAAAATGAACTTTAGAAGAAGGAGATTAATTGCAAAAAAATGTACAAGGGCTATAAAAGACAAAGGAGATATATTTTTCAGTGGATTGTGTCCTCTTCTATGTCTTCAATAATGCCTTTGTACCAAAATTGAAGCAGTTGCGCTTATTATTACAGTTTACGAAATAAAAGGCTTTGGGTACTATCATAGAAAGTAGAAACAAACCTAATTTCTTGCAACAAAATAAGATGATAATCTGTCAAGAACAAAGCATGCTTATTAACTAAACACGGGGGGTTCCACATCTTTAGCACCTAACCAGGACATATGCCTAGCACCCCAGAGGTCTTGGTCACGCAATCTGAATATCTTTTTTCTGTGATAAATGTAGTTGACTTACATGTTATGAATATGACATCTGTCCCGAAAATCCCACTCTTTGAAAATGATTCAAATATGTATATATTTTTAATTTTCAATAGATATTTTTGCACAAAATATTCGAAACAATTTCAAAAAGTTGAATTGTCGAGACCTGCAAGTTGTCTCATTTATCGTTGTTTTTTTTTTAAATCGTTTGTAAAAATATTCAATGTAGCCGGAGAAATGTTCCTTAGCAAATATTTTTTCCTCATTGGATTAACAATGAGGGACTTTAATTCAGAGACCGGCTGTCGATCGGGCTCGTTGGCCTTTAATGCATTTCAGACAAACACCGCCCCATTTAATCTTTCTTCGCCAAGCTCCCAAGGACAAGATGCTGCTTTATATGCGGCGAGTAAACGCACTACGTGTGGCAATCTCATTGCCTCTCTCCCAGAAAAGTCAAGTAGCAAAACTGATTATCTTCCTCAAGATGCCTCCGTGTCCAGTCCAAATAATGGTCTGCTACGGCCGTGCTTGAGTGTCTCGTAAAAACAGAGCTCGTCCTAAACAGCTGACAGCCAAGGTGTATCTCACGGGACAGGGTTGCTCAAGGAGTTGGCGAAGGTGGTGGTCGCCAAGGGCTTTCTTTGGGTGCAGAAACTTATCCTGAGGTGTAGGCGAATAAGCCCGTTCAAGGGATTGTAATTTAGATCAGCAACAAGTAATTTTTAGAATGTGTGAATTTTGTTAAATTTTAGTAGGGTCAAGTGGGGTAAGTGTGATTGGGGGTAAGTGTGATAAACAGCTCTTGTAACTTTGGAAATCATTCTAAAAATCTGAAAGTTTGCAATATATAACATTAGACCACTTATAATTAAACTAAAAAGAAATATTGACCTTATTTTTTGTTTAAAGAAAGTTTTGAGCTTTTGAATTTAAGTGCAACTGTCTTCTTTTTATGTGGGTCTTCCTATGTGGGGTAAGTGTGATAAAACAGCAATGAATTTTGAAATGCAAATTTTGTACACTTAAAATTGGAATTCAAACGTATAATTTTTTTCTACATATGTATGTTTCTTATAATAATTCACTACCAATTTTAGGATTTGGAATTTACTTGAAGCAGAGAACGAATTTTCTTAATGAAAAATGCAGAAACCCTATCACACTTACCCCACTTGACCCTACTTTAAGATTGCAAGTCATCTATTAAAAAAGTTTGTAACTAAATTAAAAATATAAAGCATAATTAATTAGGGGAGAGATAAAATTTTAATCATTTCTTTCAGTGAAAACTTTTATAAATCCCTCAGATTTGTCAGATATTGTTCACCAGTTTAATGTATTTTACGAAGTTATCCCAGTGTATTTAATCCTAATTGGAATATCACATCACTTTACTACGCATATTATTTATTAGTAATGCGTTTTCTAATTGGAAGGTAATTCTTGATTTAAATTAAAAGTATATTGAACGGGTTGGTACAAATGATGCTACTCCCATTGAGTCCATAATAGGATTATCATATTCTTATGCTTACATTGTGATAAGCTTTCCATTGACTGTGATTTCATTGAAATAATACCACATTAGACAATGGTTGCATTTTGAGAACGTATGAAATTTTTCAATGATAATATATGGGGTGTATTCTTTCAAAATTGCTTTCCCTTCTTATTCTGCGTTTGGCAGTTCAAACGGAGATACACTGTCAAATATTAGTATTGTAAAACCAATTACAAAACTGTAACGAGTTTTAGAAATAAGTGGTCAAATATTTTAGAAGAGTATCAACTATTTTTGGAATTTGGGATGCTCACAGTATCTCTTTGAGATATTGGCGTAAGCAAACTAAATAACTGCTATAAAATAAACCATAAGTTGGGCATTTAAATATTTTACCAAACGTAGTTTAATTCATGAAACAAATTGTTCAATAGTTTTAATAAAAGTTTCATTTTACAAGAAAATTCTCGAGTGTTAAAATTTTCGCACACTATGTCCCACCATAAAATAACATAATCAAAAACTAAAAGAGCTGGTTGTTTTAAATCTCTTTAAATTTAATATAATTGTAAACATCTTAAGTTACGTTTAGTTTATAGAAATATGTAGTTTATATTTCTTAATAATTGGTATCTGTAAAAGTCGTTTCTCTTTTAATGCACAGTAGTAGCAAAGAAGCCAACACAACATAAAGTGAAGGGCAGTTGACTGAATTGTTGATGTCTATATTTACACTAAAATCTTAAATTGGAATGTAAGTTAATTTTAAGTTTAACCAAATAAAGTGTAAAATATCATGGTATAGAATCTTTATACATATTTTTTTTTGTAAAAATAATTTAATTCTAAAATTGTTTGTATTTAAATTATGTAGTGATTGTTTGTATGGATTTTCGGAGAAAATAACGTGAGTAATACGAAAATGTGTTACCATTTGTGAAACTTACAAGCTACAGAAAGATAAATCTACCATTAAAATAGAGATGTCGATAACACCATTTTACATATTTCAAAAATAAACAATGGCCTATTTTTCGAAAATATTTATCACAGCACAAAACTGTAAGTTTTCTCTTGTTATACCAGTGTCTATTTCTTTTCGGCTGATTTTTTTCTGAACATTTCCATAAACTATCACTGTTTAAACAAACCTCGGAATAAATAAAAGTAACGATTTAAACTAAATGGTTTCATTAATGTCTTACTTGCAGCAATACGTTTTTTTTTATAATCTGCGAAGCATTGTTTTCACACTTGAAGCCATTTGAACAATGCTTGATTAAAACCGATGAATGCATGCTTTACAATTTTCTACAAGTACTAATGATCCATAAACATATTGAACTCTCTATTTACGTACCCTCAAACTTAACAATGAGACTAAGACTATAATGAGTAATTATAAATAAAAAAAGTAAAGTTGTCACAAAAGGTATAGGTTTTTAAATACACAGATTTAAACCTGACTCTACAAGACAAAAATGAAACAATAAAAACCAAAACAATCATTATGTTCACGTTTACTTTGTAAGATTGACAGAGAATGAACAGAATAGTTGTTTCTATTTGTGGTAAATCATAATATCAAAAACCATAACTGTCCCAAACACATGGTAACTAAAAAACAGAAACTTTCAAAAGAACTCCACAATCTAAAGAATGGTATATTTCGCCAATTTAAGCACTTTTCGTTAAATGTTGCAACCCCTTCCCAGAAACAGCCCGAGCACCGACCGAATTCGAAATTCAATCTCAAGAGATATCAGAGAGGGGCTGAAGAGGCTAGTCCCAGGCCAATCTCTGGCCTACACGGCCCTAGCCCCATACCCACCCAACCCTGCCCCAAAAGGCCCACGACATCAGCAAAACACACACACCACCACCACCACGCGCGCGATCCCAAAATTGGAAAAAATTTAAAATGGACCTCCGCAGCGAAGGATTCCCTGGAGACCAAGAACGGAATAAAAAAATATCTATCTACACAACTCGGGCGTTTTGACATATATACACTATGTATTAGGCAATCTTGGCCCCATGCCTGGATCGGAGAGTTGGGAAATTGAGGTTAGCTGAGGGAAATGGATGCAAGCTATAAGACGGCTTACACCAGTTGGACTCAAACAGAATTTTAGGTTTTAAGGTGGGCGAATACCCAAAATTCCCCAAAATTCTAAAATTTTTACTTTTACTTTAATCTTTTACAAATTTGGCATAGTGATTTCAAATATAATGAATACTACTATTGAGGCATTATTTTTTTATTTAAATATAATTTATTTATTTTAAACGGTGTTTTTCAACTAAAAAAAGGGGGTTACGCTAACACTTCTAGCATAAAACGTTTGACATTAATTTACCTGAAATTTTTTACTGATGCTATTTCAATATATATCTGTGCCATGAACCTCTAACATCTGGTGTAAATATACAAGTTTTTTTTAAAAAATGTCCATGTGTAAGTTAATCGAAAAAAATCTTTTTTTTTGTGGTTAATTTATAACATTTTTCTTAATAACTTCTTTCTTGTAATTTGTATGTAACTCTAGAGGGTCATTGCATGCATCAGTTCAAAGCGAAGAATTTAACACATAATTAATGTTTATAGGATGAAAATTCAATGTGGTAGACTTGTAAACCTCTTTTTTTAGAAGAAAAATCTCTCTTTTAGTAGAAAAACACCGTTCAAATAAATTAATTATATTTAAATAAAAAAAATGCCTAAATAGTATTATTCATTATATTTGAAATCACTATGCCAAATTTGGAAAAGATTAAAGTAATAGTAAAAATTTTAGAATTTTGGGTATTTGCCTACCTTAAGGCAAGACCGCTTTTAGAGAAAGTGGTTTAGTTCTTTATGTAGGTTACTTTCACTTGATCCGAGGTACCTCGATTGGTCCGAGGTCCCATTGAGGCTTGGAGAACGTATATCCATTTATGTGCTAAACCTTCCTTGCCATCCTGTTTTTATTTTACGGGGTTCCCTCCGAATCAAAATGAAAAATCCAGATCAGTTGAAGATTTCTGCACTTACTTTGGGCTAGGCGTGGAGAGCAGAGGAGGGTCCTCTGGAGATTCGAAAGAAGTTTGGAATTTCCGAATTTGCACGAAGGGTTTCATCTTCTTCGGATTATTATTACTTTTGTTGTTTGGGTGTTTTGGATTAACACAATTGCAACTGACCTTTAAACGATCTCGGAGAAATTCTGCTTAAAAATATAACTATAAACAGCTGCATATATATACAGAGAATAATTTTTAAGTCTTGCTGGTCCACGTTTTTTTTGGATATAACTAATGAAGTTTGTTTATAAAAAATATTTAATGACATTTATTTGTACCTTAAACACATTTCTGACAAAAAAATACGGTTACAACTTTATCTTGCTATTTTATTTTCCTGGCTGATATAAGAAAACTTTGGAATATCTTTGGGGTGGAGGAACTGGTTTGCGCGAGATTTAGTTGGTTAGAATTTTTTGTTTTTGTATTTGTTTTGGTATAAGAGAGAAAATCTTTAGTTTCGGGAAGTTATTGTTCGCTTTTATCCTCAAACTTAAGGCAGGGGAATTTGGTCCAATTGAAGCGAGGGATTGCTCCCGATTTTAGAGTATGCCTCAAGATGAGATTTCCCACTTTGGATTGTTTAAGGCATTGTGGGAATTATATAAAAGTTGGAGATTTAGAAAATCTCATAAAAACAGCAAATGTGAAAAATTATTGAAAATCTGAATATTTTACATTTTCAGCTTAATCTCAGTTTTGTATAAATCTTTTAAAATGCATTCCTTGAACTTTTGTACGATTCTTCAATTTATTTAACCTATAGTGATTTATAAGGTTTTTTTTCTGAAATTTCATTTATAACTTATCTATTATTTATTTATTGAAGATATGAAATTTATTAGATTTGTAATGGTCTTTATTGAATATGGCAGTTTTATAGTATGTTTAACTGAATTTTAACGAAATACTAATCTTTAAATATTTTAACGAGTATTTGAATCTTATTCTTTACCCTGTGATTCAAATAGTCAAGGAACTTGCTTTTCAACAAAACATATTTCGACAAACCAATTAATAAAAAGCAACTTAACTTCGTCAAGACAAGAATTTTGAAAATTCAAAATTTGAGTTATTTTCAAAAAGATTATCTTAAAATCCTTACCAGATTAAAAAAAAATTAATATTAATAAAAATTTCTTGTTTACAAAATGCTGAATTTTATTGATGAAATGGTGTATAAATTACGGAAAAAGACTAGTCTAATTTTCAGAAAGTTGAATATTATTCCCAATTCCATGCCTTACAGAAGACAATAAATATTGCTAATAATTAAAAATAATTCATCTAATAATCATTTATTTTTAGTTAAACAGTTTTCTAAATTCAAGAAGACGGTTGACGTTATTTAATAAGATGTCAATTTTGCATGCCTAGAAATTGTGTTGTTTCAGGTTCTCCTTTGCTTTTGGGTTTCTCCTTTTGCTTTCCTCGCAATCAGGGCTCTGATTGGTACTTTATTCCCATGTGACAAGGTATATCATATATAGAAATTCAAGAAATACTTATTTTCTTTATCATTTATATTGCCTGCTCAAGACCTGAGACATTGACCATTAACGTAAAGCCCTTATCGGACGGTACGCACGTCGCTCGTCCAACAACTTTTGGTTCAGCAAAAACGTCACACAAGAGAATGCCTACGTCATGAGTGACATCACAAACTTAAAAGCTGTATTATTGCGGTATTGGAGGAGGAGATACAAGGAGGAGGCTCGGCCATGACGTCACGACTGAACTTCGTTTTTGATTGGAGCAGCCGTTCGCACAGCAAAAAGTAGCAGAATTTTTCAGGGCTACTTGAAAAAACTCAGCCAGCAAAAGCTGCTCGAGAAACCAGTTTTTGATATTGCGTATGGACGTCGCTGAACAAACAAACTCTCGTGTGATAAGGCCTTAATACTCAACTAATGCCGCTATTCCTCTATATCAGAATACATATAAAAAATCTGCCTACGGAGCAATTAATTTTAAAATACAACACTTAATCTAGTTAAATTTGAATAACATGAACACCGGCATGTCCTTTTGAATTATACACTCAAAACTGTTTACCAATCCATATTGCAAAAGACCTGTCATAGATAATTCATTAATAAAACACTTCCAACCTTTTCAATCAGCAGCTACCTCTCTGGGCACGAAACAAAACCACCCATCCCACAAAGACAACACCACTGTTAGCCCTTGATTAGCGGTAGCCGCCCCTACGCCCCATTGAATGCACGCAAAACAAGGGCGCAACCTTTAGCTTGCGGTCCTGAATTATTAAGGCTACTGCCCCCGTGTGTAAATCGCTATCTCGATGGAAGTTTTTGAAAGAGTTGTAAGTAAGTGTAGAGGAAATTTTTTGATTTTTTTTTTGATTTGAATTATTAATAAGTCTTAGTCTTTTCAGGTAGCTACTTTTTTTAACTCGAGGTTTTTTTTCTTGCTACACAGTTCTACCTTATAGTGGTATTGCAGGTACATGTATATTACGGCTTGTGTGCTTGATCAGAGACCGCTTTTTAAGCCTTTGTTAAGTAAGATTGACACAGAAAGAATTTTTACTGTCACAGAGAAAGAAAGTATACCCAGGGCGACAGCGGGAATCGAACCAGCTCCCGTTACAGCGCGCAGACTGCTGGCCTGCGATCTTAACCACTCGGCTATCCGGGTCCCGCCTTGTTGTTAAAATACTCGAAAGTCAAACTATTCGGAGTAATCAAGTCAAGCAATTTTATCTTTGTTTTTAACTAATGCACTTAATTTAGGAAAGAACAATATCAAAATGACCGATACATGCGAACTTTACCTTCGTTAAAGTGTGTATTTCTGCCTTCACCTGCATTCACTAATGGAAATACTTGAATTTCGTTTTTAAAAACGCATGTATCCAATGCGTATGCGCTTAGATTTTGTCTTCATAAAAACATGTATCTAATGCGTTACACACTTAAATTTTGTCATTGAAAAATTGTGTTCTTAAGCAAATATAATTGCATTTTTCTCTCGGAAAATAACCAAAAGACATTGCCCTTATTATTGCATATGGGGTCAAATTAAACTGTGTATTTTTTGCAAATATACTAGTTACAATTCCGTCAAACCTGCCCAGCTATCTGTTGGGCAGGCCCGTCCACGATGACACTGTTCAATTACTTAATAAGATGTGTTTTACTAGGATTGTATGTCCTTAACGTTGTGTTGGATTTTACCTGTTGGGGGTATGAATACCTTATTTTATTTGAGATCTTCTGACTTTTCTTGATACAACGAGGTTTATTTCAAACGTTCATTTGGGTTCGAGGTATCAATGTTTAGTTATACAGTTCATTTAATACTCCTGTATTATTTCACTTTGTATTTCGTATTTATAAAAATTATATTCTTAGTTAAGCTCCTTTACTCAAACATACTGAAAAATACCTAAACTCGTATACAGAAAATATATCCTTAAAAGTCAATTGAATAAACAACGCTCCAACTTTTGCCATTATAAATAAAATAATGAAATTATGAATTAAAACATGTTTTGTCGCGGTATTTGGTTATTCGATATCGACACAATTATTGTAGATAAACCCCTGTGTTTTGTGCAGAAGTCCTTATAATAATTTTAAATTAGTTTAACAATTAAGTTTTGGTTCAAATACAGATGACTAGATCTACCCAATGTATACATATGACGAGCCACGTCAATTAAACCATTGTCAAGTGACGAGGATGAAACATGAAGTAGCACCCATAAGCATTTTTTTAGCAAAAGTCTAAGGAAAAGATTAAGCATAATTTCATGTGCTTAAGCACCGGCGTGGTGATGCTAGTTAGTTCGACATACTACTAATATAAAACACACAATTATATATACACGGCGCAATCACGGCGTTCTGTCCTCGAAATCAATTCGAGAATGGTTCGGTTGTGAAAAATATAATTCCACCAATATATACGCTGTGTATAGACAACTGGAGCATTTTAAATCTGTCGTAGTCCAAAGCTTTGACGTGGCATATAATGTCGCTAACCACACGAACGCGAATCGAAATCTTGAAGTAGATCTTCGTCGATTGCCCTCACTTAGCTCTCTAGTGACGTTAATCTATGATAATACTTAAGCCTTACCCTGTAAGGGATAAGCAAATTAGATTAATTGAAAACTTGTTTTCTCAGCATGAGATTAAAATTTAAATTTAACTGCAATTTAATTTCTGTGGCATTTCAAAAAATATTTGTGAAGTAGATGTAAGCTTTACACATTTTCTCTACAACATAACTCTACATATAGAAATAACGCCTCCATATTTTAAAATTAAAAATTAGTCAATTTATATAGGGTGGTTATAAAATAACGCTCGCTATTCGGAGTGGTCTGTAGCTTGAATGAATAATCCAAATGCATCAAACATTGAGACACTTACTAATCAAGAAGGGGGGGAAAGAATGGAATCATAAAAAATAATTATGAAAAAGAATAATCATGAAAAACAAACTCGTCTCTTGACCAGGATTTTAAATTGCGATTCGTAGTCAATTATGGACAATTACGGCCAACACAGCCAATTACGCCTCGTAATTTAGAACCCTGGTCAAGAGACGAGTTTTTTTTTTATGATTCCATCCCCCTCCCCCCTTCTTGAAAAGAAAATGTCGCAAAGGTTTTTGCATGTGGATTATTCATTCAAGCTACAGACCCCTCCGAATAGCGAGCGTAATTTTATAACCACCCTGCATATTTTTAAATATTGTGTGTTGCTGGAAAACCTATTAGTCTTAAGGGGTTTATACATTGCATCCCTCAAAGAAAACTTGGACAAATGAATGTCAAAAACAGTCACAAATATCTAGTGTTCTCCCCCAAGAACCCATCCCTCACTACCGCGTTCAACAGATTGTGGTCGCCGGACACCATTTTCATTAGCGGAACACTAATGAGCGATGTAATGGGCCGCGGAAAAGGGTGTGCGACTTACGTGGAACTGCCCCGAAAGCAGATGGCACGCACCCCTATTACGGATGCGGATGAACACCTCGCGGAATCAAATATGCAGTAGCCTCGGTTATCCGACACACTTTCCGTATTATCCGGAAGGGGAAAAAGTAATCTGATGTAGGAACTAGAGAGATATGATGGGGGAAAATGATGTCGCCGACTATTAGATTTAAACAGAATAAAAATGTTTGAAATCGGTAATAAACGATGTGTGGGGATATTCGTGTAGCTCCAGTGCAAAGTTATCCCAACCACAGATAAACAAAACAAGTTAAGTTCCCGTTTAACCCTTTCAGTCCCAATGACAATTTGGCGTCATCGTTTTAGATTTTTTTCGGATCATCCATAGCCAGTTATGATATCAAAAAGCACATCATTCAATTCTTCAAAATTTTTCCATTAGAAAATGTTTTTTATCAATCCCAATAGATGTCAGCCCTATTATTATTTTTTTTAAATTACGATCAGAAACATGATGATGCCAAATGGCATCACTGGGACAGAAAGGGTTAATCATATAATCGAAAATCTTTGTGCTTTCGCTAAGGAAAGGCCATTTACGACACTGCACGTTTTTTTATATCTAGATATTTATATTGTTAAAAATGAATCTCTCAAAAATGAGTACTAGGATATTCTTAGTTCCTTGTAAGAGCAATATTCTCAAAAGTAAATACGCTGAGATCGCAAATTTGAGAAATGTTAATAATGAAACTGGAGTACCATTATGTTCTCATCTCGTTATATTTGCATTACTCTCAAAAGTAAATACGTTGAGATCGATAATTTAAGAACTGTTAAAAATGAAACTCTGAAAAATAAGTACCAGGCTGTTTTCATTTTATTGTAAGGGCAATATTCTCAAAAACAAATACCTTAAATCTCAGATTTAAAATCTCCATCAATTGTAAAAATCCAACTTTAAGCATACGAAACACAAACTTCCTACTGTCTATCAAATTATGGCAAAAAAAAATTGTATAGGCATCCATAACGTATTGTAATAAATGTGTAATAGTACATCAAGACTGCTCTTTTGCTAAATTCAGATTTAAAAGTTTTCTTTACACTTTTAAAATACATAGGTTAGTTTTCATTTTGTCACACAAATACTTAAAAAAAACCTGTTGATTTATACTTGGAGGGGCACCTTTACAATCTTTTTGCCTATCTATTATATGCTTAATGAAATGTATTTTTAATTAATTAAAAAACATTTATGTATAGCATTTAAATAATCAAGATTTACAAACGTCGTCTTTTAATATTATTGTTTAACAAAAATTACCAATATTTAGACAAATACCACACCTAAAAATTGATATCACAAACCTGCATCTCTCCAAATAAAGATAAACCGCGCTACACTCACAACCGAGCGTACTATATGATACGACTCGTTAATGTTCCGTGACTCTTACACTGTTAAAAAAAATTCCCTGAATTCACGGAAAAACTACTGGCAGCAAGTTGCCGGGATTTTTCCGTTAATTTCAGAATCTTCCGTTTTGGAATTTTTCCGTTATTTTCAGGAACTTCCATTTCGGAATTTTTCCGTTAATTTCAGGGTATTCTATTTTGGAATTTCTCCGTTAATTTCAGGATCTTCCATTTCGGAATTTCTCCGTTAATTTCAGGATCTTCCATTTCGGAATTTCTCCGTTAATTTCAGGATTTTCCATTTAGCTGTTTAATGTTAATTTCATGAATTTCAAATTGGCCTTTCTCTCTTAAATTCAGAAAACTTACATGGTATTTTCTAGTTAATTCCCAGACATTTTTGCTTTTTTTCTTGTCAATTTTCTTTCTATATACTATTTAAAGATCAATCATTCTAAATATATCCATTTATATATGGTGTTATAAATATAAGCATAAGGAATTTTAAACATGCATCCTGTTTGTTATATAAAACGTAAGCATATAATGTCTTCATACTTTAACCTTAAATCTATTCAAAACTAATACATTCTAATCCTTTGATAATTTTTAACCATATTTGATATATTATCTGAATAAAAAGGACATTGTTCACATTTTCGAAATTTAAAAATATTCACTCTTCATATATTTAAAACAATTTTAATGGGGCAGAAAAATTTTAAGAATTTTGATAATTTTTCTGTCATATCTTTTACAATGTATACATTTAGTATTGTTCTGTGGCTAAATGGTGTCGTACTTTACAGTTAGCATAACCAGGGCAAAATCATCGGTAGGGGATAATGAGTCGGGTGCCTTAGGGGTTGAACACCCCTAAACAGAGAGAGTTAAGACAGTAACCTTTGTAGTCAAAAACAATAAATTTTTAAGTGTCTTCATTTGTGGAATACATACATGAATTTGCATAGTCTCTGATAGTAAAAAAAAAAATTAGTATATGGAGACGAGAGTTATTATCCCCCCCCCCCTCCTGGATACACCACTGATACAATTTAACAATATGCGAATAACAAAAGAATTACAGAATATAATCAAGTTTTATTTTTCTTTCATAATTGAAATGAACTGTTATGGTATATGAAATCCTCAACTAATTTAAAAATTTGTACAGGAACTACAGATTTAGTTTTCTTCTTTTTCTGAACTTTTGACCCTCTTTGGAGATTTATGATAAACAAGCACCTAAAAAAGATAATATATTAATATATACAAATCCAATTTTGAATAAGTAGATCTAATGTAAAGAAGCAAGTGGTAATCAGGCGTTAATCAGACAAAATCTTCGTAAGCCTACTAAAATTAAACAATTTGTCATTTCAATTTTGGGCTTTTTTTCGAGCAAGTCTTCCATAGTATCTGCACCGTAATAATTTAATATCAGAGTTAAAAACGATTTTTCTCTTTTTTGTGAAGTGGGGGGATGGGGAAGACAAGGCATGAATCTTAGAGTACCTTTAATGAATTGATTTATCCATATCTTACATTACAAATTTGAGAATTGGAACACTGAAAATATTTTTTATTAGGAGGGGGTAGAAACAGAACAGAAGTGTTCTTGAATAATGTATATCAAAATTAAATATACAATTTTATAAAAGTATTTAGTAATAAAATACAATTTCATATGGCATTTAGTAATAAAATACAATCTTATAATTAGTATTCTAGTAAAAGCTAATAATTATTGCTGTAGTTGTAGACGGTGGGCCGAAAATGAGATATCACTTAGCAGCTATATCTAAATGAACACTAAAATAGCGTTCTGCGGACACTTGCAATTCCTAAATTTTAAATTCGTTAGAAAATTTGAATTTAATTAGAAATTGTGTTTTTCTTAGTGCAGATTTTTCAAAAAAAAAAAAAAAAAAAAAAAAGAGCATCGACAATAGTGTATGTAACATCTGAATCGAATCAAAGCATGTGTGATCTGCATACATCCGTAATCACTAATTGATTCGTTAAATTAATCAAAAGAATATTATTTATTGAAGAGAAACTTTACGTTATGTATACTTGCATAGTTTTTAAAATAAACCATGCTATGCTGATAGCGATAGCGTAACCGTGCTTTTCAATCGAGGTTAGGTTAGGTTCTGAATTATCGTCGCACTAGAGCTACACGATGACAATTGCTTTTCAATCGAATTTAAATGTAATAATTTCATTATTTTTTTTAATAATGTGCACTTGTTTGTAGGTGAACATTGTTTATTTCATACATTTGACAGCTTTTTCAAACTTTTAAATTAAATTTACCTAGTTAAGCGTGTTGGTAAACAAACGGAATTATTAATTTCAGGAATCATCCCACGGTCAATTATAGGACTATAAAGATTACAGAAACAAATAAGAAAGGAACAAGAACTGGATTCTATAAATCTATATGTAGAAAAGAAAGATAGAAAATATAATCTTTAAATAAAATCTAATTTTATTAAAAGAAATGAACATACCTGCATATTTATCTTTCTTGCTTCAGATGTGGTCAAAACAAACAAACAAAAAATATGGTGGCTGAGTCGGTCGGCCGATGTGTTGAGGCTAAAAGCTGTTGGGTGCGAGGTTATAAGGAGAAATTACGTTAATACGGGTCTTAAGTGAAATTCTGCAAGCAGAAATACGGTGTTTTTCCGTTTTCGCTTGTAAAGTGTTTAAGGAAAACGGAAACGATCTGTTTATTTCAGACAAACCGTCTGTTTGTTGAAGAAACGCAATCTTTCCGTAAATTCCCGAAAATAATCACAGAAATATGCACGTAAAATTCAGGCTTTTTTTAACAGTGTAGCATAGCTCTGTAACTTTTTTTATACCCCAACTGCGTTTATTTGAATCCCCCCGACGCTCTTTTTGCGTACAACACATGTTCCAATTTGTTTTCGTAGGACCTGCTGGGTGCACCCCCTTTTTTACTGTAGCGTTACAAAGTAGGGGGGGGGGGGTGGAGTAGGTGTTAATCCACTATTGTGATGAATTTTGTGCGCTTTTATACCGTAGGGAGATTCGTTTTTATTGATTCATTCGAATTTTTTTTAATTCTGAATGAAAGATTGAGTGGTGAATGGATTGTTTGGATATTGGATACAGTTAGTTGTATTCGATTTGTAAGTGGGGGATGTATGAAAAAATAGCTTTTAACTCAGCCAAAAGTTAACTTAATCGGGTTTCATTTTTAAGGTTTAAATACAGTTATGTATTTTTGATTTAGTTGGAAAATGACGTAGTATCATTTTGGTATAAACAAATGTCAGGTAATGATTATAATATTTCATTTTATGAAATTAATTTTTATTTGTACACTTACATAAGAATGGACGCAAAAAGAAATTGACGTTCACAAAAAGCCAGTGAACCAGTGATGATGATTATAAAACTAGTCCATTTACTCTTTTTCTTAAAATTTCTTAAAACTTGTTTCATATTGGATTTATTCTCATTTTTATACTTTCAAAATATCAAGACTTGTCTTAGGATATTTTTTAACCAATTTACTTGTATTTCTAAGAGGGTATTTTTTCGGATTTACCCAAATCAAAGCGAAAATTGGTATTTAAAAACTTAACCTTCCCTTTCTCCTTCATTTGTTATTAGCAATTAAAGAAGTATAATATAATTACCATTATGATTCTCTAATTCGCCAAATCAAAAGATTTCCACCTAAGTAACAAACAAATAAAGAAAAGTGAATGGTGTTTGAAGCACATCCAACTTATGAAAACGATTGCGGTGTCATTGAGTGTCCAATGCTCATTTAAATCATTGCTTTATCGAGGCTCAAAATCAAATCCTTTATTTAAACATAAGAAACTACTCACAATACTACGTATTGGACGAAACAAATCCCTCCGTAACAGAACAGTCCAGTGCCATGACACCATTCTTCAACAAACACTTCCAACCATCCACCCAACAGACTACCACAAAAACCAACACACCAACCACCCCAATAAAAACAGCAATTGTCCTCTTTTCTTCAAGAGTCCAACCACGTGCACTGAGTTGCCAATCCAATTGTAACGCCACTTCAAAGTCCAAGTGGCGGTCCACTGAAGGGCTCGCCACTTATCCCTGTCAATGGCCAGAGACACCGGTGGGGATTGCTCTGCCTCTTTTTGACTTGATTCAATCTTCGACCTTTGTTTGCTTTGTGAATCAATGGAGCATGCTGTAAGGAGAGATGGTAGAAGTATGGCTATTCTTGAGTCAAATCAGGGGTTAGGTAAATACACATTGAGCAAAATAGGGATTAATTGTAAAAGATTTTTTTTTGTTAGATCTAACAACATACAAAGATTTACCTACTGTTTTTTTAACATTTTTTTTGTCTATCAATAGAACTTGCTGTAATAAGAGGCGGTAGATAAAATTTGAAAGTTGGACTATCCTTAAGTAGAATTGTGGGGTGAGCACTATAGTCAGGTTAATACACATTGAGTAAAATATGAGTAATTGCAAATTGAATTTTCGATTTAGGTTATATCTGTAACATGCTACAACTAGACTATTACTCTTTACCTTTGTTTGCTTTGTTTATAAATGGAGCTTGCTGCAATAAAAGGTGATAGGTACTGTGAGTAGAAGACTTGACTATTGATGAGTCAAATGAGCGAGTACAAAGTCATTATTTCCATTATAATTGTTATCACACCGCGACAATAATTGTAACGCCACACCACAATCCAAGTGGCGTCCCACTGATGGGCTAGAAATGCACTTATCCTTGTCAATCGGGGATTATTTTGCCTCTTTTTGACTTGATTCAATCTTCGGCCTTTGTTTGCTTTGTCAATCAATGGAGCATGCTGTAAGGAGAGATGGTAGAAGTATGACTATTCTTGAGTCAAATCAGGGGTTAGGTAAATACACATTGAGCAAAATAGGGATTAATTGTAAATTTATTTATTTTTTGTTATCTAACAACATACTAAAATTTTCCTACTATTTTTTTTTTTTTACAATTGCTTGTTTTGTCTATCAATGGAACTTGCTGTAAGAAGAGATGGAAGATAAAATTTGGAAGTTTGCTTATCATTAAGTCAAATTGTGGGATAAGTACTACAACTAGGTTAATACGCATTGAATAAAATATGTGTAATTGCAAATTGAATTTCCGATTTAGGTTATATCTGTTACATGCTACAACTAGACAAACTACTATTTTACATTTGTTTGCTTTGTATATAAATGGAACTTGATGTAAGAAAAGGTGATAGATACTATGCGTAGAAGGCTTGTCTATTGATGAGTCAAATCATGGGCGTGCGCTGAAATCATTATTTCAGCGCACGCCCATGACAACTCTAACGCCACTTCAAAGTCCAAGTGACGGTCCACTAAAGGGCTCTCCATGCACTTATCCTTGCTAATGGCTAGAGATACCAGCGGGGATTTTTTTTGCCTCGTTTTGACTTGATTCAATCTTCGACCTCTGTTCGCTTTGTCAATCAATGGAATACTTGTTGTAAGGAGAGACGGCAGTTGCTAACTGTACAGACTTTCCTTGAGACAAATCATTGTTTAGGTAAATACACGTTGGTAAAATATGGATTAATTTTTTTATGTATGTGCAACATGCTAAAATTATACTATTTACTATTTTACCTTTGTTTGCTTTGTAAATCAATGCTTTTTCAAGCTTGCCGTATTCCTGTAAGAAAAGGTAATAGGTACACTGTAAAAAATTTGGCCTGAACTTACTTGCAATTACTAAGTAACTTTACAGGTATTACACCATTTACTAGAAAATCACCTGTAACCAATCTCTTATAGTAGGTTTACTAAACAAACTGCTGTAGTAATACTAAGGAAATTGATGTAACGCCTACAGCGCCCCCTGCCTATGTTTTCTAGAGATGCGTCGTTTTCCTAGCAGCATTGTTTCTCGAAATTTGTTCGATTGGTCATCGGATTTAGCGAAAATTCACCGGTGATCGTATCTGTAATTTGAAAGTGCGCGAGTCAAAATCAGCAATCGGTGAACGAAATTCTATTAATAAAAGTCATTGATTCGATATCGGTCAAAGGTAAAAATTCAATTAATGTACGTTTCATCGGAAAATTATGACGAATTGATAATCGCAATGATAAGAAACAAAAAAAATCAATAGTAAAATTTCTTAATCAATAACATAAAACTACTTTAACGATCAAGATTTTAAGCTCTTTATTTACACGCAAATGAACAGCAAGTCCCGATGGCAGCGAGGTTCCGCGCAGTTCCTTGTTGCAAGTGAGCGCGGATCCGGAGATACGTGGGTTCGAGCCTCCGCAAATTCGAAATAACTGACTAACCAGAAAAATTAGTGGTGCCCTCTGGTTTGAAATTTTTGAAACTGTTAATAGTTTCTTAGTAAACTTACATGAAAATCCCCTGTAAAGCTACTGCAAGTTTCTTAGTAAACGTACAAGCAGAACATCTGTAAATCTAATACAGTTTTCTTAGTATGGTTACTAAGGAAATGCATGTGTTACTTACTAAGTTTAATGCAGTAAGGTTACTAGAATAGTTCATGGCACCTGAGTTTCCTAGAGATTTTCTAGTAATACTACAGATTTTTTTTACTGTGTACTATTTGGTAAGTTTGACTGTCCTTGAGACAAATCGTGGGGTGACAACTATAATTAGGTTAATACACAATCAGAAAAATATGCTTAGTTGCAAATTAAAATTTTGTTTGGCGTTATCTTAAACATTCAACAAATAAACTATTACCCTTGTTTAATTTAGCAATCAAGGATGGTAAAGTTACTATGTGTTACTATGAGTATGAGGCTTGACTATATTTGAGTCAAATGCGTGGTGAGTACTATAACTATATTTATACGCAATAAGCATACAATGAGAAATTGCAAATAAAATTTTCGTTTTGGTAGAGGAATACTGAAATTAGACTATTGCCATTTGATCTTTGTTTGCTTTGTCCATCGATGGAACTTGATGGAAAAGAAGGGAAGTAGTTACTGTGTGTGTATGAGGTTTGACTTGGCTTGTCAATCAATAGGATTTTCTGCAAGAAGAAATGGTAGATACTATCTGTCTTGAGTTCTTGAGTCTTATGTCTTCTGTTCTTGAGTCAAATTGTCGAGTGAGTACTAGGCAACTACACACAATTGCAAAAACAAAACTTCTATAAATAATAAGTAAATTCATTCAAGGTAGCATCAAGGTGAGTCTAACTTTCTGTAAAAGATTCGATTAGGCCAAAGTTACCCCCCAAAACCAAACTTTCCTCAATGGAAGAGGCTTTAAAAATATTACCCACTTCGAATTTAATTCTTCAGTTTTACTTAAAATCACTGAAATAAAAAAAAACATAAATATTCCTCAATGGCACTTCCATTACGTAATTCGTGAATTTTGCGAGTCTCAAAAGATATTCGTTTTTTCCCCATAGCCTATCAATAATTATTCCCTGCTTTTAGTGATCATCTAAAGCCACTAAAAATTCGCCGGCTGTAACACTGAAAGGCATTAGGAAGAAGAAATATCACGGCATTAGCTTGGGATGCGCATATTTAAGTTAACAAGTGAAAAATAAAACAGCGAGATTTGTGCTCGCCAAAATGGGCCCGCCTTATAGGAAACGTTAAATAAGTAACAACTTGTATTTTTCTCTTGGTATTTTAAATAAGTTAAAAATTGATGTTATCCTTGTTTTGAAAAATGTGCGTTCTTTGGCCGAGTTTTGAACTTTTTATCTATGAATTGGCTGCAATTGTAAGAAAAAATAGTTTTAAAACATATTATTAATAGAAATAATTTTGCGTCACTAACACAGACTTGAGTATATTAACTTTTCAATTCTTGCATGGAGTTGCATATAAATTATCTAAGTTATTGTAAAGACATATTTGTTAATGAATTAATTAATGCTTGTTATTTATAAGTGACGTCTCCAAATACTTTTAGACCAATAGAAAAGTTAAAAAGTAGTGGAAAGAGTCGCTTTAACAAGTAGAATAGGTGACTGAAACAGTTGCAACAACCATTTGTCCTAAACCCCACAAACATACCACACGGCAGGTAATTCGTCTAAACAAGAATTTGTCAACCCTTAGTGACTCCAGCATTGTTTTTTCCCACAAACAAATTAAGTTCTGCTCGTAAATTCCTCAAAATGAATAACAATGGTTACTAATATTTCTAAGGGAGCTGAGGACCCAGTAGATTAAGGCGTTTGCCTTGCATGTGGAAGTTTCGTCCCATTTTCTGCTCCGGGTATCGCAAAAGTAAACGCCGTCCTATAAACAGCCCATGAAGCTCAAAAAATGTCCGACAAGTAATACCCCGTGAAGAGGGAGTGCACCTTTAAATATGTCAAAGACACCTTTAAATATGTCGAGTATGTTCAAAATTATGTCACTGCGTACGATGTCTCCCTTAACATTTGAGTTGGGTGCCTACTCAGCTGTCAGCTCGTCACTTAGCAATGGTTCTAAATTAGGACGCCCGTCGTCAATAGCCCTAGTGTAGCTCTATTTCTCAAACTATTCCATCCAAATATTTCTATTACCATTCAATCATAAATGTGTGTAGATCTAATGAGCCAAACCAAATATAAAATATAGATATTTGGATTACTATTATCACCCGGATGGCCGAGTGGTTAGCATTGCAGGCCAGCAGTCTGCGCGCTGTAATGAGTGCGGGTTCGATTCCCGCCTTCACCCTGGAAGTACTTTCCTTTCTCTGTGACAGTAAAATCTCTTTCTGTGCCTGTCTTAACTTAACGAAGGCATATAAGCGAATCTATGATGAAGCACACAAGCCGGAATATATATGTATCTGCCCAACCCCCTACCCCTACTGTTATCAACTGTTCTTCCAAAGGAGCTTCTAAAACGAACCCCTAATAAAAGATTCAGAAAGTTATTAAACCGAGTCGCACTCTTCTATCACTCTGATACTTCCATTAGGAAAACGATCCCAATATGGAATTACAAGATTTTGACACAGGGGAAGCTCTGAGATGTGCCTTACTTTGATTAATTATGATTGCCCATCTTAACTCTGGGAGAGTGTTACGCGCGAAGTGAAACCGGGAACTTTTTGATGGTGATTGAAAACACGGCTTTTAGGAAAAGATGATTTTTTTATGCATTAAAAAATTATTTTCTTGGAGGGGTTGGTCTTTTTATGCTATCGAAGATTATTTTTGTTGTTGATATTATTACATAAATCCTTTTTGGCATTATTTTTTGTAGTTTACTACTAACACTATAAAAGAAATCTCCAAAAAACTTTCTGTTTTTAGTTACTACAAAACACTAGCACGCCATTTTTAATGTTTTAAATGTTACTAAAAAAAATTCTTACTTATGCAACTTCAAAAAAAAATGTGCACACTTTATGCAGTTTGCAAACGGGTTTTAAGTATTCTCAATTTTACTGAAGTAAGTAAACAGTATTAAACTATCCCACGCAAGTATAATTCCTTATTTTTGTTACAGCACAATATTGAAGTTAATATTTTAGTGAATTTTTAAACAGTAATATGACTTAAAATCTAATGCATAGGATAAAATATACAGTAATACGGCATAACATATTTTAAACTAAGATTTTTTAAAAAATACTCTAAAACAACTAACAATACCGCTCGAAATCCTTACACAGTTTCGATACAATAGCCTTTTACTCATACTATAAATTATTTCCCTAATGTTTGTCGAACGTCAATTACCGCATTATGTGCAATCTCGTAGTGCATTCGATTCTGACATCATACATCATTAGAAGCGACATTAAAGCGACGCATGCAGCTTATATCAAACAACACACTGTAACTTTACCGGAGTTTTAAATTACGAGGCGTCATTGGATATGTTTAAGCTCATTTTGGAGGCCAGAAATAAGCAGACAGAAATGATTACCTACTCAAATATATTGGGAAATTAGTGTTTAGATATGCGATTTTTCAAAATGTTTAAAATCAAAATTCATTTGAAAGTTCTATACTTTTTGTTTTAAAAATACAAAATTAAAGATGTATCCACTTTGCTAGAGCCATAATTTTTACAATTTGTATGCATATATTTTCAGAAGTATGTATATAGTTTTACGTATAAGATTCAGAAAACTTTTCAGTTCATTTTTTAATAATTTAACATGCATTTTATTTTAGTACACCTAAAGTATAAAGTAAATCGCAGGTTGTGCAATTAACCCAAACATATAAATGTATAGTAGCTAAAAATGGTTTAAAACTCGATTAAATAAAATTAATTAATTAAGAGAGCAAAAAAATAAGAATGAACTTTAAAACTTTTTGAAAAAAATTAAAAGTGCGTTTAGTTATACATTATTTCATCTATACCATATTAGCCATTAAATGGGACTTTTTATAAAGATTTCAAAACGTTTTAGTAGTTGTATATTTCAATATATTTATTTTTTTAATGAATTCTCTTTAAAATCCTTGCCAATTCAAAAAATTATTAAAATTAACCAAACCAAAGTTAAAAATAACTTTATAAAGAAAAATATTGAAATTTCAACAAAACAACCGAAAGTACTGCCAAGGTCAATAAACCTGGGATTTTAGAAACACAATTATTTATTTTATTATTTCTTTAAGAAATGAAGGAGACACATCGGATAAAGAACATTAAAAGCAAACTGTCAATATTTAAGTTTTTATTTATTTCATGCATACATTCTATTTATTTCATCAAACTTAATGTGCGTAACAACATTATAAAAATATGGAAAAGTTTAAAAATGGTTTATTACGAATTTTTATTTCTTTTTCAGATTCAGACAATTTTAGTTTCTACCGAGTGAACTGTAGTCTCAAGACAGAGAAATTTTTGTTCAACGTCGACAAAATAATCTATATTGATATTTTTAAAGTTACCAGATTTTTAAGTTTCGAATGCAGATTTGACCATAGGTGCTGAAACGCTTACTCTATTGAATAAAACTTTCATAATTGTTTTGTATCCCATAATTATAATACTCTTTTAGTTCTCAAATTCTTCATTACTTAAGCATAACCATTACGTATATTTCGTATGTTCAAACCCTGTCAACTTAAAAGAAGAAGGATTGGAACAGATGTCAACACCAACAAACTTAAACAAGTAGGTTTGTAACAGAATCTGTCACTAAAACACGCTTCCACACAACAGTTGTATTTAACAGGTAAAAAGGCACCAAGCACAGAATTAATTATATATTAAACATTTACATGCTAAAATCAGCTAGTTTCATTGACTTTATTTCGAAATTTTAATAATTATTACTTATCGTTTTCAAAAATTATTTGCATTTAAAAGAATAAATATGTAATATGTCTTGGTATTAAATACTTGCTTTTAAAACATTGCTTATCAACATACAAAGAATCTCGCAGTAAAATATACTTGATGTCATTTCAAACTAATAGATATCGTAAAAATAAATTTGTTTTAATTTTTGTCTTCAAGAATTAAAGTTTCTCGAGCGATTGTTGCCAATAACAATGGTGCTTTAATTCGTTTAAAAAATTCTTCCCGTGCTTTTTAAATGAGCATTCAATTTCGCAGGTTTTTAAGTAATTGAAGTATTTCGAATTCGAATAGTTTTCTGAAATTTTAAATGTAATCTAATTTCGATGCATTTTTGACGTATCATACGTGTCCGTAGATTTAGTAGTTTGGGCTGTGGAATGGGGGGGGGGGGGGATATACGGGAAAACAAACGAACGAACTGAATGATTATAATACCTTCAACTTTTACGTTATAAACGTAGTGTTTAAGCTAAAAGCACAACCGTAAATTCATCAAGTCTGACGACTACAGTGATATATTTACAATTGTTATTTGCCTAGTCATATGTAGCAATATTTTACGATGTCATGTAATGTGTTTAATTAGCAAACCACCAACTTAATCTAAGTAGATCCAAAGATTTAGGCTGTTGAATTCTACCCATTGGGTCAGGCCGCCTCTCAACCATAACAAACATAAAACAAATAAGACAACAAAACAGTCTTGTTTACTTAGTTTCTCTAATTCGCCCACCATCAAGCACACAAAAGCCACACACTAATCACCCAAATTTTGGATGACAAAGAAAATGATACTCAGTTTTCTTAATCTGTTTCAATGATACAAATAAAAGCAGATGTTCTTTAGTTTAACCTCTTAAGACCCGAGCAAAATGCTACACGCATACTCTTCATTTAAACATATTTTTCATACAAATATAGGCTAAAAAGTATGTTTTTCAAAGAAGTTTAAAAAAAATTATGTTTATAGTTACTTATAAACATAATTTAAACTCTAAAAATACAATTTTTTGTGCTATAAATGCAACAAAAAGACCACATCACTTAATTGTAGCTAACAGATTATTTTAATACTGTTTTTAATGCAAAATGCCTTTAAAATTAACTGCTAAAAGAACTTTTTGAAAAGCTTGAAAAAAATTAAAATAATTTTTTTAAGAACTCTAATATCATATTGACCCTCGTTCAACTTCATTTTTTTTTATAGAAATAAATGATTGATATCATCAAATCCAAGGCAGAAAACTAATATTTTTATCTTCTTCAGTCGGAACAGGTCAATTTCGGAACTAATTAACGTGTTAAGTGCTTGTGGGGAGGTTTTAAAAAATGTAACCAAATGGGAACGCCAGTTCACAAAAGGATAATTTTGTAAAGCTCTGGAACCAGGAGTAATTTACCTCGTTACTTGAATATGGTTTAAGAACAACAAATTATATGCATTGGTTACGCAAATGCTCAGTAATGCTAAAGAGGCTAGACAATATACATTTGTAGCATAACAGGTCCCATACGTCATTGTAACCCATAAATAAATAACAATATAATACAGAAATAACTTTAACCCTTTAATGCATAGTGTTGTAGATTTGGTACCTATTACGTTTTGCGTCATAAAATCATAGGTTTTCGTTTCTTTTAATGTATAATATATTATATTTAGAAAAGGCAATAAGTGCTACAAGTAACAATTTATTTTTAAATTTGCCAGCAAATTATTAATAAAATCAACTCAAATAACAGGTTAATTAAATGTTCATATTTTTATTTTTCGGCAAGTTTTAATAGTTCCAATCAGCCTATTTAACATATATTTAGTGATTTTTATGGAAAAAAATATAGGTTCTCTGTGGTAATTGGAGTAAACCAGTGGATCGGTTTAAGAAAAGTAAGAATATTTAGTTATTGTTTTCTTTGTTTAAAACAATTTTAGTTTAATTATTTTCCAATAAATCAGCAATTTCGATGGTGACGAATAAACGTGTATAGAATGGGAAGGAAAGGGTTAAATGATATATTTCTCATATATTGGTCAGATACCAGTTTTTTTAAAAATCTAAAAAAGTTTTTCAGTCCAGTTCCTCTAAAAACTGAACAAATTGAATTTTATCATAAAACTGAATATGTCTTTTAAAAACAACGTAAACAAGGACCAACTAATCTTCACAAAACAACACAAATTTATCTTCCACAAACCCTCGACATCATCATTTCGCGTGTCCTGTCTCTGTTAACATGTCCACAATGGACGCTTCAGTGTGTACGCACACGTCCACTCCTGAAAGCCGAGGCCGTAAATTTCCCCTGACGACCGCATGTACGGACACGCCCGACCAATGACAGCGGGTCACGCGATCTGCTGGCACTAATTGCACCAGTGGGGTGATTATGAGGCGTCGACATGGAATCCGGAGTTTAATCTGGTGGGAGAGGATTAAGAGCTTGTCCGGGTTATTGAATCGGTTAATTAATTGGATGTGTCGGGGTTGAAGGGGGTATTGATTTGTGTTTGATGAGTGAAAGATGGTGTCGTAAAGTAGTTGTTGAGAAGGTCGTGATTGCGTTGTCGTTAAAAACAAAATGTGGGGTTGTGCAGAACAAATATGTTTTTCTAATGATTTTGTTTTCTTAGGGAAATTAAAAAAAGTCAGAATACGATGACAATAGCTGGTTAACATGTGTTGGAAGGTATAATCACGGCGACTTTATCATTTGCACTCGCTTACTGACGTCTTTGAAGTGTCAGTCGTAAAGTAGTTAGGAACGTCTTGATTTGGTTGTCGTTACAAACAACTGAAATCTTCGAACGCTAATGAATTTGAGGTACCTCTCTACTTTGTACTATTATTATTTAATGGAAATTCTCTATTATCCGGAATTTTTTATTATCCGATTTACCTGCTTTCCCAATACAACCGGATAATCGATATTTCTTCTAAAACGATTAAAAAACTAACATTCTACAACCGAATAAAATGTTACAACTAATTGTTCCTTGAAACTCATATTTAAACAAATAACAATCTTGAAATTTGATTTGTTGCTGTAGTATATGGTGAATTTTTGAAAAAAAAGACACATTTTACTATTACAAAAACAAACATTAACTAAACAAATGTGCAGCATTTCCTCTCACAATGTTTCGAATATCAAACGATTTTATCGATGTTTCAATACAGAAACCTGGGACGATCTTCCTTAGTAACCTATAAATTCTTATTCGACGACGAGTGACAGTCAAAGTTATACACCAAAAATGCATAACTGTCACAAGTATCATATTTACCAATGCGCTTTTAGCAAAACTCATAAAAACAAGGAGTAACAACATCCATCGTTGAAAGCTCGAAAAGCAACGGGTGGGCGCTGCAACATGTTGAACATATAGATCAAAGAGTCTCTGATCTGGTATTACTTAACCTGCTCATAAATAATCCCCATATAGTGCTTTAATATGGAGTGCAAAGTAGATGAGAAGTACAGAAATAGCCTGTTTTTATATAAAAGTTTAAATTTGTTTTATGAAGAGTAAGTTTGGTTTTTTAAAAGCTGGAGGCAGAGCTGTGGCGTTTCATGCTACAGGTCTTAAGTTCTATTGATGGATTGGATAAGATTTAACCCTTTCAGTCCCAAAAATTTACTACACTACAGAAACATCTGATATTTGCAAAATAAGCCTATTTTAGGTCAAATATACGAATTCCATAAGAAGAAAAAATTCATTTAAATTTTTTATATGGTTTTTGAAATAATGCCAAAATTTTTTAACTGTGGAAAACAACAAAATAAAAATATGTATATTACCTAAAAACACTTCGAGTTATATATTTTAAGGTATCTGACCATATTATTAAAAAAATTTAGAAATTATTTTAACCGAAATAGTTTAAATTGAGTTTTAAATATGTGGAACTGAAGTGAACTTATCAAAAATCAGGAGAAACGCTTGTTGACTATTTTCTAAATAAAAAAAATAGTAGTTCTGACTTCTATTGAGGTTAATGTAAAATATTGTCTGATAGATCAAAGTATGAAGAATCGAATGATGTGTATTTGGATGTCATAACGGGGCATAAAAATTTTGAAAAAAATATTGAAAGTGAAGATGCCAAATGGCATCACTGGGACTGAAAGGGTTAAATAGTGTTTGTTTAGTGGGCAGAAAATAAGGAACAAGTTTGCGGGAGAACTAAGCATGGCTTGGCCCTCTGTGGTCTGTCATGCCACTCAGTTTGTTTTAAATTCAATGTTGTCAACAGATAAAAATGTTAAAATGGTTTCCATAAAAACATACTTTTTTTGGGTATAAAAATGTTTGATCTCTGTTTGTTGCTGACAAAGAATACATTTAATATTTGAAAAAAGTTATTTCAAAAAACAAAATCAAAAGACAGAATTAAAGAAAAACACACACTTTAATGTTACTTTAAAGTTATTTTCTTTAAAGGAATTATTGTAGTAAGTGAAGATAATCGGACAGATAGACAGACGGACAAAAAGCGTTTGGAATATTTGTATAACGTGGGTGTGCTTGTAGAGTACTTTAACTTTTAACTGTGTAACTTTTAAATGAACGATTTTTTTTTTAAATTTGACTGTTGAAAAAGAAATTGAAAAGAAGGTAAGTAAAGGCCGACATACATCTTCACGAAGACAATTTTCTACTTAACATTTATATTTATTTCGAATAAAAAAGAGGCAAGTATTCTCAAATTAACATAAACAAGTACAACTGTTACTAAAGAAATAACAATTTTCCATCACCACTCTTATATGAGGAGACCAATGTCCACTTCTTCGTGACGTCAAATGGTAAGTAGAGTCGGTCCATTTCTGTTTTTACGGGGATTGGTGATAAACTACTGGATTCGAACCCATGGACATAAATCGTCTAGACAGAATGCTACCAAGCGATGTAAATGGATACATATGCTTTGTTTAGAGAGTGGATCATTAAAAATGATTGAAAGTCATGACTTTGTGATGAGGGTTGGTATAACGGCCTATGGGAGATAAAACTATATTAGATTTTTGCTCAAAAACACTACTTAGTGCAGATTTTAAACAAGTAGGTTTAGAACAGAATCTGTCACTTAGCCGGCTTCCACACAACATTTGTGTTCAACATTAACAAAGGCACAAAAACATTATTAATTCTATTTTAAACATTTACAGGCTAAATTTGAATAGTTTCATTAATTTTATTTTGAAAATTCCATAATTATTTATTATTGCTTTCTAAATTAATTTGTGTTTCAAAGAATAAAGTCAAAATTTTAAAAGTTTAATAATTTCTTAAGATTTTATTCAAAAAAATCTTTTTATCGGATAAATTTACGCCTATTTATCAAAAAAATATTTATGCCAATATCTCTCTTAAGAAAAAAAAATGAATACGGAGTCCCCTAATAATTCCTATCTATGCGCCCCTATTTTTTCAACACTTAGTGCGTATTCAGCATTTTTGAGTTTCAAATAGCAAAATATTATAACTATTTTAAAAACGTTACTTAAAAATGAAGTTTTATAGTAAGACATGCACAGAATTTATAACCTGCATGTTATAGTATCTGTTCTCGTACATTAAAAAAAGGTCTTCAAAAATATACAATTAAAAAGATGAAAAAACTACCAAATGCGTTTTAAATAAATATATACATAAGAATTGATATCATAAAAGTGTGTTCTTGCTCGCCACTTGGTAAATTTGAATTGGAAAAATAATAAATTAATAAAAAGAATTGGTTCTGTAAAACTTGTTTCCTTTTGTATGTACCATAACCACAGAAAAGCCAACAAAAAGTAATAAGAAGTAGTACAGATTTCAAATTTGGAATATCAAGCAGTATAATTGGCAAACCATTTATATATATTTGTTTCAAGATATAGATTTAAGAAAATCTTAGTTTTGAACTTTGAATTAGAATTTTCATCTTAAATATAAACCACGAGCAGATGACGCAAAGTATTTTGCAATAAAGCAAACATACTAGCAACCCCCTAAAATGGCAAGCCTGGTTGTGTCGTATACCACTATTGTGTATTGTACTAGTCATACCTTTATTATGAAATATGATTATTTTGTATTTTTAAAATGCATTTCGTCAAAAGTATTACTATGAAAGCAACTGCACACCAAAAAGCAAAAAATTGGTATATGTTGAAGATATGATCTTATATATATTTTTACTCTCTTTAAATTTGTTTTTTAGAACAATAAATAAAAATTCCATAAAAAGTTATATATTTTTCAATAACCTTTAGTTTCCGTAAAATTTCTTGCCCAGAAAACAACTTTGCCTGTTTGCTCCTTTCTATTCAAAAAGATGTATTCTCATTTTAGCATTTGTGCTGCCATCTAGGAGATATAATAGAAACTGCAATTCAACTTGGATATTTCTCTTGCATTGACATTGGAAGCAGAATATTGCCTATGTAACAGTTAATAAAAATTTCCCGATGACGTTTGGAGTTTATAACAGTACTATTTTAAAAGCAATGCAACGAAAAATTTTGTACAGTTTCTTAGATGCTTTTCAATGTTGATTTATTTTTCAAAAACTAAATGTATGTTAACATTTTGTAACTACAAACTCTCTTGAACTTGCATAGTATTTTTTCGTAACTGGATATCAAATAAGTTTTGTTAAACCTTTCATAACTTCAGCTGTTTTGTGTCCCAAATTAGGAAATATTTTGGTGTGGCATCCTCTTTTCTATACTTTATGATATTCTGCTGAAAAATGTGCAACTCTGGCTTATAATTTGTGACCCGGTACGGATAGTTTAATAAACTAAAACCATATGCCTCGTATTTTCAATTAGTGTTAAGATTATACTAAAAGAATATAATAAAAATAAAAGATAAGGAAATATGAATTGAATAAAAAATAAGGAAATATGAATTAAATAAAAATTTCCAAAGAAAAGCATGTCAAAACAAACAAAATCTATAAATACATCCCACGTTAACCCTCTAATGCTTACTGTTGCCATTTGGCAACAAGTAACATAATCCACTTTATTAATTAAACTTTTATTATTTAAAGTAGAACTCCCTATCGATAAATTTGCGTTTTGGTTATTAACTGTTGTGGAATTACGTTTTTGGCAGTATTCAAAGTATAATAATATTAGTACTAAATACAAATAAATTGTTTAAAAAAAATTATTTATTGTTAAAGAGGGTTGTTATGAAATATATTTAGAAGTTTTCTAGTCATTATTAACAAAATTGGAATTTTGTAGTTTGTTTTTATCATATAGAAAAATTAAAAAAAATTAAATTATTTAAATTCTAATGCAGTTAAATTTTCTTCAGTATTTTTCCCATAATGTATGAGTATTAAATATACATATATATTTTTTGGGACGAAAAAAAATGCATTGGAGGGTTAACACCAATATATAGAATATCTCTTCTTATAAAAAAAAATAACAGCCTAACTCAAAAAGTAGATCAATGCTCATATTAAAAGAGTAATGACCCTTCATAGCGAGGAATGAAACCTCGGTCAAATAATGCTCATCTTGTGAATAGCAGTTGATTTGATAAGCAACCGGAAGATATAAATTTATTACCACCCCACGCTTTATTTGACGGATTTTTATAGATTTGGTTGGAGAGAGAGCTTTGGCGAAGAAGTTTCGAATTAGCGATTGTCAAGTCTTTTTAAGAAACTTGACTTTTATACATTTTTTTTAAAATTATCACATACATAAGAAAAAATATTTACTGCTTACATTTAAAAAAATGTGTTGGGAGTACTTAAGTAGTAAAAATTTTGTCTGTTCTTTTGATTATAAT
The DNA here is from genome assembly GCA_023701765.1 of Hylyphantes graminicola. Classification (NCBI taxonomy): domain Eukaryota; kingdom Metazoa; phylum Arthropoda; class Arachnida; order Araneae; family Linyphiidae; genus Hylyphantes; species Hylyphantes graminicola. Next base: position 32,149,416 of record CM043118.1, read on the forward strand.
GAGGTTCTAGAACTTTAAGATAGTGGTACACCGCTAATGGTTCTTATTAATATTATAGAGTAGCAAGGTCCTATAGTCGGGGTTTATAGTTACGTTTAATTAAGTGATTTATATACGCCAATTCTAATCTCCAAATGTTCTCTTTTAAAATATAGTTCTTGTTATTTTTAGGCTACATTTTGTTTGAGGGACTAAGTTTCTCTTTTTTGCTCAAAGACTGAGAAAGACAGTTCCATCTTTTGAGAAAGCCTCCATAAACTTGTAGTGATGCCTTAGCAATTGCCAAGCCAAGCATAATAGTAAACTATTCATAATCACATACCGACTATAAAAAAATCTAACTGTTTATTTAGGGCGTACTAAGTTGTTACTTTGTAATTGTAATAACGGTTGTAATGGCTACACTCCACTCTTAAAAACGAACGAGTGATTTTCACTCTGTCTGAGTTAATTTTCACTCCTCCAGTCTAGAAAATGCACTTATCTTACTGGAGTGGATCCTTTGTGTGCCAAATCTCCGACAGGATCACTCCAAACGAGTGTTTTTAGCTCAGTCTGAGTTAATATTCACTCCTTTCTAGTGTCGATTATGCACTTCTCCTACTGGAGTGGATTTTACTCTTTTGTTCTAAGAGTGTACATCTCCGAACTGCATCCTAGGATCTGGGTTTGGTTCTCGGGTAAGTAATTGTTGCAACTTGTAAACTTGAACTTTATAATAAGGCCTAAAATCTGACGCTAGAGCAAACTAGATGGAGCAACAAAAATAGCTCTCAGTTTCGGGAAATTTTCCCAAGTCGGCGAAAAAAATATAATTTGAAAAAAGTAGCAATATTAGCAAAGAAACAAACTACGTCACACGTAAAAGTTGTAACCCAAGTGAAAACCTTAATTAGATGAGGTATTAGGGGACTTTGTTAAAAACCTTTATTTTTTAATTATTATTTTTCAACTTGCAAGTTACTCGTAATTAATATGACATTCATCCTGTGTATATGTGTATCACGTCCGGGTCGCCAACTTTACTCTAGCCGTTTGCAACCCATTCATTGCCTACCAAAGAGATCCCCAAGATAGAGATGAGTTACTTGCTTATGCTACTGTAATAGTTATTAACTATATTACTGTTGGAAATTTGCAGGGCCATCTGCTGGCGGTCTTTCTGTAGGCTTCTAACATTAAACTAAACTCCTCGGTGCAACAGCACGTCATGGGCCAGGGCCTGTCATGTCCATTTCAGCTTGAGTGACCAATTACTATGGGGTGCTAGGCAAATATAGAGGTTAGGAGGTCAGCCTCACACGGGATCCCCAGTGTTTAGTTCCCAAACAAGATTAGTCCTCATTTTACCTACCCAGAATTAAAGGATGAGTAAACCTTGCCCGCTCCGGGACTCGGACCTGTTTCATGGCAATGCAAAGCACTACTACTAAGCCACTTGGCCTTCCCACAAACTTTTCAAAAACGGATCCATTCACTCCCGGGCAGACAATAAAGTCCTCACATCCGGCCGTCCGGCCCCTCCTTCGGCAACCCCAAATCGGCGTCGTCCGCCGGACTGGCTGCATCAACACAATCAAGCCTGTTATTACTTACTGCTCCATTCCCTGTCGGCGCTAATGGCCGAGAGGAATGCAGCCCACCGCAGGCATTCCAATAACTCCGGCCGCCCTTTTAATCTCTTCGCAGAGATCCCAGGAATACGCCGATCCCAACTCGGGATCATCGACTTGGCGAGAACAACTGGCATTGAATTGTTTTGGCGTATGAAACGTATTTTTTAAAAAATATATTTTGAGTTTAGTTTAGTTTTGAATTATCTTCGCACCATAGCTTCACGAGGGCTATTGTCGACGATCGTCATAATTTAGAACTACCGTCAGGTGTTATATTTACTTTGATAAAGGTGCTATATAGCGGTAAGACTGTCTGTTAAGATCGAAATGTCAAACTGAGCTACACCAAATGGTATTAGTAACAACCACAACATTTTTTTGATGTTGTGTAAATTCGTAGTTTTTATACGTTATTATTGTTTCTTTTTAAAAATCTTTTACTATATGTTATGGTATTATAAATGGACAATTGGAACGTTCACTTCTGCAATAGTGTTACAGTTACGCCAATAAATGTCTGAAACCCCACAAACAAACCATTCGACAACTAATTTGTCTAAACTAGAATAGTCACGCCTACAGTTGCGTCAAGCATTGTCTCCTTTCCAACAAACAAACAAAGCTCCTCCCCGTTAGAATTATCCGAGATGCCCTGTGGCAGAGAGTGAGAGCATCTCATCACACCGCTAAGCCATATATCCAGGGTTCAAACCTCGAATAAGAAAAGTTCACTCGGTTTTGCATCCTTAAGTAGCTCAAACCTTTTGTGACTAACAAGTTTGCTAAGGAATCAAAGACAGGTTGTACTAAAACGGTTTTCCATCCGGCTATATTTTTCATGGGACATATGAAGGGTACAAGGGAAAAACCACTTGATTTCGTAGAAGGCTTTCCTCAATAGGCCTCTTTGGCAATGATAGCTAGAAATCGCCTAAACTGCTATAAAGAAATCGGTGACTCGCTTTGTTTTTCTTTCGCAGCAACCCTGATTCACGATAGAGATCAGTGGACACGTTTGTGCCTCTAAAGAAGAACCAAAGAAAAACCGGTTTCCTGTCGCCAATATCCGCCAAGAAGACACATAAGGTAAGACTCCTGAAAAATCAAGTGGTTCTTCCCGTGTACTCTTCATATGCTACGCATTCCCGAGCCCTTAGTCTCGAAAACGAAGAATGACACGATAAGCCCTGACCGTGCATAGGTTGTTGCTAAAAAGACTTTAACACTTTACCTACGGGTGTCGACTGACCCATAGACTAAGAACACTCTAAGTTTCAAACTCTCATTGGTGAATTTCTACATTGAAATTGACATAGAAACTAGCGCGCCCCCTTTGTGTCTAAGGGAACTAATGTAATGGTTTCTGGCTGCCTATTTGCAGTCACCTTTAGGAGATTTAACAGAGCCAATGACATCTCGTAATTTGGAACCCTTATCAAGTGACGATAGGGATCTATTTTTTACTACAACTTATTTTCGACTTTATTTTTGAATATATACAGCTACTCATTGACTTTTATATCCCTCGTAGGCCCATCCTCAAGATATTTGACCTTGTGCTTCTTTTTCTTAATTAATAAACCTACAGACTGACTACGCTTGTCATTTTAGACATGGTCCCCCAAAGATCCACAAGTGATTCGATTGAATAACTCGTCAAATATTCATCCAAATGTAACAAAAACTTAGATTTAGGGGTTTTCGAGGGTTTTTCACATTTCTAAGTAATTAAAATTGGGTGTTGCTATTGAAAATTTTAAAGTTCATAACATTTTTAATATTAAGACGGACCCTTATGCAAATTTTGTGTCATGCAATTAACTCAAAATGTTATTTGTTCACATAGTCAAAAAGGTCCGATATAAAAGGATGACTAACGGTTGAAATAATCACTAGTGGGTAACTTTTTTTTTTAACAGAGAACATTCCGAAGAAACAGTAGCCCTACAATTGAAAGTACAATTATGCCAATCAACAAATCAACCTTTAATAGTGTTTTAGTTGCTTTCGACACGTTAGAAGAGCTAGGCATTAGATTAAGGGGTCACAGGAGTCTTAAAAATGTGCAAAGAAGATACTACATAGCATAGTTTGATCTCTCTTGTAATTTTTTAACTACTCAATAAATGAGTATAATTTTTTTATATGTAATTCTACAAGATTTATTTATTATAAAACAAGTTTTAAAATTTATGAAACTTTAGCCAAAACTAAAATAAATGATATTAAACATGAAGGTACTTGAACACACTGTGATTAGGCTTGCGCGGCAAATTGTGAGGTCAAAATTGAAAAAATGACCAAGAAAAAGACTTTATATTGTACAAATATGTACAGACTAGGACTTATACCTAAATTCTCAGCTCAATTTTAATTAGAAATTATTTTAAGAACTTTTTTCTAAAAAAATTATTAAAAAATTAAAAATTTTGATTTTAAATTTTAAAAAAAATAATTTCTAATTGAAATTGAGCTGAGAATTTAGGTATAAGTCCTAGTCTGTACATATTTGTACAATATAAAGTCCTTTTCTTATTCATTTTTTCAATTTTGACCTCACAATTTGCCGCGCAAGCCTAATCACAGTGTGTTCAAGTACCTTCATGTTTAATATAATTTATTTTAGTTTTGGCTAAAGTTTCATAAATTTTAAAACTTGTTTTATTATAAATAAATCTTGTAGAATTACATATAAAAAAAATTATACTTATACATTCAGTAGTTCAAAAATGACATGAAAGATCAAACTTTGCTTTGTAGTATCTTCTTTGCACATTTTTAAGACTCCTTAGACCCCTTAAGTTGCTGGTCTAGAAGATTTTTAGTCTACGGGTCAGTCGACGCCCGTAGGTAAAGTGTTAAGTTTCTTTAACTAAATAAGTTTAAAAAAATTAAAGTCTTGGTTATGCAGCTTATCATAGTACACTCTTTTTCATCCAGGAACGAGTAGACCGATGTGCAAGAATTACAATACATAAAGAGAACAAAAAGGATCGTTCTATTTCAAACAGTTAGTACTGAAAGAACAAACACTCTCAGAAATACGATTCATGAATCCTCAAGCCTCATTTCGTTAGTTTTGAGGATTGTTTCGTCACACTATCACGTGACTTTTGAGTAAACGCGAATCCTCACTTTTACGATCGTGATTTGACTATTCTGTATCTTGATTTTGAGGAAACTTAATCTCATTGGTTGTACTCACATGCTCAAAAATGACGAAATATTTCTTTAGATTAGACGACATTCAAATCCTCATAAAAATGACGATTCAAATTTCCTCACTTTGAGGAAACGAAAACTTGGAGCATTTGCCAGTAAACGAGTAGTCAAAATTAAGGAAAATTTCGTCGTTTTTGAGCATTCATTTTTTAGAGTGACGCATCTCCGCGCGATTAGTCTCGAAAACGGAGAATGACACGATAAGCCTGAACTTGCATACATTGTTGCTGAAAGGACCTTAATTTTTTTTAAGTTAATAAGTTTTAGAAAAAATTCAAGTCTTGGTTACGCAGCTTATCATAGTGCACTCTTTTCCATTCTGGAGCTAGTAGACTAATGCGAAAGAGTTACAATACATGAAAAGAAAATGAAGAGTCGCTCTATTTCAAACAGTTAGGACTGAATGAACAAAGTTGGTAAGTTAAAGCAAAGTTTTGGCCTCATCAGTAAGTTTGAACAGATAAAAAGAAGATTGAATATTGAGAAGAAAAATACTGTTGTTGAATAAAAAGGGAAAGATTGTTCTTCTAGTAGTTCGTATTGCAAACAGTTACTACTGAAATAACATAATTGGTTTGCAAAGATGAACTTTTGACTGAAGAAAAAGTAACTTTAGTAACTTAAAGCAGATAAAAAATGATTGAAGATTGAGAAGCCAAATGTGGGATAAACTAACCCTAAAAAACAAACTTGCTTGACTTACCACCATATTCTAAGGCACACTTGGTTGGGATTGGCAGATGAACAAGCACTTCCTAATGATCGAAGCGGCCTTTTTTTAATAACACTGGAATCTCGACCCGGGACGATAAATGACGTCATTAGGCGACGTCATCAAAACGGAGATTTTCTTCTTTAGCGTATGCTACGACATTCCAATGCCGCCATTTTCTTCTTTTTGGAACTGCCGTTTATTGTTATTATCTAATATTCGATTTCTTAACGGCTCTTTTTTTCTTTACCGAGTGAAATAATTTTGCAAGGTTCTTCGCCGAATTTTTATTGGTACTTTATGAGAGTCAAAGATTTGGGAAGTTTTGGAAATCTGATTGGCTTTCTTTTATGGGCTTTTATTATTTTTATTCATAGTAAAAAAATAGACTTAGTTCTAAAATAAATTAATATAATTTCTTAAAATAGTAAATGCATAGACTCATGACCATTGTTGAAGCATTATTAAAAACAGTTACGGTACTGAAAGAGCAAAGTTGTTTAGAAATGTTTTGTTAAGAAGAAGGAGATTTTTATTAAACTGGGGGGAGGGAGGGGGGGGGGAGATAAATTGTTCTTCCAGTAGTAACTATTCTAGTCAGTTATTACCAGGAATATAGTTGGTTAATTAAAATGAAGTTTTAGCCTCAGCAAGTAACTTGGAGCAGATAAAAAAAAAATTCACAATGCATAGTTTTCACAGAATCAACAATTTTTGAAGTTCAAAGATCTTCGCAGCATAATCTATCGTGCAGCGAAACCTTACGATAACGGGGACACCTAAAGGGGAATGGGAGCGCTGGATTGCGGGTCTCCAAAGCAAAGTGCATCAGGGTTAATCCAATGCAGAAAAAATATTTTCCCTGCTACATTTCCCCGGCTATATTGAATATTTTTACAAACGGATTTTTTATGTGATAAATGTAGCTGACTTACAGGACCCGACAATCCCACTTTTTTAAAATGAGTACGAAATTTTAAAAAAATATTAAATAAATAAATTTACAAAAAGTATTCGAAGCAATTTTTAAAAGTAGGATTATAGAGACATGTAAGTTATCTACATTTATTATTAAAAAAAAACATTCGTAAAAAATTCAATACATCATACAATATGATTTGCACTGTACCGTGACCTCTATTTGCACGGTACCGGACTCTATTCGCGACTACGTCCTGGAAAACTGAACCTTTTCTCTCTGAATCAGTAAAAAATCTGTCTATGTCCGTCTTACTAAGTTATAAGCCGTCTCTGATCATGCACACAAACTGGAAAATATATGTACCAATATATCTACCTACACATTTTTACGTTTGTTGAGCGTCGTTTGAAGCTCCCGCTCAGGTGTCGAACTCGTCCCTTGACCGGACTTCTAAATGACGAGGCGTTATTGGCTATGTTAAACCTCCTAAACGGAGGCTAGAAATAGACTGTCGGAAACGATTAAATTACTTTTGCTGATACGTTTGTTACGTATTGCGCAGTTTCCCACGGGTACAGGTTCCTGGAGACTATTTTCCTCCCCTTCAGGGACGTGTCTAAATTGTGGAGGTGGCGCGTGATAGATGGCAGCATCTGTCACGTATATGTGTGCATGTGAGTGTGATTGTGTTGAGACTTACTTGAAGAAGGTTTATAAGCGGCTCTCTGAGCAAACACACAAGCCTGAAAATATATGTATACCATCAAATAACCATACATTTTTTACGTTGTTGAGTTGTAGCACATTTTGTGCGCGTGGCAAAGCAACGTAGGTTTGAATATCTCCAAACTTTTATTTTGAGGATGTTGTTCAGCGGTGTCCTTCAGTACCTTCTTCCCTTTGCGGAATTCAAGAAATAGGCAGCCATAAAAGAACAGCATACTAACTCTAATTAAAAGTAAGAAGGTTTTTATTTATATTAATTGCTATTTGTATTGTAATTCTGTGTATGGAAATTACAAGCGTAAGATACACCATATAGTATGCAAATCTTATTGATATTTTAAAGTAAACACCGAATTTAAAATTAGAATATTTTTTACAAATAAACTAGCTAAAAAGGTACCCACTTTCTTAAGGTCTGTTTTAAATATTTTAAAATTGTCAGTCATCATAAAATAAATTCGTTCAATGACACTGCTGCGGAAACTTATCTTTTATACTTAATTTATTGTAGGTAGTTGAGAAATAATGAAAAAAAAAATGGTTAGCAAGAATAATATTAAATTGTAGCATCAAACTCCTCATGAAAAGATTTTTTTTAATTTGAATTACCCAGGTGTCGGCTCGTCACTTGACTGTGGTTCTAAAATTCGACGCCCGTCGCCAATAGCCCTAGTGTTGCTCTAGGGCGACGATACTTCAAAACTAAAATACATTCAGTTACCACGTATAAAATGTAGTACTAAAAGTATTGAGATAGGTTCGAAAATCTGAAATTGAAAGGTTTCTTTTTTTTTTTTTGTTTTCTACACGTTTTGAAGGGTGTTGATTCTAAAAAAGTGTTTTTAAACATTGTCGCGTTTATCTGCCTGAAACTACTATAAAAAAAAAGCTACAGACGTCAAAATCGTTTCACTACTTTCCAGTACACGTCGGACGTCAAGGTTTTCCAGAAAATTATGTGCAAGAGATAGCCGCCATGGAACATTTTAAGATCTAAAGTTATTGAAATCACCTTATGTGTACAATTACGGCTATTGACGGCTAATGTCTGTATTGATTTAATGAGTAGTAATGAAAAAACGTAGTGTTATGCACCTAATTTTTTTTTAGTTGGGGTACTTTAAGATTTTGGTTGCATTTTGGATGAAATTTCTTTTGAGCTTGAGTGAAATGAAATTCTATTCAAGCATAACAAAGTTAAAAGAAACGTGTGATTTATATTATTTTAATTTAGTATTGTCCCGTTAGCACTGATCCAGTTCACAAAATTTTAAATTATGTGTAATATTTATGGGGTAAAATCATACTTAAAACTATTTATCTTTAAAGCATCAAAAACTCAATTTAAAAAATAACTTGACAATTTGTGGGATATTTAGGCTTGTGTTAGTAAATATTTAAAAAATATATTTCAGTCAAAGGTTTAGATACACTTAAAAATCTTATATTTTTAATATATATATATTTTAATTTTTAATCTATATCAGCAACTTACCCTTTTATTTTTTGCAGTTCTGTTTAAAACACCATTAAATCAGCACTCATTTTCTGAGTGTTGATCAGCTTCAATACCTACTTCTCTCAGCGAAAGGATGGCAATCAACACACACACAGCCGGGAAGAATTAACAACTTCTCTTTAAAAGTAAGTGCGTATTTTTTATACTGATTGCTTTTTGTTTTGTACTTTGAGTTTGAAAATTATTTGAATAAGATCAACCCTCGACATACGATCTTTTTTATGTGAAAGTAAACAGAATTTAAACTTGGGATGTTTTTTAACATATAAACTGGTTATAAAGAGACTAGCTTTCTTTTGATCCGTTTGAATATTTGTTTCAATCAATAACTTAATATTAAAATTTTACTGTTTATCTTGTTCTCAACACGTTGACGCGGGTCTGCGGTGGCACGCAATAGATTGTACTATTAATGTGGTAATCTCATTACTAGATAATGAGAATTTGATTTTTCAATGATCATTTTATTTTTTCGGGCATAAATTTCGATATTATACTATTGCGATATACTCCTATCTTTCGGTATCTCCACTTGTGCTTCAAACATAAGCGCGTATGCAAATGTAAGCATGCAAACAATCTCTCGCCGCCACATAAAGCGCCGCATTCTGAAAAACAAATTAAAATCGGCCCCGGCGTGAACGTGTTAAACAGTGGCAATTTTAAAAGCTGCCCCATAACAAATACTCAATTGTGTTCATAGACCTCGTATGAAATCGCTAATCTGTATTTAAGTCATCCAACGAAACTTCTTTGGAAACTAACTTTTGAATTTAATTATAGTTAGTTGTGAAGTAACAAGAAAATTTATAAGAACAAATTAAATTTTACCTCAGACTCATCATGTCATTATTGTATATTTTAATTTCTGTAATTCCTCTAGTGTTTGAGGGAAATGTAGCAAATTTAAGGATAAATATAAAAAGTTATAAGAAATTTGCATTTTAGATAACAATTTAGTATCATTCCTGTTCACAGATACCGATTCATTTTCCAAGCTTCTAAATGGGTAATATTTTATAAAATAAAATTGAACTTAAAAAATATTTAATGTTAAAGTATTTGGTTAATTTCCAGAATCCGGTGCCTTTTTCGCCAAAGGATTTGGCGTATTTTGTAGCAAGCGATAAACAATTTTATTTGGTGATACGGCGAAAAATCTTCTCGTCCAATTGTCGGCGCTGGTAATACTTGCACGGAATTGTGGGTAAGAAGCCCGGATGATGTGCGCGCACAATGGAATTATTTTGTTCTTAATTTATTTTTTCGTCCAACTAACGACGCTGTTGATACTTGCGAGCGATGAATTGTGGGTAAAGTTGCGCGTGCATCGTAATCGCAGTTACGGTTAACTATGAAAATCTGGTTTTGGTTATTATATTTCGGTTATTTTTTATTCTGAATATTTTGTCGATTCGAAGAGGGCCGGTCTGCTAGCTGCCGGAGGCCCCAAACAAAATTTTATGCTTTCAACAGACTCTTCAATACTGCCTGATGTTGGATACTGATGTTTTTTTAGAGAAAAAAATTGCCCGGGGCCCCAGACGGATATGTAGGCTTTCAATAGGCCCTACAGTACTGCCCGATGTTGGATACTGATGTTTTTTTAGAGAAAAAAAATTGCCCGGGGCCCCAAACGGATATTTCGACTTTCAATGGACCCTACAATACTGCCCGATGTTGGATACTGATGTTTTTTTTAGAGAAAAAAAATTGCCCGGGGCCCCAAACGGGTATTTCGGCTTTCAATAGGCCCTACAGTACTGCCCGATGTTGGATACTGATGTTTTTTTAGAGAAAAAAAAATTGCCCGGGGCCCCAAACGGATATTTCGACTTTCAATGGACCCTACAATACTGCCCGATGTTGGATACTGATGTTTTTTTAGAGAAAAAAAAATTGCCCGGGGCCCCAAACGGATATTTCGGCTTTCAATGGGCCCTACAATACTGCCCGATGTTCGATACTGATGTTTTTTTAGAGAAAAAAAAATGCCCGGGGCCCCAAACGGGTATTTAGGCTTTCAATGGGCCCTACAATACTGCCCGATGTTGGATACTGATGTTTTTTTAGAGAAAAAAAAATTGCCCGGGGCCCCAAACGGGTGCGTACTGGATTGCCACTCGCGTAGCTCTAAAGCGACGAAAACTAAAACGAAACTAAACTGAGTACGGGATAGCCACTTGTGTAGCTTTAGTACAGCGTTAATTCAAACCAAAATGGATTGCCAATCGTGCAGCTCTATTGCGCCGTTAATTCCAACTAGACTGGATGTTTGCGTTTGACCTGGGAGAAAAAAATGACTTCTAACTCTCCCGTAGCTTTCCGCGATCCATTAACCTTAGAGATCAGTGAAGGAAAGTAGGGTTGCATCGGCGTAAGGGAATCTGGCAATGATTAAGCTCGCGAATTTCGCCAAAAATTTGTTGTTTTTCGACAAGCGCCAAGCTGCACCGAATTCTGGAAATTTACCAAGTATTTTTAGCAACGTAATTACAAAAATAACTTTTTTACAACTTAATGTGGTTCTAAAAATACGACTCCGTCGCCGATAGCCCTCGCATAGCTCTAGTTGGACGATAATTCAAAAACTAACTACAGCTTAACACAAATCTAAGCAAAAACTCATTTTTCAGTCAAATTTTGAAAAATATCCTTCTAAGGCAGTGGTTCCCAACAGGTGGTCCGCGGACCCCCAGGGGTCCGTGAGCTATGCCAGAGGGGTCCGCGAGAATTAGTTTATAAAATTAGTAGCTAAAATTAGAGCTATTAGTATAAAAATATATTAAATATATTACGCTGATCAACTTCTTTCAAACTCGACTTCTACAATCCAGATTATTTTCTTTGTTGTGTAAACATATCCGCAGTGAACATGAGCAACTTATTCATATGAAAGATGGCTTTCTCGAGGTAGGATTCTTGTCAAGTTTTTTTTAACTTAGAGGTTCGTCTCTTAAATCTTGCACCAAAGAACGCGGATTTCCACACTAACTTCTCTCGGCTTATGGCTTTGCTCAGTTCGTATACCTAGCTGATGTATTTGAACTTGTGTTTAACTTGATGCGTTAAACTTGAGTTTACAAGGAAAAAATTTAGACTTGTTCAAAGTTGAGGATAAGATTAGTGCTATGGTCAAAAAGTGTCGTATCTGGGAGTCACGGATAGAAAACAAGTCAATAACTATAAAACTTTTCTACTTTAAAACAATTCTTGGAGTCATCAGATGAGTGTTTGCCTGACTAGATCAAGATCAATGTAGCCGAGCATCTGCGCAGCCTAGCCACCACTTTTAGCCTGAACCTGGCGATATATGGATTTAAAATACCTTCAGCTTTGAAGAAATATACAAAATCCAAGGCCTCACTGAAGAAGAGAAAGATAATCTTGTGGATCTGTCCACCTGTGGTAAGATGAGAAACATTTTCATATAGGTGATAAAATAATAGACTTCTGGGCACGCAAGGACTACAAGAAACTTGGAGATAAGGCAATGAAAAAGATCCTTCCAGGAGCATTTTCTTCCGTGTGTTTCATGAAAAACAAATACAGGAATCGGCTTGACATGTGGTCAGATTTCAGAGTGCAAGTTTCAAGTTTGGAACCTAATATTTCAGAAATAAGGGGCACAAAGGACAAATTTAACTCATCTCATTAAGAACTAAAAAAACTGTATACTGATGGAGTACTCTGTTGTAACTGTAAAAAACTTTAATATAAAGACTCTTAATTTGGCTCTCACTTTTTAATTTTAGGATTGTAAATTAGTGGGGGGTCCTTGTCACAATAACAGAACGATGAGGGGTCCTCGAGAAAATTTTTTTGGGAACCGCTGTTCTAAGGAATACAGACATATATATATATATATAAATTAAATTTAAAACATGTAATAGACATTTATAACCTTATACAACAGAAATGTTTTAAAAATTAAGAAGGTAAATTTTCGGTAATGTTTTTAATTTAAATCAAGCAGTGAAAACAGCTAGAAATCATTAGAAAGTCAGACTGTACAACTCAAAACTTTTTAAATAAACGGAGTCATTTAAAGCGTCAAGGTACATTTAAATCATGTCTAATCTTGTAAAAAAAAGTTTAATCATAGAAATTGTCTCATGGTACTGGATAATTATTAAAATTATTAAAAGACTTAAAAGTTGCGTTTTTGCATTAAAATAAGCGACTTCTTGATTTTTGAAACATTTAAGGAAGCACAGTATAAAGTTAATTGGTCTATATTTTGAAAAATGCAATTTTACAGATGTCATGAGGCTTTCCAGTTCTGACAACGAAATGAATTATACTATCCAACATTAATTAAAACTTACGGCATAGTCTCTAGCTATATTTTTAACGTTTTGTGCATACGTTTACGAAATATTGGTATAGGAATTGTATTTCGGCAACAAATAGTCAAATTGGTAACGTTTATAAAAGTTCTAATTTAAAAGAACCTTGTTTTTTTTATTTATTTCTCGTTCTATAAAACTGGAACTAACGTTGGCTTTTTCACGTCTACAAAAACTATTAATTTGAAATAAAAAAAATATTTACATAAGTTTCTATTATTTTAGAGTGAGCTACAGATTTGAGCTATTCAAATGTGCGCGCGTTAAAATATCTGTCTTGTTTTTGAACTATAAAATTTTGAAGATACAACAAGGAAAAACAGTGAACGGCGGATTTCACTGACCAAGTTCTCTTCCCTAGAACTCATTTCGGAAATTGTTACCGATCTTACATATAAACTAGTGACGTGCATATTTTGCGGCTTATTGCTCATTTGGGGTAAAAGTTTATAAAATTATGCGTAATACTGAGAAGATATTAAATAAAGCAATTTTCATTCAAAAGTATGTACTTGTTATGACAAAAACGAATACGGTATCTTTGAAATTCAAGCACCTCTAGTTGTGCCACTTTAAAATAATACTTAAACGGATGGTACTGTTTTAATATGTAACGCAAAAAGTTTTTAAATAATCTCATCAGATTCAATTAAAATTAAACAACGTTTATTAAAAACCAAATAAAAATATAGTAAAAAAACAAAGCAGAGTTTTTAATCTGCTTACTGAAAACCAAGATGTTAAATATCGTGTTTCATTATATATTACTGATTAATAGTGTAATTTTCCTAAAATATAAAACTTATGCTAATTCCATATACTTTAATTTGTATGTTAATCGGTAATTTAAACAGAATTTTCCTTTTAAAATAGCAAATAAGTTTTTTTTAAAAAAATTAAGCATTTTAGCATTTCAAAAAGTTACTACTTTGTATTTCTAAAACATTTCTCTTGGGTTCAATCTTTGATTCAGTGTGTCATATTGTCTTAGATAGGTGATTGTTTAAGAAACGTCAAATCCTTTATAAAAATTCAAAATATATTAAATTAATCAATTTCGAAAATGAAACAATTAAAACCCAAATTTTAACAGTACGGAAAATATATAATCCTCTATTTATATGAAGCATACAACTAGCCAATTATAAAGAAAATACTAATTACTCTAATGGAAAAAAAATTATTTATAAGCTACCATAGCAAATATAATTTTGTCTCGATAGTTCTGAGTGTTTGTGAGCAATCACTATATTCTACAAACTTTACATACCTATAATATTTTTAATGTTTCATATTTAACTATATTCTAGTGCATATTATTGTGCTTGTAATATGTGGATAAATTTTCCTGACCTTTAATCAATCTAACAAATTCATTGTTTGCGCCCACCTTTTGGCTCGTCTTAGTATTTTTGTGTTATAACCGCACACAATATGTAATTGTTTCTTGAGTTGTCTGGATGGACATGCTAGAGCCCCTTGCCGACCATAACATTTGGCAAAATAAAGTTATTTGCACTCTTCGAGAACTTGCGTTGAATGGAATAGTTACCGTTATCTACACTCTCAGAAATAACTTTCATTTTTAACGATTCATGAATCCTCAAGCCTCATTTCGTTAATTTTGAGGATTGTTTCGTCAAACTATCACGTGACTTTTGAATAAGCTCGAATCGTCACTTTAACGATCTTGACTTGACGATTCTGTATCTTGATTTTGAGGAAACTGAATCTCATTGCTGTACTCAAATGCTCAAAGATGACGAAATATTTCTTTAGATTAGATTAATTTCGAATCCTCATAAAAATTACGAATCAATTTTCCTCACTTTGAGGAAAGAAAAACTCGGACCATTTGCCAGTAAATGGATCGTCAAAATTAAGGAAAATTTCGTCTTTTTTGAGTATTCATTTCTTCTATCATTTCTTCATCGTGTATCGGAAACTAAATGAATTAACGGATTTATGTATTTGTTTGGTTTATTTAATTAATAATCTGTGTTCATGAGTATTTGGTGTTTCTTAAATATTGAATTTTCTGCTGATATGATATATACTAACACATAAGTTTTAATAAATCTTTTATACAAATTTAAGTTAATTTAAACACTGAAATATATTAATACTGCACTAAAATCGAGAAAATATGCGAAATAAACGGTAGAACTTTAAACTATATTCGCATTAAACCGGATAAAAAAAATTAGCATATCTGTATTACCTTAACTACTTTCCTGTTAATTGCGGTGGTTGCTTTTTCTCTATTATTATTAGTTATTATTTAAATTCCAAAATTATGATGCATTTAGTAACAATTAAAGCGACATACAATTTTTGTCATTCAGAAAATAATTCAACAAAGAACAGCTCGGATAGGGGATGGACTGCTTAAATAATCTTTTTATTTTCGATTGCCTAATATTTAAAGCAACGAAAGCATTGTAATTTGGTCGAAAATCTAAAACGGAGATTTTGTTTCATACACGTTTTGGTGGTGCAGATTCCAAAATAGTTTTTGATCATTGGTTCGTCTGTCAGCCTCTGAAAATATTCTACTGCTTTAACTATACACGTCTAATTTGAATAGTTGGAAATTATTAGTAGGACCTCAGAATAGTTTTCGAAAAAATTGGTCACGCGTAAATCGTTGCTTCCATAAAACGTTGCAGGTTTTAAAGGTATTGATGGCAAAAGCTATCGACTTCAAACTAAGAGCATGAGTTCCTACAGCACGTTGGACGTGGGCATGTCCATAATTTTTTTATTTATTTGAGTGGCAATTCAATTTTGTGTGTTTCACACCTTTTTGTGCGCAATTTTACTAAGTCCTGAGTTTTAATGAGATCTGAAAATAGATTGCCGAAATATTTATCAAACGGTTGCGTTAATGCGGAATTAATGACAAATTTCGACTTTTAAAAATTTTTGATTTTCAGCAAAATTATAAGCAATCATGGCATAAATAAAAAGTAATGAAAAATTTAATAAAATAATATTTGAAAAACAACACATAACTTGAATATAAGATGCATCATACGTGAAAACATCAATACGTGCTGTCAATTTTTTTTGTCTAGATGTGTCTAGATAGTCTTAAAAAATAGCTTTTATATACGTGTTTTAGGATGTTTTGCGAAAAGTGATATTAAGAGCTCAAAATTGATTACTATTCGTGTTTCAAAATATCCCATCTTTACATATAGGGGCAGAAACATTTTAAACTAAAATGCTTGATGCTACATTTTATTTGTTCAGACCAAAAACAATTCTTTCAAATTTAGTTTTGTAACATGTAAAATTTTAAACAAATTTCATTAATTTGTTATTAAACTTCAAACAAGCTATTAGAATGCGTATCAAACAGTTTGATTCTAAATATTTTGTGGTATTTTCGCCATTTGTGTTGAGTTTATTTTATGTGCATAAATTTGTTTACTGACGTTAAGCGTTTTAAAGTAACTTTTGTGCATTTTTCACTAAAAGCTTTACTTTAAGTAAGATATTTTTATCGCTGAGGGCGATAAAACCTCCTTGTAATAACTACTAAAAATTATTTTGTTTTGTAGTACTAATGTTACGAGTTAATATTTTTTTGGAGGGGCGAGGGGTTGGATTATCTTTATACTGGAGCCGGTGGGAATTAAATAACGGCTTCGTACATTTAGGACAGTGGTCAAGTGACGTGGTATATATCTATAAATGGCTAACACCCTTTAAACGAAGATATAAAATAAATTTTATTTGAAAATAGTTAAACCAGCCAAAAACCAGCTTTAACCAAAATAACCAGCTATATTTTATAGAAATAGATCGTACCTTAATGAAAGTATATCATTTTTTAATGTCTAAAATAAATGTTGAGTTAATTTTAAAAGAAATTTGACTAAGACATTTTCTGCGATTTAAAAATCCAATTTTGCGCTTTCAAAATTAAAATTATCCCCCCAAAAAAAATGTTCAACCTTTTAAGCAAATATAGAATATGATCCTTTTAAAAGCAAAGAATCGTAAAAAAATTATGCTTTAACTCGCTACAGAATAAATTTTTCGTATTATATAATCACATTTGAACTATAATCATTAAAAATGCAATATTTATGCTCTTTCTTAAAGCTTATATTTGCTCTCTACTCGTGTTCTTGTTAAAAAACTTTTTTAACCCACTCTTTTGATGTTTGATATGGTCTATATGTATGGAATGCATGCACTAAAGTTCATAATGAACCAAAAAAATAAAAAAAAAACGACAGTAATTTTTTTTCTTGCAGTAAAGACATCTTTTTTACTTTTTAATAATACAACTTAATTTCCACTTTAATTTAACACTATTATATTCAAAACTTTCTAGATTACAACAATGGAACATAATGAATGTATCAAATATTTTTTTAAGCAATAAAAGTAATGTAATATTTTTTATCCAAAAAAATCAAACATTGTATGAAAAGCAATTATGTAAAAAAAGTCCAACAATTTGGTACAAGTAATTGCTCAAGTATTCTAAGCTTTTGAGGGCATGCAATTTCTTTGAATAATTGGAGCATTTATAAAATTTATATTTTGACAAAGAACATTACTTTAAATACACTAATGATGACCTTTCAGAATGGTTAATACACAAATCTTTATTTTCTAGTGTAACGCTCTCTCCACTAGCCCTTTCAGTTTAATTATTTTCACTAAAAAAATTTTTGAATTGAAAATGCTAGAAGGCTAATATACATTTAAATTCAATCCTGTTCTAGGTCAGAAAAAGGGAATACGTTTTATTTTAAAAAAAATCGCGTATATTGTAGAATAAAACGGAGGAATAATTTATATTTTATACATTTTTGAAATTTAGGTCAATATTAGTGGCTGCTGAAATTTGAAGTTGGTGTAACTTTTAACCCTCTAATGCATGAATTTTTATTTTCATTCCAAAAATATATATATATGTCTTTAATACGCCTAAATTATGGGTAAAATACTGAAAAAAAATTTAAATACATTAAAATTTAAATAGGGTAAGGTGGGGTAAGTGGGCCACCTTTTTGGCATAATTCGACTTTAGACCCTCATACCACTGGATATAATCGTCCTAACAACTTATTTTTTTTGTGGTCCATTCTCTCATAGGTTATTATTGTACCCGTGACAACCTTAACACAAATTGGAAAAAAATAAATTTAAAAAATATGTTTTTCTTTTTGGTCATCCGAGTGGCCCACTTGCCCCGCAAGGTGGGGTAAGTGGGCCACCCCCCCAATATATTTTTACACATAACTGGTAGAGATACGGTGGGGCAAGTGACATAACCTACATAATGTTTTGAGTATTTGAAAAAAAAGAAGCATTGATGTATCTTTAATAGTTCCTCCATAGCAACTTTTTCTGGCATGCAAGCTTACTACAAGAAAAAATGCGTTGATTTTCATCTTGTCATTTTTGCATGTAGTGTAAAAAAAATTAAGGCTGCAGATTTTAAACTGGCCTATGTCAATGAATAGGACTATGAATAGTGAATATGACTGACCCTTTGAATTAGTTAATATGACTTTTTTTAAGTACATTAAAGAGTTATGGCAAGTGGGCCACCCCTGGCCCACTTACCCCACCATTGTGGTGGCCCACTTACCCCAAACGCGGGGCAACTGGGCCACTCCAATTTTCTTTTAACCTTATCAACATCACAAGTACATGACACTGCAAAAAGATACTATGTTTCATACACTTTCAAAATATATAACATTTTGTTTTGTATATCATGAACCGTTTGGAAATAAATAAAAAAATAATATGATGTCGTGAATTACGAAAAGATGCAATTTTAAAAATTTTCAAAAAAAGGATTGTACCTTGTTACATACTTAAATGAAAATGATGCCATAATGTTTCCTGTATCTATTGGGGTAATTACGTGAAAATATTGTAACAGATTTTTTTTACGTCCGTAATTTGGGAAATTCCAGGGTGGGTGGCCCACTTGCCCCAATGGCCCACTTACCCCACCTTACCCTAATTTAAATTTTTAAAAGAAATTTCCATGTGACAAAAACCAACTACAAAATTTCAATTTTGATAATAATGACTAGAAAACTACTGAAATATTTCAAAATAATCCTTTTTAACTATAATTAATTTTCAAAACAATTTGTATTTAGTGCTAATATTATTTATTCTACTTTGAATACTGCCAAAAACGTAATTTCACAACAATTAATAACCACACTCTTTAATTTTGAATGCAATTTTACTACTGTCATATATGAGGATTATTAGTAACTAAAACTTCAAAATGGAATGTAATAGATGAAAAAGAAACACAGATTTGTCGAGGGAGCTCTACTTTAATAGAATAAAGTGGATTATGTTACTTGTTGCCAAACGGCAACAGTATGCATTAGAAGGTTAAAATAACGACACATTTTTCTATGTTTTGGTATTTATTAAAAATGCATAATGATCTACTACTGTAAAAAAATCTCAGGGCGCAAATCGATCAAAATAAAATTAAGGATTAGCTTGTTTTTGCTATTGCTCATAGTTCACATGTAAAATTTAAATTTTTTTTAATTATTATCTGTAAATACTGTTATTCACAGCTTTGGAATTAGAAAATCCAAACTTTCTTATTTTTCCTCCACTTTAAATAATTGTTTCTTGTGCACTCAATGAGGTTTTTCATAGTGGTTGTGAACAGTGTTAAGGAAGATACATTTAAACCACCTCTAGCATGCAATGTAATGCAGTTTCGTTTTTACATTGAATGCCATATTCAGATTGAACTACCAGAAATGATTAAAAAAATTAAACATGGCAATTTTTCTTAATATTATTAGATTTTTTTAAATAAATATTTAGAATAGAAAGTAGCCTCGTGAAGCTCTAGTGCGATGATTATTCAAACTAAACTTAAATTAGAAAGCACTTGGTATTTTACTGTTCTGGTCTTACCAAGCATAAGGATGTGTTAAGAACGCAACTCTAAATAGGTTATTTCATAATTTCATATTAGACAAGAAAACCGGGAGGTTCTGATAATAACTTTATTCGACTGTACTGTACAACACGTTGATATCGACTTGATCGAGCAATCTAATTGGGGAAGTCGGTTTCAACATGTTTTATATTGCCCTATAAATGTTATTCTTACATTTTATAGGACGATTATCATTGATGGACTGCTTATTGTTTAAAAGTTATGTAAACAAGATATTTCAAATCAGAAATAAAAGGGATTACAGAAATACAATGGTTAGAGTTACGAGCAATGCATAGGTGGATCAGAAAGACTTGCCACGTAGCTTCAGATAATTATAGGTCAAAGGTGATGCAAGAAACTTAGATAGTAGGGAATAAGGTCAAATAAGGTCAAAATTTAAATTCTGAGCGTTAGTCCTGAATTTTTCTGAATGTTATGCATAAGTTTTTCTTGCTATACACATAAATTTCAAAATTTCATCTGTAACTTTTACATCCTATTTTATTTCCCTGAGTACTTAAACTTGCCATGTAAAAGACAATTGTTAGTTATTAAAGTTTAAGGCAGAAGAAATGGTAGTGAGGATTTTATTAGTGCTGTTTTCAGTTTAAAAAAATTAAAATTTGTAATTCATTTGGCAAAACTTCATTGATGGTCAGTGTAATTTAATTATTACATGAAGGAGTGAAAACGAAAATAAGTTGATCATAAAGCGGATTTTATGTTTCCACTATTTTTTATCCAAACATTAATTGCACAGATATTTTTAAAATAGACAATTGCAAACAATTAAAATTGAATCTTAAAAAATATATTTAAAAAAATCTAGAATTGCAGCAAATAATATGTGCTTTAATCTAATACATAGTACATATCTTCCTCAATACAGATATTTAGTAAACATTTCTCAACTAGTATCTCGTAATATTGTTCATTAGATAGTCTAGTCAATAAAGTTGTTGTAGAAGCAAGGCTATTTCATTTAGAGTGGTGTGGAAGTAAGTAGAAATTTCGATAGTTACGGACCATACCTGCATTCGATGTTTCCGTGCTACAGCGGCTAAGTCGAATGCTAGAGCGGTCCATTCCCATTCCATCGTGCTTTCCGCATATTCTGTTTGGAATAGTCAGGTTTTTACAGCAATCAGTACAGCGCATAAAGGGTCAATCCTTTTGCGTTCGTTACGTCTCCATTTCTGGCTTTTTGGCCATAAACTGAAAACCAACTAAACCAAAACGTTCCTTACCAAAAAAATTTTGAAAACAAATTATGCAGTTATCACTGACACACGAGTATTAATTTAACAAAAGTACAGTTCCAAAAAATTACATAAAAAAGCTATTTCTTATTTTAATTTAATTTATGAACCATATTACAATTTGAATGCCAATCTAACCATTTTTTGAAATATGTATGAAAAGCAAAACATCAACGACTCGGCCAGCTTGACCATGCATTTTTAAAAATACATATTTTTTTTTTAATATTAATGAATAAAATCTTTATTTAATTTAATCATCTAAAATGTATCATTCATCACAAAACTCGTTTTTTCCCAGGAAGTCTAGTTTATGATACGGCTGTAGAAACACGACTCGTTTATTTAGATTAATGTTAAAGCATGCTGAAGTTAAAGTCCGGTGATCTGCCTGTTCCTGCATTTGATGTTTCCGTGTTACGGCGGCTAAGTCGAATGCTGTGATGGCTATCACCCTTATCACTATATTCTTATGTATTCAATGTAGAATGGTTTCATGTTTTTACAGCCATCATAGATATATAATATAGAAAGAGATAGTATTAAACTCTGAAAGTCGTTTTGAATTATTAATGGATTGAATTTAAATTATGTTACTAGAAGAGATATTAAATGAGCAATATCCTAATTTTTTTTAATTTTCAGAATTAAATAAATCTAAATTTATGGTTTACCCTTGAAAGAAATATTGCGTAAAATATGTCAATCTTTTTAAAAGCAATTAAGAAGCTCTGGAAAAACAAATGGCTCACTTTCCTGTTCCAAATAAACGATATTTATAAAATATTGAAATTTATGTATTTCTAGGAAGACAGGTGCATAAAACACAGAAAAATCGTAGTATAACGCTTCGGGTCTGACCTACATAAAATGGATCTTTAATTATCTGAAGCTACCTTACATAAAATTTTTGAACTGTGAACTGTATTTTCTATTCCAGCTATTAGTTGCTCATAAATCTAAACTTTTTAATGTTCCTAAAATCTACATTTCGTTTTGACCTGTTTACGTAAATATTTCCCACAGCAAAAAGCATATTGATGACAGTATTCGTTTAAAATGCATGAACATCCTTTTGGAGTAGGAATGTTGAAACTGACGTCTACTATTAGATTGCTCAATAAACTCGTGAAAGTAATAATTATAGTTAAAGAAAATAAAGTTTGTGAGTTGTAGGGTAGAATGGAGTAAAAATCAATAATTTTTATTTTTGTCGTGCAAAACGAAATAATAAAATAAAGTGACTAGAGTTTCGTTGCGTATTACAAGACCTAAAAAAAGTAAACCTAAGTGCTTTCCCTTTGAAATGTAGCTGTTTAAAATATAATATTCAGCAAAAAATCGAATACATTTAAGTATCATTAGTTAAAACTCTAAAAACAATAATTTACAAATAAGATATATTTTAAATCTTATTAATTTTTAACTTGGAATAAAACCAAGGAATGTTTAATTATTGTCATGTTGGAGGTGTCCGTTTGTTTTTTACTCCTTCCAAAATGTGTTCCATCTGTCAGTCAGAACTTAATTTTTTCTTGGTCTGGTTGCGTCAACTTTTAAAGTTTTTTTTACTTTTTGTCTATTTGCCTGTACGTCCGGATAAACATCTTAATCTTGTTTATCAACGAATAACCATTTGATTAGCATTATAGTAAAATTTTTAGTCATTTGAATAGCTACAGCTCAAACACAGTAGCATGATACATTCGCTTGAAATTTATTCTGAAGGAAATTTACTTTTGTAGTAAGAATCGGTTTGTAATGCCACTCTTTCTCCCTCTCCTATGAGCTAAAAATTAGATTATTGCAGACTATTTCTTTATTAAACGATAAAATATTGGTTCATTTGTATTAAACTCTCACTAATTTTTCAAACTTCTGAAAAAAATCTTTAATTTTTGTAAAGTGAAAAAAAAATATTCAGTAAAAATAGATTTAAGAAACAATTATTGAAGTTGCTATTAAGTCAACAAAGTAATAGAATATTAAGTAGTTTAATTCAAATGAAAAAGTAGGCAAAATTCATGAAAGTAAACTTTAAAAAAAAGAAAAAGCAATTCATGTAATTAAATATTAGTTTATTATATGGTGATAAAATTAAATACGAAATTAGTTCATTGTGGATACCGATACACTTTGGCATGTCATATGAACTACTTGCAATACATTTACATAAAAGGATTCCCAATTACATTATCTGCTACTTGGTAACCTATAAAGATTTATATTTCGTTCTGCGTAAATCTGATATTTTTGACATACTTCAAACACTTGGTTTCATCGTTCAGGTGTTCAGTATAACCATCTGCAAATTATAAAACGAGTTCTAGTTGTATTCTACAGTATTGACTCTACAGCTGTAGTGCAACGTTCTTCGAACCAAGAATATAGATATTTTTTTGTACAGATATGTAAACCATAATTATATTTCGATCTTCAGAACTCGGCGTTATAACTTTTGAGGTGGGAAAAAATCAGCAAAGTTGAGTTCTTTTATTTCAAATTTTGACTCACAGGAGTTAGGTTCTATTTTTTCAATATTTTTCTGGAAAAAAGTATAAATAAATAAACTATGCATCTGCGCCAAAGCAAGAAATAGTATAAACCATATTTTTATTTCGCCATGTTACATTCCAATTATCTTATGTACTTAGCCGGTCATTGTTAGTTTTTTATGAACACAATTTATTTATAAGGGGTCTTATTTATTTTTTAAATGTTACCTGAACTTTTAAAATTTCAATTGTTATTTATAATATTGACTTCTTAGTATTACCTAATGCTGATGGTTTTATTCAACGGCATATATTTTTTATTAGTAATCTTACGAATTGTCTAATTCTGACCTAGAAGGGTTTATTTAAATTGTCATTGCATTCTATTTCTGTTTTTTAACTATTGTGTATGCCAGTATCAGTACAATTTATGTGGTTCATTTAAATTCCTGCTCAAGTTATTGAAATAAAATTTACATGACAAAAAAATCTAGAATTCTGATAGGGTTGAATTTATCGTTTAGAGGCTTTAAATAAAATACATTTATTTATATAAAAAAAAACTAAAGCTTTAATTACAGCCATAGTACATAAGCATTTAATCCAATCCGTATTGCGTATCTTCCCCAATACACATTTTTAAACATTAATTTATGCAAGAATTAAATAAGCTTTTTATTTATCATATTGTATCAATCATAAAAAGGATAATAAAAAAATACAGTCATAAGTCTCAATGGTAAAATGACTGTTTTACTTGGAATGGTGTGAAAGTATTTATGTTTGAATTTCCAGTAAGTAAAGGACCATACCTGCATTCGATGTTTCCGTGCTACGGCGGTTAAGTCGGATGCTATGGTGGCCATTTCGCATTTCATCATGCTTTCTGCACATTCCATTTAGAATTGTCATGTTTTTATACCCGTATATATTCTATCGAAATAGATCGTACTTTTTTTTAAAGTATTTCATTTCTTAATGTCGAAAATAAATGTCGAGTTAATTTAACAAGGAATGTGACTAAAATACATTTTCTGCGAGGTATATAAACAATTTTGTGATTTCAAAATTAAAAAGATCCCAAAAATGTTTCAACCGTTTAAGCAAATAAAGTATTACATAATTTTAAAAGCAAAGAATAGTAAAAAATTATGATTTAACTCGTTAGAAAAGAAAA
This sequence comes from Hylyphantes graminicola, assembly GCA_023701765.1. Taxonomy (NCBI): domain Eukaryota; kingdom Metazoa; phylum Arthropoda; class Arachnida; order Araneae; family Linyphiidae; genus Hylyphantes; species Hylyphantes graminicola. Next base: position 32,174,377 of record CM043118.1, read on the forward strand.
CTTTCATAATAAATAAGCACATTTGAACTATAATAATTAAAAATACAATATTTATGCCTTACCTAAAGTTTATATTTTCCTTCTGCTCGTGTTCTTGAAAAAGAGCATTTCTGTAACCCGCTTCATTAGCGATTAATATGGTCGATATATATGGAATGCATTATATGTAGTGATATTTCCGTCGCTTGATAAAGAGAAGAATGTAGCCAACTAAAGTTCTAAGAACCTAAAATAAAAAAAACGACAGGAAATATCTTTTTTGCAATAAATACGTCTTTTAGTACCTTTTAATAATGCAACTTCCACTTTAATTTAACACTATTATTGTCAATTAAAACTATTTAAACTTTCGATTTTACAACAATGGTAGGTAATGAATGTATGAAATATTTTTAAAGTAATTTATAAAAGAAATGTAATATTTTTTATCCAAATATTCAAACATTGTAGCACAAGCAATTATGTAAAAAAAAGTCAAACACATTTTGGTTCAAGTAATTTCTCAAGTTTTCTATGCTTTTGAGTGCATGCATTTTCATTGAAATAAACATAATGTTAATATATTAATAAAATTATATTTTAGCCAAGCACATTACTTTAAATACACTGATGACCTTTCAGCATGGTTAAAAATACACAAAGCTTTTTAATTTTGATAGTGCAACACTATCTCCACTAGCCCCTTCAGTTTAATTATTGGCTTTCACTAAAATCATTTTGAATTGAAAATGCTAGAAGGCTTATATACATTTAAATTCGATTCTGTTCTAGGTCAGAAGAGGTAATACGTTTTATTTTTAAAATAAATCTTGCATGCAGTAGAATAAAGCGAAGGAATTATCTATATTTTAAAAATTTTAAAATCTTCTCAAATCCTCTAAAATCTCTAGCTCAATATTAGTGGCTGTTGAAATTTGAAGTTAGTGTAACTTTTAAAATAAAGACCCATTTTTCTATGTTTTAATTTATTAAAAATGCATAATGATCGACTACAGGAAAAAAACTCGGGTGTAAATCAATCAAAATAAAGGTTTAGCTTGTTTTTTCTATTGCTCATAGTTTAATATCAAATTTAAAAAATAATCTTTAAATACTGTGATTCAAAGCCTTGAAATAGATAATCCAAACTTTATTTCTCCCTATTTTAAATAATTATTTCTTGTGTACTCAATGAGGTTTTTCAATAATGGTTGTGAACAGTTTTCAGGAAATGCACATCTAAACCACCTCTAGCGTACAATGTAATAAAGTTTCTTTTTTACATTGGATGCCGTATTCAGAGTGAGCTTCCATAAATGATAAAGAAAATTGAATGAGATTGTTTTTCTGAATATTTGATTTAAAAAAAATGTATTTAAAATAGAAAGAACTTAGTATTTAACTGTTCTGGTCTTACGAAGCGTTAAGTACGCCCCTCTAAATAGGTTATTTTATAATTTCATTTTAGACAGCATAAAATAGGGATGTACTGCTAATTACTTTTGTGCAACACTTTAATATCGAATTTATCGAGCCATCTAATTGGGGAAGTCGGTTTTTTTCTACATGAATCAAAAATTGTTTTTACATTTTGAAAGACAACCATCTTTAATGGACAAATCGGGAGAAAAATTAAAGTAAACAAAACATTTCAAAAGAAACAAAAGGGATTAGAGAAATACACATTACAATACACATTACAAATACACATTACAAGCAATGTATAGCTAGCATCAAAAATAGTCTTAAAAAAAGTTAATGTAAGGCAGCTTCAGATAATTCTATTTCAATGATGACGCAAGCAACTTAGATAAGGGGTAATAAGGTCGAATTTAACCTGAGTATTTTAAGAATTTTATGCCACTTTTTCTTGCTATATACACCAATTTCAAAATTTTATTATTTATTTTTACATCCAACTTTAACTCCGTTCGAAATGAATGCGAGAATGTCCTTTTAAAAATTAGCTTAATTTTTTTTAAAACAAGTGATACTTATAAGTGATACTTATAAGATCACTGCTTTACTTTTCATTGTTCATTTGGAGAAAATGGGGGAAGGTGGAACTTTTTGATATAATTGTACGGTTTCGGCACAAACTGAAGAGTACAAGGTAAATTCGTCAGAAAACTGTAACTAGAGTTACCTGTGCCAAATCAATATGCCGTGACGATACTTATAGGTGCCATGTAAAATACCAGTATTTTGGCTTTCATTGTTCGCTTAAGGTAGAATAGATGATAGTTATAATATATTAATGCAATTTATTAATGTTTAAAAATAGTAAAATTTTTTATCATATTCATTCGACAAACTTCATTGTTGGTCAGTGTAATTTATTACATGAAGGTGTAAAAACGAAAATAAGTTCATCATAAAGGGAATTTTATGTTTCCACAATTTTTTTTACCCAAACATTAATTGAACAGATATTTTTAAATGAGTCAATGGTAAATAATTTTAATTAAATCTTAAAATGTATGTATTTTTTAAATCTAGAATTGCATCCAATGGTATACGTAATCTAATAAGTACTACATATCTTTCCCAATACAGATTTCAAAAATTAATGGACAAAGATGTATAATAAACAATATTTCTCATCTAATATCTATCAAAATATTGGCCATTAGAATGTCTAGTCAATAAAGTTGCAGTAGAAACATGACTAGTTCAATTAGAGTGGTTTAGAAGCACATTTCGATGGTTATGGGCCATACCTGCAATCAGTGGCGTAGCTAGGTAACCAAGGGCCCTGGGGCAAATTAAAAAATGGGGCCCCACTGCTATGCGATGTAAACTGATTAGGTGTTTATCAAATAAAAATTTGAAATATACAAATACTTTTATAAAATTCTAAGCTACTTAAGCTCTTTTTTGTTGCCTGCTGGGCAGGTAAGGAAAATATTAAACAGTAACAACAAAAATTACAATTAATACTTGGTGTAGGTTTCGCTAATAAAATGAAATAGAGAAGATTGAAGGGTTTATTATATAAAAGTCGGGCCTACCAACTGACTTAATAACAAATATATTAAAAAATGCCTAACTTTTGTATTCGCCAAAGTATCAATGACTTCATTTAAATCCAGGCTTGATGCGGTTTTGTTTCTATTAGATCGTCCTCGAATTGGTAGGTACTCACTGATCAGTGACTACGTAAAAAGTAAAATATAAGGAACGAGAAATACAATGATACTCCACAACATGGCCTCCTACATACAATGCTGTCTAAACTCGATCAAAATCTTGCATTCGTCAAAGCCAGCTGCAAGCGTGCAAGCTGTCAGTAGATAGCGCCTTAGCCGATCGACCATGTGCACTGTGATATGTGTTACGAATTTTGATCCGGGTTCCTGTTCGTTGCTGTGAAATGGAATTTTGGCTAAGAGAGTTCGAAAATTTTTATTAAAAAAAACACCTTTGTTAATGTAAATTCGAACTCAACAAACAATGCTTAACAAGGGCCCCCTGAGCTTGAGGGCCCCGGGGCACTGCCCCATCTAGCCCCTATGTAGCTACGCCACTGCCTGCAATCGATGTTTCCGTGCTACGGCGGCTAAGTCGGATGCTAGAGTGGTCCATTCCCATTCCATCGTGCTTGCTACATATTCTGTTCTGAATAGTCATGTTTTTACTGCCATCAGTACAGCGCATAAATGGTCAATCCTTTTGCGTACGTTACGTCCCCATTGCTGGCTTTTGGGCCATAAACTTAAAAGCAACTAAACGAAAACGTTCCTTACAAAAAAAATTTGGAAAACAAATTATGCAGTTATTGCTGACACATGAGTATTTTAGTAATTTCTTTAAAAAAATAGTTCCAAAAATTACATTAAAAGAAGCCATTTCTTATTCTAATTTAATTTATGAACCACATTACAATGTAATTGTAAATCTAACCGTTTTTAGAAATCGATATGAAAAGTAAGACATCAACGTCTTGCCCTACTTGTCCCTACATTCTTAAAAAATGCACATTTTTTAAATATTAGTGGAAGAAACCGTTTTATAAATTAATCATTTAACATGAACCATTCATCACAAAACTCGTATTTTCCCAGGAAGTCTAGTTTATGATACGGCTGTAGAAACACGACTCGTTTATTTAGATTAATGTTGAAGGCATGCTGAAGCCCAGTGATCTGCCAATACATGCATTTGATGTTTCCGTGCTACAGCGGCTAAGTCGATTGCTGTGATGGCTCATCACCCTTTATCACACTTTTTTTATGTATTATATGAAGAAAGGTCTTGTTTTTACAGCCATATCCAAGCTATATAATATAAGAGATAGTATAAAATTCTGAATTTTCTTTTGATTTATTAATGGATTGAATTTAAATTATGTTAATAGAAGAGATTTTAATTGCGTATTTTCCTAATTTTATTTTTATTTTTCAGAAATGAATAAATTTAAATATATGGTTTACCCTTGAAAGAAATATTGCGTAAAATATGTGAATCTTTTTAAAAGCAAACAAGAAGCTCTGAAAAAACAAATGACTCACTTTCCTGTTCCAAATAAACGATATTTATAAAATATTGAAATGTATGTATATTTCTAGGAAGACAGGGGCATAAATAAAGAAAACCAGAGCCTAACGCTCCTTGTCCGACCTAAAATGGATCTTTAATTATCTGAAGCTACCTCACATAAACTTTTTGATCTGTGAACTGTATTTTTTATTCCTGCCATTAGTTGCTCATAAATCTAAAATTTAATGTTCCTAAAATCTACATTTCGTTTTGACCTTTTTACATAAATATTTCCCATAGCAAAAAGCCTATTGATGCCAGTATTCGTTTAAAATGCATGAACATTCTTTTGGAGTAGGAATGTTGAAACTGACGTCCACTATTAAATTGCTCAATAAACTCGTGAAAGTAATAATTATAGTTAAAGAAAATAAAACAATTTTGTTGTAGGGTAGAATGGAGTAATCAGTAATTTTTATTTTTTTCGTGCAAAATGAAATAATAAAATAACGTGTCTAGAGTTTCGTTGCGTATTACAAGACCTAAAAAAAGTAAACCTAAGTGCTTTCCCTTTGAAATGTAGCTGTTTAAAATATAATATTTAAAAAAAAACTAATAATAAATTTTAAAAAATTAGTAGCAAAAAAATGTAATTTTAAATAAAAAAAAATTAATAGCAAAAAAAATTTAATTATAAATTTAAATATCATTAGTTAATCTTCTAAATATGGTAATTTAAAAGTAATATATATTTTAAATCTTATTATTTTTAACTTGAAGGAATAATGCAAAGGAATGTGTAATTATTGTCATGTTGTAGATGTCCATTTGTTTTTTCCGCCTTCCAAAGTGTGTTCCATCTGCCAGAACTTAATTTTTTAAGGTGTAGTTATGTCAACTTTTAATGTTTTTTTTTTTTTACATTTTGTCTACGTTCTTGTACGTCCGGATAAACATCTGTTTATAAACGAATTGCCTTTTGATTTATAAAATTAAATTTATAGTCATATGAATAGCTACAGCCCAAACACAATAGCATGATAAATTCGTTTAAAATTTATTTTGAAGGAAACTAGCTTTTGTAGTAAGAATCAGTTTGTAATACCCCTCTTCCCACTCTTTCCCCTCTCCCCACTCTTTCCTCTCTCCCCTATGAGCCAACAATTGGATATCGAAGACTATTTCTTAATTAAACGATATGGTATTGGTTCATTTGTATTAAACTCTCACTAATTGTTCGAACTTCAGCAATAACCCCTGAATATTTCTAAAGTGAAAGAAATTCAGTAAAAATAGATTTAAGTATCAAGTTGTTGTAATTTTTAAGTTATCAAAGTTATAGAATATTAAGTAATTTAATTCAATTGAAAAAGTATGCAAAGTTCATGAAAGTAAATTTGAAAAAAAAGGAAAAGCAATTCATGTAATTAATTATTAGTTTATTATATGGTGATAAAATGAAATAATAAAATCAGTTCAATGCGGATATACTTTAGCACGATATACTTTGGCATATAACCCTACACATGTCATAACCCACATACACTTTAGCATGTCAGAAACCTTGGAGGAACCTCCCATGGCAGTTCATTGTCCTAGTTATATTCTTCAGTCTTTAGTCTACAGCTGTAGTGCAACGTTCTTCGAACCAAGTATAATTGTTTTTATTTTGTACACTTATAAATCCTAATTATATTTCAAATATGTTTATATGGTTTTATTCAACGGCATATCCATGTCTCCTTCTGACCTAGAAGAGATTTAAATTTCCACTGCATTCTATCAGCTTTTTTTAAAACTATTGTGTATGCCTGTAATAGTATAATTTATGTGGTTCGCTTAAATGCCTACTCAAGTTATTGAAATAAAATTTACGAGACGAAAAATATCTAGAATTCTAATTACGTTGAATATATATTTTAGAGGTTTTACATAAAATAATTAATTTTATGTAAAAAAAAACAATCTTTAATTACAGCCATGGTATAATCTAATTTTTATTATATTTCTTCCCCAATGCGCATTTAAAAGAATAATTTAAGAATTAATTTCATAATCATTAATTAACATTTTTAAGAATACATTTAATAATTATTTCTCATTTCGAATCAATCAGAAAAAGGATAATCAAAATATTTAGTCAAAGAATTCTTTATGGTAACATGACTCTTATTTAGAGTGGTGTGGAAGTATGTTCGAATTTCTATAAGTAAAGGACCATACCTGCATTCGATGTTTCCGTGCTACGGCGGCTAAGTCGGAAGCTATGGTGGCCAATTTCCAATTTCATCATGCTTTCAGCACATTCTATTTACAATTGTCATGTTTTTATAGCTAGCTATATTTTTTAGAAATAGATCGTACTTTTCTGAAATTATTTAATTTCCAATGTCGAAAATAAATGTTGAGTTAATTTTAAAAGAAACTTGTTTAAAAAACATTTTCTGCGAGGTATAAATCCAATTTTGTGCTTTCAAAATTAAAACGATAACAAAAAATTGTCAACCTTTTAAGAAAATATAATTTTTGAACTCTTCTTTGATTTTAAAAGGATTTTATGCTACGATTTAATTCGTTACAGAATAAAACTTTCGTTTTAAATAAGCACATTTGAACTACAATAATTAAAATTGCAATATGTATGGTCTTGCCTAAAGCTTTTATTGCTCTCTGCTCATGTTCTCGAAAAAGAACATTTCTGAAACCCGCTCTTTTAAAGATTAATATGGTAGCTATATATGAAATGCATCATATGTAAAATCTAAAATGATGCCAAATTGTCATTAGGAATGGAAGGGTTAATTATTGGCTTTCACTGAAATCATTTTGAATTAAAAATGCAAGAAATTTAATATCCATTTGAAATCAATTCTGTTCTTGGTCAGAAAAGAGAATACGTTAAATTAAAAAATCATGCATGTAGTAGAATAAAAGAAGAGAACTTTTTATTTCACAGAAATATAATAATTAAAAAGGAGGAATTATTTATATTTTACAATATTTGGAAGTTTTAGGTCAATACTAGTAGCTGTTGGTAATTTGTGAAGTTAGTGTAACTTTAAGAATGGAGACTCATTTTTCTATGTTGTGGATTTATAAAAAAAGTGCATAATTGTCGACTATGTAGAAAAACTCAGGGTGTAAGTCAATCAAGATAAAATAGGGTTTAGCTTGTTTTTGCTATTGCTCATAGTTGACATGTAAAATTTAAAAAAAATCTTTAAATACTGTGATTCACAACTTTGAAATCGAATACCCATTAAAAAATAATTATTTCTTGTGTACTCAAGGTTTTTCAATGATGGTTGTAAACAGTGTTAAGGAAAATACATTTAAACCACCTCTACAATGTAGTGAAGTTTCTTTTTTACATTGGATGCCGTATTCGAAGTGAGTTACCATAAATGATTAAAACAATTGAATGAGACTAATTTTCTGAATATTAGATTTTTAAAAAGTTTTTTTAAAATAGAAACCCCTTAGTAATTTACCGTTCTGGTGTTTTAACGGTTGCGTTGGGTGCCTACTCAGGCGTCGGCTCGTCACTTGACTGTGGTTCTAAATTATGATACCTGGCGCCAATAGCTCTGGCTTAGCTCTAGTACAACGATAATTAATACTAAACTGTTCTGGTCTTAGCAAGCGCGAGCATGCGTAAAGTACGCCCCTCTAAGTAGGTTATTTTATAATTTCATTTTAGGCAGTATAAAATAGGGTGGTACTGATAATTACTTCATTCGACTGTACTGTGCAACACGTTAATATCGAATTTATGGAGCCATCTAATTAAGGAAGTTGGTTTATTTTTTAAAAAATATTAATCTAAAACGTTGTTCTTGCATTTTGAAAGACGACCGTCATTAATTTACTATTCGAGAAGAAAAATTAACGTAAATCAGTCCAAACAGATAGAAAAAGGATTAGTGAAATACACATGTCAGAGTTACGAGCAATGTATAGATGGCCTCAGAAATAGTCTAAAAAAGTTTATGTATGGCAGCTTCAGATAACTATAGATCTATGGTGATGCAAGCAACTTAAATAATAGGTAATAAAGTCAAGTTTAATATTCTGATCATTTTTCGAATTTTATGTACCAGTTTTTCTTGATATATTTTGCTACCTGGCGCCCCCATTTTGGGACATATTTTAAAACCTCCTACAAACTATTAACACGTTAATTAGTTCCAAAATTGACCTAGTCTAATAGAAGATCCAAATATCAGTTTTCAGCCTTTAATTACAATTACCAGTCATTTATTTCCATAAAAAATGAAGTTAATAAAAGTCAATACGATATTAGTTTTGAAAGAAAATCGTTAATTTTTTCCAAACTTTTCAAAAAATTTAATTATTAGATGGAGTAAAAACGAAAATAAGTTCACCATAAGCCCCTTTTTATGTTTAAACTATTTTTTTTACCGAAACATTAAATGCACAGATGTATTTAAAATAGGCAATGGCAAACAATTTAAATTAAATCCTAAATAACATTTTTGAAAATAAAATCTTGAACTGCTGCCAATGGTATATGTATTAATCTAATTCGTAGTACACATCTTTCTCAATTCAGATTTTTAAAAATAAATGGACAAAGGTGTTGAATGAACAATATTTCTCAACTAGTATCTATCAGAATATTGTCCATTACAATGTCTAGTCAATAAAGTTGCTGTAGAAACAGGACTAGTTCTTTAGATTGGTGTGGAAGGATGTTGAAATTTTGATGGTTATGGACCATACCTGCATTCGATGTTTCCGTGCTACAGCGGCTAAGTCGAATGCTATAGTGGTCCATTCCATTCCATCGTGCTTTCCGCATATTCTATTTGGAATTGTCATGTTTTTACAGCCATCAGTACAGCGCATAAAGGGTAAATCCTTTTGTGTTTGTTACCTCCACATTCCTGGCTTTTTGGCCATAAACTTAAAACCAACTAAACGAAAGCGTTCCTTGCATAAAAAAAATTGGAAAACAAATAATGCAGTTATCACTGTCACATGAGTATAATTTCTTTGAAAAAAAGTTCCAAAAACTACATTAAAATAAGCTATTTTTTATTTTAATTACGATTCCCACATTACAATTTGAATGTCAACAAACCTTTTTTTTTTTTTTTAAAAATCGATATGAAAATTAAGACATGAACGACTCGGCCAGCTTGACCATACAAAACTACAAATTTTTAAATGTTAATGAATGAAATCATTATTAAAATTAATCATCTAACATGTATCATTCATCATAAAACTAATACTGTTTCCAGAAAGTCTAGTTTATGATATGGCTGTAGAAACACGACTCGTTTATTTAGATTAAAGTTAAAGCATGCTTAAGCTAAAGCCAGGTGATCTGCCTATACCTGCATTTGATGTTCCCGTGCTACGGCGGCTAAGTCAATTGCTGTGATGGCTCATCACCCTTCATATCACACTGTTTTTTATGTATTATAAGAAGAAATGTCTTGTTTTTACAGCCATATCCAAGCTATATAATATAGGAGATGGTATTAAATTCTGAATGTTCTTTTGATTTATTAATGGATTGAATTTAAATTATGTTACTAGAAGAGATTTTAATTGCACATTATCCTCATTTTTTTTTTAATTTTCGAAATTGAATAAATCTAAATATATGGTTTACCTTTGATAGAAATATTGCGTAAAATGTGTCAAACTTTTTAAAGGCAACAGGAACCTCTGGAAAAACAAAGGGCTTACTTTCCTGTTCCAGAGAAACTTAATAAATTTTTGAAATTTATGTATATTTCTAGGAAGACAGGTGCATAAAATATAGAAAAATCAGTCTAACGCTCCTTGTCCGACCTGAAAGGGATCTTTAATTATCTGAAGCTACCTTTTACGTAAACATTTTGATCTGTGAACAGTATTTCTTTTATTTCAACTATTAGTTGCTCATAAATCTAAACTTTTAAATGTTCCTAAAATCTACATTGTAAAGTGTAGGTTGGTGTGGGCTACAACATTTCGTTTTGACATGCTTACGTAAATATTTCCTACAGCAAAAAGCCTAGTGATGACAATATTCGTTAAAAATGTAGGAACATCCTTTTAGAGTAGAATGTTAAAACTGACATCCACTATTAGATTGCTCAATAAACTTGTGAAAGTAATTATAAAAGTTCAAGAAAACATAGTTTCCGTGTAGTTGAGTAGAATGGAGTTATCAGCAATTTTTTTTCTTCGTGTAAATGAAATAATTAAAAAAAACTTGAGATTCGTTGCGTATTACAAGACCAAAAAAACTTAATCAATTGTTTACATTTTAAATGTAGCTATTTAAAATATAATATTTAGTTATAAATTTAATTATAAATTTAAATATTATTAGTTAAAAATCTAATAATAAGAATTGAAATGTAATATGTATTAAATCTTATTATTTTTAACTTGAAGGAATAAAACAAAAAGGGAGGTGCGTGTAATTATTGCCATGCTGGAGATGTTTTTCTCCTTCCAAACTGTGTTCCATCTGTCGAATCTTATATTTTTAGGTCTTGTTATGTCAACTTTTAATATTTGTATACTTTTTGTCTACTTGCTTGTACGTCTGGATAAACACCTTAAACTTGTTTATCAACGAATTACCATTTGATTAGCATTAAAATTGTTTAGTCACTTGAATAGCCACTGCCCAAACACAATAGCATGGACAAATTAACTTGCTTAAAGTTAATATTTGAAGGAAATTTACTTTTGTTGTATCAATCAGTTTGTAATGTCGTCATAAAATGAAGCAAAAAAAAGCTTTTTAATATCCAGTATTACGTATTTAGAAAAATTGTCGAGTCAAATTTTTTGAATTATTTATGGTAATTCAATATGAACGCTACGCAAAATGGCTAAAAAAAATCTTTATTGCATTGTACAGTACACTAGAGTAGCGGGTATCTACTCGTCTCTTTCACTAACCATTTAATGAGCTTGGAATTTTTTTTTCTGTCCTTTAAATGGGGCTGTTGCCACATCAATGAGTCTGGCAACCATCAGTAACTTAAAATTAATATTCAAAGGAAAAAGATAATTTTTGTCAAATGAATGTTTTAAAAGACGTCATAAAATATAGCATATTGCGGTTCTTTGATTTTCCATTATTTGCTTACTGAGAAAGCAGAGATGAGTTCCCTTTTTTATAAAAATTAATAGTTTTAATTTACATTTCTTTTGTTAATGCAATTTCGAGTTTCATGGTTTTTTTTCATTATGCAACATATTCCGAAAATATCGTTTTATAAATTTTTGTTTACTATAAATTTTATGTTGACTTGTTTATACATAAAAAATCGCGTCATTATATGCGTGGGCGACGTTTTCATATATCGACGGATCGGACAATATTCCCGTCTACAAGCAGCTTAACGTTTCTATTGTGCAATTAAATTTAGAGAATAGTACAGAATGTTTATTTAATTTGGGAATGCATATTAATAGAAAAGCCATTTAAATTTTAATTTTACTGGAGAAGGAACTATATATACTGTGCATGTAAACTATGAGCAAAAGCAAAAACAAGGTTAAACGATGCTTTATTTCGCTTGATTTGCATCCTGGTTATGTAGGTTTTTCACTTAATCGATCATTAAGCTTTTATTTATGAACACACAATAATTAAAAGGAGTCTTCACTTTAAAAGTTATACCAACTACAAAAAGTTCATTAGCTGCTTCCGATATTAACCTAAAATTGTAACCTGACTCATTTTTTATAAAATGTAAATTCTTGTTCCATTTTATTATACTACATGTCAGATTTTTTAATGAAACTGATCCTCCCATTTTTGACCTACACTGTAAAAAATTTGGCTTGAATTTACTAACGATTACTTAGTAACTTTACAGGAAAACACCATTTACTAGAAAATCATCTGTAACCTAAAGAAACTACTGTAGCAATACTAAGAAATACTAAGTAAATTGATGTAACGCTTACAGCGCCACCTGGCTATCTTTTTGAGATATGCGTTTTCCCTTGTTGCATTGTTTTGTTTCTCGAAATTTGTTCGATCGGCCATCGGATTTAGCAAAAACTAACCGGTGATCGCATCCGTAAATTGAAAATGTACGAGACTAAGAGATAAAAGTCTGATTCGATATCGGTCAAAGGTGAAAATTCAATCAATGTACGTTTCATCGAAAAATTATGACTAATCGATATCACAACGATGAGAAACCGAAAAACGTGGGGTTTTTTTATTTTAGCACATACATACAAATTGCGTTAAATTATTTCTAAAACTTCATATCCGAAAGCTTTATATCAATCAAGATTTTAACCTCATTATTTACAAGCAAATAATCTACATGTCCCGATGACCGCGTGGACAAGCGTGCTACTTCTCGTTGCAAGGCGACCGAGCGGATCTTGAGGTTGCGAGATCTGTCCTCCGACCTGCTCCAGAAAAGTCGAAATAATACCTGACTAACAGAAAATTAGTGGCGCCCTCTTGATTAACATTTTTGAAACTGCTAGTTACTAAGGTTTTCCTAGTAAAGATATAGTCCGACCACGCTAAGTTGGCAATCAAAATATTTACATTGTGGACGATTCCACTTTGAATTGAGGTTTTTAAGCAGAAGAAAAAAGGGTTGCCAGCTCAAGGCGTTTGGCGAGAAGAGGAGATTGTTGGTCTAGTTCAATCTATCACACTAGAGCTACACATCAGTTATCGGCGATAGAGGATTGTTGTTGATTGCTGGTAGCGGTTAACGATTACACGTGTATTTCTTTGATATTTTGATTCGTGGAATAACTAAATCTATGATTATTTTACAGAAATTTAATTAACCATTGCTAAAAAAAAGTTCAAAATTAATAAACAAACTCGTAGTTAAGTTATAAGTTCCAATGAGTATATTTCCCAGTATACTTCTATGAGTTTTTTTCATTTTGATGAAGGGTTTTAAAACTTAAAAATATGACTGACTAGAAATTACACCGAGGGACGCTATAACTTAAATATTAATGGGAAATATAAGAGTAATCCCGATGCAAGTAAGATCTTCGATTGATAGTCCGTTTCTAAACCGTAAAGAAATATGCGCCCAAAAGCAATGAATCGCCAAACATAGTAACTCTTGCCCAAAACCTTCCTTACCTTTTTTCGAAGTGGACTGGTCCTCAATGTAAATATTTTGATTGCCAACTTAGCGTGGTCGGACTATACTACATAAGTGGATGTATTGATTACTAGAATATATCTTGTAACGTTTACTGAAGTTTTTATAGTATGCTTGCAATTTTAATGGTTGTATTGGATACTAAGCTTTAATTAGTAATATATACACATATTTCTTATGTAACATTACTAAAAAAACTTATGGAAGCTGAGTTTCCTAGAGAATTCTTAGTAACCTTACAGATTTTTTTTTAGAGTGTAGAGCAGAGTTCATTCTTAAATAGTCCATTAACCCTCTAATGCATGAATTTTTATTTTCATCCCAAAAGATATATATATGTATCTTTACTCACACTTTATGGGAGAAATACTAAAAAAATTTAACTGCATTAGAATTTAAATAATTTCAATTTTTTAAATTTTTTCCATGTGACAAAAAACAACTGCAAAATTCCAATTTTGATGATAATGACTAGAAAACTACTAAAAATATTTCAAAATAATCCTTTTTAACTATGATTAATTTTTCAAAACAATTTATTAGTATTTAGTAATATTATTATTCCTTGAATACTGCCAAAAACGTAATTTCACGAAAGCTAATAACAAAACTCTTTAATTTTGAATACACTTACTACTGTCATCTATGTGGATTATTAGTAACTAAAACTTTAAAATGAAATGTTATAGATGAAAAAATACAGATTTGTCTAGGACGAGCTCTTATTTAATAGAATAAAGTTGATTATGTTACTTGTTACCAAACGGTAACAGTATGCATTAGAGGGTAAAGCTTTTAGCATTTTTTGACTTTGACTTATCTTGTGTAAGCCATTAATTAAATTTCAAGTGGTTGATTTCAAACCCCGCTAAATATCTTCAAAAGAAAGAAAGCTTCGTAATAGTGAATAAGCTACACTTCGAGTTTTTTAAAGAATTTTCCCTTTATAAAAAAACTGAAGTGGTTAATGCAATATATATGCACTAATCTGACGCGTTTACTGTGCATTCTTAAAATATATTTTTAACTATTAACCCGTTGAGGGATGCAGAAGTACCGACTCCGTGACCTAACTATCGGGTTTTCCGACAACGCTTCAAATTATTAAGTATGGATAAGTAATTTATAATCATCTGCAACAGAAATATAATTTCTAAAATGTTAAAGAAACTAAATGTTTAGTTCAAAGTGCCAATTTTAATCGGATAATGAAAACAAGTTTACACTTCAGCCTTCAATTTGCTCATCCCTCAAAGAGGGTTTGGATAACGTCGTTTTAACCCTTTCAGTCCCAGTGATGCCATTTGGCATCGTTTTTCAGAACACATTTTTTTTAAAAATAGTATGGCTGACATTTATTGGGATTAATAAATATTTTCTATTAGAAAATTTTTGGATAATCGAATGATGTGCTTTTTTATGTCATAAATGGCTGTAGACGATCAGAAAAAAATTCGTAAATGACAATGCAAAATTGTCATTGGGACTCAAAAGGGTTAAAATTTAGTCATTTTTATAATTCATAGTCAGTCTACACTCTATCATACAAATGTCTATCAAACGTCCAACATACAATTAGAAGGAAGTAAAATAAATAGCAATTGCCTTCTAATAGTTTTATAATTTTTAATTTGGTATTCATTCAGCAGAAAATTTCGTTTTGCTGGAAGTCTAGTTACAAACCTTGGCTTTTAAAAGCATGACTCCTTTATTATTAATAATATCAAAGCATGTGGAAATTGAAGCCCTACAGCGGGCTATAAACCCATTTGCGACGCTTTGTGAATATCATTAACCCCTTCATTTCCGAATAAAAGCATAAATTCAAATAATTCATTTTTCGTGTAACTTAATTCGTCTAACATAATCAGTTCAGTTCTATGGTTTTCATTTATCTTTTTGTCGATTTAAATAAAATTAAGCAAATATTTGCATTTTTTGTTTGACCTCCGTCGTTAATGAGTTAAGGTCCAACCTGCATTTGATGTTTCCGTGCTATGACGGTTAAGCCTTGAATGCTATGGTGGCTCATCCATATCATGCTTTTTGTGTGTTCTATATAAAATGGTCATGTTTTTACAAACATCAGCTATATTCTATCGAAGGATATGGTAATCTTCTAAAATTATTTAAATTGACATTATATTCCTTTTGCGCATTTATCCCCATTTTTTTAGCCTACTTTCCTTGTTTTAATTCAAAAGAATTTTTAAAAAGTTAAGTAGGCCTTTTTGCATGATGAAAATGTCTAGCTCTTCCAAAATCGGCTTTACCTGCTGTATTTTTTTTTGTTGGAATGATATGACATAAGATGCCTACTTTTTGTATACTTTTGACCTTCTCTGTACGACGGGACGGACAACGTATCTGTCTGCCGATGTTCTATTTATTTCATTGAAATTTAATTTTTAATCTTTCAAATCGCTGTTCCCACATCAACAATAGCATCAGAAACTTAATTTTTTTCAATTTAAGATTTCAGCGAAATTTATCTTTGTCATATGGATCTATTTTGAAAAGCGTCATAAAGTGTAGCATAATGTGATGCTCTGATGGCTCATTATTTATTAACCCAAAAAGTTCAATTCGAGTAGACAATATTCAAAAATACAAATTCAAATATACAACATTCCCATAGTCGGGCTGCCTTGACAGTCAGTCGTTTGAAGCAGTGCAAAATATCAATAGCCCGAATTCGTTTCTATTACCTTTTTCTTCTCGTAAGCAACCGTTTTAACTCATTTAGAAATTCTACTTTAAAAGATTATTTCTCTTGTGGTATACAGAATTATAATATCGTCACCTACTGTCAGGTTTTCCAGCAACACTCAGTTTTTCAAAAATTTATAAATTAAATAATTTTATTAAATTTTAAGCATGGAGGAGCTATTTATAACCATTTAAGAAATAAATTTTCAGTTAAAATTTTGTAATTCAAATCTCGTGCTGTGAAAAGAAATGTACATCTCGGCCAATTTTCTTACCCTTCATAGGGTTAATAAATGTTTCGATATTCTAAACTAGAAAATACGCTTAAAAAGGCAATCACCCTTTTAATAACGTTGTATAGTTTCAAATTTCAGTATCCAATATCATTAGAAATGTTATTTTTCTGGATGTGTAGTTAGGCCTTGGCTCTAGAAGCATGACTTGTTCATTAAGAGTAGTGTTGAAGCATGTTGACGTTGCCGCAAGCTTTAATTTGATGTTCCCGTGCTATGACGGCTAAGTCAAATGCTAAGGTTGCCCAAAATCATCATGCTCTTTCAGGCGCGCAGCCAGGGAGGGGGCTTGGGGGGCTCGAGCCCCCTCCCTGATTGAGACAAAGTGCCCTTTCTCCCAAATTAATCTTACCGAATTCCTGTAATCTTATAAAATGTGTTTTAATGAAAAGAAAGTAAATTGGCACATTATTCTTGAAAAACGGAACCAAAAACGTAGCTCATAATCAGTTTCCAAAGTAAATCATTTAATACGTATTGTCATGCAAAAAGTTGTTTTTGCCTGTTTCTAGGCTTATACAACTGAAGTTTCTAGAACGTACTCAGGGGGGGCTGGGGAGCCCAGTTGGTTTGGCACTCGACTAGCATGCGAAAGGTCAAAGGTTCGGGTTCGGGCATCGCCAAAATAACTGCCGACCTATAAATGGCTGTACAGCCAAAATGTCCGACGAATAATGCCCGTGTTAGGGAGTGCACGTTAAATATCCTTCAAAGTCCCAACGCTGCGTACGATTTCACCCTTAACGGCTTCGTTCTAAAATACGACGCCAGCGTCCCCAATAGCCCACGTGTAGCTCTAGTGCGACGATATTCAAAACCTAAACCTAGAACGTGTAGAGAAGAACACGCTTTAGAACTAGTAAAAGATTTAAACGTGTTCTCTCTCTTTAGACAACAGCAAAAGGGCATTAGAACGCTTTTTATTTCATCAATCTTTAAAAGGTAGAAGCCCTTTACATTAAAACACGATTTTGAAATCAATGTTTTTCGAATAGCCAAAATTCAAAAAATTATGAAAGCTCAACCTGCTGAAACTGGCGAATCATGCTACAGAATATTTATTTATTCCGTACATAGACCAAATAATAAGTTAGTATGAGAAGAGGTTTGAAGGTAGAATAGCTATATATTTCATCAAATGTTCAGTATTTACTTCCATGTTACTGTAATAAGGCTACTTTTGTTGATATAAGTGGGGCTGTGTTATTTTGTTCGAGTGATTTGATTAGCGATTAATTAATTATTATGAGTGAAGTTGATCTTAGAAAGAAAAAGCGGGAAAGAATTGTCGAATCTCAAAAGTTAATATCAGCGTATGGAACTTATTGAGTGTTCTTGAAACAAATATCATTTTCCAAAACATTGCGAAAATGATGAAATACAGGGGGGTTATAAAATAACGTTCGCTATTCGGAGTGGTCTAGCTTGAATGAATAATCCAAATGCCTCACGCATTGAGACCCCTGCATTGAGACACTTACTAATCAAGAAGGGGGGGAAAAGAATGGAATCATAAAAAGGATAGAATTTTAAAAAATAATCATAAAAAAGAATACTCATAAAAAACAAATTCGTCTCTTGACCAGGGTTCTAATTACGAGGCGTCGTCAATCATGGAATTTTCCATAATTCCGTCAATTATGGAATTGCCAATTTTCAGAATTCCTGTAATTTTAGTTTCCTCTGGAAATTTTATCAACCACTCACTTACTTAAAAACTTTCTTCAGTCTAGTTTGTAAAACATGATTGTAAATTTAGAACTTAATTAATAAAAGTAACATTTAATTAAAAAAAATTAATTTATTCCCCCCCCCCTCCCCCTCCGGAATTCGTGTAAAAGTGCCCTTCTGAAGTTGAGCCCCCACCTTGAAAAAATCCTGGCTGCGCGCCTGTGCTCTTTTCGTACTCTTTATGGACTGGTCATGTTTTTACAGCCTTTCCATTTAATTTTTTTTGAACGGGAGTCATTCCTCTGTTAATTCATTAGTGTTGGGAACAAATTGGATAATTTCAAATTTTATAAATATTCGCAAAAGACTAAATTTTTAATCACAGCTATTCAAATTGAAAATATTGAATAAAGTGTCACTTAAAATTTAATTTTTAGATTTAGTATGTGTTCACTAGAAATGTTATTTTGCTGGATGTATAGTTAAAAACCGTGACTCCCCTAGACCCCGAATTCCGAGTACCCGAAACCTCTTTTTCCCCTATAAATTTGACAGAAGGCGCGTCAAGATAGATGAATTGTAGAAAATTCTGACAGTTGAAATAGGTTTACTGTACCAAAAGATCGCCATCAATAGACGCCAAGTATTAGCACTGAATCACATCAGCGGCTACATATTTATCCGCTCCCTGAATGGAATTTGTGTATTTCCCCATCCCTCACCCGCTTCTCTCGGTTTGGCTGTAATAAGGTTCTACGGTATATGGGATATTGACAAAAGATAGTATCTGTAGTGTTGGGAGGGAGACTAGGTATTTCTTTTGTTTGACCAACTGACCGTTGAAACTTTCTAAAGAAGAATGGATCCGGGTAGGGGGGTACTGTGCTCCTGGAGACTAAGTGGTAATCACGTGATTTCTAATACTAGAAAATCAGGCAGGTTGTAATGGTTGTTTTATATTCAGTTGGCTTTCAGCTACTGTGAAACATGAATGACGAAGTCGAATACCTAAATTCTATTCAAGGCAAACTTTAGTTTGTCATAAGGGGTTTTGTATACGAAAAAGAAAGAAGTAAAATTGGTATCAATGGAATTGAAACCATATATGTAAGATGCTCCCGTCTTGGGCAGCAAGAAGCCCCCCAAAATCAAGCCTGTATACAAACGGAACAATGACAAAATAGTAAATCTGACAGAAGAATATCTTAATAGTTCCATAACCAGAGATGGGCGAATTCGTATTCGTAAATTCGAATCCGAATCCGAATGGATTCGGATTTGCAAGTGTGAATCCAAATCAGAGATGGGCGAATTCGTATTCGTAAATTCGAATCCGAATCCAAATGGATTCGGATTTGCAAGTGTGAATCCGAATACGAAATTTGGATTCACACCCATGAATCCGAATCCGAATCTATTCGGATTCGCATCTATGGATACGAATCCACTTGGATTCACACTCGGATAGTGATTATTTCAGCCGTTAGTCACCCTATAGAATCGGATCTTTTTGACATTGTGAGCAATTAACATTCTGAGATAATTGCATGACACAAAATTTGCATAAGGGGTCGTCTTCATATTAAAAATGTTACTAACTTTCAAATTTCCAATAGCAACACCCCTTTTTGAGTCCATATTTCTAATCTATGACATATTTTAAAACGTAATGATAAATTTTGTTAGTTTTTAAGCATTATTAGGGGAGTTAGAGACGTGCAAAGTTTAGGTGCCATGATGTTAAATGAGTTGCACATAAAAAAAACTATCCCATTTTATAAATAATTAATAACGAATTTTTTACTAAAAAGAAATCATAACAACCCAAACAAAATGCATTGAATATTGGGGTATTTAAAGCAATTTTTACATATTTAAATAATAATTATAATATTTTTTTTTTAAATATGAATAGAAACCCCTAAATATTTTTACAGAAATAAATTTAAGACAGGAAGTTTAAGCAAAATCCCAATTTTTAAAAAGTTTTATTCATAATTTGCTGAGTAAGTCCCAAAATACTTTTCAATTACCCTTTACGGAACTATGTATGAGATTACATGTGTAATTGATAAATAAAGACGGCCTTGCATGCATGCTTGCTTGTCATTTTAGAGATGGTCCCTAAAAGGTCCACAAGTGATTCGATTGAATAACTCGTCAAACATTCATCCAAATGTAAAAAAAACTTAGATTTAAGGGTTTTCGAGAGTGCTTAGCATTTTTAAGTTATTAAAATTGGGTGTTGCCATTGGAAATTTCAAAGTTAGAAACGTTTTTAATATGAAGACGGCCCCTCATGCAAATTTTGTGTCATGCAATTAACTCCGAATGTTAATTGTTCACTATCTCAAAAAGGTCCAATTATATAGGGTGACTAACGGCTGAAATAATTGGTACTTTGTTTATTTCCGCAGCTGTACCACAAAGTATAGTTTGATCTATCATGTAATTTTTTAACTACTCAATATATATGTATAATTATGTAATTTATGTAATTCTACAAGATTTATTTATTATAAAAAAAATTTAAAATTTATAAAACTTTACCCAAAACTAAAATAAATGATATTAAACATAAGGCTATTTTCTTGGTCATTTTTTCAATTTTGACCTCAAAACTTGCTGCGCAAGCCTAATCCCAATGTGTTCAAATAGCTTTATGTTTAATATCATTTATTTTAGTATTTTTTAAATATTGCTACAGGGCCTCAAAGCCTAGGGGCTAGGTGGTCAAAGGAACAATATGGTCAGAGGTACAACACCTTTCCCTACAGTTTCTTAATTATGTATTTTTTTTAAATATATATTTATGCAAACCTTTGCAATGGTTAAATGATTCTAAGAAAGATTTTTGGGATGGAAAAATTTGAAATCATAACTTTTGAAGTAAAGTGAAAAATTAATGATTCATGCAATAAGTGTGAAAAGTAACACTTTTTAAAACTAGTGAATTTTATTTCACGAGCAAGGCAAGAGCGAGTGAAATAATGACACGTATTTTAAAAAGTTTACTTTTCAAACGCGTTTCATACATTATTTCTTATAATTACGTGAAACAAATCAAATATCATTGGTTCAACAATAATACTCGTGCTAACTATTTTACGTAAAGAAGATCGGCATCGATAAATATCTGGAACTACAAAATGCAAACTTACTTTTTAGTTTAAATTAAAACATTTGAACATGGATACTGATACTAATTTGAGCTTCCATAAAAGATAGAAATAGCAGCTAATGATGTTACTTCAAATATGCTCCTGGAAAAATAAAAATAAAATTACGAAAAGCAGGGCCCGACTTGCAACTTTAGGGGCCCAGGGCACGAGCAAATTTTTGGGGGCCACAAAACATACCGCGATAAAATATTTGCGTTGATTTTCCTTTCCCAGAGTGTTTACCATAAAATAGCCGAAGTAATTATATTGAAAAGCATGCTTAATCCCCCCAAAATAACTATTTTTGAAAATTGATTAATTGATAGTTTAAACACAATTTCATTGTAAACTTTTGTTCGTGAATTTAATTTTTTTGTTTACTTCAGATTAAAAAGTGTGGTGCAATTGTATTGAGCATAAATGTTCGCGAAGAAAATTTGGGGGCCCCATTAAAGTGGGGGCCCCGGGCACGTGCCCCGTTTACCCTACCGGAAATCAGGCCCTGACGAATAGGCGCATGAAAAGTTGTCTCCTGAAATCTCAAAATTTGTATCAATATCAATGTTCAAATATTTGACTTTAAATTAAAAAATAAGTTGCCTTTTGTAGTTCCACTAGTTTTAAAAGCGTTCCACTAGTTTTAAAAGCGTTACTTTTCTCACTAGTCGCATAAATAACTATTTTTTCAACCAAAAGCAGTGATAAAATAGTTACTTTTCGCACTTGTTGCATAAATAACACTTTTTAAAACTAGTGTATTTTATTTCACGAGCGAGGTACGAGCGAGTGAAATAACGACACGTGTTTTTAAAAGTTTACTTTTCGCACGTGTTTCATACACTTTTTCTATAATTGTGTGAAAAAAATATCATTGGTCCAAAAATATTTCATGCGCATTAATATCTTTAAATAACAGCAGATCGATAAATATCTGGACTTTATTAATATTATGAAATAGAAATTTTAACTTGAAATGTTGGCATCTTGTGAAAAGAGTGAAAAAATGTATTTTTTTCACTGCTTTTGGGTGAAAAAAATGTATTTTTTTTCACTGTTTCAAAAAGTGTAACTTTTTGCACGCGTCTGATATTGAGATTATAATGTAGAAGTCGGATATTTTTCACGCAATTATAAAAAAGTACTTTTTATCTCTCTTTGCATAAGATGCCAACATTTAAAGTAAAATTTTTATTTCATAATATTTATAAAATCGAGATTTATCGAACTACTTTTATTTAATGATATTAATGAGCGTGAATTTTTTTTTACCAAAGGTATTTTTTTACACAATTATAAAACAATTTTCACGAGCTTTTTTACTCTTCACAAGCGATGCTGACAAGTATGCATCGCTTGTGAAAAGTAAACTTTTTAAAACACGTGTCATTATATCACGCGATCGTGCCTCGCTCGTGAAATAAAATCCACTCGTTTTAAAAAGTATTACTTTTCACACTTGTTGCATAAATAACTTATATGAATATGTAGAAAAAATCCTTACTAATGTCCAGCAGGGATTTTTTTTTTTTTTAAATCTTTACCCTCTCTTGAGTTATTAATTTTTGAAATCTGGTTGTCTCTTTGGAACACCCTGAATTAAGCAAAAGATTTTTCTGTCGATGAAATCCCTGCTAGTTCGTCGCGCACACAAAGTTGCAAGTGCGCGAGAGCCCTAAATGATTGATAAGTCAGACACACCTTTTCCAGGAAATGGCATTTCTAAAGTATCACCCCTATTTATTCTAACCTCTCCCCCCCCACCCTTTGTGTCTCAATAAACGGAACTCCTGTGGGTTGACCCCTCATATACTTATAAAATTTGGGTAAGAAAAAGTTTATGTTAATTGATTATCACCAAGTGGGAATTGTCGCCAAATCTTGGCAACCAATGCGACATTGTAGATTTTCATTTCAGCTGGTAAGTGCCTCCAATTTTCACACCTGCCAATTCATTTGAATGGGTAGAGTAGGATTATGAAATTCGGGTACTCGGAATTCGGGTTGTAGGAGCGTAACCTTAAAAACCTTGGCTTTAGAAGCATGACTTGTTCATTTAGAGTAGTTTTGAAGCATGTTTATTACTATAACATTTCATTTGATGTTTCTGTGATACGGCGGTTAAGTCAAATGCTATTGGTTGCTCGTTATCAACAAGCTCCTTTCGTACTCTTGATATACTGGTCATGTTTTTACAGCTTTTCACCTAAATTTTATAGATGTCGTTTATTTTTTTACTTAAAAAAACAAACTTTGGAAACAAATTAGAAAAATAAAAAAAAGTTCATTGCGCATAAGCCATCACGTTTTTCACAATTAAACAAATTGAAAAAAAGTTGAACTTAAGTAAATATCACTTCAAACTATTTTAAATAGCAAATTTTGTAGAAAAAGAAATTGAGAAATTAACCCTTTAGATAAATTAATATTTGAAATACGTTTAAATACCGGATGCTGCTTCAGTAAAGTTTTTCAAACTGAGGACTGCAACCCTATCATAATTTGACGTAAAATATTTTTACAATGAGTAGTAAAATACTGAACAAGTACGAATATAAGTAATTATTTAAGTAACGGGAATTGTTGGTATTATAGTTCTTTTACAACTTTTGTTTTTACATAAATGTTTCTATTTATACTCTAAACTAGAAAATTGGTTTAAAAAAAAACAATCGCCTTCTAATAGCGTTGTATAATTTTAATTGTATAATTAGAAACGTCATTTTGCTGGATGTATAGTTAAAAACCTTGGCTTTAGAAGCATGACTTGTTCATTTAGAGGAGTTTTGAAGCATGTTTACATTACTATAACCTTTCATTTGATGTTTCCGTAATACGGCGGTAAAGTCAAATGCTATATGGTTGCTCGTTATCAACATGCTCCTTTCGTACTCTTTATGGACTGGTCATGTTTTTACAGCTTTTAATCTAAATTTTGTCGAAGTCATTCAGTTTTTTACTTAATTCATTAGCATTGCAAACCAATTGAAAAAAAAATACATATTTCACTTTCGCATTTTACGCTTAAAAAATTGAAAAAAAGTTAATTTTTTTTTAAGTAAATATAATTTTAAATTATTTTATAAAGCAAAAATATGTTGAAAATGAAGATGAAAATTTAATCCTTTAGAGAATTAAATATTTGAAATACACAATTAGCACCTGGTAGTTATTCGTAAAATTCACCAAACGAAGATAACTAATTTAATAAAATTGCAGTAAAATGTTTTTAGCAATACATTATACCAAGCGTTTTACTTTTTAGTTTATGGTTTTTTTCTAGCATCCAAAACTATTAAAGTCACTCTACTTGAATCTTAACAAAGAACAAATTAGGATAGCCTACTTTCCCGTTATTTTAATAATAGTTTTAATCCCTAGAGTGCGGATTGGCAGAGACAAAATATATATTATAGAAAGATTGGTCTTAAAAAAAGACTAATGAAAAAAAATTAAATTGGGCTGTCATTACTAAGTATGTAAACATATCTTCACTGGACAGAGAGACTTTAAGTGTAGAAGATGGGTCTATGCCTTTTTAACTGAGAAACATAGAATTTTAAAATCAGATGGAGAGAACAGAATTTGTAAGGTGGTAAAAACAAACGGAATTCGCCACAATGTCAATACCTACTTCGAATTTCTTTTTAAATCTTTAAATTAAAAAAAAAAGAAAAGTAGATTAAAAAAAATTAACCCACTGGTCAGTTTCTTAGTAATGAAATAATGAGCCATCGGATAATCACAATGTGTCTATATTCTGACGCTGCGCTATAATTTATATGAAATAATTAATTTTTAATCCAATGTTAGTTTTAAATTTTCTTGCTTTTATTGATGTGCAACAGTGATTTAAATGAACATAATTTTCAATACTAGTTGGACGTACGGACAGACAAACGGACATCGGCAGCATGTCAATACTTTACCATTTTCTCCTAAGGTGGCCGTACACGTTCAGAGCAATTTTTAAAAAATATTAACTAGAAAACAACTTTGGTAGTAATTTTGTATGTATTTGAAGAAAAAAACTATATACACTCTTAAAACAAGAGTGAAATCCACTCCAGTTGGAGAAGTGCATTTTCGACACTGAAAAGGAATGAATATTAACTCAGTCTGAGTTAAAATCACTCGTTTCGAGTGATCCTGTCGGAGGTTTAACACACAAAGGATCCACTCCAAAAGGAGAAGTGCATTTTCCAGACTGGAGGAGTGAAAATTAATCAGACTGAGTTAAAATCGCTCGTTCGTTTTTTGAGTGTATGTATCAAGTAAAATTTTGCAAACCTACCAAATGTTTTAAAATATGGTCATTTTATGCATGCTTTTGCGGCTTTTTTTTAAGTCAAACTTCAAATAGGCTAGAAAAAAAACTGTTTGACCAATTAAGAAAATAGAAATACCAAGTTTCTGTAAACTTATGTAAGGACTACAACTAAATTAAAGATTTTTTTAGATACATTTTTTTATTAGCAGTAGAAAAAAGTCTAATTTTCAACAAAATTATTAACAATTGCGTCAAAATGATTAATAGGTAGAAATAAAATAACAAACATTTCTTAATTTTTTTGGGGTATATTCCCTAGCCAACAATTTCTTTTCAAATTAGTAGATTTTCTTAAAATTTTCAATAATTTTTAGTTATCTTTTTCCAAATTAAGATATTTATTGAAAAACTGAAATGCGAGAGAGACACATTTAAAGTTTCAACGTCTGGTTGATTCTAGTGCTGCTGACCTTTACTGAATTAATCACTACGTTTGTTCTACTTGAGGAACTGTTAAAATTATGTCGGTTTGTGAAACAAGAAAACCTGTGTAATATCAAACTAGTAAAAAAGAATCATCAATTTTTTTTTCGAAATTGACATTTTTAACTTGTAAGGCCACCTTAATTCTTACGAATCTTAAAATATCGGAAGTAAGCTAAAAATTGTGTACAAATAACTTTTAAAAAATTACTTAAGTTTTGAAAGTAGTCGAAGAAAAATGTGTGTAAAAAGATTGCGACCATAATTATGGTGCTCAACACAATCAAGTTATTTTATTGATTCAAGTTATTTTATTGAACATCTATCTTGATCATAATTTAATATATACCTCCATTTACAGGAATTTTCAAAAGTACTCAACGTGAACATGTGTAGGCAAAAAAGTCAATCGTTGATGCTGCACAAACTAAAACAGTTAACTTAAAAATATAATTTTGAAGATGCTTCTAAAACTGGTTTAAATATCTACATGTAGATGGCAGCACTACTTAAATATATTTTAACGAAATCGGAGTAACGGAACTTGGCAATTAAAAAGGATTTTTTTACTGCTTGTTAAATTAAAATTATCAACTCTAACTTTTGCGTAATTTTTTTATGCTCCGTTTCTGAAAAGATAGTTTTAAGACACCTTCACTCTTATCAAACATAGTAAATTCTAAAATTAAATTTTAAAAAAAAAAAAAATTGTATTAGAAAACCTGACTTCCAGTTAATGGGTTTATATCTGTTTTCCTCATGTGTTTAATATGAGATAGTCATAATTGTTAGCAACATTTTCCCCTCAAAACTAGTAATATTATTTACAGATCACGCAATTAATGTATTCAACTTCAACAAAACAATACAATCTACAATTAAAGAGCTTGGTAGAAGAACGTGCTAAGTGACATTTATGAAAAAAAATTAGATTATCCTACCAAGGAATATGTTATCGTTTAAAAGATGAAATGGTAAGTTTGTACTTTTTCGTAAAATAAGTGCTTTTTACGGTTTGCAAGAACCGTTTTTAAATTATTTAATTGCAACCTAAAAACTGAAAATTCAATTTTCACCTTTTTGCCACTTAGCACATTATTTCACTAATCTTTTCAAATGTTTTCGTTACAAAAAATAATCTTTAATGAATCGGTTTCTTTTTAATTATTAACGCACAAAGTTATGTAATTTTGTAAACTTCATTATTCAGCTGAGAAAGGCTTTATTTACGTTTCGTATTTTCTTCTAAATTTATAGGTTAAAATTATTCGAATTATCGAAAAGGGAAAATCAGATATAATTTGGAAATATTATTGGTTACCATAAAAATAAACCCAAATTTGTATTTAGTGCCACAATCAGAAATTTATATTAATTCCCAATATTCTTTAATAAATTGACTAAATAAAACTAATTAGTGCAAGAAAGTTAATTAAATTACGGTTTAAAATATAAGTGAAAGCTTTGTTGACCACCCTTTTTAGTTTCTTTTTCTTTAATAAATTGACTAAATAAAACTAATTAGTGCAAGAAAGTTAATTAAATTACGGTTTAAAATATAAGTGAAAGCTTTGTTGACCACCCTTTTTAGTTTCTTTTTCTTTAATAAATTGACTAAATAAAACTAATTAGTGCAAGAAAGTTAATTAAATTACGGTTTAAAATATAAGTGAAAGCTTTGTTGACCACCCTTTTTAGTTTCTTTTTCTTTAATCTCGGGGCATACTGTATTAAAAACAATGAGTAATAATTATAACTAAGCATTCAGTACTTGCATGTGTGAGAATAATTAGAACATGTAGGTTTGCAAGAGAAAGTCATTTAGACACAATTCATGAGTCTAAAAAAAAAGCTCCTGACACAGATTTTAGTTCTATTTCGTACTTTTAAATGCAAGAATGAGCTAGTTCCTTTTATTTTTTCTTGAAATTTAATAATTCCTAGTTTGTTTAATAATTCCTAGTTAAAAAAATCTATTTCAAATAATAAAAAATCTCTCATAAATAGTTGAAAATAATTATATCAACATAAAACATTAAGACTATCACTTTCAAAACATTTACACGAATTTGTAAATAATATTTAAAAACAAAACAAAAAACGCTTAAAACAAATAATTTGTATTAAAATGTCATCTCATTAATAAAAAACTCTTAAAAATGTAAACGCATAACTTCGTTCTTTGTTTTTTGTAATAAAAACAAGTAGGTTTGTCACCTAGAACCGCTTCCACACACAATAAATACAAACCTAAGACACGCACTCGCCGAATACACCGGTTAATTTTTATTTGACAATTTATTTCTATTTTTCTTAAATTTATTAAACTGCCTATTTTCATTTACAGTAGTTCTGCTTATCCGAAAGATACGGAACCAAAATTAAGCAGAAAGATTTTAAAAAAATACTGCATATTCTGATAAATAAATCCAACTTTGTTAGTACTTACTTATTTTGTGTGTATTTATTTATGCGTATACATTTCATAATTTAACCGAAAGGCTTTTTTTTTTTTTTTTTTTTTTTTGATAAACCGAATATTTTCGGATAAACGGGACTCTACTGTACTTTCTTTTGGAAACTATCTTGCGTAAATATTTTGAAAAGTTGCCCCACGCCCACGTCATTTGATACGATTCACATATAATAATTTATTCTGTTAATTATTCAATTAGTCATTATTCTGTAAAACCTGAGATTCTAGAAAAGAACATAAAAATAGATTTCATTTCAACAAGTCCGCAGTAAGTTTCCCGCTCGACCTGATTTGCCGGAAGAAAGGCTTATTTTGGAATGCCCACATAAGGCGAAGTCGTTTGGTCCTTTCCTTCTCCGTCGGCCCACTTTTCGTGCAGCCTTCACTTTGACCGCGAATTTTCAGTAATGAGAGGGACCATCTACAAATTGAGTTACTGGAATCATAATTGATAAGCTTGAGAAAAATCCATGTAAAATAACGTATGAAAGACTATTTCTTAACTATGCTAATGATAGTTGTAGTTTAATTTGTTTTTCCTCAATAAATCAGCGTTTACATGAAGACGTATTATTTTAACAGTAAGTTATTTTCACTATTATGTAATAAAAAGGAAAATGAAGTTAAAAAAGGAATTTGAAGGAAAATAATGATTTTTTCATAGTGTTAGTAAAAAATAAAATATCTGTCGTTTAACCCTTTTTTGGCTGTGGGAAGTGTACTTCCCAGCAACTTCAGCAATTTTATTTAGTGCTGCCATCTCCTGATAACTTCTGAAAACAAACAAAATTACTAATGCAGGATTCTTATGGACGATACGCTTGAATAGATCCCAGCGGGCAATGGGAAACATACTTCCCACCGAAATAAAATGGTCTTAATAATCAAAATTAATTTTAGGTAACCAGCTAAATGAATTTCTTTTTGTAAATCAATCTCAATCCCAGAAATACTTCAACATAACATTACTAGAAAAAATGGCCATATAAAGGGTTAAAGATAGTCATGCAAACTAATAAAACTAAATTTTTTCCCTGATTACTGTGTAAATAAAAAGGCCAAAAGTCTTATTAATGAAACTTGGAAGTATTTTTTCTGATTTTTTTTTGTTCCAAAGTAACATGCTTTAACTCAAAAACACAATTGTCCATCATTTATTTAAGTCATATTTTAACGAAAGCAATTGGAACAAGATTTGTTTTTACAAATGAATATTCTAAATCGTAAAGGACAAATTCACTCAAACGCTCTTACCATCTTCTGAAAAGAATATGAAGCCGTTATAAAAACTGTTAGTTTTAAAACTAGTTCTTATATCTAATGACTCAATGCACTCTCAGAAATAATATGCTCACTTTTGACGATTCATTAATCCTCAAGCCTCATTTCGTTAATTTTGAGGATTATTTCGTCAAACTATCACGTGATTTTTGAGTAAACGCGAATCCTCACTTTAATGATCGTCATTTGACGATTCTGTATCTTTATTTTGAGGAAACTAAATCTCATTTTTGTACTCACATGCTCAAAAATGACGAAATATTTCTTTAGATTAGACTAAGTTCAAATCCTCATAAAAATGACGAATCAAATTTCCCCACTTTGAGGAAAGGGAAACTCGGAGCATTTGCCAGTAAACGGCATCGTTAAAATTCAGGAAAATGTCGTCGTTTTTGAGCATTCGCTTCTGAGAGTGTGAGATACCGGCGTTTAGACACAAAACAAGCATACGGTACCTATAAACAATATTCATCAATTTATGTCCTGTCCCCCGAATGTGTTTAACAACAAACACCCGCTGTCCTACCCACGTGCTACCTCGTAGGTCCACGCAAATGCTCTTTCACAACAGTCCCTGTTCTCGAGAAAGCCAGAGTTGAGAGCTGTGAGATACATTTCGATGTATTTCTAGAATTGGTTTGATAAAAAAAATTGCAGTTGAGACGTTTAACTTGTCGGAGATAATATCGAATTGAAATTGTGAATCTTGACAGTCAGGAGTAGTTGGTAAATATTCGGTGATATCGCGAAGTGAAGGTTTGTCATTTCGGCATTTCTTCTTGTGAGACGATTTCGGATTATTTTGTGATATACTTCACGCTGTGGCATTAATTGGTTGCATCCAGATCAGTTGTATAACTTTAAAATCTGTCGGTGTTTAAACTTTTATTATATTTCTGTGATATTCCAGACTGAAGAAAAATTCCTCGACATCCTTGTGAAATAATTTAACGTTGAAATAATTTGACATTTGCGAAAAAGGTTTCCAAGTTTAGCTAACGAGCTAATATTTGAATCTATAACAGTTACATACTTCAAACTTCGTGAGTGTGTGTTTAAAATTTTGCTGTATTTCTGGGATATTCACAGCTGAGGTAAAATTCATCGGCATCACTAACATTGTGAAACAATTTGACATTTCACGCCGAAGAAAGTTGACTAGTTTATTTAACAAACGAACATTGGAATAAGGCACGTTTTTTCGGCAATATTTTGAGCGACAGTTTGAAAAGATGGATGAGAGACTTGCCCGCAAACGCATTAATGCTCTGTTCGGGGGCGATCGTCACAAGTTCATCGTCGTCTGCGACGAAGGGGTCTTCCTGCATGAGAATCGTCCAGATTCCAGAAACCACAACCAGGGAGAGACTGAATCGGTAAGCTCAATCATATACGTAACTTTTTATTCTGTAGAGAAGGGCTACTAGGAATAAATTTCTAGATTTGAAAATAATATATATAATTTTTTAAGCTTGGTAAATGATCAAATTTTTAAAAAAATTATTTCAGTTAAAAATATGTGTAAATGCATGAAATATTTTTGCGATTCGATGTAACAAAACCTGTACAGGTTGTATTGAGCATACCAGTAAGTTGGTGGAATTGCAAATTGAATGGGGAAAAAAATATTTGCATATTGGTTAGTTTGTATTATTTAAAAAAATTGTTTCACGTCGGGGATGGCAACAACTGGACGGTTAGTTTTCATTTATTGTCTATAATTTTGTTTTGGTATTCGAAAGTTAATTTTCTGGGAATATTTCACTTATTAATTTTTTAAAATGTCAATTTCTAACTTCTTGTTGTGCTGATGGTTGTCAAAACATTTATTAAAGAAAGCTTGCATGAAAAAAATTATTTTAATATATATATAACATTGAGATTGAAATCGAAGCAACCAATAAAAACGCAGTAAGCAGGAAAATTAAAAAGAGCGTTACAGCATCTGAAACATTCCGATTGCGTGACCACACTTCTAAAGCCAGTAATCCATTCACGCTGTAGCTATGCTGTAGCTGGATTTTGTGACGTAACTGTCACTAGTACGCATGCGCGTGGTCAAAGCTGTACTTCTGAAGCTGGATTTTTGAATCGTTTTCCAAGCGATATCAAAGCTGTAAATTGATTTCGGGCATGAGCAGTCATAAGAGTCATTTAGTTTTTAATTGTTCGTGGTTTTTAACTTAATTTTCTTGTTTTTTCACTTTTTATTAAGAGAAATAACCCATAAGTCAAGAAACTTCCATCCACGCTAGATACAGCAAATGACGTCACAAAATCCAGCTACAGCATAGCTACAGCGTGAATGGATTACTGGCTTTATGCATCTTTCGTAAATATGTAGTGCTGCCATCTGTTAAAAAGGAAAAGAAGATAAACATTAGGGCACGAAAATTAGAAATCGAAGTCAAAATAGATAGTGGTGTAAATTTTTTCCCTCGTTAAAGTGAGCTCTTTTGAAAGAAGTTTTGATAAGAGAAATTAATCTCTCCGGATGATTGATCCAATTACCAACTTTGATACGTATATAACATGCATTAGAAGCTAAAACAGGACTTACGGTTTTACCTGCGGTCTTCAATCAAGTGATGGCAGTGTTAAAACACTGTTGTATTGGCATTGTATTCCACCAAACTTTTAACGCACTTATAATTGATTTAATATTACTACTTATCCGATTAAAAACCCAGATCAAGCATGCAGAACGGTTTATGTACAAAAGCAAACGTAATGCATAAGCATTATGATAAATTGTGGATATAATTATTGGATGGATATTACAGTGAAAGGAAGTTTTTTAATTTTGTTCCTAGTTAATTTTATACTGTAATTTTGCCAAATTTTTATAAAACAATTTCTCCGTGAAGTTATTAATAAAATCAATATATGTAATTACTTTTTACTTACTTGTTCCTAAATTCTCTTACTAGATGGCAGCATCACACAGCTACTTTCTGTACAAACACTTTAGTATGCAATTTAGAAAAGTTAATATTTAATGTCACTTTTTTATGTTTGCCTTGGCTATTAGCTTTTTTTGGTTGTTTTAAATTCGTATTTATGCAACCAGTTTTAATTCACTTTTGAAGCGACTTAAATTATATTCTTTTCTTAAAAATCTAATCAATTTAATTGGATGTTTTTCAAAGTAATTTTTTTAGTAATAAGGAAGCGTTAAGTTGTAAAGCAAAACCTTAATTTCTGTACTTTAAATTTTAAAGATTCTTTAGAATCACTCTCCACTTACAATTTATTAATAAATTACGTAACTTGATTGTAAGTTATACAAATCTACACGCTTAAAACAAAAGAGTGAAATCCACTCCAGTTGGAGAAGTGCATTTTCATCACAGGAAACGAGTGAATATTAACTCAGACTGAGTTAAAATCACTCGTTTATAGTGATCTTGTCGGGAGGTTTAACACACAAAGGATCCACTCATTTCGGAGAAGTGCATTTTCAAGACTGGAGGTGTGAGAATTAACTCAGACTGAGTTAAAATCGCTCGTTTGTTTTAAGAGTGTATATGATTAAAAACTAATATCGCTTAAACTTCATTTCTAAATTTAAAATTTTCACTTTAAACTTTATTACGAACTTGATGTCTCACTTTAAACTTTATTACTACCAAATGATGATAAAATAGAAAATGTGTAAAAAATTGACAATTTCTTAATCGCATTAAAAAAAAATTGCAATGTGTAATTTTATTCCTCTTAATTTTAATTGATGAATTATACATATGTTATTTGTGTATAAACACTTTGGTTTAAATGGGCTATCTTCAAACTGGATTTTTATTTACGTTTTAAATAAAGATTTAAGGAAATTGACATGCAAGTATTGATAAATTCCATACTGTAGATCTGAAGTTGCTAATAATCTCTGTCCTATTTATGTTCGTCGATTTTTAGATTTGTCCTTATTAAAATCGTTCATGTAGAACAAAATGCAAATATTCTATTTAACATACAATAAGAAAGTAAAATTCACTTTTTGACGTTTCATTGTTTCTCTATTTATATATACTAACATTGCCCGTTGGATAGTCACGATTAAAAAAGCTAACAAAATGACGCGATTCTTTTATAATAATCATTTTCATACTACTGAATTAAGTTTTGAACCATTGAAAATTTATGGAGTAGGACAATAGTATACATTTATATTTAAAACTAATCGTGGCCAACTATAGCTACAAGACTTTGAATTACTACTTAATAAATCATTACAATGAAACATTAAATATCCTTTCATGGTATATAATTAATTCAAAATGTAGAAAGTACTGAGGCAGTTTCCATTTGCTCATTCGTAATTTTTTTCGGACCTTATTATGACGTGAGAAGAGTACTTTGAACTCGTACCAAATGTGAAAACGGTATAATTTTTTTTTCAGATACTTTTAAAACCAAAAATGTTCTATACTCTCCTTTGCGTTGGGCTACAGCCTAGATCGGCAATTTTGAAATGTAGTAATTCAAAAAAAAATTAATTTTTTAACAAATTATTAAAATTATAGTTTCATCGAAACCAAAGGAATTGCATTTTTATGCTTTTTTTTGCTTATCGCTTTTTAAAGTATGTGTTTTCAAGAATAAAATAAACGTTGACTTAAATTTTTAAATACGCTTACCGTGCAAATTAATTGTGCCGTACATGAACTTTTCATGATTATTTTCCTTTTTGTGTCTTACATTTTTTAAATTAAACTTGAACAGAAAGAGGTTTCTTTTCGTCTAGCAAATTTTTGCTCCAAAAGAAGTTAACCCATCTGTAGGATACATACATACACACCACTCATCTGACGGTCTTTTTTTTTAAATTAATTTTCTAATTTTACAAAATTTTGAAGCAGACTAGTGGTTTACGATAATCTTCAATAAAAAAGGATTTTGAAATAATTTTTTAAGTTAAAACTTTAAATTTTAATCGCATGCATTGAAAATAAATTGCCGTTTCATCCAATTTGCTCATTCCTCCGAAGGTTAATAGGTTAAACCCGGATCTAATTATTTAGTACTCGTATTTCTTATATGTAACCCTACCGGGAGATTATATCAGTGTTCGAAAGGTTTTTCTACTAAAGAACCTTGAATGCGATGGAACATTTCCTGGAGTTGGTTTGTTTGGTCGCGGCACCCACTGTTATAATGCGGACGAAATAATGAACGAGAAAAGAACAAAGACAAGTTAAAAGAAGGTAAACGTGTATGGCAGGGTTGCTAGATTTGGCGGTTTATATTCGATGGTTTAAAGTGACCTCATTTTTTCAATATTTCAGAAATAATCTTTGACAATTTCATTAAGATTTTATTTTTAACTATAAAAGTATCCCAATTTTGTATCACATTTAGTATATGCGTGCTTTTTAAATTCTTGGTAATTTTGGTTTTAAATGAATGGGTTTTTAATAATTAGTTTGGTAATACTGAATTTTACCTAACACATACGTGAAATTGAAAGAATTTCGTTTAGCTTTTTTCCCACAACCAAACCCAAGCAAACATTCTATGACAAATTCTATCCCCAAAGGAGCATTACATCGTAAATAGAAGAATTAAAAAAGCTTAAAATTGACTGGTAAAAATTTTAAAGAGTAAAAATTATCTAAATTCATTATTAAAAAAACAATACGACAAAAACATTTTGAATTGCTAAACAAATCAAAAGCAGAAATTTTGAATTATCAAAGTTTGAGTTAAACTCACTTTTATTCCATTTAGCAGTTTCTATTACCGATATTATTTTAGCAACCAATACATGTTAAAAAATATAGTTTACTCGGAAATTGGAATCGCATTTTATGTGTATATTTGTAAATAATTAAATATGACCTAATTTCTAAAACTTTTATCTATACATCTTCTTACTCAAAAAAAAGCTTTAAAACTTTAAGGAAGGTGTTTTATTACAAAATTGATCTCATTCCTTTCTTTTCGATACTGTATTAAAAAAAATCTAATTCAATGATCTTAAGCAAAATGAAGCCTACAACGATAACCCTCTTTAACTTTTTTCCCTCTAGCATTTCGCATTGTCCGCAAATTGCTAAATTTAACACATGGCGTTTTACGAAGTGGTCCAGTTTAGTTCGTACCTATTTCGTCCTTTCACTTTTTTCGGTGCCGATTGATACTGATCTCGGTTTCCTTATTTGATATTTATCAAAATAACTTTCTATCTGGAAGCCACAGGAGTTCTTGGAACGTGTGGTATTCTTGGAAGACTGTTGGTTTATAGATGCCATTGTTACACTCTGAAAACAAGAGTGAAATCCACTACTAGAGAAGTGCATTTTCGACACTGGAAGGGATGGAAAATTAAAGTTAAAATCGGTCGTTTGTTTTAAGAGTGTACGAATGATATTTATTAGAAGAAAATATATTTGATACAACTTAAATCGTACCTAACTCTTTGCAACACCTAACTTCGTATTTTCAAATAGCTCGAATTTTAATAGTTTTAAAACTCTGGTGTCATCTGCTCAACTAGTCCGCAGTTTAAATTTCAAAGCGTTAGGACTGTGGTGGGGATCCTGTCCAAAGTTTAACAAAACAAAAAAGTGAAATCTACTCCCCTATAGGGGAAGTGCATTTTCGACACTGAAAAGAGTGAACATTAACTCGGAATGAGTTAAAATCGCTCGTTTGTTTTAAGAGTGCAAGGCATTTGATACGTATTTTTTCACTTGATTGAATCAAATTTTTAAAGTATTTTGGAGTTGATTTATTTATGTTTATTGAAATTTATGGTAAGGATGTACGTTTGTTTTAAAATTAAAAGTTATGAGGATTTTTTGCTGCATTTATTCGAGTTGCATAAATTCAAAAATATAATTCATATGTACTGTTTACTCTATGTAAAATAAATCAATAACATTTACAAGTTTTGTCGTTTTATGATTATTTTTCGAACAATTGCTGTTAAAAAAACATTACTAGCAATTAAAAAAAAACCTTCTCTGTATAAATAAGAATGATCGAGTATGCTTCAAAATTCCAAATTATTTCGATGATCTCTGTTAAATCTGATTCGGAAATATTAATAGAATTGAGTATAAAGTTGACCATTTATTAAATATGCAATACATTTTTAAAATTAAAAAAAAAAACAATATTCACATTACAAATTTTCACATTAAACTCGCATTTTATTGCTTACTTATCGCTATTGTTGAATTTTTCTTCAATTTAAAAATTGCCATATGGTAGGATTACAACGCTAATCCTATAATGAAAATGGGTCAAGTTTTACTCCTAGGTCCGTTTAATTCGGAATTAGAAAAATTGCGTCAAAAATGACGCCTTCAGTGCAAAAGAATAATCTCCGAAAATTGGTATCTGTGCCTCCATCAGTTTGGGTTGGGTGTTGAGTTTGAGTCAGTCATACGCGAGTCAGTCAGTTTTCCTTTATAGATAAATCCGCTCTTTTTTAAAAGACAACAATATCAAAACCCGATTTTATTATGACTTATTTAAACAATTCAACCTTGGCGCAGGTTGGCGCTTTGGCTTCCCATAAAATCAGCACGATTTGTAGAGATGTGAAATATGCGTTCACCAGGGATAACAACTACTCGAAATTATTGTTAGTTTTTCCAACCTAAATAAGCTGGACCGTCCAAACACAAGGACGTGCCTCGTCAATTGACAGTATCGTGATGGATGAAATATAACTATCTACACGCTGGTGCACGTTAAATATTTCGGAACCCAAACTCTTGATTATTAATTTAAACATTTCAGGCTGTCTATTTCTATCTTTAAGTTAGGAGCTTCAACACAGCCAATCACACCTCGTATTTTAGATCCACTGTCAAGTGACGAGGAGGCACCCGTATTCACCTAACCTATACTTCTACCTTATTTCAACCCTAAACAAACCAACAACCCGTTGTACTAACACCTCTATACACTTCCCTCAACCAAACAACACAACAACAAACCATTCCCATCCACCCAAAAACAAGTAAAAAACTACCAACCCAATCTTTCCTTAACCTCATTCTCCGCCACTCCGTCTACACACAAACCCCATCCGGCCAGTAGAAGAATCACTCCCTCGTCTTTCCATGTGTAGCCGGACTTGGCAAACGAGGGCCGGCCGGTATAAGTGTCTGTCCGGCAGTGATGTCGCGATTCGCGTATCCGAAGCACTGTTCCTTGCATTTCAGACTGTGTCCTATGAAGGAAATCAGGACTTCGCCGCTGCAGCGTGAGGAGCTCATTTCGAACGTAAGTGGCTTTATTTTGTTGACTTTTATGTACTTAAGGTACTTATAAGACAGCTGAGCTTTTTATTGTTGAATTTAGAGAAAATGTGGGGAGGGGGGGGGGGTACTTTTGACTTTTTCGCTCGGTTTTAGCGCATTAACCCTTTCAGTCCCGGTGATGCTATTTGTCATTATGTTTCTGACCATAATTTTTTAAAAAATAATAATAGGGCAGATATCTTTTGGGTTTAAAAAAAATATTTTCTAATAGTAAAAGAAGTTTGAAGAATCGAATGATGTCCTTTTTGATATCATAAATGGCTATAGTAGACGATCAGAAAAATAATTCTAAAATGATGTCATAGTGTCATTGGGACAGAAAGGGTTAAAGTCTAGAAAAGGTAGGGTAAATTCTTCAGAATTGCTTTTTTTAATTATCCTGCACCAACCAAGTTGTGTCCTGTGCTCATGAGTCTTATTTTAACAGCAAATTTAATTTCTAAAATTTTTTAAACCATGTATTTCTGTAGTAGGTGGGAATAAATTTCTACTCCGTGCTTTAAATTTTAAAATTTAATTAACTTATTGAATTTATTAATTTTTAAAAATGTGTTACTGGAAAACCTGACTGCCATAAGGCAACGGGTTTATGCGTCTATATCCCTCAGAGGGTTAAAAAAACTTGTTTTGCTTTTCATTGTTTTTTTAAGGGAAAATATATAGTATTAAGGATTTTATAAGGCAGTATTCGGTTTCAAAACATAAAACACTAAAACTATAAGTCACGTTCACTTATTAAAATTTCGTTGTTGGTCATTGTTATTTAGTTACAACTAGAATGGAAGAAAAGAAATTCACGAAGAGAATTTGATGATCCAACTATTCTTGTATCGTAATATATTGTTAGTAATTACACAGCTAACTTTAAAAATGGGCAATGGCAAATAAAATTAAATCTTTATTCAGTGCATAAAGGGTTAATATCAAGCGCTTGGTCACTCACTGGAAGATTAAATGTTTTTTAGATCCCAATTTCAAAAACAAACATTTTATTTTGTAAACAAATTTACTATGTTATAAAAGTTATTGCGTTACTTTTAGTTACAATTGCTTCGGGTAATGTAGTTTCTAACATGACATTAATTTACCTATCATTTATTTTCAATCCCCATTTCGGTTGCCACTCATGACCTGAAACTTGTCCATAAGAGTGGAATTAGACCGGCTAATTCATTTTAATTTGTTGCCAGGTCCCTTCATTAACCCTTCATTCCATTAGGTCCCTAAGAAAGCTGAATTGTTTGGTAACTTTGTTCTATTCAGCCTCAGTGCGTAGCCGGTCCATCCTTATTTGTATATAAACATGCTCTTCTCAAAATTAGTAAAAAAAATTCAATCAAGTAAAACCGACATTAAGTTTGAAGTCTACAAATGTTCTACGAGAAAAAGGGTAAATAGTGCTCATTTTCGAGTGCGAGAATCGAATAAAAAAAGGTGTTTCACATTCAATAAACAATTTTATTTGTTATTTCAAGACATAAATTTATTATTTTTATTAGTTTAGCTTCAGTTAGTGTAATTTTAATTAATTTTTCCTTCGACTTTGACGTAACAGGGCGCACGAATATCAGGGTCAAAGGAACAGCCAATCAGAGTAGGCGAAATTTCGGAGCCAGCTGCGTTGGTTACCCAGTTTCTTCCGCGCAGTACATTTCTCTGCTGCAAACTTAAGGTCGGTTTTAGTATGTCTTCACTTCTGAAAATCTAGACTTGGTTCCATTAAAACGCGAGAAAACCTCCGAAAGCCACTTCCGTAAAATGCGCTTTAAAGTTCTATCATTTTCTGAAAATAAGGTATTGACGGTTATATTCTTTTTGTTTAGACGCAAGATCCAATTAGTTGCTCTGTCCAATTTGGCTGAATTAGTCAGCTTTTTGTTTTGTTGCAATCATTATAAATCACGGAGATAATAGTGTATAAATTCAGAAATGGCATCCTTCGTAGTTTGCATGAGAAAGCACAACATTTTGTTATCACATTTCTCAAATTGGGACAACCGGTTTTCGTTGTGAATTGAAAATTGATTCTATTAAGTTTTTTAAGTATCATAATTTAGTTTTTTTTAGTGTCAGTTTCTTTAGTGTGTTAGTGCCTTAGTGTTTTTTAAACTTAAAATATTTATAGGTCATTTTTATTAATATAGTATTACGTATTTCGAATTATGACTTGGGTTCTTTCTTTTAAACGTAATGTAATTGCACGCGTCCATTATGGTAGCGATAATTTTTTCTTGATGACTTCCGTTTTAGAAAATTTGAGTTAGAAAATATTTTAACAATTCTAAAAATATGGTAACTGAAAATCAAACCAGCCTCTTATGTTTTAATTATTTCTTCTATATTAAGAAAAAAAATAATGCCAGTGTTGCATAATCTTAAAGTTTATTGCA
The DNA here is from genome assembly GCA_023701765.1 of Hylyphantes graminicola. Taxonomy (NCBI): domain Eukaryota; kingdom Metazoa; phylum Arthropoda; class Arachnida; order Araneae; family Linyphiidae; genus Hylyphantes; species Hylyphantes graminicola. Next base: position 32,214,979 of record CM043118.1, read on the forward strand.
AGGAAAGCAGATAGTAAACACTGAAATTTCTCAAACGATCAGGTGTTTAAAAGAAAACACAAAAGCATTTAATTTATTAAAAAAATGCTTTCGTGCAACCAAAACATAAACTAAAATTTAAAACGTGTATTGCCGTATTTTCACATTTTGTATGCGATTGCTTTCAGAGATAAACCTTGAATTTCTAATACAATTTGGCATTGTTTGAAACCAACTTGACAGGTCGCCTGTTCGGTACTTTGGTACGGCAAGATTGTAACTGCATTAGGCTATATTCTTAGTTAATCAACAACATTAGGAATTTACTAGCCGAAGTGAATTGTGCACAAAGAGTAATTTTTACATCAAAGTTGGTAACACACTTTTGCAAATGTTTTAGATAACTCACTATTTTTGTTTCTTACGAATGAAATTCATCTCATTAAAATACTAAAATTTGAATTTTTCATCAAACGCTGGCCTATATTTGTAATTCTATCTAATACCTTGGAGAGCCATTACAAATTTTATTCATTCGCAATGGATTTCCATGAAGAATTTGATCCTTTTCTGTTTCTCTACTTATTCGTAGAGCCTAAGATCTCAAATTCTCATAAATCGATGTGACCTTCAGCAAATTTTAAATTTAAATGTTTTAAAAATTACTTGAAACTTTTAAATTTGTATTCATTATATAAAGAATATGTTTTGGATTTCTCTGGGGGCTGGGGAGCCCAGTCGGGGGTTAGGCGATCGCCTAGCATGTGAAAGGTCCCAGGCTCGGTCTTGGCATCGCCAAAATAACTGCCGACCTCTAAACGGCTTGTGCAGCCAAAAACGAATAATACCCCGAATAAGGGAGTGCACGTTAAATATCCTTCAAAGTCCTAACGCTGCGTACGATGTCGCCATTAACGGTTGCGTTGGGTGCCTATCCGTCGCCAATAGCCATCGTGTAGATCTAGTGTGACGATAATTCAAAACCTAACTATCCAAAATGTCAGTTGCAATTTTTCCAAATGCATGGAGCGATTTCGGCGTGTGAAAGTGGTCACGGAAGCGAGGACCACGCATCCCATAAACGCGCGTTTTACTGCAGCGACATATTTTATTTTGTGGAAGAATTTACATGGCGCTTTGTGTTTTTCATGTTCAGTTCTTTTTTTTTATGTGTTGGATCGTGCGGTGTTGCTATGACATGATCGCGCAGACCGGCAACGGACAGGTTTTTAAAATGACATTAAATTTCATATTAGGTAATTGAAATGGTATGGTAAGTACAGGGTGGTTATAAAATGACGCTCGCTATTCGGAGTGGTCTGTAGCTTGAATGAATAATCCAAATGCATCAAAAATTGAGACACTTACTAATCAAGAAGGGGACGGGGGAGAATGGAATCATAAAAAAAGAGAATCCTAAAAAATAATCAAAAAAGAATTATTATAAAAAAACAAACTCATCTCTTGACCGGGTTCTAAATGACAAGGCGTCGTCAATTATGGCCAATTACGGCCAACACAGCTAATTACGCCTCGTAATTTAGAACACTGGTCAAGAGACGATTTTCTTTTTTTCAAAAATAATGGCAATCATAAAAAAGAAACTAGTCTCTTGACCAAGGTTCTAAATTACGAGGCATAGCCAATTATGGCTAATTAAGGCCAACACTTCTATTACGCCTCGTAATTTAGAACCCTGGTCAAGTGATGAGTTTGTTTTTTTATAATTCCATTCTTTCTCCCCTTTCTTGATTAGTGTCTCAATTTTTGATGCATTTGGATTATTCATTCAAGCTACAGACCACTCCGATCCGAATTCCGAGCGTTATTTTATAACCACCCCTGTACATGTATATTCCAGCTTGTGTGCTTGTTCAGAGAACCGCTTATAAGATTTCGTCTAGTGGGACAGACGCAGAAAGGGTTTTTAGAAGCACAAGAGACACACAAAGAAAGGACAACACAGAGACAAATAACATTTATTGACGGTCACAAACATCCATGCCAGTCATTTATTACTGGTTGATGGCATTTTGAATATGTATCATTCAACAGTAAGATTTCGAGCAGTAGATCTAGGCATTTTTGATCCTCATTTACCAAAAAAAATCCTTACCGTATAGCTCTTCTAATTAAACCTAAACAATGAAAACTATTAATTTAATTTTAAAATCTTAAATTTAACCTGTTGCCTAGACTGTTCCAATGTTCTAAGTCAAAAATATCCTTTTGGAATTTTAATTACTATCACCCTTACATATATTGGCTTGTTTCAGGTGACGTAGTTCTTTCGAGTTTTCATTTCTGCATTTTCTTCTTAAAGTCGGTTCTCCGTTCTCGCGCTACTCTCCCCATTAATCGAGGCTCGATTAAGAATTTATTTTTATTCAGCATTTGTTGCCACTCTTTACCTGAATCAAGCCCGTTTTGACAATGGGACAAAAGATTGCCTGCAAATGTTGAATCCTTAACAGACAACTTGGTAGAATTGAATATTTTTTACTGTTGATTGTTTGTAGAGTTAAATACGATTAAATTGAAGCAAACCCTGAACTAACAGACACATTGTAATACAAGTTGAACAATGTGAACTCTTCAACTTCCTGATGGTACAAAATTTAAGATCAAAATAACAATATGACTCTGATAAGTTAGGTTAATCGCTTTTTTGTGTCTTTCTCCAAGTAAAATGTTAAAAATCGGCCAGTGGATAAGCCGTATTTATAAAAGCGTTTTTAATACAATGTAGCTAAAATTTTCATTCAACACCATAGAGTAAGCTGCTTTAGTTAGAACTCGTTTCAGGTATCCGTACCCGACCTTTTTCGTGCCGCTCTGCACGAATCCAATTGCTACCTCTACGGGGCAGATGTTTTTCAGGTAATATTAGCCTTTTGTGTTTTTTTTTTTATGGATGGCATCGTAAATAAATTTTTATTTTATGGTCAATACATCGTTTCTCCTTCGTTCAAAGTATCTCAAGCGTTTGACGTAAAAAAAGCATTGAACAGTCAATGAATGAAACAAAATTCATTCACTTTTTATAATTTAAGTACATTGTATACATATTTAAATGTCAATCGTTACGAGCATTTCCGGTAATATTCGAAATAGTTATATTCATTGGACAAGGAATAAAACTTGTGGTAGTAACACTACATGACTGCCGGCTCATCGGCGCAATGGTTAGTGTACTAGCCTTTGGAGCTGCAGGACCGGGTTCGAGTCTCGGTAAAGGCATGGATGTTTGTGCTTGTCAATAAATGTTATTTGTCTAAGTGTTTGCGTCGTCCTTCTTTGTGTGTCTCTTGTGACTGTCTCTTCTGGCGAGCTGGGTAATGGGCAATAACGTACACTCTCCCTTCTAGAGGGTGCAATCACTTTCATTTGTCAACACTACATGACTTTTAATACGACTCAAGAAATCAATTTACATTTAAAAATAATTATACCCTATTACGATAATTTCAATAACTTTTAACAACCTAACAATTTCTATGGCGAACATCTGAGTATCTGTCAGATGCTAAAACTTGTGTATAAAATTTGAAGCACATCTTTATCCTTGAGCTGTCCCAGCGGCTTCAAATGGACCAACGTATAATCCCAACGATCAACAACCACCTTTCAGAATCGGTATCCTCCAAAATATGTAGGTGGGGGCTGGGGAACCAGTCGGTTAGGCTCTCGCCTAGCATGCGAAGGGTCCCAGGTTCGGGTCCGGACATTGTCAAAATATCTGTCGACCTATAAATGGTCCGTGCAGCCAAAAATGTCCGACGAATAATACTCCGTATAAGGCAGTGCACGTTAACTATCCTTCAAAGTCCTAGCGCTGCGTACGGTTGTCACCCTTAACGGTTGCGTTGGGTATGCTTATTCAGGTGTCGGCTCGTCACTTGACTGTGGTTCTAAAATATAACGCCCGTCGCCAATAGCCCTCGTGTAGCTCTTGTGCGACGATAATTCAAACCTAACCTAACCAAAACGTGTAGAAAACACAATCTAATATGTACAGCTGCGGAAATAAAAAAAGTACCACTAGTGATTATTTCTGCCGTTAGTCACCCTATAGAATCGGATCTTTTTGAAATTGTAAACAATTAACATTCTGAGTTAATTGCATGACACAATTTTGCATAAGGGGTCATCTTCATATTGAAAATGTTACTAACTTTGAAATTTCCAATAGTAACACCACTTTTTGAGTCCATATTTCAAATCTATGACCTATGTTAATACGAAATACCAAATTTTTTTAGTTTTTAAGCATTATTAGGGGAGTTAGAAACGTGCAAAGTTTAGGTCCCATAATGTTAAATGAGTTGCACATAAAAAACTATCCCAATCCATAAATAATTAAGATAATGAAACGAATTTTTTACTGAAAAGAAATTATAATAACCCAAACAAAATGCATTCAATATTGAGGTATTTAAAACAATTTTTATATTTTTTAATAATTATTATATTAATTTTTTTAAAAAAATATGAATAGAAACCCCTTAATATTTTTACAGAAATAAATTCAAGACAGGAAGTTTAAGCGAAATCCCAATTTTTAAAAATTTTTATTCATAACTTGCTGAGTAAATCCCAAAATATTTTTTAATTACCCTTTAGGGGACTGTGTATAAGATTACATGTGTAATTGATAAATAAAGACTGCCTTGCATGCATGCTTGCTTGTCATTTAGAGATGGTCCCCAAAAGATCCACAAGTGATTCGATTGAATAACTCATCTAATATTCATTCAAATTTAACAAAAACTTAGATTTAAGGGTTTTCAAGAGTGCTTAACATTTCTAAGTTATTAAAATTAGGTGTTATTGCTATTGGAAATTTCAAAGTTCGTAACATTTTTAATATGAAGACGGACCCTTATGCAAATTTTGTGTCATGCAATTAACGCAGAACGTTAATTGTTCACAATCTCAAAAAGGTCCGATACTATAGGGTTACTAATGGCTGAAATAATCACTAGTGGTACTTTTTTTATTTCCGCAGCTGTACATACTTCCATTACCTTAGATTTAAAACTAGCTTATTGAAAACCAAAGAGGAATACTGTAAAGCCGTAAATAGTTTTGTAATTAAAAATCCCCTGATGATTAAAAAAATATCGCAATGTCTGTTCAATGGATGTTCAAAATTCGTTAAAAAAATGTAGAAGGGGATAAAACTTTATATACTTCGTAGTTCGATGTCAAAGTTGCTGATGATGTTGCCAGAAAGCTTCTTGAATATCGAATGCAGGGAACGACCTGATCAATCCAAACTTTACTAAAAAAAATTGCTGCTAATAGTGAAACTTTAAATTAAACAAGTAGGTTTTTGTAACAGAATCTCACTTAACCCGCTTCTACACACATTTTGTGTTTAACAGGAAAAAACGCGCCAAACACAGAAGTAATACTATACTAAACATATAAAAGCTAAATTTGGCTAGTTGCCTTTATATTCTTCCGAAAATTCCAAAACTATTTGTTACCATTTGCTAAAATAATTTTTACTTCAAAGAATAAATGTAATATTCTTCGCTTTTAAATAGAAGGAAAACATTTAATAGTAACATACAATCAAAGAATCTTTTTGTGAAATATTTGACGTCATTTCAAAGTGATTTATTTCTAAATTTATTTTAATTTATTGTTTAAAAGAATTAAAGTTTCTCGAGCGATTGTTGCGAATTATTAAATTTTGCATTTTTATATAAACAGTTAAATATTTTAAGTACTTAGAATTCAAATTATTTTCTGAAATTTTTAAAGTCTTCTAATTTCGATGAGCTGAATTATTTTGACGTATCACTTTTGTCCGTAGCATTTGTAGTTTGGGCTACGAAAGTGGGTGACGCACATACAGACGGACTGAATGATTATACCTTCCACTTTTTGCGTTATAAACGTAGTGTGGAAGCTAAAAAGTGCAATAATTCCAATAAAATGAACAGAATCTCATACCCAATAAACTACTCACGCTTAATCGATTGTAAAATTCTCAGCTGCCGTCTTGCATTTAACTTTTTTGACCCTACATAGGGCGTTGGGTCAAAAGTGCTGTTTCACGATTCTGATAATCAGCCCAATTTATACCCGAAATAGCGTGAGAAACTTGCTTACCTTGAATTTGTTAGTTGTGTGAAATACTGCCGAAATATATAATCTCTCAAACTTTCTTCAAGTCTACTTTCTACTACAAGTCTTTCTCTAAGCATATAGTAGAATATATAGAATAAGACTTATAGTAGAAGATAAATCTATTTTCTATAAGTCTTTCTTCAAGCATGCAGACTTACCAACTCTCCGAATCTAACCAGACAATACCGGATTTTTAACTACATATGACTTTACATTTTACTGCAACTATTTACATAGCTTGTGGAAAACTACATGAACTACAGCAATATTCAAATAGATCTTTTAATTGTATCTCAAATAATACATTGGACCTATTACATTGGTAGTCCTTATAAGGGTCATTCCTGAGAAAAACGTACAAAAACATGTCCCCGCAAGATATCTTTCATATGAAGAAAAGTTATGCTTCCATTTGAATAAATTAAAATGTGGAATATTTCCCCTACTTACTAGCGTTGAAGCAATTCAAAAAATTAATTATTTTGTGTACAAATTTGTTTCTACAGACTATGACAAGTCATGTCCGTGAGCAGTCCCCCGTCATGTCCGGGAACTGCTTTTGTTAGTTTATACGAATTAAATACAAATTTTTCATAACTAAAGTAGATTTCTAGTTCAACTGACACTACTAAAACATACAAAACATGTAATATAATCATTAAAATTAATATAAATGTATGAATTCCATGAAAATGGAATGTCCCACAGATTTTCATGTCCGTGTACAACGTATTCTTTTGCTTGCATAACTATCTAGAAATGATAATAGTACTCTGTTTCAGGCTTATTAGCATTCAATAATACACTTTAAACGTTGTATCACGTCGATAGTTCGAATACCACAATAGATAAAAAGTAGTTAAAAGTTAAAAATAGGCCATTGCCAAGATCATAGCGTCGTTTTTGTGGTCAAGATACGAGAAGGTAAGCTAATGATTTTTACCCATAAATTTCGTATTTATAGAAAGAAATAAGGTATATATTGCCAGTTTGCAAGTTTCGTTCTCTAAAGCCTAAATCATTTGCGTCTGGAAGCTCTTTTTTACGATTTCGTCATATCCGTGTACCATCATGTCCGTGCATTCGGTCCATGTATTACTATATGAATAATTAATATTAATTGTATGATCTGAACTGATGTTATTTTTCCAATGCAGTACGTAAGGGTAACTCAAATCCAAAGTTTCAAAAAATTTCATCAATATTTGTTTTTCGCGATTTTTTCTCCTCAAAATTGCACGTTTTCTCAGAATGACCCATAAACTTAGATTAACACAAGGAAAGTCTACCCAAGTTTTTTTCTTAAATATATGATCAAATTAATGCAAAATTCTTCAGTTTCTCTAGTTTGTATAGCTAAAAAACCCTATAAAATAATTTCCGATGATGTCACTATCAATGTAGTCACAAAGCGGAAAAGTCCGAAGTTTTCGCCATTTGTTACAATGAAACGTCCGGTAGCTGTTCATTTTGTAATCGTCTCATAGCTTATCCTCTTTGAAATTCCCCTGCGTACTGAAGATGCAAAAGAAAAGGCTTAATTGTTATTGTCGCCTAATCTTTTAACACTTAACTTTTTTCTCCAATGGGGTTGCAATATTTTTGGTCAAGCCTTTGTAGACTCGGCATATTCCACAGAACTAATTCTTTTTCTTGTGGTACCATCTAGGCGACTATCCTTACCGATTCTGACGTCCAGTTTATAATGAATCTGAGCTCTCTGTGGATGTTAATGTATGCAAAGAGAATCCAAGCCAAACAGGCTCTCTAGGGATCTTGTACATGCCATATAATCATGACATGCATGCACAAGATTTTTCCTTGCAGAAAATCGGATGACTCTGTCGGGGCTCGAACCCGCGATCTTGGGCTTATGAGGCGGGCACGTTTAACCTCTCAGATACTGAACCACTTTTAACTGAGGAGTAGGATGTAACGCAGACATTAGAATACAGTAAACTCCCGATTATCCGCGGAATTGGGTGGCGCGGCTTCCGCGGATAAGCGAATTCGCGGATAATCCGCAAAAATGAAGAAATTGCCTATAAACAAAATTTCTTCTGGATTTTATTAAAAAGTAAATTACAGTAATCGTATATAGCATGTACAAATTTACTTCCAAATGTCTATTACTGTTGTTTCTTCTATGCTACACTGCAAGCCCATTTGATTTTTAGAGGATCCGTTTTTCTAACTTTTTAATGAGTTGTAGTTCGTCTTGAATTGTCAAGACAACTTTTTTTTAACTTCTCACGCATTTCGCTAGTATCAAAATCACATAAAGCAATTCAATTTAAATAGCGGGCAGTGTATTTTACAAGTAGCGCTTTTTGACAAAAACCTGTTCGTGATGTGCACCTGGCAGAACACCAAATTTTCCTAGTCAGTCTTATTATAATCATAATGTATTCGTTGTTCTTGTTAAATGTATTTGTCGTTCTAGAAAAGAATTCGTTTGTTCTTGGAATGCATTCTTCCAAAAAGTTTTGAAACCAATTAAAATTCATATTATCGCGTTTTTTTTAACTGAAAAATGGGAAAAAGTAACCCGCGGATAATCCGCAAAGCGGATAATCCACCCGCGGATAATCCGCAAAAGCGGATAATCCACCCGCGGATAATCGGGAGTTTACTGTATCTTCAAATCGGAATTGTTTAATCCTCTAAACATGTAGATATGTGAGCATTGAGCTTTTTAAATTTCAATATATAAGGGTAAAGAAATTTTTAATTATGTGTAGTACACATTTTACACGTAACATTACAAAGTTTCTCACATGTTATATATTAAAGATGGGACAAGATTAAAAATTTATTTTAGGGTACTATATAAACGGTCTGCAGCAGAAAATTCAAGAATATTACCCTCCCCCCTCCCACAACAAATTGAAAGGTTTAGAACACCGTTTGTGGCCGTAAAACAACTTATTATAAACTTGAATTAATTTTAAATAAATTAAAGTCGTAAATTTTGCAATCAGCGTTGTAAATTTCATTTTAAACTATTAAATAAATGTACTTTTAAAGCCATTGAAGTACAGCAATCTTTTCGAGTTAACATTTCTTCAAAATTTAAGTTCCTCAAAAATGATTGGTCATTGACTAAAACGAGAGAGAGAAAACACTTATTTTATTAGTAATCAATTGAAGGATTTTTTGACAACTTAAGTGCACATCATCGCCATCATTTTGCCTAATTGACAACATAAGCATTAAATTATATTCATTTTTGAAACACTTCGAAATGGACTCAAGACAACAACGGGTCTTTTAAAAAATGCTTTAACTGTTTGTCCAATATAACTTATTATGAATATTACGTTCAATACTACTGCTGCAAAACCAAAACCCAAGCTTTGTTTAAATTTTTCCCATCCTCCATTGGGTAATATAGTCATTTCCGAAGAGTCTGCCCTTGCCATTTCGTTAGCTTTTTATGAAAAATGACGTTTAGGATGTCCCCATTGTTATGTTTAGAACTTAACATGAATGAAATTTATTTCATTTGTTGCGATAGGCAAAGAGGGTAATAGAAGTTTTAATATGACAACATACAGAGATTACATAAAGCGGACATGTCCATAAAGTTTTTATTTGGTGAGGATACATTTACGAAATATTTTTGTATAGGTAAGGAACATCTCTATATGAGTCTCCGTTCTTGTCTATTGAGACTTTGATTCATAAAACGGTTTCATAAGGAATACTAGTAATTACTGGCTCCATTCAATGTTTTAGTATTATAATACTGACTACAGATAAAATATGCATAATTTCTAATGTGTTGCAAGTATAGGTTTCTATAAGTAAGTAAGATTTTTTTTGTGACGTGAACAATATTATATTGATGCAGCTCTAAATAAAAGTTACTTTGAGAAGCTTACTTGTTTTAATTTATAATAATTTTAATTAATAAAAAAATGTATAGTTGGAAATATCGAAACTAATAACTCTCTCATTCGAAGAAGAGTACGTATTTTATAAGAGCTTTTACTCGGCATTTTTATTTCTTCTTTGTAAGATGTTATTTTTTTTCAGCGATGTGTTTGTTAGGTTTCTGCACATCTACATTTAGCTATTTACAAATTTTGCCTTCAACAAATGATTCTTGTCTCCATTAAATGGAAATAAGTAACAATTCCTTTTAAATAAATTTTATCAAGTAAATTTAATCAAATCAGTCGGAAACATTATACAATTCTATCTCTAGTTTGATCACATCTTTTTTTTTTTTTTTTTGTGCCACGAGCGGATTTTAAAGAATCACTTGCGCCAAATTCCATGTTTTTGTTTTCACATCTAATCTTCCTACTTTCGAATAACATGGGGAAAAATTAATAGCTGAAACTGGAGTAAGATTTTGTAATCAAATCCCATAAGCCGATGTTTTTCACATTTGAAAGCAAGTATGAAGATTAAAACTTAGATTTGGACTTGCATGTATTCCTTCACTTATCAAATTTAAATGTTCGGGTATTGATGTCAACATAGTGAAGCTTATCATTATAATTTTGGTTAGTATAAAAGTTTAAAACATAAAAAAAAAACCAAATAATTTTAATATGAGCGTAAAATTCGTAGCTAATTGACCAATATTAATGAACATGACCACTTTGGTATTTAGACAAAGAATACGTCACAAACAATAAATATAGTTGTGACAAAAATAGTCAGGTATATGATTCGGATCGGGCAAAAATATTCTCTTTGTGACGTCATTAAAAGGAAATTTAAAATTCATTGTGCATAAATTTATCTTTCGAAAGCTCTTGACCAAGATCCACAAGGTGTTCTAAAATTGTCCGGTAATTTTTTACATTAAAATGACCATATAGAACTCGGAGACTCTTGAATCTACGTGCAATTTCATGTAACGCTAAGTGAAGAATATTGATTTACCGCCATTTGATAGTTCGATTTGCTGAACAGACTATAGAGATTGAGGCACAATAAATCTATTCCAAGACGGCTGAAAATAAACGTTTTCTTGAGTTGTTTTCACGTGAATTTAAAGCCATATGGTAATAGAATATTCCTTACAGTAGGATATTCTCTACTGCTTCTATTCTACGATTTTTTTAAATCTAATATGATTTTATTTTATTCAATCGTATCAAGCCAATACCCCCCCCCCCCATTTACTTTTTATTTTTAAATTGAAACTTTGTTTTGCCATCAGGTGCTAAGTTTCCCGGTTATAACACTCTTTATTTTGTTTTTTGTGAGTTACGTGGTTTGTTTTGGGATCGCTTTCAAATGAGGTATTGATGGGGTTCCCGTTTCTAATCTTATAATTTCAGTTTTATGGTACTGAGCTTTCCTAAGTTCAGATAGGCAGGCCAGGGGGGAGCTAGGGACATTTGACCCATGAGGATACATGACCCAATGCACTTCCTCCTTTCTGAGCAATGGAAAAGTTTTGTGAGTTGAAAGTGGCATCACATTTTCCCTTTCACCAACTGATCACATGGTAAAGAAATTGAGCTGAATCATTTCGCATTTGTTAGTTATACGAAGAAATACGTTTTCATGCACTGAAAGTAAATTGTTGAGGCCGTAAGTTTTTCGGTCTTCATTTTTTGGTTCAAAGGAAAGATTTTTTTAAAAAAATTAATTGTTATTTGTTTAGTTCAGGCTTTTAGCTACAATTACGCACATAATAGTGCTAAGCTAATTATTGACAAATGACTTTCTTTTGGGATTAAACAAAAAAAAAGTGCAACTAGGGATAATTGATCCAACCAATTGGGGACATGTGACCCAAGTAAACACAAAAGTAGACAAGTAGACCAAGTAAATTTTAAAAAAATCATGGGATTTTGAGTCCCAAAAGTAAACGGTCTATACGGTGTATAATGTTGTTGGGAGGGTACAAATGGAATTTTTTTTAATGAACTTACAATTCAATATGCATAAAGAATCGATGGAAAATGTTTTAAATGGTCTGAAATGGATACTACATCTCAATGATATTGATTAAATAGTTAGCGATTCTGCAACCACCTATGTTTTCTCTGCAAAATAAAAGTAGCCCCAGTTTTGTATTTAGACCAGGATTTATAAAAAAATTACTTTAAAAGTTGATTATTTCGTTAGTATATAAGCATAATTAATGTGATAAAAATAAAAAGTAATAAATTTGTCACGTATCCCTAATGGATGGGTCATGTATTCCTATGAATTGGGATACATGACCCAAAACTAAAGTTTTAAATAACTGCAATTGTAGTAAAATATAAATTAATACTGCAGAAAAATACGAATATATATTGTGTACTACTTTATGAAGTAGTATAAATTATCTGCATTTACACAATCATAATTAGTTTTTTTTTTAAGTTGCAAGCAAAAAACTTCGAGTTGGGTCATATGTTCCTGGTTCCCCTACTACTTAAGCAAAACTCTGCTTCAAACGTCTTGCCTTAAGAAATTACATCTCTCGAAAATTTCTGTCAAACAGCCGCCAAGAAACAGTGGTGCAGCATTTCTTTAACAGCTGTTTAGTTTATTTTTTATTCAAGTCCTATAGCTCTAGCAAGCCTAAAACCACAATTTTTGTTATGTGTTTTCTTTTATGCCTTTAGAGTATCATCTACAATACGACAGGGTTTGTACGCCTCCTGAAATTCCTGAAGAGCTCCTGAATTTCATTTTTTTTTCTTCTAAGGGACTCCTGAAATTTGTGCCTCATCTCCTGATACTTTTTCCCCTCTCCTGAAAAATTGACAACACGGCTAGTTTTTCTCCTTTCTCTGACGTTTTTCGCCTGTACATTATTTGAAACAAGTCTCCCTGCTCATAACACAGTAAAAAAATAGAGTTCTGGCATTGTGATAATAGTTAGTGTCAAAAAATGCATTGTACAACTCTAAAAATTCCCCCCCCCCCCCTTTTTATGTTTCACAATTCGAAGTTCAGTGAAGCTAGGACTAAAAATACGATGAATAAAAAAAAACATTCAATTTTATTTCCTCGTTACCTCCTGAATTTTACGTTGTCTTGGCAATCCTGAAAAACTCCTTAGAAAACTCTCGAATTTCGCTATCACATAGAATAGAGTATGAACCCTGATACGAGACACATGGCGTTTTCCACCCTTGACACAGCTTGCATACCTCATATGGAATAACATGACTTGTATAGAGGGTTAAAAAACGGAAGCTTTGCATTGGTGCAATGCACGCATCGGTGGTTGCTTCTAATCAGCTTTTAACACTTTTTCATCCTATTTTTATGTCTACAATTCTTCATGAGGTCAAACCAAGAGCCACGATCATGAATTTTATTTTGTGTGGCATGTTTGTTCGGTTATGAACGAAATACTTGTGGAGGGCTTAGTTAAATAGGGGTCCACAGGCTGATCCAGGAAATTGTGTTTATTCAAATAACTAAAAAATTATCTTTAGAATTAATTTTTCTTTGTAAAAACCTGAGGGGCCATGTGTTTGTCCAGGTGGATTTGGAAATTGTATTCCGAAGAGTTTTTCCGGCAATAGTTAGCAATAATCCAAAAAATAGTGTAGTAAAAAAAATATAAAAATTCGCACACAGCTTTCACGGTTTGATTTACACCGCCCCATAAGAAACCAATACCACCTAGATTAGAAGGCCGAAGAACTAAGCAACACAACGTCACACTAGTCAGGACCAAATTTCGATTTTTTGACCAATAACGTTGCATCTAAGATGAATCAAGATGCCGACGTACCTCTTAATCTTAAAAATGTATTCAAATGCAAGATTCTAATTAGTCACGAGATGATTCATCTGTGTACAAAAACCACAGAATCGGTTTCGAGCTAATTTGAACGTACAAGCATTTTAGTTCGCCGGCCTTCTAATCCAAGGTGGTATTGATAAGAATCGCGTTACTTAGGCTATCTCTGTTTTATAAAAGGCCCATTTGTACAAGGAAATGTTGGTATTTTGCCATTCATTCTTAAAAAAGGCAAAATAAGCTCCAAATAAATTTTTTCAAATATAAGAATGGAGCTATGAAATAATTGCGAAATGGACCACTGAATCAAATAGCATCTAAATAATATATTGAAAAATATGTTTTTTGCTTTCTCGTGTTTAGTAAATAAGTTAAGTCCAAATCTTGATCCGTACAAATCATAAACATTTCGGTACGTGCTCTATTATTCCCTTAATCCCTTTCGCTGCAAAGTCCCAAACAATTTAAAACAAAACTCATTTCCTTATACTTCCAATCCCTCTTCTACGATTTATTTCGAGGAGATCAGTGGCGGATAGATAATTCAATTTAACTAGTTCGTAGCAGTCGACATACGCAGTAATTCACCCATGATTGCGTATAAAAAAACAGTTAACTTACGCATCAAGTTGAACCAGAGGATTAATTAAAGTAGTTGTGTATAGAAACATAATAAATGAGATGGGGATCTGCTTGGCGATAAGTACTACCATGGGCAGGTAAATTACAGTAACTAGTTTACGTGAACATGACTTGTGGACCGTGATTGTATATCACCTTACTCTTTTATCCTTAAAAATTATACTAGAAAAGACTAGAGTGTATCTCGGAGCAAGAACGGTCCCAATTGCATCGTTGGATGGATGCTTGCAGTTTACCAATACCACCTAGATTAAAAGGCCGAACAACTTAGCAACACAATGTCACACTAGTAGACCAATTTCGATTCTATGTTGACCAATAACGTCCCGTATCTTAAGCCGTCGCATCCGTCTATTCACTTATCTTAAAAATTCATTCAAATACAAGATCTAGTCACGGCAATGATCTTGGTCAAAACCACAGAATAGGTCCACTAATATGAACGTCAAAGCATTTAGTTCACACCCAGAAGCCCTTCTAATCTAGGTGGTATGAGTTTACCCGCCCCCCCCCCCCCCCCCAAAAAAAAAACCGCCAACAGGCAGAATACTCACATATACTATAGGGGAATTCCACGTAACTAGTTAAAGTCACAATCTAACCCTTTCAGTTCCAATGGGACAATTGTGGCATCATTTTGAGAAATATTTTTCTGATCGTACTATAGCCATTTCATGATATCAAAAAAGCATGTCCCATTCGATTCTTCAATTTATTTTTCTATATTTATTTTTATTAATCCTAATAATGTCAGTCTTAATTTTTTTAATAAATGATCAGAACAAGACAAGATGATGCCAAATGGCATTCACTGGGACTGAGAATGGGTTTGAGGAGATTCAAAGTTTTTTAAGATTGAACAGTAAAATTAAATAAAAGCACGTTTACATAATTTAGGGTTTTTAATAAAGATAGTAGAACAGCTATTGCCATTATTTTTTTTTTGGCTTTAAATGTTTTAAAAGTTATAGGTAATAACACGTTTTTACACATGTGGGGGTAATTACCACTACGGAAAGGACCAATTTGCTTGGAATCATCCAATAAGAGATCAAAGGTTTTCAATGCAATCCGCTCCGGCAATATTTTCCGCCTAAACACGTGGTTGAAAACGGAAATTAGGAAATTAACACCCATTAATGTGACTGACCTTCACTGTGGTCAGTTAGCGTGGCACTAAGGCTCCAACATAATGCTTATTGAAGCTTTCTACCTTGAGTTATAGGTCCAAAGTAAGACACTATAACATTATGAAGAAACTCTTTATTACTTAGTTGAATATATTTACAAATATTTATTTGAATTATAAAAGATGAGTAACAAACATGTAGAGTTTGTAAAAGAAACTGCCACTCGCAACTATCTTTCAAATAAAAGTCAAAAGCTTCCGAAAATTGCGGTTCAAACACAGCATTTAGCTCTATACTTTTAAAACGTCAATGTTAATCAAATAATTTTACAGTGTGTGGCCAAAAGTGTGGGGACACATTTTTGAAAGTTTCCATGTGTTTCAACTTGTTAATTGTGTTCTTAGCATCTATTGAATTTCGCTTAAAATACAAAACATTTAAATATTTAAATTGAATGGTAATTTAATGGTAGAATTTCACTATAATAAAAAGCAGAATTAAAGTATCTTTATTACAAATAAAGTTATGCTTCATTTTATGCTTGAAGAAGCAAGCACAAATCAATGGATTCTCTTATGCTGAAATTGCAATACAAGTTGGTGGTTTAATGACTTGCCAAAACTAAGACAAGATCATACTATTAGTTGCATAACTTATTCGTAAAAACATGTATTGTAATACCTGTATTTTATTTTTTAATTCTTACATGAAAATTACTATTGATGATGATGGATGGTGTGCCCAATGGATATAGATTATATGGGACCACAAAGGTCCTCATAGACGGCTTCAGCGATTCTGCACACCAGTGGTCCTCATAAAGATTTAAATTACTTTTAATTTGATGTACAATTGTTTAATTTGATAATGCAATTAATATATTCTGTAATCACACAAAGTTGAAAAATATGAAAATTTTTCAAAAATGTGTCCACAAAACGCTTTTGGCCAACCCACTGTATATAGGAAAATTTAATCTATTATTACTTAAACGTTAGGCTGAGAAAGCTTGAGACGGACAGAGCATTGCTTTTGTGTAAATCAATTCGTTTTTTGCGTAAGAGGAATCTTTATCACATTTCCTCCTTACTTAGCACAACTTTTCACAGATTGTCTATTCGTTAAGAATAATAGCAGTAAATTTCTCAATAAACATCAATGAAATCCGATCAATCCCCTATATGGACCCTTAGAGAGGAAAAAAAAAAGTTTGTCTCCATTGTACCTGGCGTTGGTTCATGTTTTAAAGCCTCGTGCTCTACACTCTTAAAACAAAAGGAGTGAAATCCACTCATAATAAGAGAAGTGCATTTTTCGACACTGGAAAGAATGAAAATTAAGTCAGACCTGAGTTCAAATCACTCGTTTGGAGTGGATTCTGTCGGAGTTTTAACTAAACAAAAGAGTGAAATCCACTCCAATAGGATAAGTGCATTTTCAACACTGAAAAGAGTGAAAATTAACTCAAACTGAGTTAAATTCCAGCTCCGTTTGTTTTAAGAGCGTAAGAACGTTGGAGCTATTCTTTTGATTGTGGTTTTTTTGTGTGTTTGTTTATTGTGCTGATGCCACGGTTCAGATAATATATTTACTTTATAATATACTACGCGTGTATCTTGACCTCGAAGGTGCGTTAAGTAGTCCGCAACGACACGCAATTCGATGCAACACGGGTTCACGCACACGCACCGCAAAAGAAGCAATTCAATTAACGAGGCTCTATTTGTTTCAATTTGGACAGCTATCTTTAAATTGTGTATTGTTCATTTCGTTAATTGCATTATGGCGATCGCATGTGCTTCATTATTGATAGGTAACATTCAGTCTGCTATTAAAGTGAGAAATTAAAGAAATTTAAAATGGAAGGAAGTGGAAGGTGCAAGACAGATGTCTATGGAATACATCGTCACTTAAGTTCCCACATGTGCTATTTCAATGATATCTCAAGGGAGATAGCACATGTGGGAACTTCAGTGACGATATATAAATGTTTGTATATAATACAGAGGACTATCTTGGATATTTTCAATACTCAGTCCTTTTGAAATCGTATATTTTCATAGTGCTTAATCCGGCAATGTTGGATACTCCTAGGTTACATTGCATTGAATTTTCCTGGAAACAATGACAGAATGAATCAGTTATAGAAAATAACAAGTTTTACTAAACTTAATTAAAATTAACCATAAGCACTGTAATGGCACATAACTGGTGTTTAAGAAAGTGAAAGGTATTTATAAAGCAACTTTACTAATTAGTAGTAGTAGTTTTAATATTTCATGATTAACATTGAATTAGCAAGACTAATTACAAACACTAATGTCACAATTTATAAATTCAACGCAATGACGATGAGTAACAACGAATAATTGTCAAGCAATTACAAAACTTCTAACACCAAAGAAGTACACACAATATATTTATAAAATGATAATATATGCACAGCAATGTTAATTAATTAGCCATAGTCGCCAATAGCCCTCGTGTAGCTCTAGTGCGACGATAATTCAAACCAAACAAAATTAGCCATAAGCGATTACAATTACAATTACGTAGCCATAATGAATACTCAACAAATAAAATTACATATTCATTAGATATACAAAAATAATTTAAAACTTGTATTGGTTTCAAAATCGATAAAAAGTTCATTTAATTGTTATGCTCAGTAATTTTTTATATTCTTCAAGTAAATACAATCGTTCCATTAACTCACTCTAAATATTTTCTACCAAATTCAAATGCCCATAACTGATTCTTAATTACGTTATGATCATTAGAAATTAATACTAATGATAAAATAAACGACAGTAACACTCGTAAAAAAAAATTTCAAGTAAGTGCAAAAACCCTCATAACTTTTCTACCAATTATCAATTATGGTTGTGACATGAGACGAATGTAACTAATTTCCAACGCTCTGCTTGGCAGTCATCCTGTGTAGCCATAGCTTTGAAGATTTCTTCACGATAGTTTACATTGGTTTGATATACATTTAACCGATTGTTTCATACGAAATAGAAGTTTAACCCTTTATAAAGCCATTTTTTCTAGTAATGTTACGTTAAAGTATTTCTGGGATTGAGATTTATTTAATTAGCTCATTAAGACATTCATTTATCTCACTACATAAAATTAATTTTGATTATTAAGACTATTTTATTTTGGTAGGAAGTATGTTTCCCATCGCCAGCTGGGAGCTGTTTAATCGTAAGGAGCTATTCAAACGTATCATCCTTAGGAATCCTGCATTAATAATTTTGTTTGTGTTTTCTGAAGTTATCAGGAGATGGCAGCACCAATTAAAATTGATGTAGTTGCTGGGAAGTGCACTTCCCACAGCCTTATAAAGGGGTTAAGGACGACATCGTACGCAGTGTAAGGACTTAGAAGCATATTTAACGATCCCTTTTCCTACATGGAATATACATTTGACTTTTTAGCTGCACGTGCCGTTTATATACCGGCAGTTATTTTTGGCAATGATCGGGCCCGAACTTGAGACTTTTCGCATGCAGTCAAGAGCCATACCGACTGGGCTCCCCAAGACCTATTTGTTAAGTCTTTTTTCGAATTTGTCTTAATGTGCCCCGTACTTGGACACATGAACAAATGCTTATACTGCCAGAATATAAATTCTTTTAAATATGTAAACTACATTAATAAAATTTACAGACAAGCGAATACTTAAGTCTACCAAATAACACCCCCAATATATGCAATCTTTTATTTCCAAAGCGCACACTCTTAAAACAAAAGAGTGAATTCCACTCCAGTTGGAGAAGTGCATTTTCGACACTTGAAAGGAGTGAATATTATCTCAGACCGAGTTAAAATCACTCGTTTGGAGTGATCCTGTCGGAGGTTTAACACACAAAGGATCCACTCCAAAAGGAGAAGTGCGTTTTCCAGACTGGAGGAGTGAAAATCAATTAGACAGATAGTTAAAATCGTTCGTTCGTTTTAAGAGTGAAAGTCTACCAAATAACACCCCCAATATATGAAATCTTTTATTTCCAAAACCCATTTCTATTCACTCTTTAACCATCTAAGAGTCATTTGCAATAATGTCAATCCATCGCATCGATCAGGTGAAGATGAAAGTGGGGCGGTCAAGATTAGTCGCTCGCGAAGAGGAAGTTAAAAGATAGAAGTTGTCGATTATCGTGCTCTTAACCTTCCAGCGGTCTTATTGCGTAGAGAGGAAGAGTAAACAAACCAAAATACAGCTTATTTTTAGGAAGAAGGGAACATTTAACTGATTTTGTGGTGTAGTATATCCATGGTGATACTTTACTCCAGTTATACGGTTATTTAATAATTATTTAACCCCTTTCTTCTGGCCCCAGTGAAAATGACGTGCTTTAGTTATTGGCTTTTCCGACACTTTTTGTTTAATTTTCGGATAAAAATAAATGAAAATGAATAAAAATGATTATTCATATTTTCATACACATATTTCTACAATTTTCATATTTCATGAATATTATCCATCGTTAAGGGGTTAAAAAAAACGTTGGTTCGGTAGCGTTTTCTGGCCATTGCCTTTGCTGAATTTTCAGGAAAAATATGGGAATCATTGATTTATTAGAAAAACAACCAATAAATTGCGCAAGCCCACATTGAAAACCTTCTGAATAAAATTTTTACTACCCTCTTAGTTTTTCACTATTACAAAGTTTATCTCCACAATTAAATATTCAGACACACAAAATAATAGTGAGAGGATAATATGCTTTTTTAATTTAATGACATTCAAAATCCATTGCAAACATTTCATAAATTATAAGTAGACTTTCCAAACTATAGATTAGCCAATTTATATTGTTCCCAACCCAAATGTCAATTTTGTTCCAAAACCAAGTGTCAAAACATAGTGTCTCAAAATAAATTCACCTTACATTAACTGTAAATGTTAAAAATCTAGATAATGGTATTGAATAATTTTGTGATATATTTTGCGCATGAATTTATAATCATTTGTAGTCATTTTTTTTAGTTAAGATATTTATTGGAAGTTGCAAAAGTTCGAAAAGTAGTTAATATTGAATTTTTAAAATATTTATAAAGCCAATATAAAACATTACAAGACTGATATTTAGCCATTTTCGTTTCCATTTCAAGACTGAAAATACCACTTATGCAGAAAAACTTATCTTCATTTCTTCTACAAACAAATTTTGTTTAATTTTTTAGAAATCTAGGTTATACTCTTTATTAATTATATTTAAAATTGCTTCTAGTTTTGCGATGTACAAGCAAAATGTCCCAAATATATTCCTTTGGTTGTGAATTTAATTAAACATAAAGAGAGAAGATTAACTTTTAATATTATTCATTCCTAGTTGGTAGTAAGGTTCTTCCAAACTCCGAGGCCTTATAGTATGATTCGGCGCATCCCTACGGGCGGTCCCGAGGTGTAAAAACTATTTCTTCCTGATCGCCTCGAACACACTTTGAACGAAAGTGAATGCCACCCGATAAAAAAAAAAAACCTGCACTTTCGGCCCAGATACCCATCTCTCTTTCATTAAGGACCTCAACTCTCTAAAACTCAACTAAAAAAAATTAAAAACTTCTCGTCCTGTTTCGCACATCACGCTCGCTCACACAAGCGTAACGTCGTCATACTGGCCCCTTTTACTCATGGAGTTAAGAGGATGGAAATGCTTCAAATGCAAAATCCGGTTCACCAATTGAGACCATCGATCTCTCTGAATTAAGCCCAAACAAACGCTCTTGGCGAAGTATATGGCGCTTTTCTATAGTGGAGTTTCACAAGCTTGCTACAACTCCTGGAGATTTCCGACTCTTAAAAAAAAAAAAAAAAAACATAATTGCAACGCGTTTTTCTAACCTGCGAAGGAAATTACTATCATGTTTTGCAAATTCAGATCTCGTGCTAAAACTACTCAAATACTCATTTTTGATATTTAAACCACGTTTTTTTTTAAAGAATGAAATAGGCTGGGGAGCCAAGTCGGCTAAGGTGTTCGTCTTGCCTCCGGAAACTTCCAGATTGAGGTCCGGGCATTGCTAAAATACCTGCCGGAAAATAAGACTAAAGCCTTGAAGCCAAAAATGTCCAAGGAATTTCGATTCCCGTCGCCAATAGCTCTAGTGCGATAGAAACTAACCTAACATAAGTATTTGGTGCTATTTTCGAAAATTGAGTTTGTAGAAGTTTACTATATTTGAATTAGACACTTAAACGATGAAAACTATATAAACTATAATTGCAACACATTTTTCTAACATGTGAAGGAAATCACTACCATCTTGTTGTAAATTCATATTTCGTGCTGCAGTCTCCAACTGCGCACACATTCATTTTTTGATGTTTAATCAACGTTTTTTAAAGAATAAAACAATGCTTTCTACGTTAAACAAACATTTAGTATGAGGTTTGTTTGGGCTTACTTGGCGAATTTTTGACGGCTTCAATTCATTTCGCGCCAAGCACATCCACCTTCTTCTAAACTCTGCTTTTACTCTCTCTCCCTCTCTTTTCAATTCTGATCTCTCGCTTCACTTGCAAACGATACTCGGCAGCGGCAGCACCATGTTCGCCGTCCCCCCGTGCCCCTACTACATGTGGCCCCCGCAGCGGATACCTGGTCAGTGGCCAGTCATGGCCAGTACTCTACCGTCCCCTGCTAGGCACTGTCCCATGCACGATGGGGCTTCGTACAAGAGACCCAAGGAAAAGTTGCACAGGGTTTCGTCTGCGCCTAAGGGAAGTAAGAAGGTGAGTGTAGAAGATTTAACATGCACCAGTATCCTGTGTTGAGTAAAAAATGCATTTTCGTGGTACCTTCTATGCATATACCGGTTTGATCCTGGTCATGCTAAGTTTTAAAAGCCGTGTTGGGATAAGAATTTGTGAGTGCTGATACGTGTAATTGGGATTTAACGTGCACAAATATTCTGTGTTGAGGTTAGGTTTGAATTATCGTCGCATTAGAGCTACACGAGGGCTATTGGCGACGGGCGTTGTGTTTTAGAACCACAGTCAAGTGACAAGCCAGCACCTGAATTATCCTGTGTTGAATGAAAAAGATGGTATCTGCTGTGAATACGCCTGCTTGTTCTTGGTTTTTATGCCAAGTTTTAGAGGCTATGTTTAGATAATTTGCGAATGTTTATGTGTGAAAATGGGATTAAACTTGCACCAGTACCCTGTGTTGGCTATAAATGTAGTACCTGCTGCAATTTTGTGATGCCAGTTGGTTCTCTGTAATGCTGAGCTTTCTTATAGCTATGTATACAGATTTGAATGAGCAGCAATGCTTTGGATATCTCAATATGGATACACTAAACTAAACTCCTCGGCGCAACAGCCCATTACTGGGCCAAGGCCTGCCGTGCCCATTTCAGCTGTCGTGACCTAGGGCTATAGGGTGTTAGGCATATGTCCCGGTAAGGACGTCAGCCTCACGCGGAACCCCCAGTTTTTAGTTCCCAAGCATGCTTGGTACCCATTTTATCGACCTACTTAAGGGATGAAAGGATGGGTCAACCTCGCCCAATCCGGGATTCGATCCTCGGACCTGTGGCGTGGCAATGCGAAGCACTACCACTCAGCCACTGGGCCTCCAATATGGATATACCATACAATATTCTCTCCTATGCTGATGTGTTAGGTATCAAATTGGTATGATTATGTGATTGGCTTAGCTTAGTTTAACGAGAAATTAGTATCGGGATATACTTTATTCTCATAGATGTCTAATATGGCTGTTCTTTATGATGCTAATTTTCTGTTGCTATGTGTTGTCGGTTACCATTAGAAAAAATTCAAATAATAGAATATGAATTCTACGTGCATTTTCTTCTATACTGCTTTATAAAGAATGAAGATGTATTAGGTTATATCATCGTCGCTCTAGAGGTAATCAATAGCTTCATAATTTAGAACCACTGCCAAGTGACGAGCCAAATAGCTGTATAGGCACTCCAAGCAGCTTAGCAACATTGCACGCGGCGTTGGAACTTTGGATCACAAATTAACATGCCCTGCCTTTACGCGGTGTATTTCTTATTCGTTGGACTTTTAAGCTGCACAGTTTACTTTCGCATGCAAACGTCTTACCAACTGGGCTCTGCTGCCCCAAAAATTAAAGGGGTGTTTAGGGGTAAAGGGATATTATCGAATATTCATGACAATTCCATTAAATATGAATTTAACGTGCACAGTATTTATTTAATTTTCGTTTAACCCTCTAATACTTTTCGTCCCGAAAAAATATATATGTATCTTTAATACTCATACATTATGGGACAAAATACTGAAAAAATGTAACTGCATTAGAATTTAAATAATTTCATTTTTTAAATTTTTCATATGATAAAAACCAACTACAAAATTCCAATTTTGATAAGAATGACTAGAAAACTGCTAAATATATTTCAAAATAACCCTCTTCAACTAAATTTTCCCAAACAATTTATTAGTTGTATTTTAGTGTACTAATATTATTTTACTTTGAATACTGCCAAAAACGTAATTTCACAGCAGTTAATAAACTCACTCATTAATTTTGAATACACTTTTACTACTAGCATCTATGAGAATTACTAGTAACTTAAACTTCAAAATTTAATGTAATAGATGAAAAAAACACAAATTTGTCGAGAGGGAGCTCTACAATAAAGTGAAATGACTCCATAAAGTGAATTATGTTACTTGCTGCCAAACGGTAACAGTATGCATTAGAGGGTTAAATCTATTTTCTCTGCAGAAAATCTATCACGAATTGAAAATATCGAGTTAAAATTCGGTTCATTTTTTTGTATTTAATTATGTCAATTTAAGTACATAGTTAGAGACGTGAAGCAACTTCAAATTGATCCTATTTAATGCTATTGATTGTCAAATTCTCAAACTCAACTTTACCAAACTTTCAGACTTTCAAAAAACATCCGATTCGATTGGTATACATACCTAGACATTATCTGCGCCATTGCGAGAATACCGCGTTATCTTCCTGTTTGATATTCATATAGAAACTACAGCTATTTTTAATTAAAAGTTAAAGGGATCTTAGAAAAATGAGGCTGTGATTCCCTAATATCGGGAGCGTTTTGGAAGAGGGCGTAGTCAACTAGTTTCATCGAAAACTAAACCAAAACGTTTCATCCTTCCCTGTTTTCTCCTAATCTATCAATGAAAAGTGAAAAGAAGTTTTTTTAAGTGATACTGTAAAGTATCGTCAGTAAACGGCAAAGGGTTAATATTATGACCCCCTATCCTAATAGGTAGGCTAAGGAGCCCAGTCGGTTAGGCACTAGCTTAGCATGCGGAAGGTCCCAGGTTCGGGTCCGGGCATCGCCAAAATAGCTGGCGACCTATAAACGGTCCGTGCTGCCAAAAATGTCTGACGAATAATACCCCGTGTAGAGAAAGTGAACATTAAGGATATTAGTGAAGGATATTTAAAGTCCTAAGTCCTAACGCTGCGTACGATGTCGACCTTAACCCTTTCAGTCCCAAAAATTTACTACACTACAGAAACATCTGATATTAAAAAAGTAAGCCTATTTTAGGTCAAAAATAAGAGTTCCATAAGAAAAAAAATCATTTTAATTTTTATATGGTTTTTGAAATGCCAAAATTTTTTAACTATGGAAAACATCAAAATAAAAATCTGTGTATTACCTAAAAACATTTAGAGTTATATATTTTAAGGTATTTGACCATGTTAAAAAAGTTAGTAATTATTTTAACCGAAATAGTTTAAATTATGCTTTAAATGTGGAACTGAAGTGAACTTTTCAAAAATCAGGTGAAACGCTTGTTAGCTTTTTTCTAAATTAAAAAAAACCAGCGGGTGACCGAGCTCTGCTCGGAGAAAACAGGTATCGAAGCTAACTCGAAGATTTAAATTTTCAATTGTGATTTATCAAAACAATACTTACCATAAGATAGATAGATTTACATGCATACAATACATACCATTCCAGGCAAACAGAAACCATACTCCACCAATTTGTTGATGACTCTAACTTCATTTAACAATTTCTAAAGACGTCATAGCGTTTTACAACGATTATTCATAATAAAAAGTCTATTTTATTTACACTTTCCTCGTTTTTCGGGACATTGCGGGACTTCAAAAAAGCGGGACGTTTTGGCGGGACATTCGGCCCGCGGGACAGTAACACAAAAAGCGGGACGTCTGGTCACATTAGTTAAAGTGCACCATTGTAAACAAAGTTAGTTTGGAGAGGGAACTATTCTATACAAAGGTAAAGTTTTAAGTCATACGAAATGAAATGTAATTGATAATTGGCGTTTCGTTGAAAAGCAACGAAATTGTCGAAATGTGGTAAACATTCCATTTCATACTTCATTCAACTCGATAGGTAAAGCAACCATACGTTAAATTTTCAAGAATGCCAAAAATCGCCAATGAACAGAATAGAACTAAAATCGTCTGCTGATTGGAACTAAAAAAATATTCATGTAACCACTTCTGTAAAACTCAATAAAGTTTAAAGCAAGGTTGAATTTATTTTAATTTGAAAAATTAAAATCTTAACTAAACATTTGTAGCTTAAGCAGAGGCTTATAGCTTTAGCAGATGGCATCAGGAAAGTAGCCATTATGGCGAACTAATGAAGTTTGAAAATATCCTATCTGTAACTCCGAACTGCTTGACCGTATCCCTTCAAAACCTGTGCCAATCGATTCGGCGTGGCCAAAAACCCCAGACCTCCAAGTTTACCGGAGTTTATTAATTCTGGGGCGATTTTCGACTTGGCACCAATTCCTCGTATTATAGTATAAGATAGTAGTTCTAACTTCTATTGAGATTAATGTAAAATATTTTCTAATAGAACAAAGTATGAATAATCGAATGATGTGTATTTGGATGTCGTGACGGAACACAAACATTTGGGAAAAAATATTGAAAGTGATGATTCCAAATGGCATCTCTGGGACTGAAAAGGTTAACAGTTGCGTTGGGTGCCTGTTCAGGTGTTAGCTAGTCACCTGACTGTGGTTCTAAAATACGACGCCCGTCGCCAATAGCCCTCGTGCAGCTATAGTGCGACGATAATTCAAACCTAACCTTACCTATTATCGGGAGGGTTTTGAAAGAGGGCATAGTCAACTAGTTTCATCGAAAAATAAACCAAAACGTTTATCAAGGAATTAATTACCTAATTTATCAAGGAAAAGTGAAACTGCGTTTTTTTTAAGTGATACTGTAAAAGTATCGTCAGTCAACGGCAAAGGACATTATGACCCCCGATCCTAATAGCCCTCGCGTAGCTTTAGTGTGACGTTATTTAACCCAATAAGAAATACCTTATACCTTCTTTGTTTCCAAAATCTTTTGTTCGTAACGACTATCCTTATGATTCCGAATTACGTCAGAAGAATGTCCTCTGAGAGTAACATCCACCGACGCGCGACGAGTCTTAGCCTGCACATGTTAAAAGTGGAAGGCCTAATGGGAATGTCATTAAACTTCTGCCTAAGAAGGATCAACGTCCATACCCGAGTGATTGTGTCTCATGTCTTCGCACACACGATGAACACCACTGTAGGGTAACTACCCTGAAGTGATGGCTACTTTAGCCCTTTCACTCCCAACTTTTTTTTTTTATTTTAAAAATCTAAAATTTGAAAGGGCGAATCTCATTATGCATCTGGAATTAAATATTAAAAAGCAAGGGGGATATAATTTTTTATATTTTTTCCAAAAATTTAGGGGAAACAATTTAAGTTATGACTATTTTTTTAAATTGTTAAATATAGTAAAAATTCAATTTTTAAACATTAAAAAATGCAAGCATGAAGAATTTAGGACCAATTTATTCAATAATACTTCTTCAGAATGCTTTATTTTTGCCATTTTTTTTTCAATTTCTTAAACATTTAATTCTTCAAAATACATGATTCTTCCTTCTAACGATACAAAAAGAAATTATAACTTTATAGAAAATTGAATGGAAGATTCAATTGAATGAAGATAAATTGATGGAGAATTCAACTAAACTTATTTAAAATAAGTGCGAATTTAACTTGGTGAGAAAAAATCGCAAGCTGATGATTCCAAATGGAATCGTTGGGAGTGAAAGAGTTTACCCGGGGAGCAGTTACGAATGATATAAATGGAGGGAGGGGTCCTGGGAGTCTTTGCAATGTTTCGTATTTACTTTTTAGCCCCGGCTGAGTCGTCATATTTTCCAGATGGGAAAATTGTGGGCACGCATTTCATATGAGTGCCCACCCATGTGATAAGTAAAAGATTCCTTGAGTACCCATTTGACCCCTTGGGTATTCTCGACATATTTTAACATCCACAAGGAACTCGGATACGTTGTAATCTGAGTGTCGAAATAAGTAGCGAGAGAGTGGTCTAGATGGTGCCACAAAAAATTGGCTCTCAGTTCTGGGGAATATGCCGAGTCTGCAAAGGCTAAGCCGCCAATAAAGCAGCCCCTTTGAAAAAAGGGGAAAATTATTTTATATGCACACCTGCCAACTATGGCTCTAGAGCGACGTTAAACTAAAAAACCTGAAGATCCACCTTATTTAATCAGGGAATACCCAATAAAAATTTCCGAATTTCAGGCCCCAAGATAAGGTTCGTTTTCCTCCTTTGAAAATACGGTAATTTTTACATATGATACGGAAATTCAGAAAGTACTTGAAAGTCCGGTATTAACGGGCTTAGTCTAGAGCAGGGGTTCCCAACCTTTTTGTATCTGCTTACCACTTGACTCTTAGAAAATCTTGGCGTACCACCAGTCCTAAATATTTTAATAAACGTATAATATATGCTCTGCAAAAAGTGTCCAAAGGCTTTTTGAATTAAATTCCTGAAAATATTTATAGTTATATATTTGTTTATAATAAAGAAGAAATAAAAAGATTAGAATAGTATTAATTTACAAGCTTTTTTACTACCAATAGGTCTAATACCCTACAAATAAAAAATTAGTACAAACTCAGGAAAAAGAAATTCACATCATCATATAAAATATACTTTTATAGTATTTAGTGCGAAACTCGTTATTTGCCTGTGCTTAAATTATCAAAATTAGGAAGTAATGGCATTTATCCTTACTGTTAAGTCTTCATCACTTATTTTGTTTCGATATTTCTTTTTATGTACAAGAGTTTAGAAAATCCACACTCACGCAAGTAACTGGTAACGGCATCAAAACTACCAAACCTGCCGGACGATCAAAGGGTACTCTGGTTTTACATCGGATTCAGAAGTTAATTAAATATCTAAGAAGCTAATTAATAGCATAATTGTTTCTCACATATTTCAAGCGTACCACCGGAAAATTTCTTACGTAAAACAGGTTGGGAACCTCTGGTCTAGAGCAAAGAGTTCTATAGTAGGGTAGAGGAACAACTCGTACTGAGCTGTCATCGGAAGCCATGGCTCACTACGGAGCTCGAATAGAGATTCAAAAAGTGCTAATTAATTATAATTCTGATACTGAGAAAGGAAGTACACCCAGGGCAAAGGCAAGAATCGAACAGGCGCCCGTTACAGCACGCGGACTGCTAGCGTTATGGCCTGCAATTGAAACCACTCGGCCTTCGGGCCCCACATGCCACCCTATATTGTATCCGTGTTGGTCCATTATGCTGTTGTCAGGTTCAGGCTCTACCCTACTATACACTCTTAAAACAAACACTCCCAATTTACCTCAGTCTGAGTAGATTTCACTCCTCCAGACTGGAAAATGCACTTCTCCTTTTGGAGTGGATCCTTTGTGTGTTAAACCTCCGACAGGATCACTCCAAACGAGTGATTTTAACTCAGTCTGAGAAAATATGCATGCCTTTAGGGTGTCGAAAATGCACTTCTCCAACTGGAGTGGATTTCACTCTTTTGTTTTAAGAGTGTAGAACAGGGGGCTGGTGAGCCCAGTCGGTTAGGCACTCGGCTAGCATGTGAAAGGTCCCAGGGTCGGGTCCTGGCATCTCCAAAATAACTGCCGACCTATAAACGGCCGTGCAGCCAAAAATGTCCGACGAATAATACCCCGTGTAAAGGAATGCAAGTTAAATAGCCTTCAAAGTCCTAACGCTGTCGCCCTTAACGGTTGCGTTTGGTGCCTATTCAGGTGCTGGCTCGTCACTTGACTATGGTTCTAAAATACGACGCCCTTCGCCACTAGCCCTCTTGAAGCTCTAGTGCGACGGTAATTCAAACCTAACATACACTCTTAATACACACGAGTGAATTTAACTCAGTCTGAGTTAATTTTCACTCTTTTCAGTGTCGAAAATGCACTTATACTATTTGAGTGGATTTCGCTCTTTTGGTTTAGTTGCAACTCCGACAGGATCACTCCAAACGAGTGATTTTAACTCAGCATGAGTTAGTTTTCACTCCTTTCCAGTGTCGAAAATGCACTCCTCCTATATGAGTGGATTTTACTCTTTTATTTTAAGAGTGTACCATAGAACTCTTTAGTTTGGAGAGTTGACTGGTCTGTATGTAGAAGTGGAAAAAACCTATTATTTTCAATTACCTAATATAAAATATAGGGTAATGAAATGAATATTGTATAATGGGGATTATAATCCGAAATGGACATTGTGCTTCTTACACGTTTTGGTGGGTGCTGGTTCTGTAAAATTGGTTTTAACACATAAGTATGTCTGAAACTACTGTACATCTCCAACTAAAAGAGCTACGGTCTTCTCATTTGAGTTTATTGTGACGTCCGACCAAAGCTCTATAAAGTTTTTGTGAAAGTCGCGTTACCTAAAGATTAGCTGCTATATAAAAACTTTAAACTTATCGACTTTACATAGTTAATAATTACAATTTTAAATGATTCATTGAGTGGTAATTGAAAGTTGTGCAGTGTTACACACTCCTAGTTTTTTCCTGAACGGTAACATACTCTTTTTAAACTTCAAATACAAAAATGCTATCGAAACATAAAAATCTTAATGATTCTCTGGAAAATATTCCTTTCGAATAAGTCGCCTTTCAGCAAACTGTGCGTAACTGAATTCATGAAGGGATGACGATCACGTTTTGTCAGCCATGCATCAAAACATGCATATTTTCTGTTCCTCGTTAGGACCTTTCTGTTCCTTGTAAGACAGACATATCTGCAAAATTAGTTTAACCCTTTCCTTACTGAAGCGCCCCAAAACGCCCGAACATCTAAGTATTCGATAATGTTATTCCTATCAAAAATTACGTGGAAAAATCCTTCGCAGCAAAAGGGATAAATTATATGAATTTCTAAAATATCTTTTCCGTCACCTATAGCCCTGATGTAGCTCCAATGAGACGTTAAACTCAACTGGAGTCCTTAACATTTCAGTATTTATCATAGTGAGCTCTTTCGTTTTTTAAAGACTTCTTCATCAGACTTGTAATAAAAAATTGTGCTAAGTTATTTTTTTTAAATATCAAATACGGAAAAACAAAATTACTGCTCTGAATTCCCGTAAAAAAACAACGGCATCACGTTTAGTCTATATGAACGGCTAAAATAAAAAGTAAGTTTCGAACGAAAGTTCGCCGAAACTACTCACTTCTTAGTAGAAAATGAGACCGTATGATCTCGGATGTCCAAACTAAAGATAATCTTTTTAAGAAACATTTCTTCCAAGCATATTAAATCTTTCAACAAACGATTCAAAATTGAATCTTTCAACGCTTTCATGCATGTATCTATAGTCACATAGTTTTGAAATTGTTTCGAATGTAATGGAATCAGTGAGTGCAGAAACAACGTCAGTCACAAATTTCAAATTTTTCAGGAGGGAGAAAAAACGTAATAACTCATCCTCTATTTCTGCAATCAACACTCGAAACAAACGTTCTGTATTTACCGAACTACTCAACAGACTAACGTAGTTTTTGCACCCAACACGCATCTTGCCTTTTTACGCTTATTTTCATTGAAAACGAGTTTTCGGATTTTTTTGACTGAAGTAGTTTCTGCACTCACCGATTCAAATTAATGAGTAGATTAAAAACAAAAACAAAAAAAAAATCGAAGCGATTTCAAAAAGTAGGATTATAGATACCTGTAGCTCAACTACATTTACCATACACAAAATTTTGTCAAATTATTCAATACATTCGGATATATGTGAGGCTTTGAAAAAAAAATTTTTTTTTCATTGTTATTAACAAGAAGACGCCTTTTGGGTTGAAAACCCAATGGCCTTTGGTTTTATTGGTCGTTAATGTAATAAATGGAGCAATTCTTATATAAAATGCCAATGCTCTACGTCCAGTAGTTACTTCTGTCGTGGGCAGGCATTTAGACTAATGACTTGGACCATTGTTGCAAGTACTCAATAACTCGAAACGATAACAAAATGCAGGGTGTCCGAGTTTTAATGGTATATTACAGGAGTTTATTTCATTCTATATATAAAAAATCACACATGAAATTAAAGGAAAACTTAACCCTTTTTTCCCTATAAGTGCTCAATTGTGCGCCGGTTAGTGATACTGCACACATCCAAACGAAAATGTAATTCTTCCCATACTGTCTTCAGCAAGTCCTGAGTAATGGAAGCAAAGGCTGTGCAACTGTGAAAACGATGTAGCGGTACAAGCGCATGCTCTTATCTGACACTGTTGGAGTTATATATTTGTCACTTTCAACCACAACTGTTGAACGATTACAGCTGATACTATTACTATTTGAAGCTCGGGCATTCTTTCACGGACACTCTGTATAATAAAAGCAAAATAATATAATTTCCGGGGGGAAATGATCCAATTCTCTGTTGTGGTTACTGCAGTTTTACCTGCCTTCGACAAACTTAGCCCCGAGCATACAAACTGTGTGTTTTACAGTCGACGCCGCTTAATGTGATCACATCGGGACGAACGTGATTTGATAGCAGTAACCGATTGATTACAATATCCGAGAAAAAGTTTAAACTAAAAAATGATTGTTTTACATACGTATTTAATTATACGGATTGGACTTCACAATTTACAAGAAAGCCCTTTATGCACATGCAGTTAAGAGAAGTCATTCATTCCCAACGCCAGAGGATACGGAATTTTTACAAGGCTTGACCGAAAGTGGCAAAATACCCCCCCCCCCCCCAACACGTGTTTGAAAGATAATACAAATACGCGAACCCCGTTTGGACTTTTGGTAAGTTTAAGGAAACACTTTAAACAAAAAAAAATTCTTGTTTTTATTGATTTCAGGAAAATAAAATTTACATATAAACTTATAACAATAAACGAACATTTGATTATAATACAATGATTTTTCAATGTATTTTGATATAAGCGGACGGGACTTAGCGATTTTGATTATATTAAACGATTGATAACATGAACCGTGATCACATTATGCGGCGTCTACTGGCATTAACGTTCTCCATTCCCCTCTACGCAGCTGAGCGGCAGGAGCAGCAGCGGCAGCAATGAAGGGGGCCCCGGTGGCTTCGTGGCAGTGACGCAGCTCGAAGACGAGCAGGCCATTCGCTGCGTGGAGTTCCACCCCACCGGAAAGTTCTACGCTGTGGGATCGAACACGAAGGCTTTGAGGATATGCGCCTACCCGAGCTGCAGGGATGTCAGGTAATAAGCGCCTTGAGTTTCATGTTAACCCTCTCAGTCCCAGTGATGCCATTTGGCATCATCACTTTCAATATTTTTTCCCCAAATGTTTATGTCCCGTTTTGATATCCAAACACACATCATTCGATTCTTCACACTTTGTTCTATTGCACAATAATTTACATTAATGTCAATAGAAGTCAGAACTACTTTTTTTAGAAATAGCTAACAAGCGTTTCCCCTGATTTTTGAAAAAAGTTCACTTCAGTTCCACATATTTAAAACGCAATTTTAACTATTTCGGTTAAAATACTTACTAATTTTTTTTAATAATGTGGTCGGATACTAACTCGGAGTGTTTTTAGGTGCTATATATTTTTTTTATTTTGTTTTTCACATTTAAAAAAATTTTGGCATTATTTCAAAAACCATATAAAAAAATTAAAATGATTTTTTTTTCTTGTGGAACTCTTATTTTTGATCTAAAATAAGCTTATTTTGTGAATATCAGATGTTTCTGTAGTGTAGTAAATTTTTGGGACTGAAAGGGTTAAGAGTGATTGATTTAAGGCATTAATTTTAAATTCATGAGTTAATTAAAATTATATAGTTTACTACATTTATTTTACTGTTATGACGATTCTCATATGCTTTACTTAAAAGCTTTGATGCTGCCACACTGACTTTTCGATATTATGCGAGTTTTCTGTTTTAGAGGGGTATTCCATTGTTATAAGTGTACGAGCAATAACCTTTTGCCATCTCATCAAAATGAACGGTCGCCAATGACTCTATAGACAGTTCAACTCGGGAGTAATTTCTGGTAAACTAAATGGTCTACCAGTAAGTACCAGCGACATCGCTGGTGTCATTAGCAAGCTTGGCGTGCGCTCGCAAAACATATTTAACCTTCTAATGCAAACTGTTGCAGTTTGGCAACAAGTAACATAATCCACTTTATTCCAAGTAGAGATCCCTCTCGACAAATTTGTTTTTTTTTTCATCTATTGCATTCCATTTTGAAGTTTTAGTTACTAATAATCCTCATAGATGACAGTAGTAACAGTGTATTCAAAATTAAAGAGCGAAGTTATTAACTGTTGTGAAATTACCTTTTTGGCACGTATTCAAAATATAATAATATTAGTACTAAATACAAATACATTATTTTAAAAAAAATAATTATAGTTAAAGAGAGTTATTTTGAAATATATTTAGTAGATTTCTAGTCATTATTATCAAAATTAGAATTTTGTAGTTGGTTTTAATCACATGGAAAAACTTTTAAAAATTGAAATTATTTAAATTCTAGAACAGTTAAATATTTTTCAGTATTTTTCAAATAATGTATGAGTATTAAAGATGCATAGATATTTTTTGGGGGGCGAAAAAAAATCATGCATTAGAAGGTTAATTATGACAACAAGAACCTGTTCCTTGCAAAAACTGCCACAAGTCCGTCTCACGCCTAACCACATCTGGGAATTTCCAGCTGTTGAGTTGAGTCTCCTGGCATTGACATGGGTTTTTGTTCTACTGAGAGACTCCCCGTGCATTTTGAAGCTATCTAGATGTGCTGGTGACAGTATCTTCAAAGTATTGCTTCGTAAAGGATATATCTCTCTCTCCTTTCATGATTCTGTCTCAGTGGGATCGGTAATACCAAGGACATCCAAGCTAAATAAGCCCGAAATACTCGCACTTTTTACAAACATTGATATAACTATCATTGCAGTATCTTTTTCTGCGGGCAACAACCAAATATATCGAGCCGTTGTCATTCAGCGTACAATAAAAGAAAAATATTCACTTACACAATTTAGTAGCACAATAAAACAAATAAATTTTGGTAGGCAAACATCAACTTCCAACACAAGACTTTCTATCAAAATATTATCTGTCCATGGACACGAGAACGACAACAGTTGTGGACATATTAACTGGCAGTTAGGCTCTTTTTTAAATGGAAAATTCGTATTTAGGGTAGACTAGCCAGTGAATGAACGCTTAAGACGTCACGTTCGCCAGTGAATGAACCCCAGGATATAATGACTAGGACAACCAGCCTTTGTCAGATAGCTTCCTACTACATGGGAGGAAGTCAGTGTTGCCAATCCATGTAGTGAAGGATTTTCAATCCTTATTTTTTTAATTATATTTACTAATTGTTCATTCACTGGGGGCCTGTTCACTCCCTGGTCAGTCTACCCTTCTAAGTTTAAAAATTAAGTTTTCCTGTTTGGTCTCTTTCGTCTCAGACCGGACCAGGAGCCTCGCGAGCCAACCGTACTGCAGAAGCGGATGAAGCACCACAAAGGCTCCATCTACTGCATGGCCTGGAACGCCACTGGAGACCTCTTGGCGACGGGATCCAACGACAAGACAGTCAAGCTGCTGAAGTTCGACCCCGACACCTGCCACATGGAAGGTAATACCTCAAATTTAATAGGCGCTTTCTCATGAGCCATTGAATCCATGGATTGAAGAGCGAACTCAGAAATTTTTCCCTCTTGGGGATTTTCTCCAGATAGAACCGGAAATGCAGGGTTCATTGGAGGGGGGGGGGGGGTCACAAACTTTCCATTGAAGGATGGTTTGATCTTTGATGTTTCATTTCATGAATTCGGCCACTTTTTCGCCTAATGGGGATTTTGACATTCCATGGATTTGGTGGATCATGTAAATCCGCATGCAAGGCGTTCGCCTTGCATGCGGAAGTTCCCAGGTTCGGGTCCGGGCATCACCAAAGTAACTTTCGACCTCATAAACGGCCCGTGCAGAAAAAAAAATTCCGACAAATAATACCCCTTGTTTAGGGAGTGTATGTTAAATGTGCTCCAAAGTCCCAAATGCTGTGTAAGATGTCGCCCTCAGCAGTTACGTTGGGTGTCTACTCGGGTGTTGGCTCGTTATTGATTGTGATTCTGAGTTACGACGCCCGTCGCCAATTGCACTCGTGTAGCTCTAACGCGGCTATAATTCCAACTAAATTACCATAACTCTTATGCAATGAAGGATTTTTCCCCCTGTATTCCTTCATATATGACGCGTAGTAATTCTTTGCAGACGTGTCCCATCCTCTGACGATGCACGGCGGGACGGTGCGGGACATGTGCTTCATGGAGGATCTCAGCAACCGGTCCAACCTCCTGATTAGTGGGGGGTCCGGAGACAACAAGATTTATATCACGGACTGCGAGACGGCAATGCCTTTCCAGGCACTCTCCGGGCACACAGGTAAGAGACAACCAATCATTGAAGAGATTAGTGGAAGGACGTGCTAAGTGACATTTTTGAAATAATTGTGAATTATATTGTGTCAATGAACCAATAACAAACTAATGATAACAAGTTTCCCTGTTTTATAAACTTTAAAATTTGCATATATTATACAGTTCGCTAGTATTGTTTTTAACAGATCCGAGTGCAAACGAAAATTTTTGAAACTCATTTTCCCGTTTTTTCCTTTTTGTCACAAAGCACGTTCTTCCACTAAGCTCTTCAATTGGTGTATTTTTAGCCTACTTTTTTTTCAAAATTCAAGAGAATTTTTTTTAAAAAGAAAGTTTGTCCGTCCATCTACACTCTTAAAACGAACGAGCGATTTTAACTCTGAGTAATTTTCACTCCTCCAGTCTGGAAAATGCACTTCTCCTCTTTGAGTGGATCCTTTGTGAGTTAAACCTCCGACATTATCACTCCAAACGAGTGATTTTAACTCTGAGTTAATATTCACTCCTTTCCAGTGTCGAAAATGCACTTCTCCTACTGGAGTGGATTTCACTCGTTTGTTTTAAGAGTGTATACGTACCACCATTCTAAAATCGGTTCTATCTAATTCGGATCTTAAAAATTATTTTTTAGTTAAAAAAATATGACCGATTTGACTAAGTTTTATCCGTCTGTCAATACATACGGACGAACATCTATCTCTACGGACGAAAGGTTTGACCTCAGACACCCAATTTTCATAGTGTTTGTTCATCTGTCTCTACGTCCGGAGGACCATATATCTTTTGTTGGGCACCGAATTTCCCATTGATTTAGCATTGAAATTATTTTTCAGTCATTTAAAACCGATGTTATTACATTAACAATGGCATGAGAAACAAATATTTATTTTAAAAAAATAACTTTGAAAGCAAAATTTATATTTGCCATAAATCAGTTTCTAATGAAGTCATAATATGCAGCACCATGTGATAATTTGATTGTTCATTATTTGTTTACTTAGAAAAAGGCATGCATTGCTTTTTGCATACAGATATGATTCATTTTAATTTACATTTCTTAATTTGAGTGCAGTTTGGGGTAGTTTTATGTTTTGTTACTAATATGTATTTAATTAATCTTCGAAATGCAAGTAGTTTAAGTGGGTG
The DNA here is from genome assembly GCA_023701765.1 of Hylyphantes graminicola. Lineage (NCBI taxonomy): Eukaryota > Metazoa > Arthropoda > Arachnida > Araneae > Linyphiidae > Hylyphantes > Hylyphantes graminicola. The sequence goes on from CM043118.1 coordinate 32,252,507, forward strand.
ATAAATAATAGTTAAGGTAGCTCCCTACCTTGAGCAGTCTTATTTTTTTAATCCTTTAATATTATGTAATTTTTGTTAGTAGTAATGATGAATAATAATCTTAAATGGAAAATGTATCCAAAAAAAAATAATTATTTATTTAAATGCAAATTTCGAAGAAATTTTCCTTAAAGATAAAAGCTATGCAAAACGCCAAAAATATCATTCATTTATTTCTTGAATATTACGCAGTCATTCATTAGACCTTCTTACATGTTTTGATATAAGATTTAAGGTAGGCGAATACCCAAAATTCTAAAATTTTTGCTATTACTTTAATCTTTTCCAAATTTGGCATAGTGATTTCAAATATAATGAGTAATGCTTTTTAGGCAATTTTTTTTATTCAAATATAATTGATTTATTTTAAACGGCGTTTTTCACCTAAAAAAAGGGGGTTGCGCCAACACTTCTAGTATAAAAAGTTTTACATTAATTTACCTGAAATTTTTTACAGATGCTATTTCAATATCTATCTGTGCCATGAACCTCTAACATCCGGTGTAAATATATAAGTTTTTTTCTAAAAATGTCCAAGTGTAAGTTAATCGAAAAAAAATCATTTTTTTTGTGTGGTTAATTTGACATTTTTCTTAATAACTTCTTTTCTTGTAATTTGTATGCAACTCTAGAGGGTCATTGCATGCATCAGTTCAAAACGAAGAATTTAACACGTAATTAATGTTTATAGGATGAAAATTCAATGTGGTAGACTTGTTGGCGTAAACCTCCTTTTTTAGTAGAAAAACACCGTTTAAAATAAATAATTATATTTAAATTTAAAAAAATGCCGAAATAGTATTATTCATTATATTTGAAATCAGTATGCCAAATTTGGAAAAGATTAAAGCAATAGTAAAAATTTTAGAATTTCGGGGAATTTTGGGTATTCGCCTACCTTAAGCAATACTCCTAATATTTTAGGACTTGCATAGTATCAAAGCCATGTTTAATTATGGTTTTAAAGCCATGTTGGTCAATAAAATTCAATGAAAAAGGACATTGGTGATGTACTCTCTTAAAACAAAAGAGTGAAATCCATTCATCCAAAAGAGTGAAATCCATTCATCCGAAAGAGTGAAACAAGAGATCGCTCCAGTAGGAGAAGTTCATTTTCGACACTGGAAAGGAGTGAATATTAACTCAGACTGAGTTAAAATCACTCGTTTGGAGTGATCCTGTCGGAGGTTTAACACACAACGGATCCACTCCTATAGGAGAAGTGCATTCTCTAGCCTGGAGGACTGAAAATTAACTCAGACTGAGTGGAAATCGCTCGTTCGTTTTAAAGAGTATACATAGTACCAAAGCCATGTTTTATCATAGCATCAAAGCCATGTTGATCATTAAAATTCAATGAAAGGGACATTAATGATGTAGGAAATGTGCTTTTCGTACTTATTCTTATATTTGCTAGTGTTGGTTTTTTTAAACACTTCTTCCTTCACTCTTAAAACAAACGAACGATTTTAACCCTGTCTGAGTTAATTTTAACTCATTCCAGTGTCGAAAATACACTTCCCCTATGGGAGTGGATTTTCTAAATAAGAACATTCTTAAAAAAAAGAGTGCAATCAAAGGATTTCGCAATTTTGTTTTAAGAGTGTTCTTATTTAGAAAAAAATAGATCTTACACTCTTAAAACGAACGAGCGATTTTAACTCAGTCTGAGTAATTTTCACTCCTCCAGTCTGGAAAATGCACTTCCCCGAAAGGAGTGGATCCTTTGTGTGTTAAACCTCCGACAGGATCACTCCAAACAAGCGATTTTAACTCAGTCTGATTTAATATTCACTCCTTTCCAGTGTCGAAAATGCACTTCTCCTACTGGAGTGGATTTCACTCGTTTGTTTTAAGAGTGTAGAAGTGCATTTTCTAGACTGGAGGAGTGAAAATTAACTCAGACTGAGTGAAAATCGCTCGTTTGTTTTAAGAGTGTAGGAAATGTGCTTTTCGTACTTAGCTAGCGGTTTTTGTTTAAATTAAAGACTTTTTTAGAAAAAAGTAGATCTCTTACTGTATCTGTTTAATGTGACACTGTTGTTTTTGCAGGCCAGATCCTGTCCCTGTACACGTGGGGCGGGGTGATGTTCGTGAGCAGCTCCCAGGACAAGTCCATCCGCTTCTGGGACATGAGGACCCGCGGATGCACCCACCACATTCCCGCCAAAGCGGCGGGCGGGACGGGACCAGGTCGGTACATCTGTAATAATAAGAGTCTGTCTGTCTGTGTGTATAACTGTGGATCGCAAAAGACCTACTTAGACTGCCCTAAAAAATTCGACATTTTTAATATAGATTCCTTTTAATACCTACGTGTGCACCTGAGGCTTAGTTTTTTCATAGTTGATTGTGATTTTTAATTAATGTAATTAGTTTCAAAAAAACGTCATCCACGTGGGTTTGCGGGACCATAACAGGGCTTGAAAATACATGGACCGAGCCGAAACGGGGGCTTGACGCCATTCTCTATTAGTTTGATTGATTGAGTTTGGTTGAGATATGCGCTCGTCCGAAGGCTGCTTCATCCTCTATTAGTGTTTGCTTTTTTAAGTGTGCATGCGCCAACATGAATTTAATTTTGTTTTGATTTTGAGTGTATTTTCAAAAGTAAACATGCCTCTAAAAGGAAGCAATGGAAGTTAACGGGTTCCCAGTAAGGCGGGACCATACTGCTAGTAATCTAATAATAATAATTTATTGATACAATGAAAAAGTTTTACAAAATAAAAAAAAACACCTTGATGGGCAGCTATGGCCCTTGGGTATGAAATACACTAAAACAAAAACAAAAATTGTACAAACGGAGAACAGAAAAAAAATTAGTTATACAGTACATAAATACACAAAGAGGAGAATCTGGACAAAAAGCCCTCGAAAAGAAAAAATGTACAAATTTCAGTAGTGACTAAAAGAAAATTTCTAAATCAGTGATATTAATATTCATTACAAAGATTTTAAAAATTTTCTTAAAGATTCTTAGACTGTTTGAATTCTGGATATGATCTGGTAATAAATTAAAGAATTTAGGAGCAAAATATTGGAAGTTTTTTTCTGAAAATTTCGTTATAGGGTCTTGGAATTTAAAATAAATATTTGGGTCTACGTGCTGAAATATTTGACAATTTAGTAAAAATATCTGGATGTTCATAAACAATAATACATAATTTATAAAAAAAGATATGCCTCAAGGGTAAAATATTTAAAGACTTTTTCTTTATTATTATTGTTATTATGAAAGCAAACAATGACAAAGAAACTATATGAAAACCCTATGACACGCCAAGGATAAAAATCCCGTACAAGTGAACAAAAACATATACACTGCTCAAAACAATTAGGGATGGCACTTTCCGTACTTCTGTTAACTCTTTCAGTTCCAACTTCTTATTTTTTTAATTTTAAAAATCTAAAATTTGTGAAATAGATTCATTATGTATCTGGAATGATATGGTTAAAAACAGTGGAAAAAATCTTTAATTTTAATTTAATTTTTAAAGAGGAAAGTATTAGAATAACTTTTGAATAAATTTTAACAATTTTTTCAAAACTTTACTTCTTAAAAAAAGTTAAAATCAATTTTTGAACGTCTAAGAATGCAAGCGTGAAGAATTTGGGGTCAGTTTATTTCATACAATTTTTGGGGAGTGAATTTTATTTTACCATTTTTTTTTCATATTTTAATTTGATTAAACAAACATTATTTAATTCTTCAACATACATAATTCTTCCATCTAATGATTAATAAAAGCGATCTCAACTAAGTGCGAAACAATTTGCAAGCTGATTATTCCAAATGGGATCATTAGAGGTGAAAGGGTGTAAGCCATGCATTCCCCTAATTCTTTTGAGCAGTGTATAATTATAAGTAAGTAATAATTATAAGGCATCCAGCTTACTCTTCCAAGCCCTACGATCATTGGCACGTGTTCTGGCGTCATCCAAACTGCATAATTTTAAATTCTTGGGGTCGTTTTGTAGCAGTCTTTGCCATGTTATTCCAGGTCTTCAATCTTGCATTTCGTTTTCCATCAGGAGCCCAATAGAGCGAGATGTTTGATAGCTTCTCCCAGGGCATCCTGAGTACATGGCCAGTCCATCTTAATCTTCTCCTCGAAACTTCGTTTTCTATTGTAGAGATGTTGGGTTAATCATTTTTGACGATTTTTAACCTGATATTCGGAGTCTGCATATGCTATTGTACCAGAAAAAGGTGAAACTAACGTTGTTTCTTTCCCCATCATATCTCTCGCACAGCTATAGCATGTCAGCTTCGCTATGTAATAAGTTTGATAACTTGAAATTCAGTAATCAGCTAATGAAATTGGTTGTTTAGTATATTTCATCTTTTTAATAACTATTCAGGATGGCAAAAAGCTCATAGATTTAAAATTTCATCCAAATCTGAACAAGTTTAGTATAGTTTTGGAACATTTAAATTATTTTTGCGTAAAAAGCCCTTAAAAATATGCTGCCATCTATTGCTGGCTGCAAAACTAAAATTTGTGGTGCTGCCATCTATTGTAAACTACTCTAACTAAAAACTACCCTCCCAACAGGCAGTGCGTCAGCTACGCTGTCCGTAGATCCGTCGGGAAGACTTCTCGTATCCGGACATGAAGATTCCACCTGTATGCTGTATGACATGCGGGGGAATAGACCCCTTCAGACCTTCCGACCGCATACGGCAGACGTGCGAACAGCGAGGCTGTCTCCTAAGGCCTTCTACCTACTCACTGGTTCATATGACTGCAAGCTCATGCTTACAGATCTACAAGGTACGTACTCACTTAAAATAATGCACTCTTGAAATAGTTTTAATGAAATTTTACTCTTATTTCGGGGTACACAAAAGCAATTTAACCTCGGGAATTCAAGAGCATTTCCTGCTTCACTCAATTATGGTTCATTCACTTGTTTGAAAAAAAATCACTTAAGTATTACTCAATTGTGCTCCCCCTCAAAGTCCTGCCTAGCGGCCTCATCGTGGCGGGGGGGTGACCCTGGATGGAATGGGCGAAGTACGTCGGGAGTTTACTCCTGGTAGGGCCACCCAAGGCGTGAAGGCCATTCCATTATATCCAGCTAATGCTAGGCAGGTGAATGGAGCAAAGTCGGACTTCTACCTTTTCTGGGTGCTCTAGTAGCTTGCTACTAACAGAAGCCGTCCCCCTTTCCCTTTTTTTTTTTCATGATGAAGAATTGTGCTTTTCTAAAAAAATTAAGAACTAGAAATTACTAGCAACATCATGTTATAAGCTGAAGCCAATTTTTTATACTATAAACTGTCTAAAATTAGAAAGCCTAGTATTGGCTGAAGTAAATATGTATCACGTCTAAAAAATGTCACGCAAATTCCGGGTAGAATAAATAGTATGGATGATCTGACCTAGTCTAAACCAGAGCTACAAAATTAACGAGACACTCTTCTGTCAGAGAATTGTCAATCGTTGAGACAATGCGATGTCATCGGTCAATTCGTGAAAATTACTGGAAAGCAAAATAAGTAAATCAAGAGGCACTATTGGGCTGCTCGATTTTTAATCAGGTGAAGATTTACTCCTCTAACAGATTATTGTACTTGGTTGATAATTGAGTACATCTTAAACTTCTCAAATTCAATTTTGTAACCTTTATTGTTAAAACTTGTCATTTAAAGTGCTATTTTATTGAAATTTAATTTTTGTTTTCCATTATTATAGACAGAGAAGCGATTTTTTCGGTGATGTTAATATTGTTTGAATTTTGATGTTTTTAAGTAATACACTGCTCATAACAATTAGGGGAGCACATGTTTTAAACCCTTTCGCTCCCAATAATTCCTTTGGTAATCATCAGCTTGTGATTTTTTTCTGACTTAGTTAAATTCGCCACTTATATATCGTTAGATGGAAGAATAACGTATTTTGAAGAATTTAATATTTGTTTTTATATTAATAAAAATATGAAAAATATGGTAAAATAAATTTCACTTTAAAACAGTTTTAGAAAATAAATTGACCCTAAATTTTTCATGCTTGCATTTTTTAGATGTTTAAAAATAGATTTCAGCTATTTTTAACAAAAAAATTTTGAAAAAATTATTGTTATAATTTATTAAAAAGTTATTATTCCATTTCCCCCTTTAAATTTAAGTATTAAAACATAAGATTTTTTTCTCCTGTTTTTTACTATTTTATTTCGAATGCATAGTGAACCTATTTAACAAATTTTAGATTTATAGGACAAAAATTAAAAAGTTGGGAGTGAAGTTAAAGTTGTAATTAAAAAGTGCTCCCCTAATTGTTTTGAGCAGTGTAAGTCTGCAATTTCTCGGCCTATTCACGAGTTTATGCGTTACTTATTTAAAGCTATGTTTTGAAATATGGGTTAAAAAAATATCCTGGTGCCACGCAACCGGGTGAAGATCTCATTTTTGAACCATTACGTGCCCCGTCAATTGCTTTTAGAATTTTTTGGTTTGATCCGACTTTGCAATAAATAGGGTAGACTGACCAGTGAGTGAACAGGCCCCAGTGAATGAACATTTAGTAAATATAATTTTAAAAAATAAGAATTGAAAATCATTCCACTATATGGATTGGCAACACTGACTTCCTCCCATGTAGTAGGGAGCTATCTGACAAAGGTTGGTTGTCCTGGTCATTATATCCTGGTGTTCATTCACTGGCGAACGTGACGTCTTAAGCGTTCATTCACTGGTTAGTCTACCCTAGTTCGGATTTTGTTCAAGTAAATTTCAATATTTTTTTTTTATTCCAGCACTTTTAAGGACTTAAAAAACTCTTTTAATATAAGCACTTACAAGAATGTATGAACAACCCCAATAATTAAATTGAAATAAATCATCAATATAGCATTTAAAAGTAAAACACAGCTCCGAGTATACGAAGTAAATGGGGCCTTGTCACACTCGGGTAAAGAGAAATTCGGATAATTGGAGTTAATCAGAAGAAACGGTATATTCAATCAATAATTCAATGCATTGCTTCTCTATGAGAAAATGTAGTTGTAGTTTCGGTCGTCATCAATCCAACCAAAACCTAACTTTCAAATGATTCAAATTATGTTAGAATCTTAGTTCTACAAAAATTAATGTGCAACATATAAACTTTTATACTCTGGCTATTCGTCTCTGTTGAATGTCGTGCCTAGTACTTTTTTTTGGTGCCAGCCCCAGAAAAGTTACTTGGCATGGCAGGCCAATAAAGACAAACAGTAACACTGCCGTGATAAAATAAACTGCAGTAATCGCCACAATGAGTTGCAACATTTTTGCTCTAAAATAAAAAAAAATGTTCCAGTATGTTTTCTTACCGGTTAAAGTAATTGAGTGCTTGCAACAAAGGTCCAAGTCACTATGGAAGATACTGCAGTTTACCTTATCACGGCAGAACAGGTGGCCGAATGGATTTTTTTAATAGGAAAATTTCAGTTTTTACTGTATTTTTTTTTAATTTCTGTTTAAACGATATCATATATTTGTAACTAGTTGAACTTATCATGTTGAAGACTAATTCCCCTATATACGTTTCCAGGAGACTTGACTCAGCCTCTGACGTCAGTGCGGGTGGCTGAACACGCCGACAAGGTGATCCAGGGACGCTGGCACCCGCACGACTTCACCTTTCTCTCGACCAGCGCCGACAAAACGGCCACCCTCTGGGCCATGCCGCAGACTTAACATGCACCAGGCACCTCGACACTACCATTCGCTGCTTTCATGAACCACTTTCTGAAGGGGATATTACATTTCTACATGGATGTGGGCTGCTACTCTTAAAATACTGTCACCAGATATGAATGCGATCATCAGGACTGTAGTTTCGGTCGAAGCTGGGCCTGATCTTAACAAGCTTAGGCCCAAGGCCTGGCCCTTTCCTAAGTGAAATTGTTAGAAAATACTGCAAAATCTCGAAATTAGAAAGTAAAAAAAGGTCCATTACCAAATGTAATAATATCATTAATTAACTATGATGCATATTGTAATAAAAAAAATATTTTAATTTTAAATGTGTTTATCATATTATTATTTATAATTTTATAATTGTGAGGTGCGAGTGAGGCAAAAGTTATTGGTTTACAATCAATTTCTGGACCCGCTAAAATAAGGGGCCCCAAGGCCCGGTCCTTGTAAGCCTTCACAATGATCAGGCAATGGCACCAGGCCTTGGCAATGATCAGAGCCTCGATGACTACCATATGTGTAGGCTTTTGAAAATAAAGTCTTAATCTTAAGGAGGTGCACAAATATGCTATTCATCCTATTCTTTACCTAAGAGGTAGCCTGATCAGATTTGCTTCAGTGATTAAATGTTCGACTTTGAAATCATCATTCTACTTCTTATTTTAGTTACGTTGTTTTTAATAAAAAATTGAATATTTACAAATTTTTCATAACTGAATAATTAAATGACAAACTAAACTGTACTGTGAAATGTAGTACTTCTGGTCAGCCTACTCAGATGATTGGTTAGTAGACATATATTTTCAGGCTTGTGTGCTTGGTCAGAGACCCGCTTAAAACCTTTGTCAAGTAAGACAGACACAACACACACATACGTGACAGATGCTGCTATCTATTGTGCACCCCCTCCACAATTTAGACATGTCCCTAAAGTTGAGGGAACACTCGGGTCGTAAAAAGTGTTAGTTTAGGGCTCTTTAGGCAGTAGTGATCCACCCACTGAACTCAACTGAAACTCTGGAAGGATTATCGAAACGCTCGCCAATAGGGTCGGTGAAGCCCGGTAACCCCGTAAGAGCAACCCAATTTTCGCCGCAAATCCTATTCTTTACCTGTTAAAATAGGTATTTTAAGCCAATTTTTTAACAGAAAATTTTTGTGATATTGCTTTAGGAGGTTCTTTACATAATGAAGTTTCGGAAACCTGTACTTTAAAAAAAATAGAATTGAAGGAACAATCTTTAAAACTTAAATTCCTCGGAGTACTTTTTTTTTTGGCGAGCGATAGGCGACAACCAATGCAAACTGTCAAGAAAGTGTCCCTTGTGATAGGCGAATTCATATTCCCCTTAAAGCTGTCGCCAAGTGACCCAAAAATAGGCTTCATTAGCTTATCATGGAATGCTCCTTCCAGAGTTTCAGTTCATTTTAGTGGATCCACCACTAAGTTAAACCTCAGTGAAAGCAGGATGCCGTTTTCTTCGTGGGTTAGACCAGTGGTTCCCAACCTGGGGGCGATCGCCCCCAAGTGGGCGATTTGTGATATCAAGGGGGCAATAAATAGTTTGGGGGCGATAGGGGGGCGATGAGTATTCAAAGGGGGGGGGGGAATTAAAATATACTGTACTATAGTACAGTAAAACCATTCTAATTTTTTTGATCATCATGACAATTTTTAAAACTGACATTCTTACAAGATTTGAATATTTGATCAAGTTAGAAATTCCTGATTATATTGTCGATCCATTCCCTTTTGAATCTGTGGGTTGTAGATAACCTTGATAACTCTTTGCGCAGACGGAGTTTGTAGATCGGAAGTATGACAGTGAGGCGAAACTCATTTCAAGCAGAGAAGTTATGAGTTAGCCTGAGTGAAGCTTATTTACACTGATCCTTAACTGTGGTAAAAATCTGAACTACTTCTCATCTCGTTCCGTCAATATATATTTAGTTAAAAAAAATAGTTAGTTATGTTATCCAGCTCCTCACCAAACAAAGAAATCAATGAGATATTTGCGTCAAAGACTTGCGTATGAGCTTGAAAAAATAATAATTGATATAAAAAAAGTGAATAAAAAAGTTTTCAACATTCATTTTTTTCTTTAATTTTTATTGTAAACTCTCTTAAATTTTCCAGAATTGAGTTTAAAGATCTTGGTTAATTATTTTGCTTTCATTCTTTGAAAAAAATCTAAATAAAAATAGAAAAAAAAACTTTTTTCCTGATTTTATTTAAGAGTAACCGGATAAAGCTGCTTTGGTTGTTTTTATATATGGTAGTAAGTGTTTGAAATTATAAAATGGCTTTATTAGTTATACTTTAACTCAAATTATAATTGGACAAATTATAAAAATTAAAGGGGGGGCGATATGTGTTGGTCAACTTAAAGAGGGGGGCGATGTTACAGAAAAGGTTGGGAACCACTGGGTTAGACCATGGGTCATCATTACTCAATGCTAAGAACTGGAACTGCTAAAAAAAAAATCAATTTATGAGAAAATCCCTAAGACATAAATATGATTCATTGTGAATATCATTAACTACTATTTCTTACTGACTAAAAAAAACGTAAACATAAAGTTTTTAAATTTTGTTTCGTTTTTCGTGTAACATAAATTGTCCTCCATAAATTGTTCACTACTATGGATTAAAACAACCACAGCATAAAGATTCATTAAATTTTTTCAAGGGTTTTATGACAAAATTGAAGACCTTAGTGGAAGTGCTATGTGACTTTTCTGAAAAAATTTAGATTTTTGTGTTATAATGAATATCTTATTTTAATCCTTTAAGGATAACAAAAGTTTCCCCCTTTTCATAAATTTTAAATTAAGTATATTTTTTTGCCGTTTACAAGTATGTACATTTTTTAACGGATTTCAATGATAACTAAAAACTTTAAAGATTTTTAGATTGTTTTTCTTGTGATTTTGTTTTCTTTTCAGTTTCATATACGTTCCTAAATATAATTATTTTGTAATACTCCTAACACATTGACTGTGTAGTAATTTTGCCTTAACAACTAGACATCTTGTGTATAAAACTGAAAATAAAATGCATCTATATTTTAATTGTTTATTGTGTTTATTTTTGTCTAATGTAGGTTTCCTTAGGTAGAATATGCATACACTAAAAGAATCTTTTAATTTTCAGGAAAAAAAACCGTATTTTTCCGCATTTTAAAGCCCAGTAATATATAGTTATTCTCTTAAAAATGTTTTAAAATATATGCTGCATAAAATAGTCTCTTTCTGATTTTAACCGCATGAAGAAATTAATACTAGACTGCAATGCAAGCCTTTCAGCTGTTTGTTGAAACTCTGTGCTGAAATAGCACAGATGGGAGATCGTTGAACCTCGTGTATCTCTAGCGCGACGATAATAAACTTAAACTCACCGGTTTATAATTATATAGTATTATGGTCAGTCGGGGGAAGCATTGAGTTTTTCTGAACAATTTCTCTTTTTAAGAAAAAGGTTTTGCGTTAAAATCATATATTGTTCGTAGAAATTCCAGATTTCCTTTGTAAATTATACGGTATTTTTTTTTTGGTACACCAGTTGACAGGTTTTTTTTCTGTAAAATCCACACTTTTTTTGCAGTGTATATATGTCTTTCATAGAGCCAACAACTAAGTTTTTCCTTTCTCATTTATTTTATTTTTCAACCTTTTATCCAAAAAATCTTAATTTTTCTTTTAAAAGGGATACATGTGACACAGATTTTAGCCGAATACAAGAACATGAATGACACTTAGAGAAACCAAATAACGAATTGTATACTTCCTGTAACCTTTGCATCTTTAATTCATAATTCGCCAACTAATAGCTGGTTAACACGTTGGATGCCACTGACTCCTCAAGGAGTCGCGTGGTTCCGATTCACCGATAACAGCACATTCTGATGAAATTCATTGTACCATTTCGCCAACCGTTCTTATGAGTTCAAGTTCGTTTTTAACTTTTGCAACCGATCCTTCTGTGCTTGGAATAATACTTGGTGACTTGAAAGAGGGCATTCTATTTAAAATTGCGAGGAAATTAAATCCTTCGTCTCAAGTGTAGGGCGACCAGACACCTGACATACCGCATTTCGTAAAGTGATTCAGTTTGTTATTCAACAATCTAGCTGTAAAAAAATTGCAAATAGTCTGTCTTATTTATTTTTTGCATTTTTTCAAACAAAAACTACCCCAAAAATATGAATTAGGAAAATTTAATGATGATTTCTTAGTCGAAAAGTTAATCACTGAAGCAAATCTGGTAATTGGCTTTCAATTCAGTTATTAGTGCCAGATGATAAGTTATCCGGTTGGAAAAGGCCAGGAACATTTCCTTGTATTTTTACGACTAGGTAGCTATCGTGTAGCTTTAGTTAGTGACGTTAATTCAGCCTAACCTTGCTATTATATTTTACGATCTCGAACTAAGATTTGTACTTGTTCAAAAATGAACAGTTTATTTCCATTGTAACGAACAGGTTTTAAAAAACAGGATGTTTTCTACTTCATCAGCCTCTATCGCCTAGACTCTATCGATGATTTAGTGGCAGCGAATGTGTTAAAAAAGAATTCAAGATTAAACAAGTTCATAAAGAATAGCTTACTTTCCAGTTATTAGTTCTTATAGTGGGGGGAAACTAGGGACATTTGACCCATAAGGATACATGACCCAATTTTTTTTCTCTCAGCAATGGAAAAGTTTTGTGAGTTGAAAGTGGTATCACTTTTTTCCTTTCAGCCAGCTGATCACATGGTGAAAAAATTGAGCTGAATCATTGAGGGTTTTTCAGTCTACATTTTTTGGTTTAAAAGAAATATTTAAAAAAAATTAGTTATTAGCTACAGTTACGTGCATAATAGTGCTAATGTAATAATTTGCAAATAACTTTGTTTTGGGGCTATAAAAAAAATTGCAACTTGGGATAATTGACACAAGCCAATTGAGGATATGTGACACAAGTAAACAGCACAAAAATAGACAGAAGATGACCAAGTAATTTTTTTAAAAAATCACGGGAGTCGCAAAAGTAAATGACTGGGTTCTTTTACGGTGCATAAGGTTTGTTGGGAAGGTACAAGTGATTTTTTTTAATGACCTTACAAGTCAATATGCATAAAGAATCGATGGAAACTGTTTTAAATGGCCTGAAATGGATACATCTCAAGTTGATATTGATTATATAGTAGCGATTCTTCAACCACCTATGTTTTCTTTCCAAAATAAAAGTAGCCCCAGTTTTGTATTTAGACCAGAATTTACTTTAAAATTTGATTATTTCGTTATTATAAGCATAAATAATGTGATAATCTCTCTTTAAAGTACATTCGACTATAAAATAGAGAACAGTACTGATAGGGTCAACTAACATGAACTATTTATTCAGAACTCTGTTTTTCTTTTTTATTAAATTGTTTAAAATCATACTGTTACTTAATATTTAAGCTTTTTAAATAAATAATAATAAAACACTATGCTCTTAAGTTCAAAAATAAAGAAAATTGTAACTATTACGTCAAAAAAAATTCATAAGGTACATTGAAAATCTTATAAAATATGAAACTTTCAATATTTTGTCAAATTTTAGGCCCTCTGCGCGACCAGAAGATATCAATTAATCTTAACCAAATTAAAACACAATGTTTTTAGGCTCTTTTTGAAGACACTACAAACTATTACAATACGAAAATATATAACTAAATTTTTTTTTTAAATATTCGAAAAAATGAAGCTTTTTCAAATTTAGTCAAACTTTAAGGCCAATGCGTGACCCGAAGATGTCAACCTATGTCTTTATAATTAGCAACTTTGCCACGCTATTACAACTTCGAAATCGAAAATTGAGTTTTTCGGCCCACCCTAATGGTTATTCAGCCATCTAGTAATCGAAATTAACGGTTGCTGGTCGCAAAATGTGACTAGATCTTTCAATTATGCGATACAACAAAATAAGTTTAGTAGCAGTTATGGCGACTAGTTGGCCAAAATTGTTTAATACAAACTTTTTTTTATCGTGGTTTCCAATAATCTCGTTAAATAATCATATTGAAATTGCAAATCTCCACTGATCCAAAATTCGTCAAATAGCCTTCGTGTAGCTCTAGTGCGACGACAATTCAAACCTAACCTAACCTTAAATTCGTCAAATTATTGCTGTAATCAAGTTATCGCAGTATTAGGCATTGCTCAAACGATCTAAATTGGGAAAAAAATTCGCAAAATCCCCGTATTATGGCAATATTGTTAAAGATAGAAACTCTGATGAAAACATAAAAAAAAACTCAGGCGACCTTAATGTCCAAAAACCCCAGGTGTTATAAATAGTTATTTCTTAAATTTTGTAAATTCGGATATTCTAAAATTTCGAAACTTGTCGTTCTATAAAATTGCGAATTTCAGGCGATTCTATAAGCACGCAACTCCAACTATCTTAAAATCCCTTAGTTGGAAGATAGATCGCATTCAGAATTCCAGACTCTAGTTTGAAGATTTTTTTTTAGTAGTCAAAAGAAAAATAATCAAAAAGTAAAGATAATATGTGTTTTTTAAAGTTATAGTAGCAAAGACTGGTCCTAAATTTCTGTATCCAACTTCGAATACAGTTCAGCTCATTAAGTTTATTTTGAATTATTGTCGCACTAGAGCTACATTAGGGCAAGTCAAGTGGCGAGCCGACACCTGAGTAGGCCCCCAACGCAAACGTTAAGGGCGATATCGCAGGCAGCGCTAGGAGTTTGAAGCATATTTAACGTGCACTCCCTTAATACAGGGATTCTATTCGTCGGACATTGTTTGGCTGCACGTGCAATTTATAGGTCGGCAGTAATTTTTGGCGATACACGCGCGGGCACGAACATGGGACCTTCCGTATGCAAGGCGAACGCCTAACCAACTGGGCTCCCCCCCCCCCTCATTAAATAGAATAGGTATGCTAATTTCCAGCTCTACAACATTTTTTGCACGTTCTGAATGCTCATTTGCCTAACTTGTCCGGATAGCTTACATTTAATGAAATGTTAGACATTAGCAAAAACCCACCAACCACCAAAATTAATATTTATTACAAGTTAGTGACGCAACACGGTTTTTTAAGACATAAGGTACACTACCACGTAATTAAAAACAGATTTTTTTTTACTAATATAGATTTATACGGTTTTAAGGTAACTTTCTCAAAAGTATTTTTATTATAGCTAACAGTTTCGGAAAACAACCATGAATTTTCAAAATGAAAAAAAAAAAATAGATAAAATTTCGTTAACTATGCACTAGAGAAGGAAAGGCCAAAAAAAAAAAAAAACTTGTTTTTATATTCATCACTTTGATTTCATAGTAAGTTGCCTCTTGCGTAGGTAGTTATTAAAAATGAAGGGTACAGGGGAAAAACCGCTTGATTTCGTAGAGTAGAGAACTTTCCTCAACAGGTCACTTTGGCGGTGATAGCGAGTAATCGCCTAACTGGTGTAATGAATTCAGTTTCTACCTACCGAGATTCACTCGATGCACGACTCCGACACCTGGACCAAGCGAAGAAGAAAGAGAGAAACTGTGGTTCTGTCGCCAATGTCCGCCAAGCATATAATTACGGGAAGACTCCTAATAAATCAAGCGGTTCTTCGCCTATACTCTTCAAAGCAACAAAACCTGAATTCTTTTTTGTTACAATTCTCTGTTTTCTTAATACCCCCATTTATGAAAAAAAAAACGTTGATAAAATCGTGAAAGCAAACGACGATAGTTGAAAACAATTGTATTTATTTGTTGCATTTTCAATAGTTAAGAAGCGACTATTGTAGGACTTAACTAACATTATCAACAACGAACTGGAAAAAGGCATTTTTCCAACCTAGACTAGATACATATCCATTTTAGCCGCTCCGGTGGCTCAATCGTTAGGATGCTGGCCTTGTGAGCTGCTGGGGTTGGGTTCGAATCCTGGTCAGCATGGATGCTTGTGACTGTCAATAAATGTTATTTGTCTATGCGTTATTCCTTTCTTTGTGACTGTAAAAATTCTTCTTGTATCTGACCCACTTGACGAAAGCTTATAAGCGGTTCTCTAAACAAGCACACAAGCTATATATGTACACTGCTCAAAACAATTAGGGGAGCACTTTGCGTACTTTTGTTAACCCTTTCAGTTTCAGCGCTTTGTTTTTCATTCTAAAGATCTAAAATTTGTGAAATAGATTCCTTATGCATCGAAAATGAAATGGTAAAAAACAGGCGGAAAAACATTAATTATTTAAACTAAAATTTAAGGGGAGAAAATTGGAATCAAAAATTAAGAATAAATTATAACAATAATTTTTTCAAATTTTTATTTGCAAAAAAGAGGTAAATCAATTTTTAAACATCTGAGGATGCAAGAGTGAAGAATTTAGGGTCAAAATATTTCAGAAAATTGTTTTGGGAGTGAATTTTATTATACCATGTTTTCATAGTTTTATTTGATTGAAACAAACATTATTTACATTCTCAAAAGACATGATTCTTCCATCTAACGATAAATTAGTGCAAGCTCAACTTAGTGAGAAAAATCGCAAATAATTTATGTAATTATTGAATTTTCGAAATAAAATAAAGGAAAATTTAGAGTGTAAATATTTATAATTTATAATAGAACTAATTTTGAGTTTGGCGACTTTTTTGTTGAACACGAGTGTTGTGTGGAAGCAGGCTGAGTGACATTCTGTTACAAGCCCACTTTTTAAAAAAAAAACTTCAAAAATAATTTTGTCTGTTTCTACAATAACAATTTTTCCGATTCAACACAGTAAACAATTTCCAACAAATACAACATTTAATAGAAAATTGGATCAAACACTTTTTTACATAACAATACATTTTTCTTTACACAAATACCCAAATTTGGAAATAAAAACTATTAAATTCAACATATATAGGGACAAAAGAAGTGTACAACACTTAACTAACATTATCTATGCAACTAAAATATCCAAAATAACCGAATTTCTATTACAAACTACAAAATAATGCAAATGTCACTGACATACAGCACCTCTTAACTGCAAAGACTTTTTTATTACACATATTTATACAAAATAAATTTGATTCCACCAAGTATTAAACAATACATCATTTGAATAATACTCTTTGACAATAGTTCTAGAATAAAATTTCGGATGACTAACAAAAAAGTTCAGCCTTTCTCTTATTTTTTAAATAGTGGAAATAATGGACTTAAATAGTGTTTCTTTCGTACAAATTAGGGTGGTTTTAAGGTCCATAATTACAAAATATGAATACCTACATCTGGTTTAATACCCTATTATAAAGAAAAAGATATGGTGCACACATTTGTTATAAAAATCTAAATAAAAGTATGTATTACTAAATTATGAATTTACTAAAATAATCAGCCAATTTATTATTAAGAAATAGGCATTTGTAGAAATTAAATTAGTAAAATTTTTTGTGCCACTGTGAAGCATAGATAGGGATTTTAGCATAAGAAAATAATCCTCTACTCACACAAAGAGAATAAATCAAATTTAGCAACCAACTAAGATTGCACGCTAATAATACAAGTCAAAATGCTATATAAATAAAAATTCTTTATACAATAAATTTGTAATAAACCGGTTCAATGCAAGACTGAAAAAATATATTGAAGTAAAAATAAAAACAATACAATAATATAAAACATTCAGGGAGTTGAATTCTAAAAATATAAGATGGGTGCTTTTTACTCTTATTGGTAGACACGATTTAAACATCTCGGATTGTTTGCTGATGACAGATATTAATTATCTAATATGCAATACAGACAAGTTTAGCAAGTACCTTGCTAAACTTATTTTTGAAGCAATGGCTTCCACTGAAAGTCTAAAAATTGAAAAAGTAATATAAAATAAAAATTAGGTTAACCCAAGTTTAGGATGGATTAAAGAAATTTTAGAATACAATCAAGTTTGCTAAACTTGCTGTCTAAGGAGAGGTGAGTGAGAAATATAACAGAATATGTTACAAGTAAGAGAGCATCTATACTCTTTGCCAACATAACTTGGGTAAAAACAAAGAGTAAATAGGCAGAGGGAAAAGCGTGATTGGTCCGTTAGTTTAAAACTATTGTAAGGTAATATTTACAGACAAAATAATCTGAATACAATTTAACCAAAATACACTTTTCATTCTGATAAAATTGCTAAATTTTTTCAAATAAAATTCAAATCTGTTAGATCCTAAATGAAATAAATGTTTTAAAAATGTATTCTGGATGGATTCACAAATAATTTATGGAACTCTTTACATAGGCAGAAGGATCTTCTCCATAGCATATTTCTATAATTACCCAACTTAGGTTGGCAAGGAGTGTAGATAGATTTAATGAATGGGTCAAAAGATATTCTTCCTAAATTTAATTTGTCCCTTAATAAAGACATGGGTAGATCAGCGGACCCAATACTTCCAATCGTTTAGATAATACATGCCTAGTTACAATTAAAGACCAGGATGGTTAAAATAAATTTAGTTAACAGTGAATAAGCTAGAATGACTACTGGTCTCCAAGCCAGAGTGACTATGTGTAAATCAAATGGAAAAAAATATGATATTCTCATGAGTAACATTTCTCTGGCTTTATTGAATTATTTTTGTCAACGTTTTTTTATATGATTAAGGTAGATAACTTACAAATCTCTATAATCCCACTTTTTTCAATTTTGTAGAATATTTTGTTGTAAGATTATTAATTGAAAATTTAAATATTTGAATTTTTTTTTATAAAAGTGGGATTATAGAGCCCTGTAAGTCATACAGTAAGGTCACATACCCTGTAAGACATTTATCACATGAAAAAACGATTTATAAATATTCAATACAGCCAGAGAAATGTGCCTTAGAAAATATTTTATTTTCATTGGATTAACGTAGAGGCACTTTGGTTTGGAGACCTGCAGTCCTTCGGTCTCATTCTCTGTTATGATGCAAAAATGGTTGATCTGCAAAAGCTTTACAGATAGTGGAGAACCAAAAATCTGCCAAGAGCAGACTTCAGAAATATTTAGAATTTTGCTCATATGGACCTGATCATTATATTGAACTTTTTTTTAAAAAAAGGTGTATAAATGAAGATAAAATAACTAATAATTTGCAGCCTCAATTTTAAAGATGACAATTAACATATTGAATAACATATTGAATGTTACTTATATAAATTGAATACTTAATTCTTCAGCCTTTCAGTCTTGAACTTTTGCAGTTGTACAAGACACACACAAAAAGTGACACTTTCACTACTTTTTCATCACAAAACTTCAGAATATTTTAGAACAGGCTGATTTCTGGATCAATATATACAGTATAACAATTAATACATTCCAGTGACAGATTTAACAGTATTTTCATAGCTACATAAAATATCCAAAAATGCAATTTTAAAGATTTAAAAACTCATAGGTTATGCAACACTTATCTATAAAACTTAGGGATAGAAACAAACTTAAATTTGTCTTAATACAGAAAGGCAAAGAGGGTTTAATTTTGAAAAATTCTAATAGTAGTAATAATACGATAAAATATTTGTTAAAAAATAGCGATAGATGTACACTTTGAGTACATCAGACTTAGATTTTATAAAGGTTTTTACTTTTTAATGCCTGACTATAATACTGTTATAATTTATATCAAAGGTCATGTGAATTTGTAGTTTTTTTAAAGGTTTTTAGCCAAATAAAAGAATATTCAATTTTGTTTTCATAACTTTTAATGAGCTTTAACATCAGCCAATAATTTGTGTACAACAGCTTTTTATATAAAATGTGATATTCACTTGATAAAACAACATAAATAACTAAATACAAAAACACACAACGAAGTTAATATAGATCAGATTACAAAAATTATCAATTGCTTTCTGAACTGTTATTGTATTTTTAATGGTGGTCAAGCTCAATAAAAGTATATAGAAAACAGAAAATGATAACAATAATTATATAAATTTCTTTTTTATAACATATATCTTGAAAAAAAAACCCCGCAATATTAACAAGCATTAGGTAGACTATATACATTTCAATTCAAAAGCAATGCACACAAGATTGAGAAAATTAGCCACAAGCTGTTGCAGTTGCTTACACACTTAGCTTAGAGTATTTCAGCTTAAAATAAAAATGAATATAGTAGTACAGTGGAGAGTTATTAAAAAATGCAAAATTTGGTAAATAATTATGATTTGGTGTTTAAAAGAGCCGCATAAAAAATATTAACATCATAAAAATATTAACATCATTTAACAAAATATGTAAAACACATAGAGCAACCCCTCGTTATATCATGGGTCCCGGGAGACAAGCAAAAACCGGGATATAACCGAATGCATGATATAACAAGCTACTTGATAATACAATACTTTTGATGTATTTATGCTCAAAATAACGTTTTTAAACTAAAGCACAGCATGTATTTGAAAGATAAAACTAAATCTCTAAAAAAAGAAGCAAAAATTTAGAAAGGACTTATTATTAATTACTACAATCTTTACACATTATTGTACAGGTAATAGGTACTATAATATTTAACTCATTTTCTAGTAAAAAATTTATCCAAGGTTAGCTGCTTTCATTTTTTTGTAAAACCTGCTTCTCGGCAAATATCAACGAACGAAAATTTATTAATCGCATCTCACCAATATTTGATGAATTTATCCGCAAATATTATAATCGATTTTAAGGAAAGTATATATTGATAATTAAAAAGAAAAACGGGGTGAAACTGGGAGACACGATACAAGCGCGATATATCTGAATACTTATGTAAGGAGGCGCAATATAGTGAGGGGTTACTGTAACATTAAGCAACTATCATACGTTATTTTCTTTTTACTAATGTAAAATGGTGTCCAGTAAACTGATACATTTCCATACCCACTTCATTAATTAAAATGTTAAAAAGCATTGTAGTGAGAAATACTTCAATAAATGTGTGTCTTGCCACATTTAGCGATTAAGTCATACTAAGTTAAGTACTAACAGTTATGATTTCACTATTTATACATTTACAAACCTCTACTGATTGACTAGCAAAATAGTATGGGTCTGCTGATTTTTGTCTCTCCACTGCAATAGGATAATATTAACATTGCATAGTATACATAACATTGCATAGTACATAACATTGCACAGTAGATAACATTGCATAGTACATTAAATATTATCATTGCATCGGCTTTATTTTATACAATACAATTAGGATACAAGCAATTCCATCTTTATAAAAATTCCAACCATTTTAAATAAAGTCAAACTTTTTATTTTATACATCTAGGACAGTTATTTTGGTTGGATAACTTTAAAATAAGAGCAAAATGTAAGATAATACCCATAGCTAGGAGAAATGTCCCACGTATAGCGATGCACTTATCGTTTTTCTTTTACCTAGAAAAAAATTCAAATTATGCAAGATATTAACAACAATTAAACATTTATTTTTAATACTAAATTTTATTGGTGTTATACAACATTTTTAACAAACTCAGTGGTCTGTTTATAGAATGTCATTGTCTTCTGAAGGATTATTGTTACAACCTTTAGTTAAAGGGTAATTTTAAGGGACACTTCAAATGCCTAGGTTAGGGACAATTTAACTATCCTCCAATTTTTACATAAAGGAGATGTACCTTGATATAAAAGGTTTATTGAAAAAAAGATAATTTTTAAGCATTGAGGGAAAGTTCAATTGAGAGAATAAGTACTTTTTTTTCAATAAGCGACATAATCTTAAAGAGGTTGAGGATTGCTTAGTGATGAATGGGGAAAATATTTAAATTACTCTGCTGGCAGCTATCTCAGTACACCAAATACAAGGCAATTTTTTACACCAAATGTTATAACTTTATACATGGTTAAAATATATCTAACAAAATTTTGATCACAAAAAATAATATGTTAAAGGCCCCAAAACCTTTCAGGTCTCTGAATGGCTTCAACTTTATGTTCAGGGTTCTTTCACATTTCACAATATAAAAATTAAAGATAGATAAGTATGCATATTAGGGCATATTACAATATTTGGAAACTCTCTCTAATTTTTCTTTTTTAAAATGTACTTTTTAGTACCTGCATATGAAATTAAACCAATTTCAAATTTTGACAATAATTTTTTCAGCAAAATAATAACTTCTAAAGACAGGTACAAACACCAATGTCCCCTCACAAGTATCCCCTTATGTCTACACATCCTCTTCTCTCGTGACATTCCATGCCAAGCAGAGAGACTGGCCTGGGTCATCAGGCTATACTTGCCGCCAACCCAAATTAGAACATGCTGGGGATGGCAATTTTTTAGAAAAAACGGTTATCAAAAACCATTTTTTTACAATGCCGGTAAAACAGAACTGGTTTACCACGAAACCGGTTTTTCAATTTAAAAAAAGTTTTGAATCTAATTAAAACAATTTACATAGTTAATTCAAATAGTCAATTAAAAAAGTTTAAAGTGTTTTGTTGGAAACTAAGTTCTAGGTTTTCTTCTTAATTCTTACTTTCTTATTATTTTAAATTAAAATGTTTATTATTCCGGAATTTCTAATCGTTTTGAGTATTTTTTTATTCTACTTTGCATTATTGAATCTCTATTTAATTTTTAATTCCTCCCATTTGATATCCATGCCATTAACATAGCGAAAAACTTTTTTTTTAAATTATGTAATTTGAAAAATAAATTGCAGTTTTCAAATCATTTTACCCTCAGAAAACCGGTTTCTCGTTTTAGACCGGCCTCATGAAAAAAAGTTTTTTTGGTCAAAACCGAGGGGGAAAAACGGTCTCGTTTTCCAATCCCTAAAGTGTAACATAAGGGTGGCGGGAACTATAGAGTAGATGGGCTTGCACAGACTGCATATTAGGGTAAAAGTGCAATATTTAATTACCTTCTCCAAGCTTTTTTTTAAATGTACTTTTAAGGACCTGCCCAAGAAATCAAACAAACGTCAAGTCCTTTACAATAACTTTTTCCAAAAGACATAATAAATTTCTAAAGACAGTACAAACACCAACGCCCCCTACTGGTACACACGCTTTTCCTAACCATCCTCTTCTCCCCTGACGTTCCACGGGGGCTGAGCCTGGGTCCGGACTATCAGACTGGTCATGATGCAGAAGAAGGAGTAGTTGGGCTTGCGCAGTCGGAACCGGCACACCGGGCAAGAGTCCGACTCCTTCAGCCAGCAGTTGATGCACTTGGAGTGGAACCGGTGGCCGCACTTGACCGTGGTCATCCGGCCCTCCGTGTCCAGGCAGATGACGCATGTGGTGGCCTCCTTCTTGGGGGAGAGGTCCTTCAGGGGCGGGGCGTCCCTCTTCCGCTTGGGGGCGGCTGGTTTGGGCTTCGGGGCGGCCGGGATTCTGGACCGAAGATTGTAGTGGTGGCGGGGGAAGGGGGGTAGGGCCCTCTTCCGCATCCTAGGGAGCCTCATGGCAGGCCGCATGGCAACGCTGACAGGTTCTGGTTGGCGAAAAAGGGAGAGGTTAGTCACAATATGGGGGGTTTTACCAAGAAACAGAGGTAAAAAAAATAATTTGAAAAAAAATAAGTGACTAAAAAAGTGAATAAAATAAATAACACAGCAGCAAACTATTGATATAATATAATTAGATCTATTAAATTACAAAGAATTTTCACCCTTATGGCATTTAGAAAACATAATTATGTTATAATTATATTAATAATTATGTTATAATTATATTAATAATTATGTTATAATTATATTAATAATTATGTTAATAACCTTGTCTTTTAATTTTATGTAATTTTTAACTGTGTTCAAGACATTGATATATTTTTATTGTCAGTCTTATACTGAGTTTAAGAAAATACGTCTGTCAAATATTTTTCTTATTGATTTGTCTCTTAGGTACAGTTTGCTGGCTTTGTTGTTTTATCTATATTCTAGGGCATTGATTTAATTATCATATTGGTGTTTGTATTTTTAATCTTGCTTCTCTTTTGGTGTTTCCTTGTAATTTTTTGTATTTGTGATCTTTATAGTTAGTCCTCTGCCTGTAAATGGACCTGTTCTATTTGGTGGTTGAAATAATAAATCCCAGAAAGTAGTCCATAGTTAATGTCCTTTAACCGGGCTGAAAATTTTCCACCCTTAAAATGTTAAAAATAGCTAAAAATTCAAGTTTTTGGTTATTTCAATCGGTTTTTGGTGTCGCACGTGTTTCAAACGCGTGGTTTATGGGAGAGAATGGGTGGGGGGCGACTTGTTGACCTTTGAAGGCTGTGGGGATTGACCGGATATCCCAATGAATTAGCGAGGGGTTGAAAGGGGGGATTTTAAAGGGACGCGTGACGAGTTAGTTTAAATTGTTGTCCTTGTAGGATTGTGGCTCTTGGGCGGATCTTCCCAATCTATTAGTGAGGGGTGGAAAGGAAAGTGATTTTTTTAAGGTTTGTAATCAAAAATGTAAAATACTAATAATAATATATAAAATAACCTGTAAAATGACATCTCATTTCAATTGTACATGTATTTCATAAGGCAAGTATCCTCAATAAACAAAAGTGCAATCAAATACACATCTAAATTTCAATTTATTTAATTTCTCCGGTTTAACCGGATTTTCGTTTAACTGGCTTACCCTCGGTCCCGTTTAATCCGGTTAAGAGGGAGTCTACTGTAATTCACATAATTTCATTAATTTGAACCCATATTTACTGAAACACAGAAATTTAGCTATTTATGGTTTTAAAAAATTCTAAGTATACGTAGGATTTGTGAATGAAAGGTTAAATGGTATAAAATAATGAAAAAGTTACTTTAGTAACTTGGGCCAATAGTGACTGCTATATTGACTAAAGAAAAAAAGTGACTTTTAATGAAAATAGTCACTTGATAAGAGCCCTTCAATAGTGATACATGTAGGGTTCAGAAGAAAAGAACCATTTTCGAGCCAGAAATGAAATTGCATGCACTAATAACTATGCGGAATTTTGGTGCAAAAAAGAAAAAGTTCAGATAATTCATGCTAGGCAGCTGCAATTAAAAAAAAAGGTAATTTTGTTTTCAAAGCTTTAACTCAAAACCTCTGTAGCACAAATTAGCTTTGTATAAACTTGGTTTGACACATATCCTAAGTTCTAAGCCCTCCAAGTCGATTGAGATGACAGATTATAGAAACTTTAGTAGGTTTAGAGTTTTGTAATTTTCTAAATTAAAATGAAATGTTTCATAAAATGAAGTTTAAGAAAAATTTGATAGCAAGAAATCAGATGTAACCCACAAGAATGTAAAATAAATTAGTACCCACTGCCAGTGATGCAAGTCAGGGTCAGGTAAATATCCATCATTTGGGTACGTATTTAAATAATTTCTATGGGTAAAATATGTTTTAAAATGTTTATTTAAACCGGTTATTCAGCTTTAAATGGTTCAGTTAAGGAACTATCTTTGCTTATTGAACCGAAGCTAAAAATCAGTTAAACTGTTTCAGGTTTTCCATCCCTGTGTCTGAAATGGTTTTTGCACATTCTCAGCTTTTACATTTTACTGAAGATATATTTATTTTTTAACTAGCTGAACTACCCGGTGTTGCACGGGTTGGAAGAAAAATAAATACCAAATCGATCCAAGTATTTGTACCATACTGCCATTTAATCTGTTTTTTTTTTTGGGATAATAAACTTATATGTTACTTTTCCCGTTCGTTATAAAGTACAGAATCCCGTTACTTATATGACCATAAAAATTCAAATTTTAAAAATGCTATAAAATTAACGGATAATGCCATAGTAATTTCCCGAATAAAAACATTTTAGCTCATTTGGCATGTTTGAAAAATTTGGCGAGGAAAATATATAGCTACCAATAACACACCCATTCAGCTTTGGCGCAATGACCATCGCACAACCAACCAGCTAATAAAGAAAAAAGGTCATTTTTTGTAATAACTTGGCGAGTTTATTTGGCGAAAAAAGAAAGACATAAAATCCTAATATGCATCTGTAGTGCGATAGCCTTCAAAAAACAACATAGTTTAGTATAAGCTTCAAAATAAATTATTTGCATTTAAGATTTAAATAGATCAACCTTTAGAAATTGCCAATGCAATTGCTATTTTCGCCAAAGGTTGCTATAATACCAATTTGTCAGGGTTGGCGTAAAATTGCCGGCAACGATTCTTCAAATAAAAATTAGTTAAATATCAATTTATAGCTTAATCGTAAATGATAAAAATATAAAATGTTTAGCTTATGACCTTGGCGATCAAGTTTATAAAAACCAACAACAACGTTAGGGATTATAAAAATTGGTAGCGCTTTTTGAGATCCGCTGTCGTTGGAGGAAACCTTCCAGTTTATATAGACGTCCATGATAATTATTTATTAAAATATCGAGTTAAAAATAATATATATTGCGTTGATACAGATTAAAGAATGATATTAAATGAAAGTTTACTACTTAAAATGATAGTAACTAAATCTTTAAAATGAAAATAATAATAATATATTAGTAAGTTTTGAAGAATAAAGTATTTTCTTTTTTACATTTAAACTATTTTTGAAAAAGTTTATTTTAATTTCATCTACTGAATGGCAACGCGAAAGAAAAATGTTCATCGGATTTGAGCCAAAGTGGTGTAGTTTTTCCAGAAAATTCGAATTTTCTCTAAAAATAGAACATTTTGAGCTCTGAAAGTTCTTATTTTGTAACTCAAGTATGAACTACGCATTTGAGCCAAGTTACGAGTCAAACAAATGTCTAGTTTGTGAGTTTCGGAGAGACATACATACACACACACAAAACTTCATTTTTATTATTATAGATAACCTTCTGTTGCAAGGCTAAAAAAACAGCATGTCATCGACGGGCAAAAATTCCCAGAGGACAAGACATTTTTCGAAACCGACATCCTCGTGGACAGCCATATGCCCATAAAAGTTTGACAAACAATTTATTATTATTTTTGATCTTAAAAGAGTCTAGTACTTCACTTCTAAAATTACCCTCTAATCTAGAAAACCTGTTAATTCTTTTGTCATACCAAATGTGCATGCTTACGAAATCGGGTAAAACAAAAAAAAGTTTGTGTGCTTGTGCATTTTGAACTTTTAATGAAGCAATTAACAATCAAGTATAAAGCACATTACATCCAAACAAGAAAAGTTAAACATAATTAAGAATGAACATATACCTTTAAATGGAAAAGCCTTTTCGTAGAAACCTCCAAATGATTGGCTTGAACATGGAACTGGCGCACGCCCCATTATTTTCATTTAAAAAACGTAGTACCCTTGGATAAATTGACATTCTAAATAATACTCACCTTTGTAATTCCATATTATTTTATAAAAGAAATATTCCGACCCGGTTTCACAACAGTTAGGGAGCTGGCCTTTGGAGCTTAAGAGTTCAGGTTCAAATCCCAGTAAGGCATGGATGTTTGCGTCCATCAATAAATGTTGTTATTTGTCTATTGTGTTTGTGTCATTTATATGTGTGTCTCGTGTGCCTGTGTCATTTCTGGGGTTAAGTACAATAGACTTGAGGCCACAGTGCTTGGCAAACTTACCCCCCTTCACCAGGAAAATCAGGGGGTTCAGTACCCTAAAATCAGTGAAAAAATCAAAGCAAAAATTATTGGCTTAAAATACTATTACAACCTTTATTAATAATGTCACAAAGTACCAAGACGATTGGAAAAATATTTTTAACATTAAAAGCCATTTTAATGTCATGGCTTCGTAAGGAAATGGGTGAACAATAAAAACTTCAAACGCGTTTTTCTCAGAACTTGATTTTTTGAACTTCAATTTCCCTTTTCTCAAAAACTATGCCATGTTTTCTCGTATTTTTTTTATATGATGTAATACATAGTATTGATTAATCTGAGGTTATAAACAGGGTTGGATAATATAGATGAACGCACGAACGCTGTTCGCGGAAAATATTGTACTTTTGCAGAAAATTTCAGGTTGTTATTAAAAAATAATTATCTGTTGCAATATTTAAAAAATAGATACATGACTTTGCCCATAGGGATTACAGATTTTGTCCTTTTGCGTAAAATACGAAAAAATATCCACGGAAAGTTGACGGTCATTATTGATACAATTTGCGTTTTTATAATGTATAATAAATCCACGATAGCCTACGGATTACAAAAGTTATTAATTTTTATTAATATTTTTTGCAGCAAATATTTACTCCAAATCTTGTGTACGCAGCAAGTTTTTTTTAACTCTTCATTTTATCTAACTCTGGTTATAAATTTTAATAAAACTAAAGTGAAAAAAATTTTATTGGTAAAAAAAGTGAAAAATTTCATGATTTTTTGGGTACTTTCAGCACACACAGAAAATTTTAGGATGATCTGATCAGTAGTTATTGTGAAAAGGTACATTGTAATTGGCCAATTTAACATTACCGATATACAACATACCGAACCCCCTTAAATTAACTAGGTATTTCTTTTATAAATGTATAATAATATAGTAATAACTGATTCATTGTGTAACTGCTTGTAATAAATAAGAAAAAATTATATTTTTATTTATTTAGAAGTGATTTTTATATTTAAAGTTTGACGGATTAGTTTCAAATGAGGACAGGTAAATTGTTGAACAAGCCGTTCTCGGGGACGGGTAAAATTTCTGAGTTTTTCAAGCTCTGTTCTGTCGAATATTTTCATAAACTTACCCAATTATATAAATAACATTTTAAATAACTTAAAGCATGGGGGAAAAACTCGAGAACCTTATAAATACCCAGCTATTAAGCCAGGGAAGCCATGTTTAAAACAAGTAAAAAATTTCGAAACGGAACTCGTGTAGGATCAGGGTTGCCACAACGTAATGGGACAATATTATATATAATCCATATATTCAGTTCCAGGGAATGTTTGCCAAAACTAGCATCTTACTATCCATTATTGGGGACTTTTGTTGGTGGTACGAGTCAAAGAGAGTCAAAGAGTCAATAGTGTTATGATCTCATTTTTTTTGCAAAACTTGTCAAACCTTTGGATTTAATAAAAAAAAGTTACTCAATCAATCAACTTATATTTTTTCAGTTTGTCAATGGCAGGGATATCCCTAAAAAATATTCCCTGAAATATGCTGTCATCATATAGATAGTGTGTAATTGAACTCAGAGTTTTTCTTAGATTAAGGTCAGCTGGGTGTGATTAAGTTTGTTGGTTAGACTTCTTTCTGTTAAACCCCTGTTTACAGTTGAACCTGTTAACACGAACTCGCCTTCATACAACGCTATGTTTTAAGATGAACTGAAAGCATTTAATTGGCAAAAAAGCTGTGAGCTAATGCATAAAAAATCTTAGTGTGAAATCCCTTTCAAAAAAACCCTGTTCACCTGAATAAAAAATTCAGGATTTGAACTTTTTTCTTCTTAGTATTCAAAATTTAGAAGAACAATTTAAACTAAACATTCACAAAAATTAATTTTTGAAAATTAAGCTTAATTTTTCTTTAGTATGTACTAGACCAAATGAATTTTATTATTTGAATTACTAATTGTATAAATAATTATTAGTGGAATGTAAAAACAGTTTTAAGGTTGACACGAAAAATCTCAGTGCTTCGAGTTTGTGTTAGCAGGGTTTACACGTAATAAATGCGGAAAGACCATGGCACTTAGTACCCAGGTCAGTGCTGTATTCGTAAAATTTGCACAGGAACTGTGGCTTGATAAAAAAAAATGATAGGGTATACTCTTGATACGAGTTGGTACTTGGTAATAAAATTTACAAAAATGCATAAACTGTAATTCAAGATATAGAAATAAAAATTGGTTTAAGCTGCACATAAATTAAACAGATCTTTCTCGCCCCCATACTGCTTTTGATCGGACATCAGTCGCTGCCCAATGGTTTTCCAACCATGATCTCGCATACCTCTTTGTTACAAACAGATCAAGTGGTGGTCCATTAGCATTAATGAACATTAAACTTAGCATTAGAAACTAGTAACGATGCCCTCAAAAGTTATGATGTTCATTAAACTGAAGACCCGTTCACACTGTTGTTGAGCAGGGCAAAGTTGATACTGTCATTAGCAGATGTTTTAGATCGCCTGGCAAAGATTTTGGATTTTCAGAGAAATCTTGCAAGCTGTGGATTGCTTGCCCCTCATGATGAGATTTATGATTTTTTGAAAATTACAATAAAGTGTCGAACTCATTAAAAAAAAGTTAAAGGCATACGCTATTTGGGGAAATAACACAGGGTATACTATATTTTTTCAAATAAACCACAGGGTATACTCTGTATACCCCCCAATACAGCCCTGACCCAGGTATATCAAACTAAAACAAAACTAAACTAGGGTTAATGGTAATATGATAAGAGTTTAATTCGAATATCTGAATAAACATAATATTTTGGCACTCCGCCAATTTTTTGAAAATGCTTCGAAAAGCACTCTTGTATTAAAATTAACCATAAAATAACTATTTCAAAACATTTTAATATTTTAAAATACTTTATATCATTTGAAATCTTGCATACAAGGAACTATATTTTTCTTTTAAGACAGTAGCAAAGGTTTTAATTAATAACCGCTCAGTAAAACAACTATTAAAGCACATTTTCTTTAAGAAAATATAGCCAATTTTGCACTGTTAAATATTTCATGTACATGTTTGATGATAATTTGGCAAACAGTTTGTTATGATTGCAACTAACTCTCCGAGAATGACTGGAGATAAACATAATTTTAACAGAAAGATGAATTATAAAATGATATTTTCATTGTTGTTGCTAAAAATGGTAAATTTCCAGGATCTGGTGCAGCTTGGCGCTTGTCGAAAAACAACAAATTCTTGGCGAAATTCGCGAGCTTTGTCATTGCCAGATTCCTTTACGCCGATGCAACCCTAGTTTCTTTCATCAATCTCTAAGGTTAATGGATCGCGGAAAGCTACGGGAGAGTTGGAAGTCATTTTTTTCTCCCAGGTCAAACCCAAACATCCAGTCTAGTTGGAATTAACGTCGCAATAGAGCTGCACGATTGGCAATCCACTTTGGTTTGAATTAACGCCGTACTAAAGCTACACAAGTGGCTATCCATTCTAACTCTATGAGCTATCCCGTACTCAGTTTAGTTTCGTTTTAATTTTCGTCGCTTTAGAGCTACGCGAGTGGCAATCCAGTACGCACCCGTTTGGGGCCCCGGGCAATTTTTTTTTCTCTAAAAAAACATCAGTATCGAACATCGGGCAGTATTGTAGGGCCCATTGAAAGCCGAAATACCCGTTTGGGGCCCCGGGCAATTTTTTTTTCTCTAAAAAAACATCAGTATCGAACATCGGGCAGTATTGTAGGGCCCATTGAAAGCCGAAATACCCGTTTGGGGCCCCGGGCAATTTTTTTTTCTCTAAAAAAACATCAGTATCGAACATCGGGCAGTATTGTAGGGCCCATTGAAAGCCGAAATACCCGTTTGGGGCCCCGGGCAATTTTTTTTTCTCTAAAAAAACATCAGTATCGAACATCGGGCAGTATTGTAGGGCCCATTGAAAGCCGAAATACCCGTTTGGGGCCCCGGGCAATTTTTTTTCTCTAAAAAAAACATCAGTATCGAACATCGGGCAGTATTGTAGGGCCCATTGAAAGCCGAAATACCCGTTTGGGGCCCCGGGCAATTTTTTTTCTCTAAAAAAAACATCAGTATCGAACATCGGGCAGTATTGTAGGGCCCATTGAAAGCCGAAATACCCGTTTGGGGCCCCGGGCAATTTTTTTTTCTCTAAAAAAAACATTAGTATCCAACATCAGGCAGTATTGAAGAGTCTGTTGAAAGCATAAAATTTTGTTTGGGGCCCCCGGCAGCTAGCAGACCGGCCCTCTTCGAATCGACAAAATATTCAGAATAAAAAATAACCGAAATATAATAACTCAAACCAGATATTCATAGTTAACTGTAACCGCGATTACGATGCGCGCGCAACTTTACCCACAATTCATCGCTCGCAAGTATCAACAGCGTCGTTGGTTGGACGAAAAAATAAATTAAGAACAAAATAATTCCATTGTGCGCGCACATCATCCGGGCTTCTTACCCACAATTCCGTGCAAGTATTACCAGCGCCGACAATTGGACGAAAAGATTTTTCGCCGTATCACCAAATAAAATTGTTTATCGCTTGCTACAAAAAAACGCCAAATCCCTTGGCGACAAATGCACCAGATGGTGGAAATTAACCCTAAAAATATAGCTTTAGATGATTTCAAACCAATATCTAGGTTAACGCTGAGATACACAATACCTTGTGGGTTTAACTATGCAATATACGTAAAATTTGTTTGGAAAATTTGAAAACGTGCGTGGAACATTTTTGTATTTGAACCAAGGACCTGCTCAATGAATATAGCAACGATAGTAGAAAAAAACATATGGCATTATTGGCAATAAGTAGCAAGACCACAGTAAAAAGTTTGCAATATTTTCTGCAAAAGAATGTAAGAAAATAAGGATGTATAAGCTATTTGTAAAAATAAATATATGCAAAATAGTACGTACAAATTTTGGACACTTGGAATAGCCGGTTTCGATTTGAGGATCAATAAAACATCAACAATGC
Source organism: Hylyphantes graminicola (assembly GCA_023701765.1). Taxonomy (NCBI): domain Eukaryota; kingdom Metazoa; phylum Arthropoda; class Arachnida; order Araneae; family Linyphiidae; genus Hylyphantes; species Hylyphantes graminicola. Next base: position 32,284,799 of record CM043118.1, read on the forward strand.
AATAAACAAGACGAAAAATTACTAAAGTAACTTGAAACTGAAATATGGGTTTCTAGAATTCTTTTTGTTGTTTTATAGTATTGATAAATTACTAAACTAGGAAATATATTTTATGATAACTTTTGGTTGGAATACATTTAGGACTCGCACTTTCATAACAAAGAAATTCTGAGGAAATCGTTTCCGGCTGCCTAAGTTTAACCTTCTGTAAGGAGCTTAAACGCTGTCAATTTTGTCTTGTAATGTAAAAACCCTAGTTAAGTGACGAGTTCAACCTCTCGTCAACTCGTGCTCAACAATGGGCACCTAAGAGAATTTCGAGCTACATCATACAACATTTTAAGTATTTTTTGCTTCTACGAATGCACCAGAGCATTTTGGGCGACACATTTATATCGACCTATGTTGGTTTGTTACAGAATCTGTCACTTACACAGCTTCCACACACAACAATTTACGCTCAACAGGAAACACACTAACACCTCAAAAAGAAATTCGCCAAACAGGGCCTTTGGCTAGTTCTAATTCAAACTTTTATTAGCAAAAATTAATAATTTCTTTAATCTTCTTTTGCAGATTTAATAATTAATCCTTATCGTTTGCTATTTTTTTTTTTAACTTAGAAGAATAGTGATGGATTTTTTAATAAATATCTTTTTGCAGTCACAAGTTTACATTTCGAAAAATAAATTAGTACAATTGTTGCTTTAAAAATAAAAGCGAAAATTTGCATATATTTTATGCAAATTTGCAATTTTTATGCATCTTTCTTCATTCATGTAAAATGAACCTTCAAAATAACTTCATTGTGCTATTACAACAATCCAAATTAAATTATTACACAAAAATAAATATTTTCTCAATAATTTTATTTTTATTATAAATAAAGTTTCTCGTACTTTTGATGTCATTGCAACAGAGAAAATATTGAATAAAAATGGAATTTGCATGTATTTTCAATATGTAGATTAAATTTTTAGTTATTTAAATTTTAAATAAACTTCTAATTAAAATTTTTTAATGGAATTTGGAATGTAGCCTAAACTGATTTTTTGCTTCAAAATGACGTATCCCACTTGTTTGTGAGACTTTTGGTTCTTTCTGTGAAAGTGGGTGACAGACGGACGGACGGACGTACTGCACGATTATAAAACCTTCCACTTTTTACGTTATAAACGTAGTGTGGAAGCTAAAAAAAGTGACAATCTGGTACTCATAAGAGCACGGAACAAATGTCCTTCAGCAGTCTGGCTTCAGCACAAGACATGGGGAAGAATCGCAAACCCTCCAATGAAGGAGGGTGTGATGTTTCATTCCATGGATTCGGCCGCAGACTACATGGAATAAAACTTCAAACCCTTCTCCGTCGGAGGGTTTGCGAAACTCCCAATTAACCCTGCAATTCCAGTTAATGCCAAAATCCCCATTGGGGGAAAAAAGATGTCGAGCAGGATTTTTAACCAAAATGATAGTCTGTGGCTGAATCCATGGTATGAAACATCAAATCCTCCTTCATTGGAGGGTTTGTGAAACCCCCCAATGAACCCTGCAATTCCGGTTCTGCCTGGGAGAAAATCTCCAAGAGGGAAAATTGCCGAGTTTTCATCTTCAATCCATGGATTCGATGGCTCATATAAACGCACAGTTGCGCGGAACATCTGACATTTCTTGACAACTACACTTGAGTAATTCGCCAATACAGTGTCGCAAATTCAATTCAAAATTGAATTAGCTTCGGTAAAGTTAAAAATTATTTATTTGAAAATCATTTCGAAGGAAAAAAAACTATTTAAAATAAAAAGTATTTCAATTAAAATTAATTTAATTACAATTTTTATAAAAAATTATTTAATTAGCAATTATTTAAAAATATAACTTTAATTAAAAAACATATTTTAATAGAAAAATAATATTAAAAAATCCCCCCCCCCCAAAAAAAAAAAAAAAAATTGTCTACTTGGGCAGACAAAATCTACAGACCACAGAAAAGAAGATAATACAATGATATAGTTTAAGGCTGAATCCATGGAATAAAACGTCAAACCCTCCTTTATTGGAGGGTTTGCGAAACCCCCAATGAAACCCTGCAATTCCGGTTCTGCCTGGACGAAAATCCCCAGGGGAAAATTGCGGAGTTTGCTGTTCATTCCAGGGCTCATGTAAACGCGCCTGTAATTTTTAATTTTTTTTGTTAAAATAATATTTAATTAAATATTTTTAAATAAAAAAATGTAATTTAAATTAATTTAAATTTAAATAATTTTTAATTTAAGTAGTTATTTTCATTAAAATAATTGTTAATTAAAATCGTTTTCATTATAATTATTATCAAATAAATAATTTTTAACTTCATCATCATCATCATTCATGGCGCGCCAGCCCAGGGTGGGCCAAGGCCTTCTGAACAAGTTTCTTCCAGCCACCTCTACTGGCAGCCAAACTCCTCCAATTTCTGGTTCTGAGCACCCTGCAGTCCTCCTCAACTGCATCCACCCATCTCAGCTTGGGTCTACCTCTTCTTCTTGTGCTGATGGGTTTAGCTAAGAAAATTAATTTTTAACTTCACCGAAGCTAGTTCAAATTTTTAATTGTATTTACGACGCCGTACTGGCGAATCGACAAAGTGAAATGTTTTTAAAAAAAATATTTGCATTGATGTTGTTATAATTGTTATATAAAATCGCAACCAGGTCATATAAAACTTGTTTTAAACATTTGAAACAATTAAAATTTAATGAAAACAAAACTAAAAAGCTATTTCTGGATTCATATTTAGCATGCAGACGAAAAGTTTTTTTTTTAATAAGAAGAAAGAACCTCCGATGTAATGCAAACCTACTATCATATCTTCAGATACTTTTGTTTTATTTGTTAAATTATGTTTATCTCCTGTAATTTCCAGAGAGTTAGTTGCAATCATAACAAACTGTTTGCCAAATTATCATCACATAACTCATGCACATGAAATATTTAACACTATTTTTGCAAAATTGGTTATTTCCTTAAAGAAAATGTGCTTTAATTGTTTTTTTTTTTCTGAACGATTTGTAATTTAAACCTTACTTCTGTCTCAAAAGTTACACAGCTGAAGCTGAAACCTAAGTGTGAACAAATATTAAAAAAGCTGTACGCAAATATTTTTGAGAAATCCTAGTATTTGTGTACAAATGTTGATGAAAAATCTTATGCTGGGGGATGTACATTTTACGTCACGCTCAGAAGGAGGGGGGGGGGGGGGGATTTGCGTCAACGTGACATGGAGGAGAGGAGGGGTAGTCGCTTGCTAGGAAAATCTGCTTTGCCAAAAATAAAGTTTTTGAGAAAAAAAAACTTCTCATAAGAAACACTTCATTTCAAAAAGAGGTTGGGGAGATTATTTTATTCTATGCAGCATCGTCGGCATTATAAGTGTCATATATTATACAAACCGTATCGTAACAGTGCCGGCCAGCTGGCGCAATGGTTAACGTGTTAGCCCTTGGAGCTGGTGGGCTCGGGTTCGAGTCCCGGTCATGGCATGGATGTTTGTGTCCGTTAATAAATGTTCTTATTCGTCTAAATGTTTGTGTCGTCTCTTTCTTTGTGTGTATCTTGTGCTTGTGTCATTTCTGGGGTTGAATACAATAGACCTAAGGTCGCAGTGTTCGGCGAACTTCCTCCCACCAAGAAAGTCTTAAGGGGTCTAAGGAGTCTTAAAAATGTGTAAAGAAGATACTACAAAGCACAGTTTGATCTTTCATGTCATTTTTGAACTACTGAATGTATAAGTATAATTTTTTTATATGTAATTCTACAAGATTTATTTATTATAAAACAAGTATTAAAATGTGTGAAACTTTAGCCAAAATTAAAATAAATGTTATTAAACATGAAGCTATTTGAACACATTGTGATTAGGCTTGCGCGGCAAATTGTGTGGTCAAAATTGAAAAAATGACCAAGAAAATGACTTTATATTGTACAAATATGTACAAACAAAGACTTATACCTAAATTCTCAGCTCAATTTTAATTAGAAATTATTTTAAGAACTTTTTTCTAAAAAAATTAATAAAAATTTAAAAATTTTGATTTTAAATTTCATTTAAAATAATTTCGAATTAAAAATGAGGTGAGAATTTAGGTATAAGTCCTTGTTTGCACATATTTGTACAATATAAAGTCATTTTCTTGGTCATTTTTTCAATTTTGACCTCACAATTTGCCGCGCAAGCCTAATCACAATGTGTTCAAGTACCTTCATGTTTAATATCATTTATTTTAGTTTTGGCTAAAGTTTCATAAATTTTAAAACTTGTTTTATAATAAATAAATCTTGTAGAATTACATATAAAAAAATTATACTCATTTATTGAGTAGTTCAAAAATGACATGAAAGATCAAACTATGTTTTGTAGTACCTTCTTTGCACATTTTTAAGACTCCTGTGACCCCTTAAGTCATATCGTAACAGTACTTCGTAGGCCGCCTCGGTGGCACACTCGTTAGGATTCTAGCCTTTGGAGCTGCTGGGGTCGGGTTCGAATCCCGGTCAGGCATGGATGTTTGTGACTGTCAATAAATGTTGTTATTTGTCTATGTGTTTGTGTCGTCTCTTCTCTAGTAGCATTGCTTCTCGAAATTTGCTCGATCGGTCATCGATCGATCATCAGTTTAGCGAAAACTCCCCGGTGATCGCATCCGTTATCCGAAAATGCTCGAGACGAGTTCGGCAATCGGTGATCGAAATCCTATCGAAAAAAGTCATCGATTCGATATCGGCCAAAGGTGAAAATTCAATCTACGTACGTATCATCGGAAAATTATTTCGAATCGATATCGCAATGATTAAGAATCCGAAAAATTTGGCTTGTTTTCTATTTTAGTTTGGTTTGGTTTGGTTTGAATTATCGTCGCACTAGAGCTACACGAGGGCTATTGGCGACGGGCGTCGTATTTTAGAACCACAGTCAGGTGACGAGCCACAACTGAATAGGCACCCAGCGCAACCGTTAAGAGCGACATCGTACGCAGCGTTAGGACTTTGAAGGATATTTAACGTGCACTCCCTTACACGGGGTATTATTCGTCGGACATTTTTGGCTGCAGTGGCCGTTTATAGGTCGGCAGCTATTTTGGCGATGCCCGGACCCGAACCTGGGACCTTCCGCATGCTAAGCGAGTGCTTAACCGACTGGGCTCCCCAGCCCTCTTTTCTATTTTAGTACATACATACAAATTGCGTTAAATTATTGCGAAAACTTCATATTCGAAAAATATCTTATCCCAACTGGTAATAGTTATTTTTCATTTACTTACACACACCATTTTTAATTACGTGCAAATAGATAAATATTTTTACTGTGTGAAAACTTATTTCTTTTATTTACTTCGAAATTTATTTTTTATTTTTTTTGCCACGATTAATTTTCGATAAACTTAAATTAGATAAAATAGATTTTTGAGTAAATATTATGAACCAAAAAACTTAAATACGTTAGTTACCAAGAGTTATTTTAAATTTAACATATTTCTATTAGTGTTGTTGACTTAATAAAGAAATATTTAAAAGGAATTTGCAACTTGCAAAAGAAAAATCAAATTTCTTAATCAATAACATACGACTTCATTAAGAAGCATCCTTTTCACCTCTTTATTTACACGCAAACCCACAGCAAGAGTCGATGGCCGAGTGGGTTAGAGCACGCTCTCTGGTGCAAGGTGAAAACGCGGGTCCAGAGATCGTCGGTTCGAATCCCCTGATATCCGAAATTCCAAATCCGCCTTCTAGTGTAGAAATTTTGTACTAACATGTCGTAAACTGATCGGAATTTTATCGAAAAGTGTTCGAAATTCTATCGGGCGATGAGATTTCGAATACTGCTTATCGGATTCTCATCGATTTCTTATTGACATTTGATCGGAATCTCATCGAAAAAAACTCATCGATGGATGCTCTATCGAGCGGACATTTCCGAGCAGTTATCGAGGAAACGGGCAATTTTCGATTGATATCTGATGTTCAAATTCTCATCGGCTCACCGGCGAACGATGAGTAATCGAATATCGGTCGATGAAAAATTGCTACTAGGGTTTCTTTGTGTGGCTCTTGTGCTTGTGTCATTTCTGGGGCTTATAGTCTAAGAGCTAGCAACGTTTTTGAGAGAGAATTTCAGGTTGGCCAGTCTTAAGATATGATATCTCTCTCACTCTCCCGGACATCATACGGGCTATCTGGCTGGCGGTAGTGGTTGCGTTCATCAGTGCGCATCCTACTAATACAAGTAAAAAATTGATTTTTCAAATCATTTTAGGACGTTTTATTTTTTTATTATTATTTTTAGTGAACTTTTTGCAACATAAATCTATTATTGCCAGGCATTTTTATTGTTTAAGCTGTGCCAGACGCTAATTTTGATTTTAAAAGCTCAAGTGTTGCCCAAATTATCAGCTCATTACAAGTATTGCCACATGGTATTGCGCAATGAATGACGATGACGTAATTACAATGATCGGCGAATTCACACCTGAGCTGGTAATTTGGGCAACACTTGAGCTTTCAAAATCAAAATTAGCGTCTGGCACAGCTTAAACAACAATAAAAATGTCTGGCAATAATACATTTATGTTGCAAAAAGTTCGCTAAAAATAACAATAAAAAAATAAAACGTCCTAAAATGATTTGAAAAATCAATTTTTTACTTGTATTAGTAGGATGCGCACTGAGGAACGCAACCACTACCGCCAGCCAGATAGCCCTTATGATGTCCGGGAGAGTGAGAGAGATAGCATATCTTAAAACTGGCCCACCTGAAATGCTTGTTTTTCCGACGTTGCTAGCTCTCGTACTATTAGTACAATAGACTTAAAGTCGCAGTGCTTGGCGATCTTGCCCCCCACCAAGAAAGTCATAAGTCAACAGTACTTCGTAACACGCAAAATTGCGACACGATCTTCACCAATTAGAGGACTGGCAGCTACCTGGACAAACACCAAAAGACCCAGAACTGGGCAGTTCCGATTTCTTTTCAGACCCAATTTTGTAGAACACATTAGCGAATATCTAGTTAGACTTTGGACAACGGAAATGTAAATACAATGTTGGTATTTTCCCTATGAATAAATTATTTAACAAAGATAAATTTTATTTTTTTTATTTCCAAATTAATTTTTTTCATTTTTTTTCAAATTGCAGAAGCAAATTGAAATATTAAAATTAACATTTTCTTTAGGGGGGGGGGGGGGGGGGCATGCAACAACGTGACGAAATTTTAGGGGGTAGTTTCGATCAAACGTTACGTAGCGTGATTGAGGGTCAAAAAAGTCCAAAATTTTGCATGACGTAATTTATGTACGTATCCCCCTGAAAAAATCTTTTAAAAGTTATTCCGGCAGTGTTTGATAGCTTTTACAATAATTTCAAAATTATTGACCTCACAAAGAAAATAAAGACAGTTTTAGAGTTTCTAAGTCATGTGTTTTATTATAAGATTTATAAAAATTCGACCACTTTGCACTGTATTGTACTTTAATAACTTTTTCTTCTTTAAAATCTGTCGGGTAAAATATTTTATATATCATGGGGTTAAAAAATTAATAAATAAATAAAAAAATATCTGCAATAATCATTTTTCGAAATTTATACATACTTTATGATTTAGATTTTTTTTAAGAGTGAGATTATTGCATGGGAAATAATTGTCAGAATAAATCGACTAACAAGAGCTTTCGTCCATTAATTACCAGTATAGTGCTGTTTAGAAATGCAATTATGTATTTTCATTCTATATAGATTTACAAATAGCGATTTTTGAGACACTTTGAATCTTTAAAAAAATATTTTTGTGTTTTGTTACTCTTAAAAAAATCACCATAATATGCAAGATCAATATTTAATAATAATCCAAACACTTTGAACTTTTAAGCTAAAAAGAAACCAATACACATTCATATATTTTAATAAAAGGCAATGATCTTTTAGATTATGTATTGTATCCAAAAAGGTCCAAGTCAGGCTTGGCAGGTATTTGTATTTCACATCTTTCGCCTTCATAGTTTTCAGGGCACCTAAAATTCAAAAACATAAAAATTAATTATTTACCATTAGGCTCAGAAGACATCTTGAAAGTTAAACAAGTAGAGTTATAACATTTAACACTTAGTCCCCACTTCCACAAAACTTTTGTTACACGCAGGAAAAAAAGCTCGCAATACAATAATTATTCTACATTAAACATTTACACACAAAATTTCACTAGTTTCATTAATTTTTTTTCGAAAATTCACTAATTATTTATTATCGTTTGTTAACTTAATTTATTTTGAAAAATAAATATGCCAGGCTTCTCCTGAGCATAGCCTTAAATGCTTGAATTTCTCGATTTCCCGATACTCTAAAAGAGACCCGCATTTGTTTCTGGAATCTTGGAGATTCTTGGTTTTATGGAAATGTAAATGAAGAATTACGTCTGCTTTTTAAAAATGGCAACGAAAAATCAAAGAAAGTTGCAACGTTTTTCTTTATTTCAGCGTTTTACCTTGTTCCCTTAACAACTTGTAATTTTACTATTTGATATATCGTTATACAGTAGACGCCGCTTAATGTTATCACATCGGGACGAACGTGATTTGATTAGGGTAAGGTGGGGTAAGTGGGCCATTGGGGCAAGTGGGCCATCCCCCCTGGCATTTCCCGAATTATGGACGTAAAAAAAATCTGTTACAATATTTTAACGTATTTACCCCAATAGATGCAGGAAATATTATGGCATCATTTTAATTTAAGTATGTAACAAGGTACAATCCTTTTTGTGAAAAATTTTAAAATTGCATCTTTTCGTAATTCACGCCATCATACTATTTTTTTATTATTTTCCAAACGGTTCATGATACAAAACAAAATGTTATATATTTTGAAAGTGTATAAAACATAGTATCTTTTTGTAGTGTCATGTACTTGTAATGTTGATAAGGTTAAAAGAAAATTGAGGTGGCCCATTTGCCCCGCGCTTGGGGTAAGTGGGCCATCACAATGGCGGGGTAAGTGGGCCAGGGGTGGCCCACTTGCCCCAACTCTCTAATATACTTAAAAAAAAAGTCATATTCAGTGATTCATAGGATTAGTCATATTCACTATTCATAGTCTTATTCATTGACATAGGCCAGTTTAAAATCTGTAGCCCTAACATATTTTTTACACTACATGCAAAAATGACAAGATGAAAATTAACGTATATTTTCTTTTAGTAAGCTTGCATGCCAGAAAAAGTTGCTATGGGGGAACTAGTGAAGATACATCATTTCTTTTTTTTTCTAAACACTCAAAAAATCATGTAGATTATTCCACTTGCCCCACCATATCTCTACCAGTTATGTGTAAAAATATATTAGGAGGGTGGCCCACTTGTCCCACTTTGCGGGGCAAGTGGGCCACTCGGATAACCAAAAAGAAAAACATATTTTTAAAATTTATTTTTTGCCAATTTGTGTTAAGGTTGCCATGGGTACAGTAATAACATATGAGAGAATGGACCACAAAAAAAAGTTATTAGACCGATTATATCCAGTGGTATGAGGGTCTAAAGTAGAATTATGCCAAAAAGGTGGCCCACTTACCCCACCTTACCCTACAATACACGTTTACAAAAAAGTTTTAACTAAAAAATGATTTTTTTACATACGTATTAAAACAAAAATTAATTTTAAATTCGGATTTGTTGCCGTAAAACTCTAAAGTATTTAATAGAAATTAATTCACACCATAGAAAAATAATTACTAATTTTATATTACACATTTAATGATGAACTGCAGAAAACAATACAAAATACAAAAGGTTAATTATTAACTGAAAAAGAAATCATCAATTGCTTAGCATTCTTTTGAAGCAAGTCATTTACGAATCGCTCATAATCATAATGTTTATGAAAGTGTTCCGCGTCCGCTTTGTTTTGCACACCTAGACGTAAGATTCGAAGTGCCTCCCTCATCTGAGCAGGCATCATCTCATCATCGGCATCAGAACGAAGCCTGATCTTTGACACATACGGCTTCGCAAATGTCTTCACCAGTTAAAGGAGTAGAAGTCGCAACCTACTCGTCGATCTCCATCCATGCTTCAAAATCCTCAGCATTCGTATCGGGCCGGGGATTGAAAACGTCTTCCATTTCTTTCATCACTAACAATAAACTAATAACAATAAACGAACATTTGATTACAGTAAACGATGCTTTTTTTTAATGTATTTTGATAAAAGCGACCGGGACTAAGCGATTTTGATAATATTAAACGATTGATAACATTAACCGTGATCACATTAAGCGACGTCTACTACTAAATATGTGTGTCATTGCGTCTGTCAATGTGCCATTGCGTAAAATGTAATGCCGCTTTTCAGTGATTGTTTTCACATTTCGGTTTAATCTACAAAATGATTCAAAAATAATGAAACTCGATTAATGATATGTAGTATTAAGAATTGTAATATAATTTTTGGATTCCCCTGTACCATAAATGATCGAATTTTTTTTAAAAATGTAACAATGATTTTTGCTAGCATCATTACATTTAGTCATTCATTATTATTATCATCATTACATTTAATGAAAAACTAAATTTACGTGTTCCACGTCGTGGATGACAGCAGTTCCAAAGGTTAATTGTTTTCAATAATACTTTTGTTTTGGTATTCGAAAATGAGCTTTCTAAGAAAACTTTACTAAAGTCTTTTGAATGCCAACAGTGACATCGCAGTACGTTGAAAAATGAAAACAAGAGCATTACGCTTTATATTACCTGAATTAGTCCCATTAGAAGCATATTTAATTTATGTCTTTTATTGTACAATAAAACGTAAAAGATTCCCTTATTGTGACAAACTTAGCGAAATCCTGAAGTATTTAAGGATACTGTACTTATTTCAGTTTGTTTGTACAATATTAAAAATTTCAAAATCGGTAGAAATAACAAAATTCATAAATTCTTAGACCTTGAAACATTTGACAAAATTCTAATCCGGAGCCGTGATCCATATTTGGTTGGTTGGTATACATATATTTTCAGGCTTGTGTGCTTGCTCAGAGAGCCGCTTATAAACCTTCGTCAAGTAAGACAGTCACAACACACACACACACTCACATGCACACATATATGTAGCTGAAATCTATCGCGCGCCACCTCCATAATTTAGACATGTCCCCACTGAACTGCATGTCCCTGAAGGGGAGGGAAATAGTCTCCAGGAACCTGTACCCGTGGGAAACTGCCTAATGACCACCCACAGGACTTTCGGACCCAACAGATTTAACGAGCACATACTCCGCATATAATCGGTGAGTTTTCAGCGACCAGGACTCGATCGCGGGACCTTCCGATCCGTAGATCGAGACACTGACCACAGGGCGCCTCACAGCCCCGTGATCCAAAATTTGTCATCAGTAAGTATGAATACAAATGAAGAGTACACGGGAAAAACCGATTGATTTTGTAGAGAAGTTTCCTTAGCAGGCTACTTTGGCGATGATAGCGAGTGATCGCCGAAACTTGTGTAAGGAAACCAGTTCCTACCACATGGATCATAGTTAAAGTAATAGAGTGGCAGATCACGTGATCTCCAATGCTAACTACGGGACGTGCAAGGAGCTCCCAGAAGAGTCCCAATGAAGCCAGTATTGTAGGTCACGTGATATTCCACTCTAATACTTTAACTACTATCTCTGTGGTTCCTAGCTATCAAGATTCAGGCAATTGACGATCCCGAAGCTTGGACCAAGCGAAGAAGAAAGAGAGAAACCGGTTTCTGGCGCCAATGTCAGCCAAGCAGACAATGCGGGCGTCCACCTAATAAATCAATCGGTTCTTCCCGTGTACTCTTCAAATATTATAACAAAAGTTATACTTACAAGCAATAAAATAATTCCCCATCTCGTAAAACTACACATTCGGCGTTGTGGAAGCAGTAGTCTTCAGGACACGAGGGAACTGTTGTTGTGACTGGGCCAGGGAGTTTTAATTCGCAAGTGGTGTTGTTCTTCATTACGTAGAGGTTGTCGCATTTGCAAGTGTAGCCAGAGCTATTGGGCAAGCAGAGTTGTTGACAGCGATTGTGGTCGCAATGATTCGCACCTAGAAATATAATTATTGAATGATATTTCTTCAAATCGGCTTAAGTGCAACTTTTGTAAGGTTGAAATATTCCTGTTGTATATTAACCTATCTAAAGGTTGCTAGATATTAAAAGCAACTCTTAAGTATATAACTGTAAAATTTAAGGTTATTTCATAAAAATGGCAGGTACGTACTAACGTAAAATGTATAGAATTTTATTCCAATTTTCTTTTAATGTACTTTTTTCTAGATTAAGTATTTTGCTGTTTAAGTTTAGAAGATTAAAGCAACCATTTAAAAGAGTCTGAAAATATTATAATTAAATGTTGTCAAAAATTACCTTTAGGTTGTTTTACTTTATGGACCACCATAAGAACCTCAGCCTTCACATTGCCTCTGTGGATATGTGTGCAGTTTTGACCACTAAATTTATCGCATCTAATTAGACTATCAGTTCCCCAATCGGACCAGTATACGTAGTCTTCAAACATGGTCATGCTGAATGGATAGTACATGCCTTCGGCAACAACAGTTCTCCTGCAAGAAATTTCGAATAAGATTATTAGTCTTTCTTTCATGCTCGTAAAATAAAAAAGTTGGTTTGTACGAATCTGTCTCTTAAACCCGCTTCCACACAACATTTGTTGTCAACAGGACAAAAGGCCCCAAACACAGTATTAATTCTATACTATATATTTACATGCTAAATTGGCTATTTTCATTAATTTTTTTTCGAAAATTTAATAATATCGCTTGCTAAATTAATTAATATTTCAAAGAATAAATTTGCAATATTCATCGCCTTTAAATGGAAGCAAAACATTTCATTATCAATATAAAAGCAAACAATCTCTTTGTGAAATATATATGACGCCATTTTAAACTGATTGATGTCACACAAAAAATCTTTAAAATTATTATTTAAAAGAAATTTATTATTTAAAAAAAGAAAAGTTTTTCGAGCGATTGCAGAACATGGCAATGCTGATTTAATTCTAATAAAAATTTCTTCTTGTGTTTCTTAAATGATAATTAATTTTTACACTGTTTTTAATATCTGAAGTACTTCGAATCGGAAATGTTTTCTGATAGTTTCAATGTCTTCTAATTTCGATCCGGTGAATTTTTTGACGCATCACACTTTAATGTTCCTGTTTCTAAGCCGCGGCGGTAGCTTTGCCACTGGCAGGGTTACCCCAGAAACATTAAATAGAATGGAATGCGCATTCAATAGTAAATCAGCTTAACATACATCGCCAAGAGGTGAAAGGCTGCTACTTATAGCAACTTATCGCTACCGTTTCGTTACGAACTATTCCAAATTGTTGCCAGACCTGAATATCAGCTGGCAAACAGAAATGGTAACTCACATCTATTTCCAAGTCACTTCGTTCACCAAAACCATTGCGCGGATTTTAATTTGTTTGCAGACGATAATTTAGATTTTTGCTGCTGTGTTCAATAATAAATATTTGCTTCCATTCGTTTTATCTTTGTTGGATGCTTAATTTTTGTGCCGTTTATAAAATGTAAACAGAAATTAAAAAGGTCTGTGATACTGCTTCATAGGTAAGATTGTTTAGATTGGCATATCTATCGTAATTTTATTCCTACAAACCTATAATTTGAATTGAGTAAATTATTCTATAAGCTCTTTTCAAGTTCAGGAATTATTTTCTTGATAAAAATATTGTGTAAAAATTATAATTAGCTTTGTGCGACACATGCATTGATCAGATCAAAGATTAAAAAAAAAAGAATGTTCAGTTTTTTTGAAAATAAAAATAGCTGCATTAAGATGCCAAAAGTATCTTTCACCGAAATTGCAATTCATCTTTGTTTCTTTCCCCATTTATTTTTTAAACATCTAGATTGTCGGCCTCATATGTTCAAGTTGTTGTGGAAAACTTGTCAAATAGTAAACTTGATATCGTCAGGTCGCAGTCATGTGACTGCGACCCGAAGATGATGAGGACACTTTAGGTTTTCTAATGCAGTCCATTCTATTTAATGTCTTTGGGTCACCAAGTCGGAGGGGAGACACCAGACCAAGAGGAACACTCTGGTCCTCCAGGTTGGGGGTCTGAACCGATTAATATAATACCTTCCACTATTTACGCCATTCACGTCATGTTGAAGATAAAAATTACGGATAAAAAATTAAATTTACCTCTTCAATCCATGGAAATCTGCACATTCCATGACATTTGGTTGTGCATCGGTCCAGTACAGCATTTTGAGATCGTGATCAACTGTCACTGCTGATGGCCAAATTATTCTGTCAGAAACTATCTTCATACGATGAGAACCATCCAGTTCTGCTCTTTCTATTCTGCCAGACTCCCGATATGCTAACTCCCAAACAGACCAAAACATCAATCTGCAAACATTAGTTCAACTATTACAATTTGAAATCACAAAGACTCCACGTTATAAATTATTCGACAAGAATTTGAAATAAAATCTGAAGGACTCTTGTAATAAGTGTACATTGCAAATCCCTGAACGCACAGTTCAGCTCTTTCTATGACGCTAGACCCCGAATCAAGAATATTCTCCCAGACTGATCTGAACAACAAGCTGCCAACATATTAGTTGATCTATTAAAATTCATAAAAATGCAAAATCTGCACGTTAGAAAACATATTTTCCGGTCCGTTTCTATTAAATATGTGGAAAAAAAAATCGAAGAACTTGAGTTTAATTGTGATTTTTTTTTAAATGGATTAATTTGAACAAGGACGTGATAGTCGATACCATCAAATTTCTTTAAACTTTCAAGATGTGTTCGTAGTACTAAGATAAGACTTGTTTGACCTTGATAGTTACGGTTAGGCAGTACTCTATTACATTCACTGAATTATAGCCAGGTATTTAATTTCCTCCTTCCTCCTGGACACAATTTAAATTTAACATTACCGAAATTAAGTCAAATGTACATAATTGAACAAATCATTAATCGTTATTGAGTAATTTGTATTTAAGGGGTCATGGGAGTCATAGGAGTCTTAAAAATGTGCAAAGAAGGTACTACAAAGCACAGTTTGATCTATCATGTAATTTTTTAACTACTCAGCATTTTAGTATAATTTTTTATATGTAATTCTACAAGGAGTTATTTAATATAAAACAAATTTTAAAATTTATAAAACTTTAGCCAAAACTAAAATAAATGATGTTAAACATAAAGCTATTTGAACACATTGTGATTAGGCTTGCGCGGAAAATTTTGAGATCAAAATTGAAAAAATGACCAAGAAAATGACTTTATATTGTACAAATATGTACAAACAAAGACTTATACCTAAATTCTCAGCTCAATTTAAATTAGAAATTATTTTAAGAACTGTTTTTTTTTAAAATTAATATATTTTTTTTTAATTTTGATTTTAATTTTTTCTTTAAATAATTTCTAAATAAAATTGAGCTGAGAATTTAGGTATAAGTCTTTGTTTGTACATATTTGTACAATATAAAGTCCTTTTCCTGGTAATTTTTCAATTTTGACCTCAAAATTTGCCACGCAAGCCTAATCCCAATGTTTTCAAATAGCTTTATGTTTAATATCATTTATTTTAGTTTTGGCTAAAGTTTCATAAATTTTAAAATTTGTTTTATAATAAATAAATCCTGTTAACTTACATATAAAAAATTATACTTATATATTGAGTAGTTCAAAATTAAAATGCAATGAAGCGCTCTTTAGGTGGTCCGAAGCATTTCATTTTAAGCTTTTAGTGGCTATTTTTAAAAGCAAAATTGAACTATTAAAAAAGGATTGTCAGTTTCATAGAACTAATGCATTAGTTTTGAAATCACAACTTCTGCAGAAGTATTGCTTTCCCATGTAAGCCTCTTTCCCCAGGTATGGGAATCAAAGTAACATCAAGTTAAAACAAAATTGAAAAGAAAATAACACCCGGTTATTTAATTATTAGTTGATAAAGTTTTAAAAACAGTATTGCATTCTGCTGCACATTTTTGGTATTTTAAAAATTAAAAATTATATAATTAAATATCTAGATAACATTTTCGTTTCAAATTTGTTTCATTTCGATGTTGTGTTGATTTCCAAACGTTGAGAAAAAGGGCTAACCAAAGAGTTCTATAGCAGGGTACAGTAACGACTCGTACTGAGCTGCCATCTGCAGCCATGGCTCACTACGGAGCCTGAATAGAGTGGCAAAAGTGCTAGTTATTCTATAAATTTGATACTGAGAAAGGAAGTACACGCAGGGCTAAGGCGAGAATCCAACCAGCACCCGTTACAGCGTGCGGACTGTTAGCGTTATGGCCTGCGATCCAAACCACTCTGCCATTGGGCCACACATGCCACCCTATATTGTTTCCGTGTTGGTCCATGGTGTGTTGCCAGGTTCAGTCTCTACCATACTATAGAACTCTTTGGGGCTAACATGGCAAAGCAATACTTCTGCGGAAGTTATGATTCCAAAACAAAGGCATTAGCTCTTTGGGATTAAAAGGGACTCTTTAAGTAAGACAAGTTGAAAAACATACCCTGTTGTTGGGGAAATATCAAAGCTGTTAATATGTTTTGCAGCATTATTAATAACAGTGGTGCAGAATCGACCATCTCTTCTGCAGCTAACTATGCTACCATCGTCATTTGTATAGTAAATGATTTTGGCAATCCAGTTCCATCGAAGGAAATGTGGTCTCACATCAGTAGTCAAAAGTTCGTCTTGTTTATTTGTTTCAACGTTGTAGCTATATATGGCACCCTATATTAAAAAAAGAAAAGAAAAATCAAGTAGTGTTTGTCCACTGTAATATGTAGGCCTCTGGATTGTTGGTAAACATACGTTTATTTTCGTAATAAAATGACGAAATAGTTTTAATAGGTTAGCTAATAACATATCTTTTTGGTGAAAAAAATTAAAGTTTAGATAAAGATAGTGACAGTAAGTATGGAAAAAGTATGCAAAATGCTTTGATGACTTGAAAGAAAAGTATTACGGTACACCTTTTCGCGCCTTCATAGCGTATCTAATATAGTTAGGTGGTAAACAAGGCGGAACTAAATATCAAAAACGTTTTGGACAATCTTCTGTCCTTAAAAAAAATCTATAAACAGATTGGTCCATTTAATGAAGTAGTTACCAAATCGAAAGCTAAATTTCTGTAAATGTGAACTAACATATACTCTAAAATATATTTACTGAAAACCATTAGGGACAGTATTTATTCATAAATGGTGTTACCTTAACACGTACTACTTGTCATGAAAAGCATTTTATATATCTTTTAGTAGTTTACAAAGTTTTTTTTATAAAAGAGAAATTAAAAAAAATTCAGAAATAACGCAGGTGTGTACAAACAATTTCGACAACTGCCACGGATATAGTCGGTCCGATAACAAAACAACACATGTACAGCTGTGCATAAAAAGTTCCCACCATGGATTATTTTGGCCGTTATTCATCCATTAGTCTTTGTATCAAAATAATGTTTTATAATTGGATCGGTGAGTGCAGAAACAACGTCAGTCACAAATTTCAAATTTTTCAGGAGGGAGGAAAAACGTAATAACTCCTCCTCTATTTCTGCACTCAACACTCGAAACAAACGTCCCTGTATTTACGGAACTACTCAACAGACTAACGTAGTTTTTGCACCGAACACGCATCTTGCCTTTCTACGCTTATTTTCATTGAAAACGAGTTTTCAAATTTTTCTGACTGAAGTGGTTTCTGCACTCAACGATTCAATTATAAAAGGAACAATCTATTAGTGTAATAAGAAAAAAAAATGAAAACGAATTTTGTTTCATAAGCCAAAGGAACATAAAAATAAAATTATGATATAATTAGCCAAGTGTACCTTTGAGAAAATAGCTATACTACACTGCTCAAAACAATAAGGGGAGCACTTTCCGTACTTTTGTTAACCCCCCCCCCTTTTTTTTTTTAAGAAACCCAGTTTTTAACCCTTTCAGTTTCAACTTCTTATTTTTTATCCTAAAAATCTCAAATTTGTGAAATCGATTTATTATGCATCCAAAATGAAATAATGAAAAACAGACTGAAAAATATTAATTTTTACCTAAAATTAAAAGGAAAAATAATTCGAATATTAACTATTGAATAAATTATAACATAACGTTACTTGTAAGCAAAAGGTAAAAGGATTTTTTAAACATCTGAGAATGCAAGCGTAAAGAATTTCGGCTTAATTTATTTCATAAAATTTTTTGGGAGTAAATTTTATTTTACCATTTTTTTCATTTAATCAAAACAAACAATTATTTTAATTCTTCAAAAGACATGATTCTTCCATCAAACTATAAATAAGCGCGAGCTCAACTTAGTGAGAAAAAAATCGCAAGCTAGCTGATGATTTCAAATGGAATCATTGGGGTGAAGGATTGTTTTGAGCAGTGTAGACACTATAGGCACAATCTATTTTGGGGGGCCCTTTACGAAAAATTTTGAGTACGAATTCCAGGAATAATGATGCTATAGACCAACGTATAAAATTTTTGCTGCAATTTTATAGGTTTACTTATAAACATCGATCAAAACAATCGTGTTAGGACATTTTCTAAGCGCAAATTGAGCGAAAAAAGTGGAGTATCAGATTTTTTTTCAGTTTACTGATATTTTGGGGATTTACAGCATTTTGCAAAAAAAAAAAACCCTGAAATTTAGGGGCCCCTAAATTTTGGGGGAACTAGACCCGGGCCTAACGGGCCTTATGAAGGAGCAGGCCCTGGCAACGTATATAACAAACTTAACTCTCACCTCCTTCCAGTCAGACCAGAAGAAAAGTCCCTCCTCCACATCGTAGTCCATGCCTCTCATGTCTGCTTCATCGTCTTTCACATAGACCCTAGTTAGCCTGGTGCTGAGGTCTATTCCCTTGATCTGGTCCGGCAGCAAATAGACGAAGGAAGCGGCCCCACCATCAGCCTTGCAGCTCTTGTGGTCGTGCTCCAGAAAGTAACCATCGGCACAAGAGCACCAGAAACCACCCTCGGTGTTGTTGCAGAAGTGACTGCATCTGCCGGGAGTCTCACACTCGTCGATGTCCTCGCATGTCCTGTCGCGAGTAGATCAAGTCAAAATCTTCTGATATCGTCGTGTCGGTCAAATGGCAAAACCCACGAGTGTGCAAATTCAGGGGAATGACGGATTTTGAAATCGGTCGGGCTTATCAGTATCCAGTTTTCCTTCTCTAAGGTTTTGTACACTTGTAGTTTTGTCCTGTTCGACCTAGGAGGATGGAAAGAACAGGAGTAGTCATGTGGCCTTCGGCGTGAAGCGAAAAAGCTTTCCCCTCCCTCTTGGGAGAAAGGGACCTTTATCTACCCCACTTTTACATGGTGTTCTATGGGAGAATTTACGATTTTTCAATTTAAATGAAAAAAATGTGATCACATTATGGAAAACGAATACACATATGTATATTTCTAATAAGCTCAGTAGATATACATGTATTATTTAAAATACAATAACAAATAAACACCCAAAACTAGGCGATATTAATATTGGTTCTTCTGAAAATCTTAAAATTATTTTGTTATAACTTCATTTTTTAAAAAATCTTTTGTTAAATTTTAAAAATCTACTGTTCATCATTAAATGTTTAATATTTTTGATAAAAGAGATTTTTTTAACGAATATATATTAGAACTTGCAGTTGCATATGAAACGAACTATTAAGTTGCATATGAAATGCGAAATAAAGTAATCTTATTATTATATTTTATTCGTATTACTTGCGTATATTCTTTTTATTAAACAATTTTAATTAATGATAGCCAGTAAATGCTTAAAACTGATGTGATTACTATTTTTGATGTATACGTGTTAGTTTTAATGAAGTTAATATATTAAGTATTTTTTTTACCAATTTACAATTAATTACTGTGATACTTATGCTACCAAACCACTAATACTTGTAACATAGCTAATAAAAATATAAGGTATATACAAACAATAATTTATTTATGTTCCTGTTAATTAGTGAATACTTGTAAAATCTATTCATTGAATCGATTTTGAGTACTTCAATTATATACATTCCGTTAAATTTTTTATATTGTAAAAGTCCCTAATAAGAATCCCCTCTTGGAATTAAGTAAATAATTTAAACTATTATAGATCCAGTATAGATTTAAAATCGAATGAATATTTTTTGAATATAACTTCAATTGTAAACATTGTATCATAGAATATTATTTAAAAAAGAAAGAAATCTTTATTAGAGGATTTTCTATTTTATTCATAAAAATAGTGACAAACATAACATAAAAACCTGCAAATTAACTCTATTTAAGCAACTTTAATTGTAAAAATTCCATTTAATGTATTTTTGATTAAAAAAATTATTAGTCGATTTTTTTTATTCATAAAAATAGCTACAAGTTGATTTAGTAGCATAAGTATCGCAGTAATTATTTCAAATTAGTAAAAAAAAATACTTAATATATTACCTTTTTTAAAATAACAAGTAGACACCAAAAAAGTAATCAAATCAGTTTTATGCATTTATTGGTTATCATTAATTTAAAATTGTTTAATAAAAAGAATATACGCAAGTTATACGAATAAAATATAATAATAAGATTACTTTATTTCGCATTTCATATGCAACTTAAATAAAAGTTCTGTTATATATTCGTTAAACAATCTGTTCGATCAAAAATAATAATTTTTAATGACGAACAGCAGATTTTTAAGATTTAATAAAAGATTTTTTAAAAAAATCCAAGTTATAATTAAATAATTTTAAGATTTCCAGAGGAACCAATATTAATATCGCCTAGTTTTGGGTGTTTATTTGTAATTGTATTTTAAATAATACATATATATCTACTGAGCATATTAGAAATATACATATGTGTATTCGTTTTTCATTATGTGATAACATTTTTTTCATTTAAAACGAAAAATCGTAAATTCTCCCATAGAACCCCATGTTAACTAGGGGTAGATATTGATAACAGCCTTCCCCCGGTTCCCCTCCACCTCTGGCTTCACTCAGTTCCCGTACGTTTCAATCCGCGTGACTACTCCTGTTCTTTCCATCCTCCTAGTGTTCGACCGACAATATCGAACATGCGAGTAAAGAACAACAACAACCTAAACCCATAATTGTTGACGATAGGCAACAGCTGTTAACTGGAAAATGGGTGGCAGTTTAATACAAGGGGAAAAAAGTCGACTTAAAAACTGTTAGTCAAATTACCTTTGCAAATGATTTCCTACTAATGCGAATGATTTGCAGTTAAAATACGTTATAAAATCTAGTAAAGTAAATTTTTATGTCTTTGCAGGTAAAGAGGACGTGGGTATTGTAAAAAGGCATGGGTATTGTTATAACAGCCATGGAAGAGTCGTTTTGTAACAAACGCAAAAAAAATCTGAAAGCATTTATAGTTTTATTACCAGAGAACTTTAAAAGTGAAAACAGCTAATATGTGACCTGTTTAACCCACCTGTTGCCATATTTCGCCTTACAGTTTCTTATTCAACTGTCGAGCTAAAAAAAATTTGGTAAATAGTCCTATTTCGAACAAAAAAATCGTTAATAAAATATGAATTATGAAAATTTAATTATTTCTCTGTCAAAAGTTTATCACTGAAAGAAATCTGTTCAGGTCCCGTATGTCTTAGTTGACGAAGGTTTATAAGTGGGTCTCTGATCAAACACACAAACCTTAAAATACATTTACCAACCAAAAAGAAATGTATCAACCTTTCGTCATCGGAGAGCACATATCCGCTATGACACGAGCATCGGGGTCCCTCCGGAGTCTTCTGGCACTTGTGGTCGCAACCTCCGTTGTCTTCTT
This sequence comes from Hylyphantes graminicola, assembly GCA_023701765.1. Taxonomy (NCBI): domain Eukaryota; kingdom Metazoa; phylum Arthropoda; class Arachnida; order Araneae; family Linyphiidae; genus Hylyphantes; species Hylyphantes graminicola. Next base: position 32,306,698 of record CM043118.1, read on the forward strand.
GGCATGCCATGGTACACTGGCGGCCCTCGTCCGACAGATCGCCGCAGTCTTTGACTCCGTCGCACACGCTCGACCACGGGATGCACTCGCCGGACAAACCGCAGGCGAACTCTTCGCACTCATTTGGACCTTAACCACATTCAGATAATCAGGAATTTGGATAATTGAAGGTAATAATAAGAAAAAAAAACATCGATATATTGAATTGATCTCCAATTATCTAAAGCAATCGGGATCTAACCGTATTCGGATAATCAAGAATTCTGATAAATGGAGTTAATAAGAAAATTTTTTTATATGGAATAAACCTCCAATTATCCGATGTAATTGGGACCTAACAACATTCGGATAATTAGAGTTAATCGAAAAAAAAAAACGGTCCATTGAATCAATTACTCCAGGTACACTGTTGGGCTGTGAGATCATTTAGTTTTAGGTAGGACCTCAACGATCCTCCTTCCATACTTTTTGTCCTTTTGCATGTACGCCCAGACAAGCATCGGTCTACTTTTTGTTGGGATATACCATAGAGATCATAGTTAAAATTATAGATTTAGAAAGTAGCAGATCTGGGAATGGTGAGGCCACTTGTGAACCAGCATACCATAAGGCAGTTCGCAAGCCCTAGCACATGGCATGCCATACGCCACCAGGTGGCACCATGAGATGATATTCGACTAATAAAAAATACATATTTAATATTAACTAATTAAAACTTTTTACCAGTTTTGCAAGCACAATTTCATAGCTGGATATGTATTGATAATTTATGGCAGACATGAGGTATATATTCATAAAGAAGCATAATAAAATGCAGTTTTTATTGCAAGTAACTCTTCGGCAAGAGATTTTTTTGTGAACCAGCATCCCGTGATGCATTGCGAAAACGGCGAAATGTGGATTCATCACACAATCGAGCGGTTGACATTGCGTTGTACGGGATTGCGTAATCGATGGGCATATCTGCTACTTTCTAAATCTATTGTTAAAGTATTAGAGCAGAGATTTAAGTTAATTCTTAATATTTCTACAGAGATTTAGTTAATTCTTAAATAACTAAGCAACTAATTAATAATAGACTCTAGACATATGACAGACATGCAAGATATTAGAACCTATCGTGGGGCCAACTTTGACTCAGACCATTACATGGTAATGAGTAGGATCAAGGACAAACTATCTATTGCACGTAAATGTCATGGGAAACGTCTTGAGAAATTCGACTGGAAACAATTAAAGACTCCTAGAGTCAGGCTTGACTTTCAGTCACATCTAACTATGAAGCTTGATGAAAAAGCAATCGAAAATATTGATTGATAGATGAAAAGTGGACTTCTTTCAAAGAAGCCCTGTTGGATACATGTCATAATGTAATAAGCAAATTAAAAAAAATCTTAGAAAAAGGATTGGTTTGATACAGAATGTAGCAACGCGGCCCAAAGAAAAAAAACGATGCATATAATATGATTCTCAGTAAAAAACACTCGAGAACATCAGTAGAGAAATACAAAACTGCAAGAAGAGAAGAAAAAAAATTCATAGGTTGAAGAAAAAGGTTTTCCACGAAGACCTCTTTAAGGATGTCGAACATCTCCGAGGGTCTAATGAGAGCAGAGCTTTCTTCCGTGGCATAAACTTAGGTCGTCAGGAGTTCAAACCTAGAACCAACCTTTGCAGAAATAAAGATGTAGATAGTCTAAGTGATAAAACTGATATCCTTAATAGATGGAATGAACACTTCGACAACCTACTTAATGTAGAGTACGTGCAGACAGAGTCCTGCTCACCAAACGCTAACCAAGAGTGTATTGCACCTCTCTCAATGATTGAGGTTGCAGAAGCAGTTCAAAAACTTAAGAACAGCAAGGCTCCTGGCCCAAATTTAATATCGTCAGAATTCATCAAAAACTCGGGACCAGATGGGTTAAAGGCTATACATAATATTCTATCATCAGTATGGGAAAAGGAGATACTCCCTGAAGAATGGAAACACGGCACTGTTTGTCTTATACACAAAAAAGGAGACATTCTTCTAATGATCTAACTACCAGGGAATCAGCCTGCTCTGCACTGCATATAAAGTCTTTTCAAACATTCTATTTAACAGTCTTAGCCCCTTAGTAGAAAACATCATTGGTCAATACCAGTGCGGATTTAAGAAGGGCCAGGTCTACAACTGACCAAATATTTAGCATAAGACAGATTCTGGAAAAGACCAGGGAATTTGGAATCGGTACCCACCACCTATTTGTGGATTTCAAAACTGCTTACGACAGTGTAAACCGGAAGCGACTCATTGTAGCTATGCGAGAATTCAATATCCCGGACAAGCTTGTACGACTCACCGCTTACACTGTGTAAGACCATGCAGAAAGTTAAAATCCAAAATGACTTCTCGGAACCAATGGAATTAAAAAAATAGTGTAAGGCAAGGCGATGCATTGGCATGTCTACTTTTCAATTTGACATTGGAAAAAATTATCAGAGATTCAGGGAATCAATACCAGAGGACATATCTTTCATAAGTCTGTACAAATTTTTGCATTTGCCGGTGACATTGACATCATAGCGTGAACACAATCTGACTTAAAACAAGCTTATCTATCCATGGAAAAAGAGGCAGGGCAAAAGCATCTCACTATTAACCAGGAAAAAACCAAGTATATGCAATGCACCAAAATAACTGTTCTACAACTCACTTGCAAATTAGTAAATACAAGTTTGAAAAAGTAAACAGTTTTATCTATCTTGGTTCTGAAGTTAATGCCAACGGCAATATCGTACCCGAAATACAAAGAAGAATCAATAGCGCAAGTAAATGTTTTCATGGATTAAAAAATATATTTAAAATCAAATCTACTAAAAAGAGATACTAAACTGCTGATTTATAAATGCTTAATCAGACCTATCCTAACATATGCCTCAGAAACTTGGACAACAACACAGAAAGATGAGAACTCCATGTGAATCTTCGAACGTCGGATCCTAAGATCCATTTTTGGAGGCAAACAAGTTGATGGTACTTGGTACAGACGTTCAAACTCAGAACTCTATCGGGATTTTAGAGAGCCTGATGTTGTCAAGTTTATAAAAATTCAAAGAATTAAATGGGCTGGTGCCATCATGCGAATGAACAGAGAGCGTTCGACAAATGTAATCTTTTTATCTCAGCCCATCGGTTCAAGGCCCAGAGGTCGACCAAAGCTGAGATGGGCTGACTGCTTGGAAAAAGATCTATCAGTGTTAAAGTTCTCAAGTTGGAAGAATACTGCCAGGCAGTGGCAGGCCTGGAGGAAACTGATTGAGAAGGCCAGGGCCCACCCGGGGCTGCCGTGCCATTGAGGAAGGAAGGAAGGAAGGATGGAAGGAAGGAAGGAAGGAAGGAAGGAAGGAAGGAAGGAAGGAAGGAAGGAAGGAAAAGAATTAAAGTTTCTCGAGCGATTGTTGCGATGACAATGGTGATTTGATTCTAATAAAAATGGCTTCCTATGTTTTTTAAATGAGCATTAAATTATGCGCTGAATTTTTTGACGTATCTCACTTGTCTGTAGCATTTGTTGTTTGCAACAGCGATTTAAATGACTCGAAATTGAATTTCAATGCTAATTCAATGGGAAATTCGTCGACAAATAGAACTAGATTTATGTCCTTCCTATAGTACAGACAGACGGACAAAAAGTATGAAAGTTGTGTGTCTGAGGTTATACCTTTCTAATATCGGATTGATAGAACCGATTTTGGAAGGGGGGTATGGATGGACGGATAGACAGACAGACGGACGGACATCGACAGCATGTCAATATCTACTTTTCATTTTTTTTTAATTCTTTGAATTAAAAAAAAAGAAAGAAAAGTAGGCTAAAAAAGAATACCACAAAAAAAATAAAGGACTGAATATCCATCAACAAAGCGTTATATTCAGAACGCAAAGAGTTGGCTGATTCAGATGGAAAAATTTAATTCTAAAATTACCAAAAAAATATTATAATAATACAGTAGACGCCGCTTAATGTGATCACATCGGGACGAACGTTATTTGATAACAATAACCGATTGATTACAATACACGGAAAAAAAAGTTTAAACAAAAAAATTATTTTTTTACAAACGTATTAAAATTAATTTTAAATTACGAGTTGTTTCTGTAAAACTCTATAGTATTTAATAGAAATTAATTCACACTAAAGAAAAATAATTACTAGTTATGTATTACTTATTTAATGATGAGCTGCAGAAAACAATACAAAATACAAAAGGTTAATTATTAATTTAAAAAGAAGTCATCAATTGCCGATTTTTTAGCATTCATTTGAAACAAGTCATTTACGAATCGCTCATAATCATAATATTTATGAAAGTGTTCCGCATCAGCTTTGTTTTGCACAGCGGGACGTAAGATTCGAAGTGCCTCCCTCATCTGAGCAGACGTCGGAATTTTTTCCTCGATAGCACTTTTGGGTTCATCATTGGCATTAGAATCTTATGACGAAGCTTGATGTTTGGCACACGTGGCTTCGCAAATGTCCTCATCAGTTAAAAAAGTAGAAGTCGCAAACTTCTCGTCGATCTCCATCCATGCTTCAAAATCCTCAGCATTCATATCGGGCGAGGTATTGAAAACATCTTCCATTTCTTTCTTCACTGACAATAAACTGATAACAATAAACGAACAGTTGATTACAATAAACGATGATTTTTCAATGTATTTTGATACAAGCGGACGGGACTAAGCGATTTTGATAACATTAAACGATTGATAACATTAACCGTGATCACATTAAGCGGCGTCTACTGTACTACAATAGCGTTTCAAGTTCTATTAAAGTCTCTAACAATATTCCAAAATGCAGTTAGTATTTTTACGGTATTTTTTTTAATTTTAGAAATAAATTTTATTTTTTCTTTGCACTCTCCTTAAAGAGATGGAAACATGCACTGGCCCCATTGGGGCTCCTCTGGACCCTATGGCGGTCTCCATGCTCGTCCCGTCGTTAGCACTGGGGATCACGTGATCCTCCACTCTAATACTTTAACTATGATCTCTATGGGATGTACCCATTAAATTTGCATAGACATTTAATTTCTAGTCATTTAAATTGCTGTTGCCACATCAACAATAGCACATGAAACTTTATTTATCTAAAAATAATATTTGAAGCGAAATCTATATCTATCATAAATCAGTTTGGAAAGAATTCATAAATGCAGCACAATACGGTTCTTTGATGGTTCATTGTTTGTTTACTAAAAAAGCAAAAATTCATTATATTTTTTGCTAGAAAATCTGGTTAGTTATAGTTTGCATTTCTTATTTTTGTAGTGCAGTTTAGAATATTAGAATTATTTTCGTTATTAATATATATTTAAACATTCTGCAAACCCCAAATAAATTTCATAAATAACCTTAATTTTATTTGTGAAAGAAAATTACTAAAAATTGTAAAGTTACTACTGAGTTCTGCGATTGACGATTATTTCTATTGTGTTTAAACCTAATTGTTTTCCAAAAGAATTTCAGTATGTGTTCAAGTAACAAAGAAAGCGGGCTAACTTAGTTCATTTAGAATTTCTTGTTTAATATAGAATCAAAGGTCGACTGCATATCATTAGTTAAATTATGATTCTTAAGGGAAAACTGTCAGTCCCGTACGGCTAATACATTACTTAATTATATGACTCTATGAATAATTAATGACATTTTCATTTCAAATTTGTTTCATTTCGATGTTATGTTGATTCCCATACGGGAAAAAGGGAAAAGCCAAGACAACTTCCGCAAAGCGATGCTTCTGCGGAAGTTGTGATTAAAAAACTAATGCATCAGCTCAATGGGACTGCCAATTTCTCTCAACATAACAGTAAAGCTGAAGTAAAATAGCAACTCCTCCTTACTGTATATCATTTGTTAAATTATGGTTCTTAAGAAAAAAAACTGTCAGTCCCGTACAGCTAATACATTATTTAATTATATGACTCTATCAATAATTAATGACATTTTCATTTCAAATTTGTTTCATTTCGATGTTACGTTGATTCCCATACGGAAAAAAAAAGGGAAAAGCCAAGACAACTTCCGCAAAGCGATACTTCTGCGGAATTTGTGATTAAAAAACTAATGCATCAGCTCAGTGGGACTGCCAATTTCTCTCAACATAACAGTAAAGCTGAAGTAAAATAGCAACTCCTCCTTACTGCATATCATTGGTTAAATTATGGTTCTTAAGAAAAAAAACTGTCAGTCCCGTACAGCTAATACATTATTTAATTATATGACTCTATGAATAATTAATGACATTTTCATTTCAAATTTGTTTCATTTCGATGTTACGTTGATTCCCATACGGAAAAAAAAAGGGAAAAGCCAAGACAACTTCCGCAAAGCGATACTTCTGCGAAAGTTGTGATTAAAAAACTAATGCATCAGCTCAGTGGGACTGCCAATTTCTCTCAACATAACAGTAAAGCTGAAGTAAAATAGCAACTCCTCCTTACTGCATATCATTGGTTAAATTATGGTTCTTAAGAAAAAAAACTGTCAGTCCCGTACAGCTAATACATTATTTAATTATATGACTCTATGAATAATTAATGACATTTTCATTTCAAATTTGTTTCATTTCGATGTTACGTTGATTCCCATACGGGAAAAAAAAGGGAAAAGCCAAGACAACTTCCGCAAAGCGATGCTTCTGCGGAAGTTGTGATTAAAAAACTAATGCATCAGCTCAATGGGACTGCCAATTTCTCTCAACATAACAGTAAAGCTGAAGTAAAATAGCAACTCCTCTTTACTGCATATCATTGGTTAAATTATGGTTCTTAAGGGGAAAAAATATCAGTCCCGTACAGCTAATACATTATTTAATTATATGACTCTATGAATAATTAATGACATTTTCATTTCAAATTTGTTTCATTTCGATGTTACGTTGATTCCCATACCGAAAAAAAGGGAAAAGCCAAGACAACTTCCGCAAAGCGATGCTTCTGCGGAAGTTGTGATTAAAAAACTAATGCATCAGCTCAGTGGGACTGCCAATTTCTCTCAACATAACAGTAAAGCTGAAGTAAAATAGCAACTCCTCTTTACTGGATGTTGTTGGTCTGGCTCTCCTCGTGCAGTTCTCTGGGTTTTCGTCCGCCTCATCTCCACAGTCATTGTCACCGTCACAGATCCACCGCTTCGAGATGCAACGATAGTTGTTGGTACAGAAATACTGTTCCGAGGTACACTGGACTGCAGTATGGGTGCAGTTTACCTCATCTTCACCGTTTTCGCAGTCCTTGTAGCCATCACACACCTCGTGGTTGTAGATGCAAGTTGTTCTGTCTTCGCACAGGTGGTGACCATCTTTGCGGCACTCTAAGGAAGACACTACGAGGAACAATTTGAATTAAATGGCTAACAAAACAAATAACATTTTGATGATAAACTATTACTTCCGTATCACAAATAACGCGTGTTTGGAAACTTTACGTCCTACTAGACCCTCCCAAAGGACTGTTAGCTTGATGATTTAAAGCCAAGCTCAAGGGACGTAGTTGACACTCAAACACCAAACTCCTTTCTACAACTGCGTCGTAAGTGGTGTTGTACCTATCAATCATAACAAATGTCGAAATTTGAAAACGAAAAAAATGCAGTTACATGGTTACTATTGGCACTTATTTAAAACTCCAGTGTTTAAAGATAATAAATTGTACAGAAATTAAATGCCCGAGTGTCAAATGTCTAAACGAAGCCGTTTTCTATGAGACTGGTTAAAAGAATCTGTAGACAACTTTCCATAAATAGATAGAAAACAGCAGATATGTGCAGCAGATCTGAAACAACACGGTTCATGGATGTCATGCGTACACAGGGAGAAGTATTTTCGGAATCTAGTGCGCCTTTTCTACCTTTTGTTACAGCCAAAGACAAGATTTTTTTAATAAACAGACTTAAACCAAACATCCCTTTAGAAATAGTAAAACTTACGAGAGCAGTTCTTTTCGTCCGACCCATCTTCGCAGTCCTTCCTGCTGTCGCACACCAATGTCTTATTGACGCATTCACCGTCCGACTCGCACCGGAACTCGTTGGCTCTGCAGGTCTTCAACTTGGTGCAGTTCACTTCATCCGTGTTGTCGATACAGTCCGGAGTTCCGTCACAGGCCCACGATGCAGGGATGCACTGGCCGTTGCCGCAGCGAATCTGAGCGACGCGACGAATCAATGTTAATCGTTCGTGGTGTCAATAAATTAGACATAAATGTGCAGATTTTAGCCGCTAAATGAAAGAAGGAGAGTGTAATAAATATTGTCAAGACTTATTTTATCGGATGCTTTAATAAATGAATAACTTATAATATGACCGTTTGTCAGCGAAAAATAATTTTAGCGTTCATAAGATATAATTAACCGCATTGGGAAAGGATAACGCTGGGTAAATTTTCTTTAGTTTCACTTGAATATCTATGTGTTCTTATCTTTTTTAATAAAATATTCTTGTTAGCCCAATGCTTTTTACTCTCCTTTTGTCATTTAGTGGCTAAAATCTTCACATTTATGTCAAAATTAGTGGCACTTGGGTTAAACTGGCAGATATTTTAACTATTTCATTGCATTGAAACCATTTAAACTTGTCAATTTTAAATTAACTTAAATTTTTTAACATAAAAACTTAAAGATATATACAATTTCAAAAGTTAACGATTTTCTTTTGATAAAGTTAAAAAAAGTTTGATAAAGATAAAAGTTTGGTTTGCTGGTTGCAAACCGATAGTCTAGTTTTAGTAGTCTTACATCCTTCAATGAAAGGTGATAGTGATATAGCTGAGGACCATCTTATTGTTAAGTCTTTAAATTGGTGGGCATTTTTTACTACATTAAATTCTCTGTATCAAAGTGTATTCTCGGAGGTAAATGTAAAACCAAACAATTTTGAAGTTTGCTACACTTGCAGAACGAAGCGAGTTCTCTAGTAGCTCGATACCCATCATGGCAGTGTACTATGTAAAAAATGGTTTTACTCATTTGACGATGGCTTTATAGTGAAATTAACGAAAATAAAAAAAAAGTTTGTAACAGAATCTGTCACTTAACTCGCTTCCACCTCTACAGTATTGGGACAGAATATATAGCGCCGAACACAGTATCAATTCTATATTAAACATTTTCACGATAAATTTGCCTGATTTCATTTATTTTATTTCGAAAATTCAATAATTATTCAATATCGTTTGGTAATATTTATGTTTCAAAGAATAAATATGTAATATTCCTTGCACTTAACCCTTTCAGTCAAAGTGATGCCATTTGGCATCATCACTTTCAATATTGTTTTCAAAATGCTTATGTCCCGTTATGACATCCAAACACACATCATTCGATTCTTCATACTTTGTTCTATTAGACAATATTTTACATTAATCTCAATAGAAGTCAGAACTACTATTTTTTTTTATTCAGAAAATAGCCAACAACCCTAGTAGCAATTTTTCATCGACCGATAATCGAATACTCATCGTTTGCCGGTGAGCCGATGAGAATTCGAACATCGGATTTACATCGAAAATTGCCCGTTTCCTCGATAACTGCTCGGTTATGTCCGCTCGATAGAGGATCCATCGATGAGTTTTTTTTCGATGAGATTCCGATCAAATGTCAATAAGAAATCGATAAGAATCTGATGAGCAGCAATCGAAATATCATCGTCCGATGGAATTTCGAACACTTTCCGATAAAATTCCGATCAGTTTACGACATGTTAGTACAAAATTTGTAAACTAGAGGGCGACACTAATTTTTCTGTTGGTTTTATTGGGAATTTCGGATTTCAGCTGATTCGAACCGCGATCTCTTGCCCCGCGTTCTCGCATTACTTCGGTAATGCCGCGCTCTAACCCACTCAGCCATTGACGCTTGCAGTGGAGTTGCGTGTAAATAAAGAGGTGAAAAGGATGTTTGTTAATGAAGTTGTATGTTCTTGATTAAGAAATTTTAATTTTGATTTGTCATTTGCAGTTGCAAATTCCATTTAAATATTACTTTATTTAAGCCAACAACACTAATAGAAATATGTTAAATTAAAAATAATTCTTGGTAACTTACGTATTTAAGTTTATTGGTTCATAATATTTATTCAAAAATCTATTTTACTTAAGTTAAGTTTATCGAAAATTAATCATGACAAAAAAAAGTTAAAAATTAATTTCGAAGTGAATAAACGAAATAAGTTATCACACAGTAAAAATATTTATCTATTTGCACCTAATTAAAAATGGTGTGTGTAAGTGAATGAAAAATAACTATTACCAGTTGGAACATGATATTTTTCGAATACGAAGTTTTCGAAATAATTTAACGCGATTTGTATGTACTAAAACAAAAAAAGTCAAATTTTTCGGATTCTTATCGTTGCGATATCGATTCGAAATAATTTTCCGATGAAACGTACGTTGATTGAATTTTCCCCTTTGACCGATATCGTACCGATGACTTTAATCGATAGGATTTCGATCACCGATTGCCGATCTCGTCTCGAGCACTATCGGATAACGGATGCGATCACCGGTGAGTTCTCGCTAATTCAATATTTATAATTTTATATAAATTCAATATTTTCTTGTGCCAGCAGTGAACCAAAAATGTGTTTGATCCAATGAATACATAGTTAAAAGATGTACTCAAAAATAGCAAGTGATGAGCAGTGGCACTTTTGTTTGCAGAAATATTTAACTTTGAAATTGCCGAAAATCCAAAATTGCACGACTTTCACGGTCATTTATTCCTTGTGCCAACATTGGAACTGTATAAAATTAGCTGGAAAATAATCCGAATGCATTGTAGAAACAAAATCAATTCACAGACCTATGGGTATTTGCTACACTCTTATTTAATGAGGCTCTAAACTTTGAAAAAAAAACTCACAATTTCGTACAAGTTTGTGATTTCTGAAAAGTTTACAAATCCTTAACTGCTTATACCAACAGTAACCTGTTGTTAAATTAGGTGGAAAGTAATCCTTATGCATTGCAGAAATAAAATAAATTCACAGACCTATGGGTATTTGTTCAAATTTTATTTTAATGAGGCTCCAAACTTCACAAAAACTCAACTTTATACAAGTTTGTGTTCTTTTCACAATATCGTAACAAAGCAAATTTTAAAAAATCATAAATTTGTTGTTCTAATTATATCAAAAAATTTATGGAACAATAAAATTTACTTAAAAAAAATATTAGAAATTCTACTACAATATTTTAACATACAATGGGTATGTTTCAGGCCACAAAATTAAGAGAAATTTTGAGTTTTTTGCAAAGTTTAGAGCCTCATTAAATAAAATTGAAGCAAATATCCATAGGTCTGTGAATTTATTTTATTTTTGCAATACATTATGATTATTTTCCAACTAATTTAATAACTGGTTACTGTTGGTACAAGCAGTTAAGGAAATGTAAACTTTGTAGAAATCACAAACTTGTACGAAATTGTGAGTTTTTTTTCAAAGTTTAGAGCATCATTAAACAAAAGTGTAGCAAATACCCATAGGTCTGTGAATTGATTTTGTTTCTACAATGCATTCGGGTTATTTTCCAGCTAATTTAAAATTGTGCAATTGGTTAATAATTAAAGTACTGCGAATTCGAATTTTTTCCAAGATTTTCATTACCTTCTTATTTCGATGCTCTGAATTTTTTTGACATATTACACTTGTCTGCAGCATTTGTACAGGGTGAGGCAAACAAAAGTGGTCCCGGTCTAGAGATGGGAATACGTTGAAATGCTTGGCGAGAAAAACTGTTGAAGCCGCCTGAAAACTGCTTTTGCATTGGTTTTATCGGATTAGCTTCACATTAGAGCTACTCATAGACTAGTGGAGAGTTCAGATCTTAGTTCGTATTGTATCAAGACGTCCCATAATGCAAGTTTTGTGTCTTGCAATAAAGGCCCTTGCCAGATAAGATGGTGAAAAATGCCTCCATTCCAATCGGGCTAATTTTTTTTCTGAAAATACCTCATAGTAAGTATGGACAATTTTTCAGCCAAGTTTAAGCTCTAAAATATGACGCATTTTTGAGTAAAAAATTAAAGTTTTTTTCTATTTAAATTGATTATTTCCTGAATATATTTGATAAATCCAAAAAAAAAAACTGCTCATGAGTTTTTAGATATCATTGAGTAGTATTCTTAGAAAAATCCGCTCCTAAATCTGATCGAGCGATCATTGTTAAAAATGCGATTTTATTTTCAAAAAAAAAAAAAAAATCATGCAAAAATCGCTTGGTACACCTTAGGTTTTTGTCTTTATATGTTCCTCTATTATCAATCTATAATATACATTTTTTTTCAGATTTTTAAAATATTGGATGATAGCTGAAAAAAATAATTCTTAAAGCCTGATTTTTTGCTCTAAAATCCATAGATTTAGAAATAGCATGCCCATCGATTGCGCAATCCCGTACAACGCAATGCAAACTGCGCGATTGCTTGATGAATCCACAATTTGCCGTTTTCGCAATGCATCACAGGATACTGGTTCACAAAAATGATTTTGCCGAAGAGTTACATACAATAAAAACTGCATTTTTAACTTGCTTCTTTTATGAATATATACCTAATGCCTTACAGAAATTATCAATACGCATGCAGCTATAAAATTATGCTAGCGAAACTTGTAAAAAGTTTTAATTAGTTAATAATGAATATATATTTTTTATTAGTCGAATTATCTCATGGTGCCATCTTTTGGCGTATGGCATGCCATGTGCTAGAACTTGCGAACTGCCTTACGGGATACTGGTTAACAAATGGCTTCACTTTTCCCCCGAGGGGCAGATCTGCTACTTTCTAAATCTATGCTAAAATCTTTAAGTCCGAAAGAAATTCTCCCAGATTGAATTTCCCCGCCTCTGTTAGGAGTGCCATCTGCCGAGTAAGTAGTGCGAAAAGTCAGGTTTTAAGAATATTTTATTTTTTTAAAACTATCATCCAATATTTCCAAAAATATTAAAAAATTATATATTGTATATTGATGTTAGAGGAACATGTAGAGACAGAAATTTAAGGTGTACCAAGCGATTTTGGTAGCAAAAAAAGGTTTTGGAATATAAAATCACATTTTTAACAGTGATCACTTGATCAGATATATAAGCGGATTCTTACGAGAACACTACACAATGATATCTAAAAACTCTTGAGTAGTTTTTTGAATTTATCAAATATATTCAGGGAATAATCAATTTAAAAAGAAAAAAACTTTAATTTTTTACTCAAAAATGCGTCATATTTTTTAGCTGAAACTCAGCTGAGAAGTTGCCCATACTATGAGGTATTTTCAGAAAAAAAATTAGCCCGATTGGAATGGGGGCATTTTTCACCGTCTTATCTGGCGAGGGCCTTTAGAATGTTTTGTATTACCAAAAACAAAAAGGCCCGATTCTCTAGGATAAGAACGACCGAAATAATCATTAGTGGGAACTTTTCTGAATCAGCTCTGCAAACCTTGTTTATATTTCATTTCAACTGGCTTCTAAAACCGTGGAGTAGTTGCCGGCAAATAGGTCGCCAAACGTTTGTTTCAGCTTAATATTGAAGCGATCAATGGCTTCAGTTGGCAAACAAGTTTTGGTATTGGCTTTAGACTTAGCAACATTTCTGTCGTACTCTTATCTCTAGGCCGGGGCCACTTTTGTTTGCCTCACCATGTAGTTTGACGATGTAAGTATGTAACAGACAGACGGACTGAACAATTAGAATATCTTTCACTTTTTACGTTATAAACGTAGTGCGGTGAGGAAGCTACCCCAGGCAGCAAGCCTAATCGGCGAATGGTTGGCCAATCATCGATTTCATCGACAAGTGATCGGAAGTTTTTTTTACGAGATCGGGAAGACTGCCAACTTGTCACTCCGACGTCTGCAGAAACCGGTCAATTTGTGAGATTAAATCGATTGATAACCGACTATTGGGGTCGCAAAAAGGGCGGTAACTAGTCGCCAACAATTGGCAAAAGGTCGTGTTTTGTACAGCTGTGGAAATAAAAATGTACCCACTTGAGGTTATTTCATCCGTTAGTCACCCTATAGAATCGGACCTTTTTGAGATTGTGTACAATTAACATTCTGAGTTAATTGCACGATACAAAATTGGCATAAGGGGCCGTCTTCATATTAAAAATATTACGATCTTTGAAATTTCTAATAGCAACACCCAATTTTAATAACTTAGAAATGTTAAGCACTCTTGAAATCCCTATCTAAGTTTTTGTTACATTTGGATGAATATTTGACTAGTTATTCAATCGAATCACTTGTGGACCTTTTGGGGTCCATCTCTAAAATGACAAGCAAGCATGCATGCAAAGTCGTCTTTATTTATCAATTACACACGTAATCTTATACACAGTCCCCTAAAGGGTAATTATAAAGTATTTTGGGATTTAATCAGCAAATTATGAATAAACATTTTTATAAATTTGGATTTCGCTTAAACTTCTTGTCTTAAATTTATTTCTTTAAAAATATTAAGGGGTTTCCATTCATATTTTTTTTAAAATCAATGTACTAATTATTTAAATATATAAAAATTGTTTTAAATACCCCAATATTGAATGCATTTTGTTTGGGTTATTATAATTTCTTTTCAGTAAAAAATTAGTTTCATTATCTTAATTATTTATAGATCGGGATAGTTTTTTATGTGCAACTCATTTAACATTATGGGAATTAAACTTTGCACGTCTCTAACTTCTCTAATAATGCTTAAAAAGTAACAAAATTTGGCATTTCGTATTAACATAGGTCAGAGATTTGAAATATGGATTCAAAAAGGGGTGTTGCTATTGGAAATTTTAAAAATGGTAACATTTTTAATATGAAGATGGCCCCTTAGGCACATTTTGTGTCTTGCAATTAACTCAGAATGTTAATTGTTCACAATGTCAAAAAGGTCCGATTCTTTAGGATGAATAACGGAGGAAATAACCTCAAGTGGGTACTTTTTTATTTCCACAGCTGTATATCGGCCCCATATTCTGCCGATTGCCATTTTCGATCTCTTGCCGACTACCAAAATGCTTCGGTAATTGGTCGCACATGATTGGCAAATAGTCGCTTGCCAAGGACGAAAGGCAGCCGCTGCGATGGAAATCGCCTATCTTTTTCCAACGCGTCGGCTTATGTCGCAGTACTTTTTTGTGACGTTTGGCCGATGCTCGATGGCCGATTATTTGCTGCTAGGGTAATTACTGTGAAACCAGTCTAACTTTTAGCTCACCTGCGTTGGGTCGCAAGCTGTCGCATGACAGTCGGACTCATCGCTTTTGTCGGGGCAGTCAGTCTCTCCATCGCAGCGCCAAAGCTTCAGAATGCACTCTCCACCTCCACATGCGAACTGGTCCTTGGCACAGCTGGGCAAAGAAGCTGAAGCAGAAAAGATGCCGAAAATAGTTTTAGTAGCATGGGCCACTCTAAACAAATTAAATGTAACGGACTACAAGAAAGAGGCTGGTCTTATCTACCAGGTGGTTTGGATGTAGGATAGCAGTTCGTACGCTTTTGTGAATAAGATATTAGGCAGGAATTTAACACGCAGAAAAATTAACCCTGACCAGAAACTTATTAAGCTGTGAAGGTAAACTCAATAGGGTACTTGACTGTATCGCAAAAATACCTTCCAATGTTCTTTAAATTATAGTTGAATGCATACAAATAAAATATAGAAATGCATAGATAATTTTTGCGAAATAAATCTTTAAATCATTAAAAAAATCGTTTTAATAAGGCATTTATTTCACGTGATCACAAACACGTCGGTTTGGCTGACGTCACTATGAATTATAATCAAACTGGCGAGATGCTTTTATTTTGTTTTGTTTTCTGATTAATCTGGATTTAATCTAATTGCTATTGAAATAATAAATATTGAGAAAATGTGAGCTGTTTTACAGAAGCGTATATTTCAAATTTGCCTAAAATTGATTCCAATATGGTGTTTCAAAGTTTGTTTATAGTTCTTAGTGACATCACAGATAACATGTGACAGCCAGAAAGCGTTTTCAGGAGTGATTTTTCGTCCGAATTTTTAATTCATTTTCCTGCCTTTTAATGGGGTATTTGAAAAAAAAAATAGAAAAAATACGGGCCTAATATTTTTGGCATAAGAACATTTTAAGCCAATAAAAAAATAGTCAAGTACCCTATAGGTTTGCGTTATAAGAGGTTTATTGGCAAGTGTCATTTGAATAACGAATCGTTCCAACTATCCACCTAATTTGTCAAAAAACACGAATCGAAATATTCGCTATTTTGAATTACTTGTTAAAAAGAACGTAAACGCTTTACGATGAGTCTTTAAGGGGTCATAGGAGTCTTAAAAATGTGCAAAGAAGGTACTACAAAGCAGAGTTTGATCTTTCATGTAATTTTTTAACTACTCAATATACAAGTATAATTTTTTTATATGTAATTCTACAAGATTTATTTAATATAAAACCAATTTTAAAATGTATGAAACGTTAGCCAAAACTAAAATAAATGATCTATTTGAACACATTGGGATTGGGCTTGCGCGGCAAATTTTGAGGTCAAAATTGAAAAAATGACCAAGAAAAGGACTTTATATTGTACAAATATGTACAAACAAAGACTTATACCTAAATTATCAGCTCAATTTTAATAAGAAATTATTTTAAGAACTTTTTTCTGAAAAAATTAATAAAATTTTTAAAATTTTGATTTAAAAATTTGTTTTAAATCATTTCTAATTAAAATTGAGCTGAGAATTTAGGTATAACTCTTTGTTTGTACATATTTGTACAATATAAAGTCATTTTCTTGGTCATTTTTTCAATTTTAACCTCACAATTTGCCGCGCAAGCCTAATCACAATGTGTTCAAATAGCTTCACGTTTAAAATCATTTATTTGAGTTTTGGCTAAAGTTTCATAAATTTTAAAGCCTTGTTTTTTAATAAATAAATCCTGCAGAATTGCATATAAAAAATTATGCTTATATATTGAGTAGTTTAAAAATGATATGAAAGATCAAACTATGCTTTGTAGTATCTTCTTTGCACAAAATTAAGACTCCTGTGACCCCTTAAGGGGTCTAAGGAGTCTTAAAAAATGTGCAAAGAAGATACTACAAAGCATAGTCTGATCTTTCATGTCAATTTTTAACTACTCAATGTATAAGTATAATTTTTTTATATGTAATTCTACAAGATTTATTTATTATAAAACAAGTTTTAAAATTTATGAAACTTTAGCAAAAACTAAAATAAATGATATTAAACATGAAGGTACTTGAACACACTGTGATTAGGCTTGCGCGGCAAATTGTGAGGTCAAAATTGAAAAAATGAATAAAAAAATGACTTTATATTGTACAAATATGTACAAACAAAGACTTATACCTAAATTCTCAGCTCAATTTTAATTAGAAATTATTTTTAAAAAAATTTAAAATCAAAATTTTTAAATTTTTATTAATTTTTTTAGAAAAAAGTTCTTAAAATAATTTCTAATTAAAATTGAGCTGAGAATTTAGGTATAAGTCCTAGTTTGTATATATTTGTACAATATAAAGTCATTTTCTTGGTCATGTGTTCAATTTTGATCTCACAATTTGCCGCGCAAGCCTAATCACAGTGTGTTCAAGTGCCTTCATGTTTAATATCATTTATTTTAGTTTTGGCTAAAGTTTCATAAATTTTAAAACTTGTTTTATAATAAATAAATCTTGTAGAATTACATATAAAAAAATTATACTTATACATTGAGTAGTTAAAAAATGACATGAAAGATCAGACTATGCTTTGTAGTATCTTCTTTGCACATTTTTAAGACTCCTTAGACCCCTTAAATCGATATCACGCAAACCCAACGTGCGTGATTTCGAAGAGTTTTTCTTAAATTTCGGTCTTAGTGTTGAAGCATGGCTAACTGTAGGCTATATTTGCAATGAAAAAAATTCCTTTAATCTTCGCCTCTTTTAAATGCACTTCACATTGTATATACTTCTTTGACACACTTTTATGAAGAAGAACAGAAACTTTTATGGTACAGGACTTTCTTACGAGTTAATCCCTAGGAAATGAAAAAAAAAAGAACTTTCAGGAATTCTGGAATTATTTCACACTTTGACGAAACATTGTCTGCGATTTTCAATGCATAAAAGTTATTTCTGACAAAATCACTAGATTTGAGCGATTGAGGACGCGTCAGGACATTAAGGGGTCACAGGAGTCTTAAAAATGTGCAAAGAAGGTACTACAAAGTATTGTTTGATCTTTCATGTAATTTTTTAACTACTCAATATATTAGAATAATATTTTTATATGTAATTCTACAAGATTTATTGAATATAAAACACATTTTAAAATTTATGAAACTTTAGCCAAAACTTAAATAAATGATATTAAACATAAAGCTATTTGAACACATTGTGATTAGGCTTGCGCGGCAAATTGTGAGGTCAAAATTGAAGACATGACCAAGAAAATGACTTTATATTGTACAAATATGTACAAACAAAGACTTATACCTAAATTCTCAGCTCAATTTTAATTAGAAATTATTTTTAAAAAAATTTTAAATCAAAATTTTCAAGTTTTTATAAATTTTTTTAGAAAAAAGTTCTTAAAATAATTTCTAATTAAAATTGAGCTGAGAATTTAGGTATAAGTCTTTGTTTGTACATATTTGTACAATATAAAGTCATTTTCTTGGTCATGTCTTCAATTTTGACCTCACAATTTGCCGCGCAAGCCTAATCACAATGTGTTCAAATAGCTTTATGTTTAATATCATTTATTTAAGTTTTGGCTAAAGTTTCATAAATTTTAAAATGTGTTTTATATTCAATAAATCTTGTAGAATTACATATAAAAAAATTATACTTGTATATTGAGTAGTTAAAAAATGACATGAAAGATCAAACTATGCTTTGTAGTTCCTTCTTTGCACATTTTTAAGACTCCTGTGACCCCTTAACTTGACGTTATGTGAGAAAGCCCACATTTTATCAGCTAGCCTTTTTCGCCCATATATGTAAGTTTTTTTAAAGCAAAACATATCCCTTAGTGTAAGAGATTTTTACTCCAAACTTATTTATCAATATAAGGAAAATGGTCAGTTTGCGTTCTAGCCGATTTATAAGACATTATTTTTTTTTATTAAAAAAATAGTATTTTAAACTATTTTTCTTACTTAGTAACGATTTTTTAGATTTAAATCCTTATAAAATCGCCCTTTATATGATTATTTCTAAAGGAAAAGAACGTTTTAAAGTTATCAAAAGTCAGATCTGTAACGTGTCACAACAAGCAATACATTGTTGCTAAGGTATGTCATTCGTTTTATATTGTCATAACAATTGCACTTTGGGATAAAAAAGAGCTCCTTTATTTAATGAAATTTATCAATTTTATCTCATTTTTTATAAAAAGTTACTCGATATACGCAATAATAAGCCAAATATACTTGATTGCAAGCTACAAAATGTGGCGTTCAATCCGTGTCAAAATGTTTCGGAATGTTTTTGGACTTTTACAAAAAAATATACTATCAGACGAAATTTCGTAACTTATCGTTTCATAGCACTCTTTTTTGACACCTTTATACCATTAAATTCTTTAAAAAAAAACAGTCCGCATTTTTGTCGACGAAATTGTTTTAATAAAATTTTCTTAAATGGACACCCTCTGCTTTACTGTAGTACAGTCCTGCCCAAAAATTCAGACACAGACGCAATTCATGAAAAAATCGTCAATGTTACTATTTTTCAGTAGTTTTTTTTTTTTTTTAATATATAATCTTTAGACAGCATGAAAAATAATAGGGAAAATTTTTTTGACAAAAAATATAAATAAATTTGACTTCCATCAACAAATTAAAAATGTCCATACTTTCCTTGCCACAAAAGTATAGACACAAGTTTCCGTTTTATGCAAATTCTATACAGGAAGTGATTGAGGGAGGGGTTTTAAGTTGCTTTAAATGGTTGAAGGTAATTTTCAATGCTTAGAACCATTCTGAAGTCAACTGAATTTTAGTATGAAGAGATTTTAAAGATATGGACATTCAAATTCAGAGGTAAATCTGTTTCGGATATTTCTACTAAATTTAAGCCATCGAAACGAGGTATTTATAGAGTGTCAGCACGTGGCGATCAACATCCACCAAAATCGCGGTCTGGAAGACCTCCAATCACCAGAAAACGAGAGGACAGACAAATAAGAAAATTGGCTTCAGACAAAAATTGCTCTTCAAATCAAATTAAAATCCCAATTGTGGCTTAATTTTTACCAAACACTATCAGGAGGTGAATCAATGAATCTGATTACTTGATAAAATCCAAACTTATAGCGCATCCTAGCTTGCTATCTCATCATAAAGATGCAAGATTGCAATGGACTCAACAACACATGTCTTGCAGCTATCCATTGCAGTCTTGGTTAGGTTAGGATTAAATTATCGTCGCACTAGAGCTACACGAGGGCTATTGGTGACGGGCGTCGTATTTTAGAACCACAGTCAAGTGACGAGCCGACACCTGAATAGGCACGCAACGCAACCATTGCAGTCTTTCATCTTTATGATGAGATAGCAAACTAGGTTGCGCTATAAGTGTGGATTTTATCAAGTAACCAGATTCATTGATTCACCTCCTGATAGTTTTTGGTAAAAATTAAGCCACAATTGGGATTTTAATTTGATTTGAAGAGCAATTTTTGTCTGAAGCCAATTTTCTTATTTGTCCGTCCTCTCGTTTTCTGGTGATTGGAGGTCTTTCAGACCGCGATTTTGGTGGATATTGATCGCCACGTGCTGACACTCTATAAATACCTCGTTTCGATGGCTTAAATTTAGTAGAAATATCCGAAACAGATTTACCTCTGAATTTGAATGTCCATATCCTTAAAATCTCTTCATACTAAAATACAGTTGACTTCAGAATGGTTCTAAGCATTGAAGATTACCTTCAACCTTTTAAAGCAACTTAAAACCCCTCCCTCAATCACTTCCTGTATAGAATTTGCATAAAACGGAAACTTGTGTCTATACTTTTGCGGCAAGGAAAGTACGGACATTTTTAATTTGTTGATGGAAGTCAAATTTATTTATATTTTTTGTCAAAATTTTTTACCCTATTATTTTTCATGATGTCTAAAGAATACATATTTTAAAAAAATCTACTGAAAAATAGTAACATTGACGCTTTTTTCAGGAAATGCTTCTGTGTCTAAACTTTTGTGCAGGACTGTATTATCTTCACATGTGCGTTGATCATCTCACACAGCCACAACTGACTAAAGTGTCAGTAGCTCCAATGCTAATCCCTTGTATATCCAGTAGCTCTAAGCTCTAATCCTAATGTAATGTTTTGCTAATCCAATTAAACCAATGTAAAAACAGGTCTGCTAATGCACGCTTGAATAATCGTTTATTTCGACTAAAAGGATTTCAGACGCCTTTAATAGTTTTTCTCGCCAAGCACTTTAATGCATTCCTATCTCCACGCCGCGCGAGGGCCACTTTTATTTGCATCACTCTGTACTTTTACTGTGACTGTGATCTCTATGGTATGTGGCCAGCTTGAAAGCCACCTTCATTGTGTTTACTATACTTACGACAGTCCTCTTCGTCCGAATTATCACCACAGTCGTCTCGACGATCGCACTTCCACATCGGCAAGATGCACCGGCCATGAGAACATCTGAAATCATTTCCAGGACATTTTTTGGGCGGTTCATCGCATACCTCATCCGATCCGTCATCACAGTCACTGAAGCCATTGCAGACTAATTCTTTGGGAATGCACTTAGTTTTCGAAACGCACTGGAACTTGTGAGGAGTGCAGTCTTTCTCTAGAAACAAATAGTTTTTTTAATTGATTGACTTCGCGCCATCTTTATTTGAAACACTTTAGGGATGGAAAATCGAAACCGTTTTTTTGCCCTCGGTTTTGGCTAAAAAACCGGTTTTTCATATGGCAGGTCAAAACCAAAAAACCGGTTTTGGAAAAACCGGTTGTTTTTTTACTGAAAATACGCCATCCCTACCGCTTCTTAGTTGGTTGGCGGTTGGCGGCAAGTATAGCATATTCGCAAAATAGTTTTTCTTTAGTTTGAGAGTAAAATTTAGCTGAAACGCAATGCGAACGATTCGCCTGCGAATGGGTGTGGAGTTTAAAAGATTTTGCCCTTTTTTCTAATTGAACTAGTAAAAATCAATCGCGCGCGATTGACGATTGATTTCTTAGAATTTGAGCAAAAGCGTGCAAACACTTTGTTTGCTGCTTTAGCTCTACACTGAAGAGCCAAAATTGCTGATGTAGGCACACATTTAAGAATAAAGGTGTGTACAACAATCGAAGTTTGTCGCTATGCTCAGCTACGTCTATGTGCTGCTATCATGACTGGTTTTGAGATTGAAGGTAATTTGAAAGTATCGGAGGGGTGAGAAATGGAATTCTATATCCATGCATATCTGAGGTGGAGAAGAATTTTGGTTTTTCACTTACGACAATTTCACGAGTGAACCATGAATATCGATAATCCAGTAAAATATTGAAACTATGGCACAATTGCGGCCGAAAAAGGTCATGCAAAAACGGCTCATCTACGACATTACACGTAACATAATGCAGATACGAGATATATACGGCTTCAGAAGCCCTTATCGGTGAATATTCATTAAATGATGGTTAAAAAGTCGACACTTGTACGACATAGAATCGGCATAGACGTTTCTTATAATTTTTTAATAATCAGCTAGTTGTCAATGGACCCGGCTTTGCACGATGTTTTTAAGTAAGAAGACCGAAGCTATGTGGTAGATTTGAAGTTTTACTTATGGGATTATCGATATGCATGGTACTCTAGTGAGATTGTCGCAAGTGAAAATCCAAAATTCTTCTCCACCTCGGATATGCATGGATATAAAAATTCCATTTCTCATCCCCCGATACTTTCAAAATCTCTTCAAATTTCAAAACCTGTCAGTATAGCAGCACATAGACGCAGCTGAACATAGCGACGAACTTCAATTGTTGTACACACCTTTATTCGCAAATTTGTGCCCATACCATCAATTTTGGCTCTTCAATGTATATCTATGATAAATGTGTCATGCGCCATGTTTTTCTACAAGAAACCAAAAGGAAACACGGACCAAAAATGTCGTCCATCCCTTTTTGTCTTTCGGTACTTTAGGAGATCTTAAGGCCGTATCACACGAGCGGTTTTTCACCAACGCCAACCACCAACCCAACTTCCTCCCCCCAATTTCGACCCCCAAAAACTTGTTAAGGGGTTGCCAAAGTAGGGGAAGATTTCTCTTCTCCGACTGTCATGACTAAAACGGTATCTCTACAGTAGGCGACATTTTATAAAAAAATCGGATTTTTGGATTGATTTGAGTAATATTTTATCGCACTTGTAGGATTTATTTTAGAATTATTATTTTTTTTCTTTCACACTATTGTTTAGTGATGTATATGATCCATTGATGTATATGTTATTAAAAATATTAGTCTTGGGGTTTGGTTATGGGAAGCTTTTTCCTTTCTTTTACATATAATCCTTTAGTGGTGACATTAAAAAGGAAAACAATTGTGAAAAATACGTAAAAAATAATGTTACAATTTGATAAAGATTGCTCACTTTAAAAAAGAATTTTACCAGTCAATCTCAATTTGTCACTATATCAGAATTCATTGATGATTACATTCTATTAAAATCCTTATTCTATAAACAAAACAAATAAACACTAAGAGGTTGAAAATTTTGATTCTTCCATTTAGATTGTTAAATTAACACACTTGCGTAGAGAAATATTTTGAAGGCTATAAATTGTTGGAATTTTTTCTTAAAGTTGCAAATATTTTTTTAAACAAATTTTAAATTAAAGCTGATATAAAGTTTAGCCTTCACATTTAGAACAAAAGGGGCTATTTTACCCATCTACTTTATATATAGCAAATGCTATATAAAGTTATTGCATTTACGAAAGAAAATCCATAAAAATATCTAATTTCTTATGCTTAAAATCGAACTAAAAGCTGTGCTAAATGATTTTTCCCCCCTGAGATATAGAAATCAATCTTATGTGGAATTGGCTCTAAGTAACAATTTTCGTTTAAAAAAACGACTTTTCAACATATTTGTATCGAAAAAATAGATTGAAAATCAAAACATCGTGCTCGTAAATAAATAAACAACAACTTGGCGCAATATGGCTTGAAGATTTGGCTTCAACCAAAACAGAACCGTGACGTCAGTGCAGCGTCAGTCACCGATTCTCCTGATTGGTTGTTGAGGACAAGTTGGCCAACTCTGTCGCGATGAAACGAGAGAGTTGCCCCAACTTAGAGCCAACGCCTACGTCATAGCACGCGGCAATTCTACCAATCAGGTTTGGAGCAATGGGGGAAAAGAAGTTGGCGTTGGCGGTTGGGTTGGTGAAAACTGCTCGTGTGATATGGCCTTTACCAGTGCAAGTGACTCCATCTTCAGAGATGACCATGTCAACAGGACAAATGCAGCTTCGACCACTTGGAGAAGACAAGCACAAGTGACTGCAGCCGCCATTCAGATTCTCGCATCCTATTTGGTCTATAAATACACGGAATAAGATAGGGATATACATGGTGCTTTGTGAAAACCATTGCAAAAACTGATTTTTCCGATCAAAACCATAGGCCGTGCTTAATCGAAAAGCCAAAACAATCTAAGTCATTTGTGTAATTAATTAGTGCCAATTCCATGCAATCAAATTAATAAATAACAATTCATAGTTGTATAAAGAAAAATATTGGAACATTGCACTAATTCAAGTCTTGTCATTTACTAAAACAGCACGCTTTTTCATTTTTCTTATTTTAAATTTTAGGTATGATTCTTGAAAAATAAAATGAGACGCTTTGCAGATTAAAATTTAAGTAAGGTTTCATACTATGTGCAGTGCGCTTTGTTTGTGTGTATTCTACAATGATTTAGCGACTTTTGTAGGGCTTCAGGCTTTTTTGCGCTTAGCACTCCATCTTATTTCAACCTCTATTGAAAAAATTAAAACAGTTTCCCATGCTTGAGGTAGTAAGTTTTGGCTGACGATATTAGCCTGACATATATTTTTCTCCATCGTGAACTCTATATCGAATCACCACGGTTTATAGAGCTGCGTTGTTAATTATCAATCTAGAAGATATTATTGTTACGAAGAGCTCCAATCCATTACTCGATAAAGTAACGGCAACTCCTCTTGAAAGTGTCATCATAGGAAGTTTTTTTAACGTAGAAAACTTCCAAGCCGCTGTTAGAGAAAAAATAAGTTTTAAAATGTTAATTACAATTACGAAAAAAGAGGGGCTGAAAAACAAGCAATGCTACTCCACCAAAGAATCGGCTAAGAATATTAGAGTAATTTAATTCAGCCCACACACACTTTGTAATCCGTTACGTTTATTTTTATCGGAACGTATTGAGGAGGAGAAGTCACTTCAGGGTAAAGAGGATTGCAATACATTATCTTAAAATATTTTTCTTTCTCCAACATACCTATTTTACTCCTAGATGTGAATGGAGTTGTATACGTCACCCTTCTTGTAAATGTCCCATTCTTTGAATCTGATAATTGTGTAGTGAAACGAAAAGTGTCATTGTGCATAAGAAAACTCAGGACCTGATGTTTGGTGTCTGTCCAGTAGATGAACTTGTCACTTACAGCGAGAGACGTCACATGTCCTACATTTCCCTTTACTATGGTAGGCCCACTGAAAATAAAAGAAAGTAAACTTGTAAAACGTAAAAACACTCTCAGAAATAACACTTTCATTTTTGACAAGCCTCATTTCGTTTATTTTGAGAATTATTTCGTCAAACTATCACGTGACTTTTGAGTAAACGCGAATCCTCACTTTAACTATCTTGATTTGAAGATTCTGTATCTTGATTTTGAGGAAACTTAATCTCATTACTGTACTCAAATGCTCAAAAATGACGAGAACATTTCTTTAGATTAGACGAAATTCGAATCCTCATAAAAATGACGAATCAAATATCCTCACTTTGAGGAAAGAAAAACTCCGAGCATTTGCCAGTAAACGGCATCGTCAAAATTAAGGAAAATTTCGTCGTTTTGAGTAGGTATTCATTTCTGAGAGTAAGGAAAGCTCTGTTGGCTCCTCTGGGGCCGAGTTCGATAATCGACAAGCCTCTCACTGAGAAGGTTTTGGGTTCCGCCTCGGCTATTTCAATTTCAAACAATAATTATGTAAAATTGCTTGGATGAAATTCTGTAGTAACCTTACTTGCGGATTTTTGCCAAATAAATTTGACGTTTATTCGAATTTTAATAATTGAAGTATTTTCTGAGAATTCAATCAATTTAATTTCGATGCGTTCAATTTTGTGACGTATCACACTTGCCTGTGTCATTGGTAGATTGGGTTATGAAAGTGGTTGGCAGGGGTACTGAAATATTATGATACCTTCCACTTTTAACGTTGTAAGCGTACACTCTTAAAACAAAAGAGTGAATTCCACTCCAGTTGGAGAAGTGCTTTTCGACACTGGAAAGGAGTGAATATTATCTCAGACTGAGTTAAAATCACTCGTTTGGAGTGATCCTGTCGGAGGTTTCACACAAAGGATCCACTCCAAAAGGAAAAGTGCATTTTCCAGACTGGAGGAGTGAAAATCAATCAGTCCCAGTTAAAATCGCTCGTTCGTTTTAAAAGTGTAGTGTGGAAGCAAAAAACTTACCTTAATAGATTCATGTAATTAATAGAATATATTGCTTCTGCCTTAGGATCTGCCCAATACAATAAGTTTTCTGAAGGATGAACAGCCAGAGAGACTGCTGAACCGGAAATAGAAGAGATTCTCTTCTCGTTGCGTCCGTCCATGTCGTACATTGATACACATGAATTGTCCCCAACAGTTGATATGAACATTCGACTAAATTGTATAAACACATAATCAAGATTTCAGTCAGAAGAAAATTCAATAATTTCAACATCTTAGTAAAAAGTAAATTAGAACAAAATAGGTAACTTTTTTAAGCAGTAACAGAGGTTTCCAATAAGTATTCGAAATTTTATAAGGAGGAAATTAAGGAGCAATCTATGGGATTAACTTAAAAAACTAGGGGCAAATGCATATTACCGAGGAGCATTTTTCTTAATTACTAAAAAAAATCTTTTTGAAAGATTTCTTCACCATTTTTTGGAGTCTACAATTCCCAAATGACGATTTTATGATCACCGGACTTGGGTGTTTTTAGAGTCACTGGAGTTTCGTGATTTTATGGAATTTAAATAGTTTTGCCATTTTAGGATAACTTAAGTTCCAAAATTTAAGAAATCGCAATTTACTATACAGCCGAAGTTTGGGGGATATTACGACCATTTGAGCTTTTAAGTTTTTCTAAATTTGACAATCACCAAAATTAAAGGATTTTACAATAGCCCCAATTTGGAGATTTTATGAAGTTACCCGAAGTTACGCAATTTGTAGATCGATGTAGTGCGACTTTTTAGACTGCCGAATTTTTGCGATTATATGATCACTGTAATGGTTTGAAAGATTTCTGATCAGTAACGATTTTTGATTTTAGTATAGTTTTTTTGGCAAGATTCTTGGAAACCACGATAAAGACAAAGTTGACAATGAAGGTTTTTTTTAAAACTGTAGTTGTGATAACAGCCACTAATTTATTTTTGTTGTTGCAAAATCAAAATGTTGGTCGCATTTTGCGACTAGCGCCTGTGAATTTCGAACCCTGGTTCCAATTAAGCAAAGTGTCATTGGAATCTTCCAGAATTAAATAAAACAAATCGTTCTATATTTTGCTTTTAAAATTGTTAATTTTCTTTTAAACCAAAAAAAATTGCAAAAATTGAGGAACAAACTGGTGTTTGTAATGGCAATTCAATTTTTTCACCTTTACATTGTTAACTCATTAGGTGCGTTTACAGGAGCCACGTCCCTGCAAGTGTGGGAAATAGTCTCCAGGGACCTATACCCGTGAGTAACTGCGCAATGACCGCCCACAGGACTTTTGGACCCAATAGATTTACGAGCATGTACTCCAAATGTATTCGACAAACACCAACATCCATGCCTTATCGGGATTTCAACTTGGACCCAGAAGCTTCAAAAGTTGTACCCTAACCATTGCGCTGCCGGGTCGGCATGGTGAATGATATATATCGAAAGTTAACTGCACAATATATTCAAACGTAATTTACGTAAATAACAGATGAATACGTAATACAACAAGAGTTACAGTTGGTACAAAAGTTTGTATGCTACACATAAACTATTATACCCAGCCTATATGTTGCTTTTTGTTTCAGTTATATGTCATACTAAATAGGCAGAGACGTAAAGTGACAGATAGGCCAAGTGGTATTTTTCCCGAAATTCGGATAATTTGAGTTCGTCTGTGTATTTAAATATTATGTCTAGGCAATTTCGTTAAATGTGAGAATTGTGAATTTACATATCTTTTTTCAGAGTTTTTATATCAGAGATTTTAATCTCTGAATATTTGTAAAGCAACCAATACATTTTTCTTTCTTTTGAAATCAATAATTAGCCTTCAAAACATATTTTAAATAGGCGGAATAGTTCCATAAATATTTGCTATTACCTTTGCATACCTGTTCTTGATTATCGTATTTCTTGTTAGGTTAAAAGTATATAAAGTAGACTTACCCGATAGCTGGTACCAAAGCAATGGCTACTGGATTTGATAAATTCGTAATAATTGTGGCCATGTGGGAAGTGGCTACAGATACAACTCCCACAGATCCTTTGCCGGAGTCCACCCAGTACAGATTTCCATTTAGGGAATCGTAAGCAAGGTCTTCTGGAGTTACAAGGTGGTTTTGAACCAATTCACTAAAAAGTGAAACAAAATAACACTTTATAACAATCAGAAACATGAGCCAGAGTAAAATAAATTAAAATTTTTAGAAAATTGTTGATTTTTAGCTACTTTTTATATGGTTAGATATCGACATGAAAATGGTATTGATTCCCTGTAGAGAAAATAACTATAGGTTTCACTCTAAGTGGTAAATAGCATGAATAAAAATGAAATAAATTTTATGGAATTTAATCCCATATGCTGTACAAAAGAAGAGTTATACTACATGTTTCTAATCGTATATAATTTAAAAAATATGAGTATAAATAACATAAATGTTTTCAAAATGTAGCACAACTTAAATTTCCAACCTATTAATAAATACATTCAACAGCCTTTCTCTTGGTGATGACGAAACTATCTACACATTTCGATTCGAAAAATTTAATAGTGGTTTCAATGTGGTAATTTATTTTATTAAACTGATGATGACATGAGAGAAAATGATGAGTTGAAATTGCATCACTGAAGGTCTTTTCACACGGTACTCCTTGTGCACGGAACTGCTCGGACAGGGTTGTCCACCTGCAAAGATTCTGACGTCACACGTTCCTGGAGTGGTTGTTGTGAATGATACTTATCGCTAGTCTTGGCACATTTTTTCAATATTTTTACAAATTTCTCTCACGTGTAGGAATTGGTTGGTTGGTATACATATATTTTCAGGCTTGTGGGCTTGGTCAGAGACCCGCTTATAATCCATCGTGTAAGACAGACACAACAAGCACACACACGTGACAGATGCTGCCATCTAATGCGCGCAATTTCCACAATTTAGACAAGTCCCTGAAGGGGTAGGAAATAGTCTCCAGGGACCTGTACCCGTGGGAAAATGTGCAATGACCACTCACAGGACTTTCGGTCCCAACAGATTTAACGAGCATGGCGTACTCCGCATATTCGGTGGGTCTTCAGTGGTACCGAGACTCGATCGCGAGACCTTACGATAACGAGATCTAGATCTTTACCACAAGGCTCCCCACAAGCAGATGTAACAAGGAGTACTAACTACAAAAATCAACATTGGCGAGCATAAAGTAGATTTTTCTCCATTTGGCAAACTCGATTTGGCCAACAAGACGTCAGAGCTATACTTGATGCTGATTGGCTACCTATATCTCTCCGCAAAGCCGGTTTACCGATTTTCGTATCTCCACGAAAAAATTCAATGAACAATTCTCACAGCAGTTCTCCATGTTATTCCTATGGAAGTTCCGTGATCAAGGTGCTCCTTGTGAAATGGCCTTGAGTACCCCAAGAAAATAATAAAGTTTTAATAAAACCTGGACGCCAACCCAGAGTCCAGTATGAAATATAAATAAATTTTGAAGTCCTCATATTGCCAGTGCGTCGAACCACCTATACGTCGATTGTAATAGGATCTTATTTGCCCCTTCCATTTTACTTCCGAATCGATAACACTTTTTTTTAAAAAAATTCTCATCAGTGTTGAAAAGATTTCTCTGTTATGCTGATTAGCTTACTCTATACGGACTACTTAGTTTAAAAATAACTAGATGGTGTTTTTTGTGGAAATAAAAAAGAAATGAGAAAGAATGTATTGACATGCTAAAGATATCTGTTTGTCCGTACTTTATTCAGTTTCTGTTCATCAGATATTAAAATTCTGTTTTGTTAGAAATGTTATGACATTATAAACCTATGTTTCGTAATTTTTTTGTCTGTCTCTTCTTACAGACATCTTTGTTCCTATTTGAGTGGCATTGAAATTTAATTTTCTAGCCAATTCGCCATTTTTTAACCCGAAAGAATCAATTTAATTTGAATTAAAATTCGTTTTTGATAAATTTTGCTTCAGTCATACCTTAGTTACCATTTCAGCGACATTATGCGACAGTTTCGAAGGGCGATAAAGTTTGCAATGGGCGTAGTTTTTCGTTTTTTTTTTTTGTTACTAAATATTTCGAAAATACTATGTTATTTTTACACATAAGTTTGCAGATTTATACATTTTTAAAACAAACGAGCGATTTTACCTCAGTCAGAGTTAATTTTACGCCTCCTGTCTTGAAAATGCCCTTCCCCGAAAGGAGCGGATCCTTTGTGTGTTACACCTCCGACAGGATCACTCCAAACGAGTGATTTTAACTCAGGCTGAGTTAATATTCACTCCTTTCTAGTGTCGAAAATGCACTTGTCTTACTGGAGTGGATTTCACTCTTTTGTTTTAAGAGTGTAAATAAGAAAAATATGCGACAATTTGAAAACATGCCAAATGCTACCGTAACGGATTCTAATATTTGACCTTCTAATATTGGACCTTTTGGAATATTTTGCTTAATTTATCTACTGAAATTTTTTAAAAAAATATTCGAACCAATTTACAAAAAATGTGATTATAAAGACCTGTAATTAAGGTACATTTATCACATAAAAAACTTCCTGTAAGTCAGCTACATTTATCATAGAAAAAAACTTCGATGAAAAACTGTTTTTAACCTTTTCAGTCCCAAAAATTTACTGCACTACAGAAACATCTGATATTCACAAAATAAGCTTATTTTAGGTCAAATATACGAGTTCCATAAGAAAAAAAAATCATCTAAATTTTTTATATGGTTTTTGAAACAATGCCAAATTTTTTTAACTGTGGAAAACAACAAAATAAAAAAATATATATTACCTAAAAGCACTTCGAGTTATATATTTTAAGGTATCTGACCATATTATTAAAAAAAATTTAGTAATCATTTTAGCCGAAATAGTTTAAATTGTGTTTTAAATATGTGGAACTGAAGTGAACTTTTCAAAAATCAGGTGAAACGCTTGTTGACTATATTCTAAATAAAAAAATAGTAGTTCTGACTTCTATTGAGATTAAAGTAAAAATTTGTCGGATAGAACAAAGTGCGAAGAATCGAATGATGTGTGTTTGGATGTCATAACGGGACATAAAATATTAGAAAAAATATTGAAAGTGATGATGCCAAATGGCATCACTGGGACTGAAAGGGTTAAAAATTTTCAACGTGGCAAGAGAAAGGTGGCTTAGAAAATGATTGTTCAATTTTATTAACACCTAGGCACTTGGGTTTAGAAATCCAAGGTCATTCGTGCTCATTCGCTCTTAACTAAGCACAAAGTAAAAAATAGAGGCGAAAAAATAGGGCATCATGCTCAAAATAAATGTTTTGAGTGATATATGTTAACCTACCGCCTTACAAAGCTGGTCAAGTTGACGGCGTATATTGCTGGCTGATGTAAGTCTGCCAAGAAAATTGTCTTCGTTTCAAAGTCATAAGCCACTTTGCCTATGGTGCCAAAATGTACGGTCAACGGTAGATTATCATTAATATTGTTTCCCACTGATTCTGGCCTGATGCGATAAATTGAAGATTCGTCACTAACTAAAAGCATTGGGAAATTTTCGTCAACTGAAATAGAGAAACATTTGTATACAATGAAAGGAAAACGTCCATAAACAACTCTGCCGTAGCAGGTAAACTGCGATGTAGTATCCTTTCACTTCTTAGCATCTCAAATATTTTGATTGTGGAACAGCCCACTTCGAAAACATTTAGATAATCTAAAGCCTCGGTTTCCTCGGAGTCCGTCAACAGATTTAAGCGGTCGGACAAGTGCAGTGAGTGACGTCATACAAACTACTGACATTGATTACACTAGAGGGGTTTCCTCGGGAGCGTTGCAGGACAACTCAACACGACCGCCACATTGAGTTGCTGTTGAGTGCTTTGGAGAAATCCTGATGACAGCGTTTTTTAATGTTGTCTGTTATGCGGTGTGCTTGCCTAAAATTAAAAATTTGAGGAAATGACGGAAGGCGAGAGTTGTTTTACGCTTGCCGAGGAAGAAATTTTAATTGATTTTTTGAGAAATCACGAAGAACCTAAATTTTCCATTTTTGACATGCAAAGACGAAAACCAAAACAACAACTGAGTTAGTTGAATGAGTTCGCTAGGTGTTTGGCGAGCATAATTGTTGGGTTATTTTGGTTGAGAATAAATTGTCTCACTAAAACTACACATGATAGCTTTTTGTAAAAGGAGGATAATAGTTGATTCCTTATAGGTCCATCAACGATTGCACTTTTATTACTTTACTTGACTTGATCATCAACCGATTTGCATTTGTAGTATATACTATTTAACATATTCAGTAATACTATGCATTGGGAAACGCCGTAAGTTTAAAGATAATTATGCTATAATAATGAAACCGATGCAAGTTCGCACTGTCCTTTAATTGAGAATCTGTTTCTAAACTTTAAAGAAATATGCGCACATGACTAGCTAAATATATCAACTCTTGCCTAAACCAAAATCTTCCCTATCATTTTTACAAAGTGGCCTATTCCGCAATCAAAATATTTGAGATGCCAAGAAGTGATAGGTGAACTATAACTGGACTAATCACTTGGATTGTTGTTTGCGCACTCAATAACTTTAATTTATTAGAAAGACTAATTACTTCAGAGCAAAAATTGTTCAATTCATTGTTGTGGTTACTGCAGTTTACCTGTCCGCGGCATAATTTTGCTTCCGCTGTGCTTTCAAATGATAGATTTTGAAAATGAACTTACTATCAAGTAAAATAGTAGTAATAAAGAGTAGTGGTTTAATCGTTGAAAATGAACTCGTACTTGAGAGCACAGACCTTAAAAGAAATACCATAGTGGTTGTTTAAAATTTTCAGAGTTCAATCGATAATGTTTCACCACCAGAATAAGGGGTGATTTATTCTACATCCCCCCGCCCTCAGATTTAGTAATTATTTTATTCAAAATTAATCATTTTATCCATTAAAACCATAAAAAAATTCTATGACTTTTAAACAACGCAAAAAGGAATTCCTTAGATGGTTGCAAAGCCTGTTAGGTATAGCATATACTATTTCCAATAATACAAGTGCAAAACAGAATTTAAGTTAAATGGTCAACACCAAACGTATGGGCTTTTGGACAGCAGAAAATCTTTTTTTTTGTGATTGTGATTGATATTATCCGTAGGCTTTAATGGATTATTGATTATTGATAAAAAGTCGTCGTCGGATAACAATCATTTGCTGAAAAATCAGCCTCCTTCGCCAGTGCATCAGAAGTTTTACAGTAAGAGTTACTAGCTATTTGCATTCTTGACTGCAGCGAGATGAACAATGTTATTAAGACCTTTTTATATACCGGTTACTGAGCCTCTACTACTATTTTATCTCCAACTTCGCGAATTGTGTCTGATGACTGAACTTTTGAACTGAAACTTCTTATTTGAAATTAACTATATCGAGAAAACTTGAACCAAGCGGTATTAAATGGACGAAATTTATTTTTGGAAAATTGTTGGTTTTTATTGAAGTTACCTATTATATTATAACCTATTTTCAGTTACATAAGTTGAAGGTACGTTTCTCAAATCAATTAGGGCAGTCCATTTAAACTCTTTTGACTCGAATGATTCCTTTTGGAATCATTCGCTTAAGATTTTTTCTCACAAAGTTAAACTCGCATTTATTTCAAATAAGTTTTATCAAATATTCTTCATACATTCTTCTATAAAGTTATATATCTTTTATATCGTTGGTTATCGTTAGATACCTTGTTTTTACCTTTTCATTCTGGATGAATAAGGAATTGATTTCAAATTTTAGATTTTTAGAATAAAAAAAAACTTTGGGCCTGAAAGGGTTAACAAAAGTACGCAAAGTGCTCCATTAATTGTTTTGAGCAGTTTATGTATATATTTAATATGCTACTTACTTGTACACGTTCTACTATTGTTTGAAAGACTGAAACCTGGAGGACAGACGCAACTGTACCCACCAAGAGGAGCAATTAAGCACATGTGACTGCAAGAGCTAGTCCAGCATGGATTGCTTGCTGAAAATTTTAAAAGTGCATATGAAATATATAGAACTAATTAATGTTTATGATTTTTAGGTAATTCATAAAATGAGGCTTCTGCAATTTCAAGTCTGCATATGTCAACTTTAAACGGAGACATCCTCCATCTAAACCTACAAGAATGTCCCGATTGAAAAAGAGACAACAAAAAACTTGCTTTTAAACTTGTATATATGATTTATGACCCGACCGAATTCGAACCTTGGGGTTCATCCGAGTTGGAAAAATTAGGGTTTCTTAACTTGTATGCTGAGCATTTTTCTTAAAAAGCTTAATTAACAAAAGTTTTCTATTGTCCTGCCATTCTATTGTGTTCTATTGTGCTAATCATTCGCAAGTTAGGCGAGTGCCTTAAAAGACTGGGCTCCCCAGGCCCTGAATTTGGTTGTTAGAAAAATATTTGGAACACCATCGTGCGCTTTCTGCACATGGTTAAGCATAATGGAATTTTGAAAGAGCCATAAAAGACTGGCATCTTAGAACCTTTCACAGAACTAGAACGAATCAGCCACTTGGAAGTACAGTATAACCCTGTTATAGCGTCATTCGAAAGACCGCGATGCTTATGGCGTTAAAAACGACTAACGTTATAAACAAGGTTGGATATTAAGTGCATTGTATTGTATCACTTTACCATTTTAGATCGCCTGTGCAGGAACTGTAATTTCCATATGTTACTTTCAGGCTTTCCAATTAAAGAAAAATGCGAAATTTTTTCACTCAACCTGGTATTATCGGTCAATAATAGTTAATCTCCGAAATGAATGTCAAATTTGGCGACTTTTGCATCATTTGGCAAATAAAATATAAATTAAATAAGGAAAAACGAAATTCGAAAAAAAAAGATCCTTAACAAAAATGCCTTATCTAAGAAAGATTTGGAAATTTTGGATAATATATAAGCATATATAACACAACATAAAGCATTTGAATATCATATAAACATAAATGTCAAGCTTTATAATTAAGGAGTCGATAATTTTTTTTTTCGCTATAAACAAGAAATTATAGCATTAAAGTATATGGATAATTCATTTACCTAACATTTATGGACTTTTAAACAAGTTGTCGTTTAAGAGCCAGTTTTTTTAAGAGTCAGGCAGGCTTGGATAGTTAACATTTTTGACTTTGCTGAAAATTACAGAATATGTTCTTTATGAAAAACTGTTAGACACGTATATATATATATATATATTTGTTTTTGCTAAAAAATATTTTTTATTAAAAGTTTGGGGGGTCAAAGTTGAAGATCGTCCGTTTTTTGAAAAAAAAAAAAAAAAAAACGAACAACTTACATAGGGCAATACTTATTGTGTCAAGAGTTAAAATTTTCAGTGACAATTTTTTCGTGTTCTACTTGTTCAATAGTACATGTTAGGACATAAAAACTTATGGTTGACAATTGTTACAAAGGTCCAGGGTCATTCAAACTTATTGGAAAAAAATTATTTTTCTGAACTTTTGACCTTTAATATTTTCTTGCGCCAACAACGAACCAAATGTGTATACGATCTAATGAATACATACTAAAGAGAAGTACCCAAAAATAGCAAGTGATGGGCGGTGGCACTTTTGGCTACAGAAATATTTGACCTTAAATTTTTCAAAAATACAAAATTGCACGACTTTAGAGGTCATCTATTCCTTTGGCCAACATTGGAAATGTATAAAATTAGCTGCAAAATAATCCGTATGGATTGCAGAAACAAATTCGATTCACAAACCTATGGCTATTTGCTCCAATTTTATTTAATGAGTCTTTAAACTTTGAAAAAAACCCACAAAATTTTGTGTTGCTGCAAAGTTGGGAGCTCCATAACTCCTTGTATCAAAAGTAACCAGTAATGAAATTATCTGACAAATAATCATGTATTGTAGAAATAAAATAAATTCACAGAATTAAGGTTATTTGCTTCAATTTTATTTAATGCGGCTCTAAACTTTAAAAAAACTTCCAATTTCGGGCAATTCTGTGCTTTCTGCAAATATTAGAGCTCTTTAACTGCTTGTGCCAAAAGTAACCAGTTATAAAAAGTAGCTGGTAACTAATCCTTATGTATTGCAGAAATAAAATCAATTCACAGACCTGTGGGTATTTGTTCCGATTTTATTTAATTTGGCTCTAAACTTTGCAAAAGAACTCAAAATTTACTGCAATTTTATGGCCTCAAGCATGCCCAGTGAAAAATGATCACATACAACGGGCATGTTTCAGTCCTCCAAAATTTTGAGTTCTTTTGCAAAGTTTAGAGCCTCACTAAATAAAATTGGAGGAAAAACCCATAGGTCTGTGAATTGATTTTTTTCTGCAATACATAAGGATTATTTTACAGCTAATTTGATAGCTTTTTACTATTGGCACAAGCAGTTAAGGAGCTCTAAACTTTGCAGCAAGCACAAAACTGTGCGGTTTTTTTTCAAAGTTTAGAGCCTTATTAAATAAAATTGGAACAAATAACCATAATTCTGTGAATTTATTTTTATTTCTACAATACAAAAAGACTATTTTCCAGCTCATTTTATTACTGGTTACTTTTGATACAAGGAGTTAAGGAGCTCTAAACGTTGCTGAAAACACAAAATTATGCGTATTTTTAAAAGTTGGGCCTCATTAAATAAAATTGAAGCAAATACCCATAGGTTTGTTAATTTATTTTGTTTCTGCAATACAAACGGATTATTTTCCAGCTAATTTTGTACATTTCCAATGCTGGCACAAGGATTAAAGGACATCGAAAGTCGTGCAAGTTTGGATTTTCGGCAAGTTTAAACTCAAATATTTCTGTAATCAAAAATGCCACCGCCCATCACTTCCTATTTTTCCAAAGTTTAGAGCCTTATTAAATAAAATTGGAGCAAATAACCAAAATTCAGTGAATTTATTTTATTTCTACAATACAAAAAGACTATTTTACAGCTCATTTTATTACTGGTTACTTTTGATACAAGGAGCTAAGGAGCTCTAAACGTTGCTGAAAACACAAAATTGTGCGTTTTTTTTTAAAGTCGGGCCTCATTAAATAAAATTGAAGCAAATACCCATAGGTTTGTTAATTTATTTTGTTTCTGCAATACATACGGATTATTTTCCAGCTAATTTTGTACATTTCCAATGCTGGCACAAGGATTAAAGGACATCGAAAGTCGTGCAAGTTTGAATTTTCGGCAAGTTTAAGGTCAAATATTTATGTAATCAAAAGTCCCACCGCCCATCACTTCCTATTTTTCCAAAGTTTAGAGCCTTATTAAATAAAATTGGAGCAAATAACCAAAATTCAGTGAATTTATTTTATTTCTACAATACAAAAAGACTATTTTCCAGCTCATTTTATTACTGGTTACTTTTGATACAAGGAGTTAAGGAGCTCTAAACGTTGCTGAAAACACAAAATTATGCGTATTTTTAAAAGTTGGGCCTCATTAAATAAAATTGAAGCAAATACCCATAGGTTTGTTAATTTATTTTGTTTCTGCAATACAAACGGATTATTTTCCAGCTAATTTTGTACATTTCCAATGCTGGCACAAGGATTAAAGGACATCGAAAGTCGTGCAAGCTTGGATTTTCGGCAAGTTTAAACTCAAATATTTCTGTAATCAAAAATGCCACCGCCCATCACTTCCTATTTTTCCAAAGTTTAGAGCCTTATTAAATAAAATTGGAGCAAATAACCAAAATTCAGTGAATTTATTTTATTTCTACAATACAAAAAGACTATTTTACAGCTCATTTTATTACTGGTTACTTTTGATACAAGGAGCTAAGGAGCTCTAAACGTTGCTGAAAACACAAAATTGTGCGTTTTTTTTTAAAGTCGGGCCTCATTAAATAAAATTGAAGCAAATACCCATAGGTTTGTTAATTTATTTTGTTTCTGCAATACATACGGATTATTTTCCAGCTAATTTTGTACATTTCCAATGCTGGCACAAGGATTAAAGGACATCGAAAGTCGTGCAAGTTTGAATTTTCGGCAAGTTTAAGGTCAAATATTTATGTAATCAAAAGTCCCACCGCCCATCACTTCCTATTTTTGGGTACTTCTCTTTAGTATGTGTATCCATTAGACCATATGCACTTTTAGTTTACTGTTGGCACAAGAAAATATTAAAGGTTAAAATCGCAGAAAAATAAAAAAATAAAAAATCCTATAACTTCGAATGACCCTGGACCTTTGTGCCAAATGTCAACCATAAGTTTTTATGTCCTAACATGCACTATAGAACAAGCAAAACACGAAAAAATTGTCACTGAAATTTTCATTCTTGACACAAAAAGTATTGCTAGATGTAAGTTGTTTCGTTTTTCTTCAAAAACCGGAAGATCTTCAAATTGACTCCCCAAAACTTTAATGAACAATTGTTTTTAGCAAAGACAAAAATATACGTGTCTAATAGTTTTCCATAAAGAACATAATCTGAAATTTTCAGCAAAATTAAAAATGTCAACTATCCAAGCCGGCCTGTTTTGCCTGGATTAAAAAAAAAAACTGGCCTTTAAAGCAAGGTCTTTGTAGCCGAGTTCGCCTGTAATAAGATTATGAAAATTAACAAGTTGGTATGTTACAGAATCTGTCACTTACACCGCTTCCACACAACATTTACGCTCAACAGGAAACAAACCAACAACATCTTAGAAAGAAATTCCCCAAACAGGGTCTTTAGCTAGTTCTAATTCAAACTTTTAAAAGCAAAAAGTAATTATTTCTTCAATCTTCTTCTGCAGATTTG
The DNA here is from genome assembly GCA_023701765.1 of Hylyphantes graminicola. Lineage (NCBI taxonomy): Eukaryota > Metazoa > Arthropoda > Arachnida > Araneae > Linyphiidae > Hylyphantes > Hylyphantes graminicola. The sequence continues at coordinate 32,346,227 of CM043118.1, forward strand.
ATAATTAATCATTATCGTTTGCTAATTGTTTTAAAGTTCGAAGAATAATGATGTATGTTTTTAATAACTATCTTTTTGCAGCCACAAGTTGACATTACGAAAAATAAACTAGTAAAATTTTTGCTTTAAAAATAGAAGCGAAATTTTACATATTTTGCAAATTTAGAATTTTTTATGCATCTTTCTTCATACATATAAAATGAACCACAATCCAAGTTGAATTATATCATAAAAATAAATATTTTTTCAAGACATTAATTTTATTTTAAATAAAGTTTCTCGTACAATTCATGTAATGACAATAGTGAAAGTATTGAATAGAAATGGAATTTGCATATTATTTCAATGTAGATTAAATTTTTTGTTATTTAAATTTTAAATATATTTCTAATTTAAATTTTTTAATGAAATTTTGAATGTAGCCTATACTGATTTTTTGTTTCAAAATGATGTATCCCACTTGTTTGTGTGACTTGTGGTTCGTTCTGTGAAAGTGGGTGACAGGCAGACAGACGGACTGAACGATTATAAAACTTCCGTGAAAGTGGGTGACAGACAGACATACGGGTAGACGGACTGAACGATTATAAGACCTTCCACTTTTTACGTTATAAACGTAGTGTGGAAGCTAAAATTAAAGATATCAATTCATACACTGTAAGAAATTTGGCTTGAATTTACTAACGATTACTTAGTAACTTTACAGGTTTTCACCGTTTACTAGAAAATCATCTGTAACCTAAAGAAACTACTGTAGTAATACTAAGCAATACTAAGTAAATTGATGTAACGCTTACAGCGCCACCTGGTTATCTTTTTGAGAGATGTGTAGTTTCCCTTGTTGCATTGTTTTGTTTCTCGAAATTTGCTCGATCGGCCATCGGATTTAGCAAAAACTAACCGGTGATCGCGTCCGTAAATTGAAAGTGTACGAGACTAAGATATGAAAGTCTGATGATTCGATATCGGTCAAAGGTGAAAATTCAATCAATGTACGTTTCATCGAAAAATTATAACGAATCGATAATTCAACGATGAGAAACCGAAAAACGTGTTTTTTTTTTTATTTTAGTACATACATACAAATTGCGTTAAATTATTTCTAAAACTTCATATCCGAAAGCTTTATATCGATCAAGATTTTAACCTCATTATTTACACGCAAAGGATCTGCATGTCCCGATGACCGAGGGGACAAACGTGCTACTTTTCGTTGAAGATGCGCGAGCTAATCTTGAGGTTGCGAGTTCTGTCCTGCGACTTGCTCCGGAAAAGTCGAAATAATACTTGACTAAAAGAAAATTAGTGGCGCCCTCTTGTTTAACATTTTTGAAACTGCTAGTTACTAAGGTTTTCCTAGTAAAGATACTACATAAGTGGATGTATTGATTACTAGAATATATCTTGTAACGTTTACTGAAGTTTTTATAGTATGCTTGCAATTTAAATGATTGTATTGGATACTAAGCTTTAATTAGTAATATATACACATATTTCTTATGTAACATTACTAAAAAAACTTATGGAAGCTGAGTTTCCTAGAAAATTCTTAGTAACCTTACAGATTTTTTTTAGAGTGTATTGCGTCAGTCTGCACGTTATGCCGGAAATTAAATGCAGCAATTGACCGAGGAATAAAATACTCACCTTCCCTTGCCAGAACTGGATGGTGAACGTGAACTCCCATGATATGTTTGCCGTTTTCTTTGGTGAAGACGTTTATCTTACGAGCAGTGAACTTGTCGCTAGTGTCGAGAGAAAATGTGTGCCAGTCTGACCAGTACAGGTTATCTTCAAACACGGCCAAGGAATAGGGATGAAACACTTCATCCTTCATTAGTACCTAAGAATAGACAAATAGTACTGATGCAATAGACATTGAAGTCTTTTTTTTTAGGGAACAGGGTGACAAATTTGAAAATTTGTGATTGTTTTTGTTATTGTAAATTATTTCGACATCACCTTAAACATATTTTATTGATATTTTTGTTCCTTTTAAATAAACTACTTTAAAGTTTTAGGCTTATTAAACACTCCAGTACGTTCTTATGCAAATGCCAATCTTAGAACTCATTTTTGGAGCAGATTGTTTTTGGAATTGTTCCAATTTCAAAATATATCTCCATCTGAACCATTAAATATTGAGTGTTTGATATTACACAAACATCATACAAAATCAAATATATCCATTGAAACTTATATTATGACGTGGTTTTGCAAGCGATATTTCCGCATTTGAGTTAAGATCACCAGAAAGCAAAAATGTGAAACTTAAAATTTTAAATTTTTTGCACTTTGCCAAATTTACCTATAAAAGAAGTTCGAAACGAGGTAATGTAATTTACTTTCATGTTACTTGTGTGCGTGGATACTTGTGAAAATAATTACAGGAAAACAAGTAAGTTTGTTACTGCAAGTCAGTAACTTTCACCTAAAATTGCTTCTACACAAGATTTATACTAGAGATGATATATTTATGTCTTTTGGAAGAGCAGTTGCTCTCTGCTCCAGTTCTTTTAAAAAGAACAGTCCTTTAACCAGTTGCAGAAGTTGCTTTATAAGAGGAAGAATTTAGGAAAGTATCAATAAATTTCAGGACAAACCTAAATTATAAAATCCAATTGAAATATAATATTTTGCAAAGGTTTTTTATAAAAAATATGCACCTTTTTTCTTTAAAAAAATAGATAAATAAAGAAACACTGCTTTTTAAATTTTTGTAGATTATATAAATTATTGGTAGTGAATTACAGGCGCGCAACCACGGGGGGGGTTTTCAGGGTCAGAACCCCCCCAGAACCCATATTATAGTCAAATTTTATTTTGTTAACAATAAAAAATTCGAAAGTGATGAAAAAAATCCCATACAGAAACACTATTTCACTATTTCGCTCGCCGCCAACAAAATAAGAAACTGTAGGGATGGCGGTTTTCAGAAAAAAAAAACGGTTTCAAAAACCGGTTTTTCGGTTGTACTGAACTTTAAGACTGGCCTTATGAAAAACCGGTTTTTTGGTCGAAACCGAGGGCGAAAAAACCGTTTTCGGTTTTCCATCCCCAAAGTGTTTCAAATATGGGTGGCGGGAAGTGTAAATCTGTGTAAAACAAAATATTTCTAACGAAACTTTTTTCTAATGTGATGGGGGGGGATGAAAAAAAGCACCAGCTCTGATATACAATGACATGTCTTACCAAATTTATTAATTTTTTGTCATTTTTATGAATTGCTCTAATATTGTGCATTCAAAAAGTCTTGGGCTTGGATCATAACCTCTCTCCTTCCTTCCCCAGAACCCGCATTATAGTCACAATTTATTTTGTTAACTAGGGGGCTACGCCCCCTGCTCGCTATCGCTCGCCAACCCCCGGAATTGCTGCGCAATTCCATTGGCCGCTTCGCGGCCGGCAGGGGGCTTCGCCCCCTGCTCGCTACCTTTCGACAACCCCCGAGAATTGCTACGCAATTTCTCTTTGTTTGCTCCACAAAGAAACATGCAAGACTATTAAAAGGATACTGCCAATGCAGGAATGCTCATCTGTAAGATCTGGTCGCCAAATCGGGCGATACGCGCGCCAAGATTGGCTTGCACAGACAAAGAGGTAAACACCTGGTTGCGGTTAAAGATGGTGAACTTTTAACAAATACAGTTTAGTTTTGAGAATTTTGAGACCGGTAGGGGGCTTCGCCCGCTGCCCAATCTCTCTCAGCTCCCAAGCTTGCACCCTTGGATTACTGTGCAATCTCATCGTAGGGGCTTCGCCTCTAGGCTCGCAAGCGAGTAATAACTCGGCTCGCACCCTTCAATTGCTGCGCAATCTCATCGTAGGGGCTTCGCCCCTAGGCTCCCAAGCGAGTAATAACTCGGTTCGCACCCTTGGATTGCTGTGCAATCTTTGTAGGGGCTTCGTCCCTAGGCTCGCAAGCTAGTAGATTGCGCACTGGTACCTCCTCGAGGCCGTAAAGAAAAACCAAACACTAAAATAAAAAGCAAACCAAACTTTACCCACGTTACATTTCAATTTCTACTTCAATGCCTTAAAAACCGCTAGTGAATAGACATGGCTGGCCACCATACACTTTGTGGACCTGACACTTATACCGATTGAGACCTTCAGTAAAAAAATTGGAGTTGTCGACATAAACTGTAGGTAAATTCCTACTTTAGGGTCTGGTAAAAAATTTAGCCACTTTTTAATGAGTGATTCGAATAATTTTTTCCAAGCACCGGACCACAAAGATGGTTTTAATTAAAGCACATTTTCCTTTTACTTTGGATAATAAAGAATTAATGTTATCAGTAAAATTCTTGAAAATTAATGGAATTACAGGTAAAATCCTACTTTTTGGTCAAAACTTTTCAACATTAATTAGCCGTCAGAAGTATTTTGCACGCAATATTAGTGTAATAAATAAATGGGGTTGTTTCACGGAGGATCTGGCAACAGCTTCACAGTCTCGCCTTCATTTTCTCGAATTACTTTTGTTTTGCAGACCAAAGTTATTTATATTCAGGTTAGTGTGCTTGGTCATTGAAAAAAACCTGAATATATCTCGACCAACGAACCTACCAAAACAAAAGTAATTCAAGAAAAATGAAAACAAGACTGCGAAGCTATTGCCAGATCCTCCATGATACATTTATCGTCGGTCAAATGCAGGACCGGATTTCTAAATAGGCTAAGTAGGCTGCAGCCTAGAGCGGCAAATTTTCGGGGGCGGCAAATTTTACTACCAATTAAAGCGGAATTCGGCATAAAAAATATTATAATGATACTAATATTTTTAAGAAAGAAAACAAATAATTTACATTATTGCGTAAATTTTAAACGTATATATTGTATTAATATTTAGTAGTAAATATGGTAATTGCACGCTCTCACCCTAGTCCGGTAGTTGAAAGAAAAATAGTAGAAAAGTTTAAAAAATTTGCCTATTATTTCACTTTCGATTTAGAGTGTAAAGGTACATAGATAATTCTAATATGTAAAAAGAAAAAAATAGTCACAACGATTATATCGGGTGGTATATGGGTGCAAATCGATCGTAGCCTACAGGCGGCAAATCTTTAAATCCGGCCCTGGTCAAATGACTAAATTACGAATGTGCTATACACAGGGACGAAAAAACTTTTTACTGTTAAGCCCAGTGTGTAAAATAAGCACGACAGCTAATCTCTAGAATTGGTATACATTCGTGGTTGTACCAGACTACATTCTTAGATTTTGTATTACAAATTTTCTGCAGCTTACACCTTTATTAAAGCAGATACGACAGTGATTGCGCCCTCTAGAAGGGAGATTGTAGGCTTTATAGCCCATTACCCAGCTCGCCAGAAGAGACAGTCGCAAGAGACACACAAAGGACGACACAAACACATAGACAAATAACAACCCCCCCCCCATTTATTGACAAACACAACCATCCATGCCTTTGCCGGGATTCGAACCCGAGCCCAGCAGCTCCAGAAACTTTTTTTTTTCAAATTAGGAAATTTCAGAATGTATTATTTGTATTTTTTTTTCAGAGGAAAAGAACAGACTGGCTACAGATTCAAATTTTAAATAATTGAAAACCCGAATTATGTAACGCAAGAGGTTAGTTCGACGAACCAAAAGTACCTACCTATAACTTTCGCGTAAATGAGTACAAATATATTCATATGACAACATAAAGTACAGAAATTATAATTTTATTTGAAAATTAATGGAATTACAGGTAAAATCCTACTTTTTGGTCAAAACTTTTCAACATTAATTAGCCGTCAGAAGTATTTTGCACGCAATATTAGTGTAATAAATAAATGGGGTTGTTTCACGGAGGATCTGGCAACAGCTTCACAGTCTCGCCTTCATTTTCTCGAATTACTTTTGTTTTGCAGACCAAAGTTATTTATATTCAGGTTAGTGTGCTTGGTCATTGAAAAAAACCTGAATATATCTCGACCAACGAACCTACCAAAACAAAAGTAATTCAAGAAAAATAAAAACAAGACTGCGAAGCTATTGCCAGATCCTCCATGATACATTTATCGTCGGTCAAATGCAGGACCGGATTTCTAAATAGGCTAAGTAGGCTGCAGCCTAGAGCGGCAAATTTTCGGGGGCGGCAAATTTTACTACCAATTAAAGCGGAATTCGGCATAAAAAATATTATAATGATACTAATATTTTTAAGAAAGAAAACAAATAATTTACATTATTGCGTAAATTTTAAACGTATATATTGTATTAATATTTAGTAGTAAATATGGTAATTGCACGCTCTCACCCTAGTCCGGTAGTTGAAAGAAAAATAGTAGAAAAGTTTAAAAAATTTGCCTATTATTTCACTTTCGATTTAGAGTGTAAAGGTACATAGATAATTCTAATATGTAAAAAGAAAAAAATAGTCACAACGATTATATCGGGTGGTATATGGGTGCAAATCGATCGTAGCCTACAGGCGGCAAATCTTTAAATCCGGCCCTGGTCAAATGACTAAATTACGAATGTGCTATACACAGGGACGAAAAAACTTTTTACTGTTAAGCCCAGTGTGTAAAATAAGCACGACAGCTAATCTCTAGAATTGGTATACATTCGTGGTTGTACCAGACTACATTCTTAGATTTTGTATTACAAATTTTCTGCAGCTTACACCTTTATTAAAGCAGATACGACAGTGATTGCGCCCTCTAGAAGGGAGATTGTAGGCTTTATAGCCCATTACCCAGCTCGCCAGAAGAGACAGTCGCAAGAGACACACAAAGGACGACACAAACACATAGACAAATAACAACCCCCCCCCCATTTATTGACAAACACAACCATCCATGCCTTTGCCCGGATTCGAACCCGAGCCCAGCAGCTCCAGAAACTTTTTTTTTTCAAATTAGGAAATTTCAGAATGTATTATTTGTATTTTTTTTAAGAGGAAAAGAACAGACTGGCTACAGATTCAAATTTTAAATAATTGAAAACCCGAATTATGTAACGCAAGAGGTTAGTTCGACGAACCAAAAGTACCTACCTATAACTTCCGCGTAAATGAGTACAAATATATTCATATGACAACATAAAGTACAGAAATTATAATTTTATTTGAAAATTAATGGAATTACAGGTAAAATCCTACTTTTTGGTCAAAACTTTTCAACATTAATTAGCCGTCAGAAGTATTTTGCACGCAATATTAGTGTAATAAATAAATGGGGTTGTTTCACGGAGGATCTGGCAACAGCTTCACAGTCTCGCCTTCATTTTCTCGAATTACTTTTGTTTTGCAGACCAAAGTTATTTATATTCAGGTTAGTGTGCTTGGTCACCGAAAAAAACCTGAATATATCTCGACCAACCAACCTACCAAAACAAAAGTAATTCAAGAAAAATGAAAACAAGACTGCGAAGCTATTGCCAGATCCTCCATGATACATTTATCGTCGGTCAAATGACTAAATTACGAATGTGCTATACACAGGGACGAAAAAACTTTTTACTGTTAAGCCCAGGGTGTAAAATAAGCACGACAGCTAATCTCTAGAATTGGTATACATTCGTGGTTGTACCAGACTACATTCTTAGATTTTATATTACAAATTTTCTGCAGCTTACACCTTTATTAAAGCAGATACGACAGTATAACTCGCACCAATACCTAAGCTATGATGCCAACAACTCACCGTCGAAAAGATTTGGTATACTTACTTCTTGTAGTCGACAACAAAGACATAAGAAAAGATTCACTTCACTATTAATTACTATGAACCAAAACCAACCACTTCTCAAAATAATCATCAGTGCCGTGAGCGTAACAATTTAGAAAAATAAAATCAGTTAAAACACACACTCTGAAAATAAAAGTAACGTAAACATTTAAAAAACGCCTTGAAAAGTTTCAAAAGAAACAACTTATGTTGTTGTTGTTGGGTAGTGGTTTTGCTGGATTTTGCTGTCCCTAGGGGCGCTTATTCCAGACATTATCCAAGTGAAAAGAGAGTAGGGGATCAATCTCGTTGGATCAATAAAGAAACAACTTATTTAAAAAAATAACGCTCTGTTTGTTTTTGTTTACGATTATGGTGTTGCCATTCGTTAAACAAATGGTAAGAAATTATTCGCCATAGTTTGTCCTCGTCTCGTCTGGAACGACCCATCACTACAGCGACTCAATAATGACAAAAAATATATAATTCAAACTATTGTAAAGCACATATAACAGTTACAACTGTAAAAAAAAATATAAGTTTTCATTTTTGGTATCATTTAAAGTGAAATTACACCAATAAAACATTTTTCGAAACACTATGTTTGGTTTGGTTGAAAACTTATAAATTTTGGTAGGCAAAATGCAATTTTTGGCTTTTTTATTATTTTTTAATTAAAAAACTAATTTGAATATTTTAAAAATATTTTGTGGAGATAAATTTTGGACCATTTTCTACGTTCTAAAAAAAAATTGGAGTTGTACTATAAGAATTGTGTCGTAGAGATTAAAAAATCATGACTGTAATTCCAAAAAAAAAAAAATAAAGTACCCATAACTTACGAACCGGCTATATATTGGGTATATATGCAATTAGCAATTTGTTCATAATAAGAAGTCTACAAAATACTAAAAATTCAGAAAAATCGTAGAAGCCAATTTTTTTTTATTTCAATTTAGGCTAAATACGCCTTTTTTGCCCTTTTACAAACTATTTTTTATTAAAAAAACTAATTTGAATTTTAAAAAAATGCCTTGCAGACAAAAAAAACCTATACTCTTTTCTACATTCAGTAAAAAAATGGGAGAAAATTGGTGAAAATTGTGCCGCACAGATCAAAAAGCATGACTGTAAATAACAAAAAATAAAATAAAAAAAACCCATAACTTACAAACCGGATATATATTGGACATACATGCATTAGCAATTTGTTCATACATAAGAAGTCTACAAAATACTAAAAATTCAGAAAAATCGTAGAAGCCAATTTTTTTTTATTTCAATGTATGCTAAAAACGCCTTTTTTGCCCTTTTACAAACTATTTTTTATTAAAAAAACTAATTTGAATTTTAAAAAAATGCTTTGCAGACAAAAAACCTATACTCTTTTCTACATTCAGTAAAAAAATGGGAGAAAATTGGTGAAAATTGTGCCGTACAGATCAAAAAGCATGACAGTAAATAACAAAAAATAAAATAAAAAAAACCCATAACTTACAAACCGAATATATATTGAACATACATGTAATTAGTAATTTGTTCATACATAAGAAGTCTACAAAATACCAAAAATTCAGAAAAATCGTAGAGACCAATTTTTTTTTTTTCGATTTTAGTCAAAAAAAGCCCCTTTTTAATTTTTAATTAAAAAACTAATTGGATTTTTTTTTAATTATTTTGTGGACATGACACTTAAACCAATTGAGACCTTCAGTAAAAAAATTGGAGTTGTACTCCAAAAATTGCGCCGTACAGATCAAAAAAGCTTACTTTTTTTTAATATAGAGAGACAAGAAAAATATTTAATAGAAAAAGAACACTTCGCATTTGCGAAATCCGAGTTGGGGCTGGGGAGCCCAGTAGGCGTTCGCCTTGCATGTGATAGGTCCCAGGTTCGGGTCCGGGCATCTTCAAAATAACTGCCGTCCCATAAACGGCCAGTGTAGTTGAAAATGTCCGATAAAGAATACCCCGTGTAGAGGAAGTGCACGCTAAATATCCTAGAAGTTCCGAAGCTGAGTACGTTGTCGCCCTTAATGGTTACGTTGGGTGCCTATTCAGATGTCGGCTCGTCACTTGACTGTGGTTCTAAATTACGAAGTCCGTCGCCAATAGCCCTCGTGTAGCTCTATCGATGATGATTGAAAACGAAAACTAAAACAACAAAAAATTCGCGGGTGTGGAGCCTCTATGCCGACTCAGACAGGAAATAAGTATTAAGAAAACATAAAAAAAAATATGAAAGATTTATTTTTTGAAATCGCTATTGAAAGTGCATTTTGTTCGGTTTTATTCGTAATACGTCAAATAATTCTCCGCTTTTCTTTCTTCTTCTTTTTTTTTTTAATTCGTATGTAATAGCAGACTACTTTAGCCGCCTGTTAGTCCCGACGACATTCAACATACAACCCGGGATTGCCATGAAGTCGGGAGTTGGTATCTACTAATTTGTGTGTCTATTTTAAGTTATTCTTTGCCAGTTTAAGATCTTTTTCTTTTTAAGTGACTAGTTTTTTTTATTTATCAATGAATTACAAGTTAGGAGTTTTTTGCGTGTCTTTTTATCGTATTCCAATCTTAGGATCAAGATTGAATAGATGTCATAAGAGAGCAAAATATTGGTAAGTTTAATTTCTTCTCTTAAGTAATCCGAGGATGAGTATGTTAGTAATTAAGCTTGGGCGCTATTTTTTGTCTTTTTATTGTTTTTATGGCTGTTCAGTTCTGTTTTCATTAGATTTTAATGGGTTTTACATTTGAAGAACATTTTATAATAATTAATTGGTATTTTTATACAGCGGCATAAATGCATACAATTTTTTAATTATTTCACATCGGAGATTCGCATCTATGACGTCGAAAGTTTATTTACAAATATGAATTAAATTAGCTTTGTTCAAGTTTGAAATATTAAATAATTTTTTTTTGTTCAGCTTAAAACTTTAAATATGTCCTATCAAATTTCTTAGTTATCCGCCAAAACGTGATTGTGCTTATTTAAAGAATGCCCGATTGTTTTGTTTTATTAAAAAATTAATTTGCTAATATTGCCCCTTTTGGTTTTCTTTTTTAATTTAAAAGTATAAATACCCTAATTTAAAAATATATTAAAAATATACAAGATTTTTTATAAAAATGTAAAAAAAATTACTTTGTCCCAAATTGCCACATCACACCGCAGCTAGTAAATTTTAATGGTTATACGGAGCCAAAAATAAGTGCCAATAATTTTTTCTTCCATGCAATTTTGCCTGATCGTCTCATGCCACTTCGCGATCTGGTCTGGTTCCAATTCCCGAAATCAAGGAAAGCTAGGAACCGTTGGCCGGTTATCTTTACACTACCCTCCTTTATAATAAATTTAATATTAGAAGCCAAGCTTGTCGTTGGGAATATTCCTTACGATGTCACGATCTTCATACTACGATTTTATTGGTTGTTTGTTTTCTTTTCGTTCGACTTGAAACAAGCTTATTGGTTTCGCCCTTCGAACTGCGGTTCCATTGGTTGTTTGGTTTTAAGTATACTTTGTGTGAAACAAGCCCCTTTCTGTACAGCAAATCCGGTGATTTAACACGTCGGATGCTGAGGACGCGCGAGCGCGTCCGATGGTTCCGATTCATCGATAACAGCACATTCTGATAAAATTCGTAGTACTATTTCGCCAACCGTTCTTAAGAGTTCAAGTTCGTTTGATTACTTGATAAACATGGTGGTCTAGTGGTTACACGAACTAGTAATCCCAGATGTTACTGATGAATTTCCATACATAAATTTTAAAGCTTATGCAGCTTTTGTGTTATTTCGAAGTTTATATTTTTCCTATTGATAACAAATATAATAATACGGCCATAATTCTGTAGGGATGTTAACACGTTGACTGCCAGTCACTTTGAGTTAGATTTATAGTTAATGCCCTCATGTGGAATTAGATTATACCCAGATGCCAACATAATTATTATAAGAAATATGATTCAAAAATAGTTATAAAAGATAAATATGTGATTAAGCAGTTTAGTTCGCATTGTTTGCTGTGCAGTTTAGTTTGTTATTGTTCGATTCCCACCTTTGCCCTGGGTGTAATTAATTTCTCTGTGTCAGTAGAAATCCTTTTAGTGTCGGTCTCGCTTGACAAAGGCTTAAAAGCGGGTCTATGACCAAGCACACAAGCCGGAATTGTATATGTACCTACCTTACCCTAGTTTGTAATTGGCTAATTCCACGTAACTGTAGTGTAAGTCACGATTTAAGAGGAGATCAAAAGATTTTTTAATAAAAAAAATTAATCAATTTAAATCAAGTACATTACATTATTTAGTTATAATGGTTGTAGATCAACTATTCCACAACTTTTTTTCATTTAATGTTAAAAGTTGTAGTGATAATCACTTTTTACAAACGTTGAATCACATTACAGACAGGATAATTTTTCAATTCCCCTCTTCAACTATCTAGCTATAAAAAAAGGCAACTAGTCTATTACTTTGGAAAAAAAAACCAAAAAAATAAGAATTAGAAAAATTTATTGATATTTCATAGTGAAAAAAATTCATTGAAACGAGTCTGGTTATTGGCTTTCAATTCAATAATTAGAAACAGATAATTATCAGGTTGGAGAAGTCCAGGAAGTTTTTTTTTTTGACTAGCTGCCGGGTAGCTTCAGTTAGTGACGTTAATTCAACCTAACCTTGTAATTTTACGATCTCAAACTAAGATTTTTACTTTTTCGAAAATGAAGAAAAGTTAGTTTCTTTCCATCGTAACGAACTGGTTTTAGAAGCAGTATGTTCTTCTACTTCACATCAGCCTCTATCGATGAACATTTTCCATCGTTATCGCCGCAGCCAAAGTGTTAAATTATCTTATTAGTTAATTTAAAAAAAACCCTACGAGAATTAATTAATTTTCTTATTCATTACACTTAATTTGTGTTTAAAAAATAAAACATTAATTATCTATTAAATAACACAAATATGAATTATGTAAAATGAAAAATAATTCATGCTTATAAACAGTAATTAGTAATACTAAATTAATTGTAAAAAACTGTATTTATACAATAGTAATTCTAATTAAAACTAACTTTAATTAAAACTAATTGTCATTAAAAGTAATTTAAATTAAAACTAACTTTAATTAAAACTAATTGTCATTGAAAGTAATTTAAATTAAAACTAGCTTCAATTAAAAATAATTTGAATTACAAATACTTTTAATAAAAAATAATTTTAATTGAAAAATAATATAAAAAATTTGAAACCCCCCCCCAGGATTTTTTTCTAGTTGCGCCCCAGGTGAATTAAAGCATTAAAAATATTGTCAAGGCCTTACTAACTCCGGAATGATAAAATAATGCCATGTGAGTGAATATTTTTTATACATATAATAAAAGAAATTCTTGGAACGAACTATTACACAAAGAGCAATGAACCAGAAAGACGCTAAGAATTGCATCCTCTCGTCAAAACAGTTTTACATTGAGTAGTAGACTACCAGGATCACCAGATAAAATTTCTAAAAAGCCGAAACCCGAGATAGCTAGATCCCAAAGGGTACTTATCTAATTCGCATTACTAAATAATTAACTCCTCACCGATGGTGTTCCCACCTTATCGTTGGTGGTGAGTTGTCGATCTCGAGAGCTATGCCGGAGGTAGCTTAGCTACTGGCATGGTCACCCATGCCGGACAGGTCAGAGGGGAGACACCAGACCAAGAGGAACACCCTGGTCCTCCAGGTTGGGGGTTGGGCGTGGGGCTAACAACCCCACCCCAGAAAAAGATTCCCATTACGAAAGCTGAAGAATCAAAAGCCGGACTAAGATCAGAATGGAAGAAGATTCTGAAGAAGGCCCTAGCCCACAAAGGGATGTCGAGCCAATAAAGAAGAAGAAATAATTAACCCTTTCAGTCCCAGTGATGCCATTAGGCATCATCACTTTCAATATTTTTTTCAAAATGTTTATGTCCCGCTATGACATCCAAACACGCATCATTCGATTCTTCACACTTTGTTCTATCAGACAAAATTTTACTTTAATCTCAATAGAAGTCAGAACTACTATTTTTTTTTATTTAGAAAATAGTCAACAAGCGTTTCTCCTGATTTTTTATAAGTTCACTTCAGTTCCACATATTTAAAACACAATTTAAACTAATTCGGTTAAAATAATTACTAAATTTTTTTTAATAATATGGTCAGATACCCTAAAATATATAACTCGAAGTGTTTTTAGATAATATATATATATATATATATATATATATATATATATATATATATATATATATATTTTATTTTGTTGTTTTCCACAGTTAAAGAATTTTGGCATTGTTTCAAAAACCATATAAAAAATTTATATGGATTTTTTTTCCTTATGGAATTCGTATATTTGACCTAAAATAAGCTTATTTTGTGAATATCAGATGTTTCTGTAGTGTAGTAAATTTTCGGGACTGAAAGGGTTAACTACCAACATTCAAATATAAGTTTAAAAATTCGATGCGAGCAGACGAATTTGACTATTTTACTTACGATATTTCTCTCAATGATAAGAAATCCTCACCACAGAGCATAGCTGAGGAGCTTAGTGGAGGAACGTGTTAAGAGACATTTTCGAAAATATCGATTTTTGTGTCATATAGGGTAGACTGACCAGTGAGTGAACAGGCCTCAGGGGAATGAACATTTGGTAAATATAATTAAAAAATAAGGATTGAAAATTCATTCCACTATATGAATTATCAACTCTGACTTCCTCCTATTTAGCAAGAAGCTATCTGATATATGGTTGGTTGTCCTGGTCACTACGTCCTTGTGTAGTCTTTATTCACTGGCGAACTCAGCTCCTTAAACGTTCATTCAATGGTTAGTCTACCCTAACATGTTACTCCTTCCTTTATAAATAAGATAACAAGTTTTCCTTTTTACATATACTTAACTTAAATTATATTTTTCACCTTTTGTAAGTGCCGTTTATAATGGACTTAAGTGCAAACGAAACATTTTGCTGCCCGTTTTCTCTTTTTCCTTTTATTTTTGTCACTTAGCACGTCCTTCCACTATTTTCTTCAGTTTGTAGCAAGACTACACTGCTCAAAACAATTAGGGGAATTCATGGTTTAAACCATTTCGCCCCCAATGATTCCTTTGGTATCATCAGCTTCCGATTTTTTTTCTCACTAAGTTGCACTCGTACTTATTTATCGTTAGATGGAAGAATCATGTCTTTTGAAGAATTAAATAATGTTTGTTTTAATTGAATGAAAATATGAAAAACATGGTAAAATAAAATTCACTCCCAAAAACTTTTATGAAATAAATTGACCTGAAATTCTTCACGTTTGCATTCTTAAAAGTAAAAAATTTGATTTTACCTTTTTTTTTACATATAAAATTTTGAAAAAATTATTGTTATAATTTATTTAAAAGTTATTATTCCAATTTTTGGCCAATTAAATTTTCGTTAAAAAATTAAGATTTATTTCCCTGTTTTTTACCGTTTCAATCTGGATGCATAAGGAATCAATTTCACAAATTTTAGATTTTTATAATAAAAAATAAGAAGTTGGAACTCGACGGGTAAGCAAAAGTACGCAAAGTGCTCCCCTAATTGTTTTTAACAGTGTATTTACTTTTCTCGTCAGTCCGTCCAAAGTGATGTACTCTATGGTCTGCAGACTGGCGTCCGTCCAGTAGAGCCGGTTGGTCGTGTGGTCGATGGCAATTCCGTTCGGCCACTTCACGTCTTTGGAGACGAGCGTGATCCGACGAGAGCCGTCCATGCCGCTGCGGTATATTCCGGCCGTCTCGTTGCCCCAGTCACTCCAGTACAGGAACCTGTAAGATTCGATTTCCAATTTAAATAAGGCATTTTCGATTTTCCAGGGTCCCGGTTTCATTTTGACCTTACGAATGTAGATTTCAGCACAACATTTTCTTATCACGTCTTAAAATCACTTTGAAGATAATGAAAGAATGTATAGAAAAATGTTGTACTTCATAATAAATTTTATGTGCCATCCCGTTCTTTCAACACGAGGGACATGTATGCTGAAGATTTTGCCCTAGTGTGTAGTGTAGTGTAATCGTTTCCGGCTGCCTATTTCTAGCCTCCATCCCATCCGTTTTTTTATCATAAAAATAATCGAACTATAGAAACTAGACTGTTTAGTGGAAAGATTGTCTTCTAACCATTACACGAAGATATTCATTTTCTCAAATAGACATATTCAAAACATATTTCCGGGCCTACCCTTCTGGGGGGTCGACGGCGATGGCTCGAGGCTTCTGGACATTTTTCTGGTGGAGAACATGACACATCGATCCATCCATCTTGCAGGCAAGAATTTGCTTCAACCCAGAATCAGTAAAATACAGATTTCGCGCGACGTAGTCTACAGCTATGTCTTCAGGGACCATCAAACCTATAAGAAGCGAATTGTATTTTTTTTTTCAATTTCGAATCGCATGAAATTTAATATTTTGTTAAAAGTCATCAAATGCAAGCATTGAATTAAGTCTTTACGTCACCTAGAAAGTACAAAAAGACTAAAAGGATTAAGGAAGATACTTAAGTATCCAAACTTAATAAAAAAATAATAACATCGTTGGAAATTTTATTAAAAGTGAACGAATATGAGTTTACACTTGAGATTCTAATACTTTACAGATGTAAATTAATCAGAAGAGCCTAATTACTGGAGACAACCAATAGTTAATATATTGGTCTTTTTTTATATATCTTTCTCAAAACGGCATGGAGTACATTTTCAGAAGAAAGGAAAAGTCAACTACGCTTGGGATATTATTAAATCAAACGGCATTTTACTAACATCTAGAATTTTCAATTTCGGAGCTGTAAGATTATTTTAAGCGCCAAGATTTTATTATGTAAAAATTAAAATCAATTTCAGATTGCCATCCCAACTTATTGGTGTTTCCATCTACTTAAAAAGTATAACTTACCGTTTTCCAGAATTACTTGAAATCCGTCTCCGTCTATTTTGGAGGAATAGACAGAGGACCTGTTCGAAATTTCAACCCAGTAGACTCGCGACTCAAGGGGGTCGACATCGACGGCGGCAGCTTTGAGGACAGCTTGCTTGATGAGGAAATAGCGTCTAGTACGCAGATACATGCCCTTAATTTCTTGTAAGGTGGAGAAAATTAGCAGGGGCTCAGGACCCGACGCTCTGCATGTGTTATTTATCAAATCATACCCATCCACACAAGAACAACTGTAGCTCCCGTTCAGGTTCGTACACTGTTGACTGCAGAGTCCTTCGTTAGAACATTCGTCTATGTCTAAGCAAGTTCTGTTGTCCCAGTGAAGTTTGAAACCGTCATTGCAGAAACATTCGGGGCCGCTTGGTGTAGGTTTGCACTTTTGGGAGCATGTGGCGTTGCCGCAAAGATCACCTGCAATGATAGTGTCGATTTCGTTATTGAAAGAATAAAAGGTCAAAATGTTGAAAAATGAGTAAATAATGATAATTTTATTTTTACTGTTCACTTTGTACCGCGATTATGAAGACTAGCTTTTATTGAAATGACAGTTGCAGTTGTGAATTACTTCTACTACAAATGTTACAGAGTAATTAAAGGTAGTATAAACACTCACTGCAGTGTTTTCCTTCATCGCTGGCGTCTGAACAGTCTTTTTTACCGTCGCAGACGAGCTGGCGATCCAAACAAGTTCCAGAAGAGCACAGGAATTCCGTAGGAGAACATTCAGTCTCAGCTGCAAAAAGAGTGATAGTTTGTAAAACCATTGCATATAAGTGTCGATTAAGTTACTAAAAAATAATGAAAGGTTCTTCAAATTAGCCGAGCAAAATGCAGGTCAATTAAGTATAAAATGGATATATTTGTCACTGTAAGATACTTATTTAGCTTTTAAATGCTTAGTTTTAGTAAATGTCATTTTACTGTTGTAATTTCAATAATAAAAACTTTTAAAAGCTAAGAAAGTATTCAATTTTGGGCTGCAAAAGAATTGCAGACAAACCATGCAGACTTTGTTATGAATATCTATGTGCAATTATAGGAAAATACAATTTAGATCTTTTGACTTATAGATATTTACTGTCTTTGAATGACACTTTTAACCCTCTAATGCATAGTGTTACCGTTCGGTAACAAGTTACATAATCCACTTTATTCTATTAAAAATAGACCTCCCTCTCGACAAATTTGTGTTTTTTTCATCTATTACATTCCATTTTAAAATTTTAGTTAATAATAACCCTCATAATATACAGTAGTAAAAGTGTATTCAAAATTAAAAAGTGAAGTTTCTAACTGTTGTGAATTAACGTGTTTGGCAGAATTCAAAGTAATAATACTAGTACTAAATACAATTAAATTGCTTTGAAAAAAATATTATAGTTCAAGAGGGTTATTTTAAACTATATTTAGTAGTTTTCTAATCATTCTTTTCAAAATTGGTAGTTTGTAGTTGGTTTTTACATGTGTTACCGTTTGGTAACATCATGCATTAAGCACAACTTTTGTTTGCTAATTTGCGTGAATCTTTGTAACGGATTCACAAGAGTTCAGTGATTAAAATGCTTGGTACTACTTGATTTTAAGAGTAAAAATAAATGTTTTATGTCGTATCATTCTGCCATTAAAAAAAATTATGTTTAAAAATGATTTTTTGTATATTTTTATTCATAAATACCTGCTATTTGTACTGAACCTGCGATTGCCTTCTATTTGTACATTAATTTTGTTTCAAAAGTAACTTCTATTCATAATAATTTTAATAACTAATTTTTCCTGTTTAACAAAATCTAAATGTATTAAATATAAATACTCTTTTTTGTTTGTTATACACGTTTTCATTAAAGATTTTATACCTAAAACTATGTGTCTGTGTGCCTCTGCAACTTCTTATAGAATAATAAAATTATCAATAAGCTTTATTTTTAAGTATAATTTATTAGAAATATAAAAAGTAAAAAAGGTAATAATTTGAATAAAAATAAATATTCGTACCCCCGACTTTTAAGGGGTCAGGAGTCTTGAAAATGTGCAAAGAAGGAACTACAAAGCATAGTTTGATCTTTCATGTAATTTTTTAACTACTCAATATACAAGTATAATTTTTTGATATGTAATTCTACAAGATTTATGTAATATGAAACAAATTTTAAAATTTATAAAACTTTAGCCAAAACTATAATAAATGATATTAAACATAAAGCTATTTGAACACATTGTGATTAGGCTTGCGCGGCAAATTGTGAGGTCAAAATTGAAGACATGACCAAGAAAATGACTTTATATTGTACAAATATGTACAAACAAAGACTTATACCTAAATTATCAGCTCAATTTTAATTAGAAATTAATTTAAGAACTTTTTCTAAAAAAGTTAATAAATTTTTTTAAATTTTGATTTAAAAAAAATTTAAAAATAATTTCTAATTAAAATTGAGCTGAGAATTTAGGTATGTCTTTGTTTGTACATATGTGTACAGTATAAAAGTCATTTTTTTGGTCATGTCTTCAATTTTGACCTCACAATTTGCCGCGCAAGCCTAATCACAATGTGTTCAAATAGCTTTATGTTTAATATCATTTATTTTAGTTTTGGGTAAAGTTTTATAAATTTTAAAATTTTTTTCATATTAAATAAATCTTGTGTAATTACATATAAAAAAATTATGCTTATATATTGAGTAGTTAAAAAATTACATAAAAGATCAAACTATACTTTGTTTGTTCCTTCTTTGCACATTTGTAAGACTCCTATGATCCCTTAAGCATCTATTTAGCGCTTAATGCATGGTGTTACCGTTTGGTAACAAATTTAAAAAACGAAATTATTTAAATTCTGATGCATTTAATTTTTTTCCCGTATTTTTCCCGTGATGTATGAGCATTAGAGATACAAATATATTTTTTTGGGACGAAACAAAAAATTCATGCATTAGAGGGTTAAACTTTTTCAAACGTCCTTCTTTATAAGGGTCTCTAGGACAATCCATCTGCCCGACGCACTGCAATACTTCTAGATTGCCGAGGTGGACCTTGCTACATACTGTATTACAGTTAATTAAAATTGTTGGTTGCTCGTCGCCTGACTGTGGTTCTAAAATACGACGCCCGTCGCCAATAGCCCTCGTGTAGCTCTAGTGCGACGCTAATTCAAACCTAACTAATTTAAATTTTGACAAAATTCTTACCTTTCGGACATCCTTCTTCGTCCGATTCGTCGGGACAGTCCATCCGTCCGTCGCACCGCCATGCATTAGGAATGCAGTGATGATCCTTGCACCGGAACCCGATGCAAGGATAGTCCAGCAGGGTTTCACCATCGCAGCCGAGCTCGTCCGAGTTGTCCCCACAGTCTTGCTCCCCGTCGCAGTGCCAAGTCTGGGGAATGCAGTGGCCACCTGCCCCGCACTGGAACCCGGGACAAGGTTTGGGTGTTACGAATCTGGCCTCACAGTTTTCCTCGTCTTTCAGGTTACCGCAGTCGTCGTCGCCGTCGCATCTCCAGATTTGAGCGACGCATTTGCCGTTGCCGCAATCGATCCAGCCGTTTTCAGGGCATTTCGATCCTGGTGATAAGGGAGAGAGAGAGAGAGATTTGAAGAGTACAGGGGATAAACAACTTCATTCCACAGGAATATTTCCGTATTTTGGAGGGCTTGGCCAATACCACCTACATTAGAAGGCCGGCGAACTAAATGCTTGGCGTCATATTAGTGGACCGAACATGTGGTTTTGACCAATTATCATTCCGTGACTAGATCTTGTATGTGAATAAATTGTTAAGATAAGATGAATCAAGATGCGACGTCGTCTTAAGATACGATGTTATTGGTCAACAAATCGAAATTGGTCTACTAGTGTGACGTTGTGTTGCTTAGTTCTTCGGCCTTCTAATCTTTGTGGTATTGGCTTGGCGGACATTGGCGAAATGAAACCGGTTTTTTTCTCGGGTTTTCTTTCGAGGTACAAACGTGTGACTCGCGTCCACTGATCTCTGGCGTGAATCAGGGCTAAGGCGAGAAAAAAACAAAGTTATTAACCGGTGTCCTGACACCAGTTTAGTCGATGCCTCTCTGATGTTGGCACCAAAGAATTTCGAAACAGAAAGATTCCTATGCAATGAAGTTGTTTTCCCCCTGTACTCTTCAGTTGTGTTACGTTAAGGGGAGTCGGATGGTTCTATCTCGCCCATATTAATTTTACTAACTTTAGTAACATTTTTCTCAGGAACTGTACTAGATATTATTGAGAACTTTTTTACATTTTGCTCCTTACATATAGCTCTCTTTTGAATGGAAACTGACAATATTGCAAAGTATAGAAAATACTTTTACAGTTATTTTTTTAAAAAATATTTTTCAATGAACATTTGAAAAAATCAGATTTAAAGCTGTATATCTTTTTCTTGAGCAGAGATATTTAAAATTCTTTAGTTTAAATTAAAGTGGTATGTGTAAGGAACAAAATATAAAAATTTTCATATTTATATCTCATATACGACACTTTTCAATACTGATGTTTAGGGCTATTTCTAATATAAACTAATTTCCGACAGATCGATTGGCTTTCTAATTAAATCTAAAGGTTTTGAAAACTTTGAATCATTTAAGGTACATACGGATATTAGGTATAAAAAAGTAAAGTCCTTGTTTTATAAAATACTCAGTGTGTCATTTGACGGGTAAAGGGAAGTAATAGTTTAAGAACTAACTTTGCAGGGTTTTTTTTAGGGTAGGGGTTGTGGTAAATTAGGTAACTTTATAAATAACCCATTTAACTTATCTGGCAAACAAAAAGAATCCTTTTAGGAACAGTAAAATATGTTGTGCAATTCATATGGCTTTCTAACTTTTGAAAAAACTAAAAAACATTTCAGTATTGCACTGTAATTTAGTACATTCTTAGTTTAAGTACTTACTACGCACCCATAATGTGACCAGATTTTCAAAACCAAAATGCAGGACACTCCATCGCTACCCCCCTCCCAAAGTGAATTTTTCATTTTTTTTTGTATGAGCATATAGTTCCTTCACGCAATTACACACTTTATATGAAAAAGATAAGCATAAACAACGAAAAACATTACTAATAGATGTCATTATATTAATTATATTAATTAATCAAACACATAATTAAAAAACTTACTCGTTTTTAATCCATCATTATATTTTTTGAGAAAGGTATGCATGATATTTTGTAAAAGTTTTCAACAATTTTCTTTTTTAGACCGTCGTTGAAAACGCATTTTCGTTGGCCAATGGTGGAAAAAACGAGGCATATTCAATTTATTTACGATTTCCTCGTTTTTCGGGACGTTGCGGGACTTTAAAAAAAGCGGGACGTTTTGGCGGGACATTGGGCCCGCGGGACAGTGAGACAAAAAGCGGGACTGTCCCGACGAAAGCGGGACGTCTGGTCACATTAGGCACCAACCTCTTGCCAATCAGGTAAAAAAATATTGCTTTTCCCTTTTAATATTTATATTTACTTCGGATGGGATAAAATGGGTCGTAGCTTGTCTTAGCTCTTTTGAAGCAAGTTTTTGAAGGTTTAAAAGCAGACCATGCTGTGAAGGTCTTTAAAGGTGCAGAATTTTTTCCTCTTCATATAAAAACAGTTGAGCTCGCGATTGTGTTGACTGAATGAGTCTCTGATCAGCCACCTGTCGCATCATATTATCAATGATATTACATGATACAATGATGAAGCCGTTCCATCTTGTTCAACACCAGACCAGCTACATCAAAAACATTTACGAGCATTCCATCTTGTTTAGCATCGGCCACACCAAATTCATTTTCCACCCTGATTTCCTGTTCAACACCAGCTATGTCAAATACTCTTGCAGCGCTTAGTTTAATTCAATGAGCCAATCTTTTTACCATCTATATTTAAAGAACTTGTTAAGTAGTTTTAAATTTAATTCCCAGATGGCAGCATGGCTACTTTTTTGTAACAAGTGTAAACTCCAGCTAAAATAGATTTTTTTTTTTTAAATTTTTAATTGTTCGTAGATATAGGAAGAATAAAGACTTTCCGGGAACGATGATCTCGAATTGAATCTCAACTCTGTTTTAGTATTAGATTAGATTATTAAAATAATTGCAGTCCGCCTGCTACCACTGAGACCTTGAGACGAATTAGAACTTAAATGTGATATCCTGTCAAATCTGTTACATATGCCATCAAGTGTTACTGATTCAGTGATATCCAATTCTAAAAAGAAGAGAAAATACTTCGACATAAAGCTGGTGAAGTAATGACGGAAGTAGATGAGATGGAGAGTTTACAAGAAGAACTTCCACGAATGGTAAAAAAAACCTCTGAGAGAATTAAGAATTGGAATTTTCTTTCAAAACCTCAACGAAAGAAATCAGAGTAAAAACAGGAAGTTCTAGAAGAAGAAAATTTAAACTGTTTAAGGGGTCTAAGGAGTCTTAAAAATGTGCAAAGAAGGAACTACAAAGCATAGTTTGATCTTTCATGTAATTTTTTAACTACTCAATATACAAGTATAATTTTTTTATATGTAATTCTACAAGATTTATTTAATATGAAACAAATTTTAAAATTTATGAAACTTTAGCCAAAAGTAAAATAAATGATATTAAACATAAAGCTATTTGAACACATTGTGATTAGGCTTGCGCGGCAAATTGTGAGGTCAAAATTGAAGACATGACCAAGAAAATGACTTTATATTGTACAAATATGTACAAACTAGAACTTATACCTAAATTCTCAGCTCAATTTTAATTAGAAATAATTTTTAAAATTTTTTTAAATCAAAATTCAAAAATTTTTATAATTTTTTTTAGAAAAAAGTTCTTAAAATAAATTCTAATTAAAATTGAGCTGAGAATTTAGGTATAAGTCTTTGTTTGTACATATTTGTACAATATAAAGTCATTTTCTTGGTCATGTCTTCAATTTTGACCTCACAATTTGCCGCGCAAGCCTAATCACAATGTGTTCAAATAGCTTTATGTTTAATATCACTTATTTTAGTTTTGGTTAAAGTTTCATAAATTTTAAAATTTGTTTCATATTAAATAAATCTTGTAGAACTACATATAAAAAAATTATACTTGAAAATTGAGTAGTTAAAAAATTACATGAAAGATCAAACTATGCTTTGTAGTTCCTTCTTTGCACATTTTTAAGACTCCTTAGACCCCTTAACTCATATATTCAAGAATTATTCAAGTATTTTTCACACATTCACATAATTGAACAAATCCTGAAACATTTTATAAAACTATTTTTTTGCAATTTTAATAAAATAAATAATAGGGTCACATGGGTGAATTATGTGTCACTCTCTTTCCGGGGTAAATAATGGTCACTAAGTTTTAAGAATTTAAAATGGTTTTTACAAAACAAATAAATTATGCCAAGTCATCCTTATTTATTATATTTTCTTATATCAAGTTCAAAAACAAAGTAACTCTGCAGCAAATAATAAAAAAAAAAGCTTTTTTCACTACTATAGAAATATCTTCAAAAAAGATTGTCTTTGAAAAACATGATTTTTTTTAAGATCCATACTGGAGAAACATATTTGAACTAACTATTTTGTTGGTGCTATTTTTCAATAGGAAACGGTCTAAGCTTTCCATTCCTTTATAAAATTTTTTCATTATTATTTTTTAAAATAGTTTTAAAGGTATACCGATTTATCCCCCAGTTTACTGGGGTAATTCTTGGTCACAGGGGTAATTCTGGGTCAGTGATATTTTTTGATTTTTTAGTTTATTTTAGATAAGTGGTATACGTCATTTTGAGGGATAAAATCAAATTAGGCTGCATTCCAAATTTCATTTATAAATTCAAATTAGAAGTTTATTTAAAATTTAAATAACAAAAAAATTTAATCTACATTGAAATAGCATGCAAATTCTATTTTTTATTCAATATTTTCACTGTTGCCATTGCTTTAAACTTACCAGAAACTTTATTTAAACTAAAAACTTTTTTAAGAATATTTATTTGTGCGATATAATTCAGTTTGGATTGCTGTAATAAAGTCCATTGAATTTTTTTGTCAAAATAGAGTTCTTTTGATGGTTCATTATACATGTATGAAGAAAAGATGCATAGAGAATTCTAACTTCTAAAAAATATGCCAAGTTTCGCTTTCATTACTTTTTTGTGCTAAAACAATCGTTTTATGTGCTAAAAATGATATAATTTGAATACTAATTTACTTTTGACACACTTTACTATAAAAAAAATGGGTGACCCATATTAACCCCATGTGTTACCCATAATTGCCCAAACCCGGGGTAATTCCTGGTCACTCAATAATTAAAATAAAATAAATAATAATATAAGTTTTAGGTAAAGTGATTATTTAAATAAATTCTTAATTATTTAAGCTTACTCCATGCAAAATTAAATCTTTCTATCTTTCATACTTTAGAAAAAAATAGGATGTTGTGATTTTTTGACCCATAATTCCCCCATATGACCCTACTTTGTTTAAATACACTTCAATTTGACTGCTTTATTTAGAAATTTTATTGCATTAACCTTCAGGACGGCCTGGAATCGGGCAAAAATGTATGGTTGTTTTTTCTGCATTTTTTAAAAATTATATTTATTTAGAATAAAATATTTGTTTCCAAAATCAGAATTTATTTTATTTTGTAGAGATGGTCTTTAAATAATCTCTAAAAGAAAAAAAGTTCATTATGAATAAAATGTATCTATTTTAGAAATTTAATGATTAGTGCAAGAAAGACTAATGGACAAAATACGGAAAGAGCCGGTGTCTGCCCCACGGTTCTTTAATAGGGCAAAAATTAGTAAATATTTTCAGTGTACTTTCAGTCTTATTTTGCCTCCACAAATATTTCAAAATTAACTATAATTTCACGATAAGGTAAGGAAATCTTACCTGCAATTAGTTGAACGAAAAGGATTAATACGAATATTGACAAATTCCACCACAGCATTGTAAGATAATTGATACAACTGTGTCTGAATTTACAAAATGCATCGATTGATTATTCTATCCAATGTATTAAATCTATTGATTTAAACTTAACTGTGTGTGCGATGCCATGATACTGAGTTTTAACTTTTGAACTACTTTGTTTATGGTTGTTCATGATAACCTTTCTCGCCCCTTTTGTTTATAACATGATTGTGCTGAGAGTTGCACATTTTAGCATAGGAAATGTTTATATTTCTACATGTTCATATCATAGACGACTCAGCAAAATAAATTGTGCAGCAACCCCTCGTTATACTGCGCTGCCCGGGAGACAAGTAAAAAACCACAATATAACCGAATGCGCGATATAACGAGCGACTAGTTAAATGTTATGCTTTTAGTGTATTTATGCTAAAAACGAAGTTTTCAAACTGAAGCACAGTATGTATTTGAAATATAAATCTAAATCATATTAAATAAATGATATAATTTCTCTAAAAAATACATAAGAAGGGAACAACAATTTTGACTTAGAATAACAATTTAGAACTTATTAATAATAACTAAAAACATTACGCATTGTTTGCCCAGGTAATACTATTATATTTCACTAATTTTCTAGTAAGATATAAAGTTAGATGCTTTGATTTTGATTGAAACATGTTTTCCGGCAAATATTAACGAACCAAAATTTATTAACTGCATCTCAACAATATTATAACCGATTTTAGGAAAGTACACTTTAAAAATATGGGAAAAATTGGGAGACATGTTACAAAGCGCGATATATCCGAATGCGCGATATAGCGAGGGGTTACGTATTTATTTTTCCGAATAAAAAAACATTTTCAGAACAAGTCATAAATTAAAATGGATTAAAATAGCACTAATGTAGGCTATCTTTTCAGTGGTAGATCGGAAACAAAACCGTAGTAAAATGATCAATTCTAATAAAAAACTATTGAGAAAAAACCGTTCAACAACTTTCAACAGTTGCATAAAATCAATGGATTTAAAATAACGAACAAAAATGTTGATTTTGTCCGAACGCCAATTTCAAAAAATATCTCTACCGATTTATAAAAGTAATCGTCCGATTAATATTTCCTATAATTTTGTAAATGTAAAATAAAATGTAAGTATTTTTTTTCATAAGGTTTTGCCTCATAATATACTTGTGTTAAGTATATACTTGTGTTAAGTGTGTTGTTGATAGAAATCATTTGACAAAGTAGCTATACACTTTAAAAAAATGTGGAGCCTCCGAAAATAGTTGTTCTTACCCTTCAACTGTAGCATGCTTTTTAATTTGCATTGTCATACTGTTGTTTGTACCTCTGACCATGATCAGTTCTTTAAACACAGGTCAAAGGTACAACACCCCTGAGTGAATTTCTCAATATTTTATTTTTTATGTGTAACTGCTACATTTTTTGTAAAATAAGTTGATATTTTTGATGCTCATAAAGAAAAAAAAAATTGCATAACATATCTTCGTATGCGATTTTTGTTCCTGTATAGCAAACAGGGTCGGCCCAAAGGGAAATCTCGTATCCTGACTGATACACCTGAAAAGCTAATATTGAAGCTAAAGGGGTAGGGTATTTTACATATAGATTCCGACTTGTGTGCTTGCTCAGTGAGCCGCTTATAAGTATTCGTCAAGTAAGACAGACACAGAAAGATGTTTTACTGTCACAAAGAGAGGAAATACACCCAGGGCGAAGGCGGGAATCGAACCCGCGCCCGTTACAGCACGCAGACTGCTGGCCTGCGATGCTTACCACTCGGCCATTCGGGCCCCTGCTAAAGGGAAAAACACAGCGCGCCGCCCTAAGGGCAAGGAATGGAGAATCACAGGGAGATTCTTTATTGTATGTTGATACGAAATATTTTGCATTTATATTAAAACTAGAATATATTACACATTTATTCTTTGAATAATTACTGAAGTTTCGAAAGGAAGTAAATGGAAAGAGTCAGATTTAGCATGTAAATGTTTAATAGAACTAATACTGATATGTTTGGCGTCTTTTTTCCTGTTCAACTCACATGTTGTGTGGAAGCGGGCTGAATGACAGATTTTGTCACAAACATACATATTTACATACAATTACGAGTATTAAAAAATTCGCCGATAAAGTTTCGAATTATTTTTGAGCATTTAAAATTGCTACACCAATTCTTTAGTGGTATTAGTTCAAAATATTTGAGAAAAATACGTGTGAAAATTTTCATATTTAAAAAAGTTTTATCGTTTTAAAATGTTTTAAATTTATAAGGGTAAATATTGTAAAATTAGTAAAAATTTAAAATTAGCTTTTTTTGGTGTATTTTTTTGTTTTTATTTATAAATTCTAACAATAAACAAATGCCTTTGGAATAAAATTGAATTTTTATAGATTTTTCCGGCGTATTTGGGGATAAGTTCACTCATATATATTAGAAGCGTGCTCTAACTAAAATTCTAAAAAAATATATCTATTTAATTTTTTAAATGTATATTTGTTTATATATTAACCTTCGTTCAAAATATTTGAGAAATTCTTTTGCTATTATATTCTATTGCTAATATTCTTTTGCTAATATATATATTTCTTAAATTAATTCGCGTATAAAATTATTAATCGCATACATAAATTATATCTGGGGATTTTTTTTGAATTTTGAGTTGATGCAAATTAGTTAAGGATGCTCCTTGACTGCAAAGTAAGCATAAATGCTGCGTGTACTTATAATATATTTGCCTATCAAATCAGTTGTAATGAATAGTTATGCAACACCTACTGAAGAAGCTACATATTAACAGATAACAACTTTTAAATATCAAACCAAAGCATTATTGCTAATTTAGCTTCACTTTAAGAGAGATAATAAATGTTGATGGTTTGGAAGATGCGCTAAAATTAGATTTCCCAAACACCAGCCAAATTTCGCAAAAAATAATTAACTGCTCAATTTTCGTTATCTCACCTTGGGGAACGCTATAAGTCAAAATATAGCTCTGCAATAACAGTGAACGTATGTAAGTTCGAACCGCTTTTCACTTGAGAAACTGTTTCAACACCTTAAGGGGTCATAGGAGTCTTAAAAATGTGCAAAGGAGGTACTGCAAAGCATAGTTTGATCTTTCATGTAATTTTTTAACTACTCAATACACAAGTATAATTTGAGAGTAAAAATCATATAATTGAGAGTTTAAATCATATAATTGAGAGTACTAACTTTGAAAATTCCAATGGCAACACCCATTTTTTTTTTACATAAAAATGTTCAGCACCTTCCAAATACCCCAGCTGTTTATGGAGTGTCCCACTTTTTGATTTTGAAAATCTGGTCACATTAACTTTAACCGGTTATCTTTTCACCAATGGTTTCACAAATTTTCTTATGGTATGTATTGTTTTGATAAATCACAATTGAAAATTTAAATCTTCGAATTAGCTTCGATACCTGTTTTCTCCGAGCAGAGCTCGGTCAGCCGCTGGTCATTTACAATTCTTTTCTACTGAAAACGCTCCTTATCAAAATAAAATGTGTTGTGTTGATACTAAGCCTATATCACCTATCAGCAGCTAGATTTGGTCCATGTATTCTAGCAAAGTCAAAAATAAGAAGTTCTGATGATTTAAGGGGTCTAAGGAGTCTTAAAAATGTGCAAAGAAGGAACTACAAAGTATAGTTTGATCTGTCGTGTAATTTTTTAACTACTAAATATACAAGTATAATTTTTTTATATGTAATTCTACAAGATTTA
Source organism: Hylyphantes graminicola (assembly GCA_023701765.1). Classification (NCBI taxonomy): domain Eukaryota; kingdom Metazoa; phylum Arthropoda; class Arachnida; order Araneae; family Linyphiidae; genus Hylyphantes; species Hylyphantes graminicola. Next base: position 32,375,610 of record CM043118.1, read on the forward strand.
TTTATTATAAAACAAATTTTAAAATTTATGAAACTTTAGCCAAGACTAAAATAAATGATTTTAAACATAAAGCTATTTTAACACATTGTGATTAGGCTTGCGCGGCAAATTTTGAGGTCAAAATTGAAAAAATGACAAAGAAAATGACTTTATATTGTACAAATATGTGCAAACTAGGACTTATACCTAAATTCTCAGCTCAATTTTAATTAGAAATTATTTTAAGAACTTTTTTCTAAAAAAATTAATAAAAATTTTTAAATTTTGATTTTAAATTTATTTTTAAATAATTTCTAATTAAAATTGAGCTGAGAATTTAGGTATAAGTCCTAGTTTGTACATATTTGTACAATATAAAGTCATTTTCTTGGTCATTTTTTTAATTTTGACCTCAAAATTTGCCGCGCAAGCCTAATCACAATGTGTTAAAATAGCTTTATGTTTAATATCATTTATTTTAGTTTTGGTTAAAGTTTCATAAATTTTAAAATTTGTTTTATAATAAATAAATCCTGTAGAATTACATATAAAAAAATTATACTTGTATATTGAGTAGTTAAAAAATTACATGACAGATCAAACTATACTTTGTAGTTCCTTCTTTGCACATTTTTAAGACTCCTTAGACCCCTTAAGCTCTTCTAAATCTAGGCAAAGGCAGTCTTGGATATGCTCCGGTTTGGTTAAGTTTGAATATCGCCGCACTAGAGCTACACGAGGGCTATTGGTGACGGGCGTCGTATTTTAGAACCACAGTCAGGTGACGAGCCAACACCTAGGATATGCTCCGGAGAGTCTGGCTTATAAATGACACTTGTTGAAGGTTGAAACCTTTTTGCTGCCGAAGCTAAAAGTCATTCCTTTAAAATGGCCACTGTTGTTAAGCCTTAAAATTGATGTACAGGGTGTTCCAAAATTGACCGGAATCGTATAGGACGCAATTCCTAAATATTTACCCGGCCCCCGCCAATGAAAAACGGCTAACTAATTGGCCGCCCTTTCGGTCGTGCATGAAATCTTGCACTTGTGCTACACAAGAATGTAGAACTTTTAGTTTGGTTTGGTTGAATTTACATCTGATAAAAATTACAGGTTCAACTAGTTTTCAAAAAAAAAAAAAAAATTTAGGAGGCTGTTCATTTTGGGGATAGGTTGTTGCATTATTGTTAAAAAAATTGATGTTGACCATCAGTCTATACATAACAATTATTGTATTTTGCTTATTTATGCTGGGTATGTATGCACATATACAGGGTGGTTATAAAATAACGCTCGCTATTCGGGGTGGTCTGTAGCTTTAATGAATAATCCAAATGCAAAAGACTTTGAGACACTTACTAATCAAGAAGGGGGGAAAGAATGGAATCATAAAAAACAAACTCGTCTCTTGACCAGGGTTCTAAATTACGAGGCGTAATTGGATGCGTTGGCCGTAATTAGTCATAATTGGCTACGCCGCGTAATTTAGTACCTTGGTCAAGAGACGAATTTCGTTTTATTATTCCATTCTTTATCGAAGAAAAGAAACTCGTCTCTTGACCAGGGTTCTAAATGACGAGGCGTAATTAGCTGTGTTGGCCGTAATTGGCCATAATTGACGACGCCTCGTAACTTAGAACCCTGGTCAAGAGACGAGTTTGTTTTTTATGATTATTATTTTTTGTGATTATTTTTTAAGATTCTATCTTTTTTATGATTCCATTCTTTTTCCACCCTTCTTGATTAGTAAGTGTCTCAAATTTTGAAGCATTTGGATTATTCATTCAAGCTACAGACCACTCCGATTAGCGAGCGTTATTTTATAACCACCCTGTATATATAGGAGTGCATGATCAGAGACCCGCTTATAAGATTTCGTCAAGTAAGACAGCAACAGAAGGATTTTTTACTGTTAGAGAAAGGAAGTACACCCAGGGAAAAGGTGGGAATTGAGCCCGCACTCATTACAGCGCGCGGACTGCTAGCGTTATGGCCTGCGATCCAAACCACTCGGCTATCGATCCCCACATAACACCCTAAATTGTCTCCGTGTTGGTAGATGGTGCGGTTGGTAGGTTCAGTCTCTACCCTACTATAGAACTATTTGGTCCCAACACATGCACATTTCGACAAACTGTACATTTCTATCGCAAAACGTTTAGCTCCTTCCAATTTTCAAACATCCAGCTCGAATTTGAAACACACCAAATTATTTAAATCGAAATCCAAACACAAAAATTCCATTTTTGTAGTTACTAATCATTTTTAGTAGTTTTAGAAACTGTGATGTAACAGAATCTGCAAATTGTAAAATTACTAGGCAATATGTCGATTCAATCAAACCAAACTCAAAACAAATGCATCCCTTCGTCAACACATTCTCGTGCTGCCCTAGTTCAAGTATACAACCACGACCAAAACGCGTGATCAATTGGCTTTTTACTATTTTTCGGAGGGGCCGGCTCAATATTTCGGAATTGCATCAATTCCTATTCCGGTCAATTTTGAAACACCCTGTATGTAATGTGTTGTCGATTACTCAAGAATGGCAGCCGGGCGCTTTTAACAATACCAGTGGAGAGCAGGGGTAATGTAATCGTTTCCGGCTGCCTATTTCTAGCCTCCGTCAGGAGCTTTAGCACAGCCAATAACGTCTCGTAATTTAGAACCCTGGTCAAGTGACGAGATCGACACCTGAGCGGGCACCCAACGGAAATTCGAGCGACATGAGCAGGAGAGTTTTGTTTATAAGGTATCTGTTTCATATACGTGTGCTGTGCATACTGCCGTGGGCAAGGAAAACTGCAATAACTACTAGTTTATTTATTGAGTTGGAGCATTGTTGTTGTTAACACTCAGTCATTCGAACCAATTTATAAAGCATAAAGAAAAAGACTTATTTTAGAGCAACAGTGGTCAAATTCATTGTTGTGGTTATTTCAGTTTACCCTCCCACGCCACAGCATACCTTTGAGTGTCGAAAGTGCAATGAATTGACAATTATAAGTTATCTAGAAACCAAATTATGGGTTTCAGAAGGACTCGAAAATGCATTGATTTTTTTTCTAAAAAAAGCTGGAAAATTAATATTTTAAAAATATTGTTTAAATATAAAATAGCACGAGGATAAATATTAATAGCAAGGAGTCAAAGTTCATAACACCCTTGAAGCTCATAACTAATTGCAAAAAAAATTCAAAACATCATTGCATTTTTTTAAGAAATCCTAGTATTTGTGTAAAAATTTTGATTAAAATTTTATACAAAGAAAAATGAGCTAAAAGTTAATTTTGGCAGTGTCTGTGTGTGATAACCGTAACTTAATTTCAAAACGCCATAACTTCTAAAATATTGACCTCACAAACTAAATAAGAATAAGGGGTTTTTAGAATTTTTATGAGCAGTGTTTTGTTATAAGATTGGGGCCCGAAAGGCCGAGTATTTTTGACTATTGTGCTAGCGTTCTGGGAGCTGTAACGGGTGCGGGTTCAATTCCAACTTTCATCCTGGGTGTAAATTCCTTTTTCTGTGACAGTAAAAATAATTAGTGTTTGTCTAAATTGGCAAGGCTTATATAAGCGGGTCTCTGATCAAGCACACAAGCCGGAATACAGATGTACTATACACTGTACACTTGTATTACAGGATTATTTTAAAACATTTTAAAACTGCTTTATAAACTCGGCGTTGCATGGATGTAACCTTACTAACGGTGATTGTTTTTTTTATGTTCACTTTTATTTGATACCAATTAACCCCCTTTCCACTGGTCGGCACTCCGTCATTATATTATAATTTCCTCTCATTCTATTATAAGCATTATTTTTTTAAAAAATAGAAGGCCGATTTTATCCAGGCCCCTTCAGAAGTTAAATGGCTTTCCCATAGGCCGTGTTAGATGGATTTACCAAAGGCCCGCGCTCCCCCCCCCCCCTAAATTGCTAAGTCAAAAATCGGCACTCCGTCATTATATTATAATTTCCTCTCATTCTAATACAAGCATTATTTTTTAAAAAATAGAAGGCCGATTGAATCCAGGCCCTTCAGAAGTTAGATGACTTTCCCATAGGCCGTGTTAGATGGATTTCCCAAAGGCCTGCGCTCTCCCTCCCCCCTAAATTCCTTTTAAATTAAAATAATTATAAATTCTAATCTTGCAATGCCATTCCTTTGGGGAAATTTGGCCCACGTTTGCACTCCTACACCCGTTTGGGTTCGAATTTCGAAATATCACTTTTCGAATCACTTACGAAATCGAAAAATCACATGAAGCTTACGATATATAAAAATATTTTCCTAAAATTTAGTAGCTGTACCTCTAGTATTTTGGGCTGAGTGATGATACGTCAGTCAGTGTAAAAAATGGAGAAACAAAAAACTATTTTCAACAATCATCGCCAGTTGGCGACACTAATTATCTTCTGTATGTATTCTTACTCTGTAACCTCATCACTTAAATCTCAGAAATAAAAATGTCTTCAAACAAGATGGATGTCAGTTTCTTAGGAGCATCCAAACATAATCAAAAATTGGTTATTTACAATCTTTGAAAAAGTAAATTTGGTGCCGAACCATGGGATCCTGATCCTTCGGATCTTTAGATCGATGAATAAACTCTTTACTAATATCCATGAAAATTGACGAAAAATAAAAAATCAAAAAATTTGAAAAAGTGAAAAATGGACTTGATCTGTGAAAAATTATCTTGATCTTGATTCGTCAAGAACCGTTCCAAAAATAAAATTGAACGGTGAAAGAACTTTGAACTTTCCTACAAAATTGCAAAGTGATCTTCTAAAAATTGAAAAATGGAATTAGAAAGCTGTAAAAAGAAGAGAACAACTCTTAGAACTTCCGTAACTAAGCTTATAACAAAAATCGATGAAACTCTACTGCAAGAAAATATCGAAACGAACGAAAAAGTTGAAACATTGGAAGATCTCTTAGAACAGTTGATGATGAAATATGAAGATTTGACAAAATTGGATTCTGAAATAGAAATAAAACTTAAAACTGAAGAAATCGAAAATGAAGTGATCCATGCTGAAGAATATAAAGACAAAATAATGGCAAGAAAAAGAAAAATAACTCGGACATTGAAAAATCTCGCAGGACAATCCGCTGTGCCTACGAACATTACACAACAAGCTTCCAACAATGCAGCAACATGTGAACCGGATACAAAAATGATAAAATTGCCAAGTCTGCAACTTGCAAAATTTAACGGAGAACTACATAAGTGGTGCGACTTTTGGTGTCAATATGAAAACAACATTCATGAAAACAATGGATTAACAAAAACCGAAAAATTCGCTTATCTGCGCACGCTATTGGAATCCAGTGCTTTAAACACCATATCCGGATTTACGATGAGTGAAGCTAATTACGATAGTGCCATAGAAATTTTGAAGAACAGGTACGGTCGATCCGATTTAATTATAAGTGCACATGTGCAACAACTACTAACTTTAGAACCTGTGAAAAACATAACAAATATAAGAGGATTACGACGACTTTTCGATCAATGTGAAATACAAATTCGAAGTCTAGAATCCCTAAAAGTTACAGCTGGATCTTACGGAAATTTATTATGTCCCATGATACTTCAAAAACTTCCTGAAGAGCTCAACTTCGAGTTTAATCGAATAAGAAAGTCTGAAAGTGAATTTGATATCAATGAACTACTCAATTTTTTACGAAAAGAAGTAATGTGTCGTGAGGCTGCCGGATTACTCATTAACTCTAACAATAACAATGATAGAAGAATTTCTTCACAAAATCAACAAAAGAATGAGTACTTCAACCATAAAAATAAAAACAATGTGAGACCAACATCTTATGCTCTAACAACAACAGAAAATAACAATAAATGTATTTTTTGCCAAAATCAAAATGATCCTCCGCATTCAAAATATAAGTGTCCTTTGAATGTTAAGAAAAAACGAGACATTTTAAAAAACTCTGGACGTTGTCTAATATGTTTCTGTAAGGGACATTTTTCAGCATCTTGTGAAAATAAGCGATTTGCGTGTAAAAAATGTGTCTACTCAAGAACACCCCCTCATGCTACTTCTGTGTGCATAAAAGAAATAAAAATCAATAACCCATCAAACGCGATCGAAGAAAATGATACAACCATTTCTAATTCAAATCAAGACGCCAGAGAAGTGTTAGTAAATCCTTCAGCAACCAGAACGGATAACATTCAGTTACAATGTTTGTATTCTATAGTAGAAGCATCAAATGATAAAAAATTTATTGTGAAAATTTTATTTGATCAAGGAAGCCAGCTGAATTTTATTAAGAAGGATCTCTCACAAAAGTTAAATTTATCTCCCATAAAAACATCATCATTAGCAATAAATGCCTTTGGTTCGAAAGAAAGTAGAGATTTAGAGAGTAATCTAGTTGCCTTCAGATTACGAAACATTCGTGAGCCAGAAAAATATATTGAAATAAGGGCGTGGACCACTCCACTCATAACAAACGGTTTAGTCTCATTACCAAGTGAAGATATTGCTAGGCAATTGAATCAACGAGGAATAGAACTGTACACAAATTCATTTTCTCACGAAATGTGTTATAAGAAAGAGGAGGCATCATTGCTCATCGGTATGGCGGACTACTGGAATATTAATTACGACAGAAGTATATGTAGACTAAATAACTGTCTCATCGCTATGAAGTCTCTTTTAGGTTGGACACTTCAAGGTCTTGTGGACGAAAAACCATCAGACAAAGGAAATGTTTACATTATTAACGCCGCTGTGTGCGATAATGAGGCAACAAGATTCAACCATTCGAACTGTTTACGAATAAGTAATGAAGATTCAGAAAAGGAAGATGCGTTAACGAAAAGTATAAAAAAGTTTTGGGAGCTCGAATCGTTTGGAATAAATAATGAATTAAAGAATGAAGAAATCTCTGATGAAGTCAAAGCAATGGAGCATTTCCAAAACACTATTACTGAAAAAGAAAACAGATACGTCGTGCAACTTCCTTGGAAAAATGATGAAATTGAGTTGCATAATAATTATGGAAATGCAAAAAAGAGATTCATGAATTTAATTCGAAGATTTAAATCCGACACTAAATTTTACGATGAATATAAAAAGGTTTTATACGAGCAAATGCAAAATAGAATAATTGAAAAAGTAGTAAATGAGAATGAAACACAGAAGAATAAAAAAGAATATTATATGCCACACAGAGCTGTTATCAAAAAAGAACGTGAAACATCAAAATTGAGAATTGTTTTTGACGCTGGAGCAAAGGAAAATAATGAATTATCTCTGAATGATTGTCTATTACAAGGGCCAAATCTTGTTCCTGAATTATTGAATATTTTAATTGACTTTAGAATGCACAAAGTAGCTTTTACAGCAGACATAAAACAAAGTTATTTGCAAATATTAATAGATGAATCTGATAGGGATGCATTACGTTTTTTCTGGATAAAGGAAGGTTCAGATTTAAACAACCCACAAATAGAAATATTTCGAATGTGTCGTGTGATCTTCGGTTGTAAATCGTCTCCCTTTTTGCTGAGTGCAACAATAAAACATCATTTGAAGAAATATGAAGACATTTACCCGTCCACAACAGCTCTAATGAACAAATATTTTTACGTTGATGATTACGTGTGCTCACAAAAAACAATGGAAGAATCATTAAGTGCATGTAAAGAAGCCAAAGAAATTCTGAAATCCGCCTCAATGGAATTAGTAAAATGGAAATCGAATTCCACAGAAATAATGAACGAAATGAATGACTCTCCATTGGAAAAAAGAGCGTCTACAACAACCAAAGTACTTGGTGTCATGTGGGACTATGAAAATGACAGTTTACAGTTTGTCACAGAAGATATTCTTCAATTTATATTATCGAACAATGTCACCAAGCGTACCATCATTCAAGCAACATCGAGAATTTATGATCCACTTGGCATACTCTCAGCATACTTGATACAAGCGAAGATGTTATTCCAAGAACTATGGATATCTGGGATCAAATGGGATGAAATTGTACCACCGGACATTCAGAAAAAATGGGAAAAATGGTACTTGCAATTGAAGGAGGTACCCACAATCCGCATTCCACGCTGGTACTTCAAAGAATTTGAAGGCTATCAAGAAATGCAGCTTCACTGCTTTTGCGATAGTAGTGAAAAATCTTATGGTGCCATAATCTACGCCAGATACACCAACGAAGATAAAATTGGAACTTCTTTTGTAATAGCAAAAGGAAGAGTTACCCCAATCGATAAAGCAAAGAAGCCAACTTTAACCCTTCCCAGAAAAGAACTCCTAGCTGCTCTTTTAGGTGCTAGACTGATTTCAACAGTTCGTGTACTTTTTTCAGAAGCTAAAACTTTCCTTTGGACTGACTCGCTCATCACTCTGCATTGGATTAAAAGTAAAGAAAATCGTTGGAAAACATTTGTTCAAAACCGTGTTGTAGAAATTCAACAGCTGATATCCCCTGAGTGTTGTTTTCACTGCCCCGGAATAAATAACCCAGCAGATAAAATCTCGCGAGGAATTTCCGTCACTCAACTTGCAAATGATAAAGTGTATTTCAATGGGCCAGAGTGGCTATCGAAACCTGAGGTAAATTGGCCCTCACAGGTAAGACTAGGAGATAATACATTCGAAAATATTGAGGAACGTGTCGTAAATATCATAAATGTAAGTGAAATTAATGTGAAACCCATAATGGAAATTGAGAAATTCAGTAAGTTGAGGAAACTTTTAAGAGTTACTTCTTATGTCTTAAGATTTATAAATAATTTAAGATCAAAAGAAAAAATACTGGGTCCCATTACTAAAGATGAAATGGAAAATTCTACGAATTATTGGATTAAGGTTTCTCAAATGCAGAGTTTCTCTAAAGAAATTAAACAATTACAGAAAAATGTAAATTTAGACAATAATTCTAAATTAGTAAATTTAAATCCTTTTATTGATGATAAGGGCATCTTAAGAGTTAAAAGTAGATTAATTAAATCATCATTGGATGTAGATGAGGTTAAACCAATCATATTACCAAATGATTATTTTACAAAATTGATTATTTGTAATTTTCATGAAAAATTATTGCATTGCGGTTTATTAGATTGTCTTATTGAAATAAGGAGTAAGTTTTGGATTTTAAAAGCTAGACGTTTCGTAAAATCTGTATTGCATGGGTTGCAGAGTTTGTAAACGGTTTATTGCAAAAACTGGTCAGGAAGTATCAGCACCCTTACCAGCTGATAGAATTGAAAAATTTAAGCCGTTTGCAATTTCTGGAATCGATTTTTTTGGGCCATTGTACTTAAAAGATGAATCAAAAGTTTATGTTGCGTTATTTACATGTGCTGTTACGAGAGCTGTACATTTAGAATTAGTTTCAAATTTAAGTACTGAGTGTTTCATTTTAGCTTTAAAAAGGTTTTTTTCTAGGCGAGGAATTTGCAAAACAATATATTCAGATAATGCAAAAATTTTTAAAAGAGCTGATATTGAATTAAGATATTTGTATAAAATGTGTAAAGATGAAAAGTTTCTAAGTTTTGCAGAAAAAATTGGTTTTGAATGGAAATTCAACATACCAAAAGCTCCTTGGCATGGAGGATTTTTTGAGAGATTAATTAGAATTATAAAGTCTTGTTTAAAACGTGTTTTAGGAAGGAGTTCCTTAAATTATGAACAATTAAATACTGTGTTAACCGAAGTAGAAGCAGTTGTTAACTCCAGACCAATAACATATATATATGATGATCCTGATATAATTGACCCCTTAACACCGGCTCATTTTCTTGTGGGATCAAGATTAACTGTATTACCTGAATTAGAATGTAAAACTGAATCTTCGCGATCGACGCTTTTGGTCAAATGGAAACACAGACAAACCATTGTCGAACATTTTTGGAAAAGATTTTACAAGGAATACACTTTGCAATTGAAAACTGCTATGTATTCAAAACCAAATAAAAATCCCATTGAATTCAAAATTAACGATATCGTACTGATTCACCAAGATAGTCCTAAAAATCGAAATTATTGGAAATTGGGTAAAATAATTGAATTATTTCCAGGACGAGATCAAAAAATCAGATCAGCCAAGATTCAGTTATCCAACAAGGAAATAATTAAAAGGCCCATTCAAGGATTTTATAATTTGGAAGCTCTTTAAACTTAGTTGTCATGCAATAAAAATTATTGCATGGGGCCGGAGTGTAAAAAATGGAGAAACAAAAAACTATTTTCAACAATCATCGCCAGATGGCGACACTAATTATCTTCTGTATGTATTCTTACTCTGTAACCTCATCACTTAAATCTCAGAAATAAAAATGTCTTCAAACAAGATGGATGTCAGTTTCTTAGGAGCATCCAAACATAATCAAAAATTGGTTATTTACAATCTTTGAAAAAGTAAAGTCAGTGAGGGAGTCACTGAATCAGGAATATGCCCTTTATTATCTATATAGAGATTGAACCAGTTTGCTTGAAACTCCCTATGTAATAGGTGGAATAATTTAATCTTCCCGTAAAAATCTGCCGGGAAAAACATATGTACAGGGGGAGGCAAACAAAAGTGGCCCAGGTCTAGAGATAGGAATACGTTGAAATGCTTGGCGATAAAATTTATTGAAGCCGCCTGAAGGTTGGATCGAATTAGCTTCACATTAGATCAACTCATAGACTAGTGGCGAGTTCCGATCTTAGTTCGTATTGTATGAAGACGTTCCATAAAGCACATTTTGTGTCTTGCAATCAATTTAGAATGTTTTGTATTACCAAAAACAAAAAGGTCCGATTCTCTAGAATAAACGACCTAAACAATCAAATAATCACTAGTGGGAACTTTTCTTAGTCAGCTCTACATGTTGTTTATATTTCATTTCAACTAGCTTCTAAAACAGTGGCGTAGTTGCGGGCAAATACGTCAAAAAGCGTTTGTTTTGGCTTAATATTGAAGCGACCAATAGCTTCAGTTAGCAAACCTGTTTTTTTTTTCTGGTAATGGTTTTATACTTGGCAAAATTTCTGTCGTATTCTTATCTCTAGACCGGGGCCACTTTTGTTTGCTTCACCCAGTATATCATGGGGCAAAAAATCTGTGATAGCATTATTTCTTGAAATTTATACAAACTTCGTAAAAGCTATGTGCCTACCAGCTTTAAAATGTAAATGCTTTCGACTTTATAATAATGAGATGATTGTTAATGAGAAACAATTGCAAGAACTATTCCACTAATAGACTTTCGTCCATTAACTATAGTTAGTGCTGCTGAGAATTTTAATTGCATATTTTTTCCTCTGTGGAATTAAAAATGGTGTTTTTGTGGCACTTAGAGTTTTTATAAAAATATTTTGGTGCTTTGCTTTACTCTTAAAAAATGGGGCCCGGATGGCCGAGTGGTAAGCATCGCAGGCCAGCAGCCTGCGTGCTGTAACGGGCGCGGGTTCGATTCCCGCCTTCGCCCTGGGTGTATTTCTTCTCTTTGTGACAGTAAAAAACTTTCTGTGTCTGTCTTACTTGACGAAGACTTATAAGCGGCTCACTGAGCAAGCACACAAGTCGGAATATATATGTAAAATACCCTACCCTTAAAAAATTACTACAATGCAAGGTCAATATTTAATAATAATCCAAACACTATAAAATATCAAACTAAAAAGAAACCAATATCCATGCATATATTTTAATAAAAGGCAATGTTTCTTCAGATTGCATTTTATCCGAAGATTTCAGGATTGACAGATATTTTTATGTCGCATCTTTCGCCTCTAAAGTCTTCAGGGCACCTAAAATTCAAAAACACAAAATTTAAATGTTGACCAACATTTCGCTCAGAAGTTTTCTTTAAAGTTAAACAAGTAGGGTTATAACATCTGCCACTTAGTCCGCTTCCACACAACATTTGTGTTCAACAGGGAAAAACTCTTGAATCGGTATTGATTCTATATTAAACAGACAAAAACATCTGTATTGATTCTATATTATCAGACAAAAACATGATTGTAAAAAAGACACTTTAAAAGGGAAATACCTATTTTAATTACTTTTAGATGCATCAATTAATATTTGTAGTTATTTTATTTTTCATTTTTTGTTATCATTTTACACCTTTCGAGTTGAGAGAAATTTGGATGAAACCATTTGAGGAAATTCATTTAAAGTATTAGTGTTATGGTATTCCTTATGTATAAAAAACAAAAAAAATATGAATAAATATTAATCAGTTTATTTTTATTTTAATGTAAGCAGCCACAAACACACAATGTTTTTCTTCCGAAAAGCCGTTGTGGGTGACCGCCCCACTCCAGTGCCCACGTAACGGCCCTGCCAAAAAATAGAGTAAATAGATTGTCCGTACTTTTTATTTAAAGTTCACAAATTTTAGCATCTTTTATGAATATCGAGAAGAATAAACCAAGTTAAACACTTTTATGCTGTATTGTTGAGCGTAATTCTCCCGTTCTATGCGGAGTGGAGTTGAGCATTTTGCGAATTTCCAAAAAAAGGTTCGCGCTTCTCATGTTTCTCAATAACTGTGAATCGTAGAACAATTATATAGGTACAAAACTTGAAGAAAAATGTGTGCTTTATAACTTTTGAATCGACATTATTGTTTTTAGATTAACACTAGCCGCCCCGGTGGCACACTCGTTAGGATTCTAACCTTTGGAGCTGCTGGGGTCGGGTTCGAATCCCGGTCAGGCATGGATGTTTGTGACTGTCAATAAATATTGTTATTTGTCTATGTGTTTGTGTCGTCTCTTTCTTTGTGTGTCTCTTGTGCTTGTGTCATTTCTGGGGCTTAGTACAATAGACTTAAAGTCGCAGTGCTTGGCGATCTTGCCCCCCACCAAGAAAGTCATAAGTCATAGATTAACACTATTCTATATTAGGGGCAAAAACTTGAATAGTCATTTTTGCAATTTTCTAATGAGAAGCGCCACGTGTTACTGATATCAGAATGGCATAAAACTTCGTTTCTGAGTGTTTTGACATAAACAGAAAAAATAAGAGGGTAGATATTTTTGACTTCGAAAATTCGTAAAATAAGGGACACCCTAAGCTACAAACATCCTTATTATACAGCTCTATAGTGCGTCTCAAAAATTTGGACAAAATACATTTTAAGTCACAAAATTTCCCTGAAAAGGTTTATTTCAAGAAATTTTTGGTAGTAATTATCAGACAAGTATATATAATTAAAAATATCATGAATCACAAAGAAAACAACCAATAAAATTTTTTATTTGAATTAATTGTAAAAAGTACCCAGAAAATCTGCCTCATAAATATAGACACAATCGATTTAATGTCGTTTCATGATCTAATTTCGCATTTTTTTTTTGCTAGAATTATGTTTGTTTGATATGGTGAATTAAAAAACACGTTATACAGTTGAATTATAACCATTTTGTGCCAATCTTGGTCCAAAGCAAATATAGCCGATTTAGCTCTTTTAAGGAGAAATATTGCTGGCGATTGGCGTAATATATACCCAAATTAGATGTAAATAACGACTATATATGCCTATTACAACAATACCGATAAGTTTTTCCACCGATTCGCGCATTTTAAGACATGTAATGACGCATTTCCTGAAAGAAAAAAACGGCAATTTTTTTTTACATAAGACCAAAAATTACAAAAAATTGGTATGTTGTGCACTGTAACACGATGTAGAGATTGCCCTTTCTTCAAAAAATCCAAAAAAGTCCAAAATTTTAACCTAAATCCATCCCTATATCATTCGATATATTTGTAGTCCAGGCAACGAAGGCTGAAAAAAGGGTCTAGAGGGAAAGTTTGGGAACACAATTTTTGACTTCATAACTTTGTTTAGACAAGTTAGGAGGTAAACATATCAAAAGTCCCTGCCCCTAGCCCCTGTGCTGAAGGGGGGAGGGGGGGTTGAATGTCCCATTTTTCGGTTTTTCGCTTATATCTCGAAAACTATGAGTTCTAGCTATTTAATTGTAATACACAAAATAAAAACTGATTAAATTTGCTACAAGCTGCACCCCTCAAGTGTTTTAATATCTTGTATAGTTTTCGAGATATCCGCTCTTGAAAGTCAGTAATTTTGGAGAAAACACTTCTCCCCCCACATTTTCCCTCTTTATGACCGGATAACTCCTCAATAATGCACCGAAACACTACATTTTGGCCCTAGATTGGTAGAGAATTTAATTCTTTTCAATAATATATCTTATTTTACTATTTTATCTATTTTCCTTCAAATTTTAAAGCGGTTTCAGTGTTGAGTGAAGATTGTACTGAAAGTCCCATAGAGCTAATGCATAAGTTTTGAAATCGCAACTTTTGGAAAACAATTTATTTGCCATGTTATTCCATTTTCACAAGGTATTAGAATCATCATAACATCAATTTAACACAAAATTGAAAAGAAAATAACATCTGGTTATTTAATTATTAATTAATAAATTTTTTAAATGGTGGCGCCATCTGCTGTATATGTTTGAAATTTTAAAACTTCAAAAAAATATATATTCAAATAACTAGATAATATTTTTGTTTCAAATTTGTTTCATTTCGATGTTATGTTGATTCCCGTACCTGGACAAAAAGGGCTAACATGGCAAAGGAATACATCTGTGGAAGTTGTTATTCCAAAACTAATGCATTAGCTCTATCGGACTGACAACCCCTCTTATGTACACTTATTCTATAGTGAACGTCTAAATGACACTGATACTCATTATGTAGACAAGTTGTTACTTTAATATTTTATATATTTTATTTCATTCCTCGAACTCCAGTGGGAAAACGGTCAGATGATCCCCCTGTTCATCTTCATCTTCGGAGTCAACTTGAGAGACCCTTTTGAGGCTAGTCCCCTGGGAATTTTGGCGTTCTGAGGAACATTTGAGACTTGATTTTTTACAGCTACAGTTTGAGCTGGCACAGACTTTCATGTTTCTGCAGAAAATTATTTTCCTAATATTGTCAGGTGCTGCTGCTAACTCACTGTGCACTTAGACCATCAGGCAGTTATTCTCAATCTTCCAATCATACACAAGAAGAGGCAGGTCATTTCCCAGCCACAGCTCATCTTGGTGTAATATTCAGAGGAAATACTGTTTTACTGCTTCCTCGGTGGGAAGAAGACTATATATCAGGCTTGATGGCGGCTCCGGATTTCAAGAGTGAATTATACCTGTGGCATTGGGGAAGGCCTCTTTCGTTGGAGCCCCATAACACCTCAAGATGCAGGTATTGCCTGCCTTTTGTACCTGATATGTGGTTAAGGAAGGGTATGAAAAGACCGCTGCTGCTTTCTGGACTTCTGACGACTTCGTACACAACTTCACAAATGCGATCCCGCTTTTTCGAAATGTGAAAGATGTAGTGTCGCATCCAGCTATTGTGTTTGCAAAAATAGCACGTCCTAAACCCAGTTGCTGTAACTCTTGGGATGAGAATAAAAAAATCCTTTGTCTTCCCACGTCCAGGCTTTATGAAACCGATGTCCTTATGCACATCAGCTGTTGCCATCAAGAGGACTGGAAGGTCGACACAAAATATTAAAGTATAACAACGTGCCAGCAAAATAAGTATCTGTGTCATTTCCGACATTATCACAGCCGTATGCCGTATCCACTATCAGAACGTCCACATCCCTTTCTTCTCGAAGGGTCCTACATTCAATTGTCCTTAAGCTACACCATAAGTATGTTGATGAGACCATTTTATTTAAATTGTTCGACAGAAAATCATCTTTTTTGACGTTTATCTTGGTGTCTTCAGTGAAAAGGATATCAACCGACTGCGACTTCTTGAGTCGATAGCTCTTCTGCTGGTCCCAGTGCACAGTGAGTTAGCAGCAACACCTGACGATGTTCTGAAAATTATGTTCGGATGATGTAAGAAAGACTGTGCCAGCTCAAGTGTAGCAGCAGAAATAGCAAGCCTCAAAGGTCCTAAAGCATGCCAAACGTACCATTGGAACAGCATCAATGGGGTCCCTCAAATTGACTCCGAAGATGAAGAACATGAATAGCATCTGACAGTTTTCCCACTGGTGTTTGACGAATGAAATAAAATGGATAAAATATTAAAGTAACAACGTGCCTACAAAATGAGTATCAGTGTTATTTAAACGTTCAGTATAGAATAAGTGTACATAAGAGGGGTTGTCAGTCCGATAGAGCTAATGCATTAGTTTTGGAATAACAACTTCCACAGATGTATTGCTTTGCCATGTTAGCCCTTTTTGTCCAGGTACGGGAATCAACATAACATCGAAATGAAACAAATTTAAAACAAAAATATTATCTAGTTATTTAATTATATATTTTTGAAGCTTTAAAATTTCAAACTTATACAGCAGATGGCGCCACTATTTTAAAACTTTATTAATTAATAATTAATTAACCGGATGTTATTTTCTTTTCAATTTTGTGTTAAATTGATGTTATGATGATTCTAATACCTTGTGAAAATGGAATAACATGGCAAATAAATTGTTTTCCAAAAGTTGCGATTTCAAAACTTATGCATTAGCTCTATGGGACTTTCAGTACAATCTTCACTCAACACTGAAACCGCTTTAAAATTTGAAGGAAAATAGATAAAATAGTAAAATAAGATATATTATTGAAAAGAATTAAATTCTATACCAATCTAGGGCCAAAATTTAGTGTTTCGGTGCATTATTGAGGAGTTATCCGGTCAAAAAAGAGGGAAAATGTGGGGGGAGAAGTGTTTTCTCCAAAATTACTGACTTTCAAGAGCGGATATCTCGAAAACTATACAAGATATTAAAACACTTGAGGGGTGCAGCTTGTAGCAAATGTAATCAGCTTTCATTTTGTGTATTACAATAGCTAGAACTCATAGTTTTCGAGATATAAGCGAAAAACCGAAAAATGGGACATTCAACCCCCCCTCCCCCCTTCAGCACAGGGGCTAGGGGCGGGGACTTTTGATATGTTTACCTCCTAACTGGTCTAAACAAAGTTATGAAGTCAAAAATTGTGTTCCAAAACTTTCCCTCTAGAACTCTTCGTTGCATGGACTATTGCTCAAATTTGCCAGAGTTTGTAAACACCGTTTTTTTTCTCAAACCGATGAAAAAAATCAGTTTAACCGATTAGAACCAGTTTCTGAGGACTTTAAACATGGTTTTTTCTTATCGGTTAAACTTATTCTTTTCCACTGCTTTTTTTTTTTTTTTTTTTTTTTTTTGTGGAAAAAACTGATGTTTCCAAACACGAGGAAAACAAATTTGAGGACAAATATCGATTGTTAAAGGGGAGGATTTGGGCTAAAATTTTGCACTGATTTTGGATTTTTTGAAGAAGAGGCAAACTCTACATCAGTTACAGTGCAAAACAGACCAATGTTTTGTACTTTTGGGTCTTTAAATTTAAAAAAAAAATCCGTTTTTTTTCAGGAAATGTGTCATTACATGTCTTAAAATGCGCGAATCAGTGGCAAAACTTATCGGTACTGTTGTGTTAAGTCGTTATTTACTTCTAATTTGGATATATATTACGCCGATCACCAGCAATATTTTTACGTAAAAGAGCTAAATCGGCTATATATGCTGTGGTATGTAATTGGACCAGGATTGGAACAAAATGATTAAATTTCAACTGTAAAACGTGTTATCAAACACAAATACAATTCTAACAAAAAAAAAAGCGAAATTAGATCATTAAACGACAATGAATTGATTTTGTCTATATTTACGAGACAGAAATTTTAATTGGTTGCTTTCTTTGTGGATGCATGATAAAGCGCGTCCGCGAAAAGAATGAGACAAATTTTCTTTTAAATTCAACAAAATATTACTTACATGAATGCTACTTGCATCAAATTGACTAACAAACATTTTTAATTACTTTTGATACTTCAAATCGATGAATATGAATATTTATGTCTCATTTTGTGAAGGTTTCTTCTAGTCGTCGTCATGCCATTTTGTACAGTTTTTTCCTATACTGATTTAAGGAGATGATGATATTACACCCTCTTGAATTGGGCAAAGTGTTGGGGCTTCTTTTTTCTGTCCGGAGTACTTACTTGTCATAATTAAGCAGAAATTTTCTATCCCTCTTGCTTGACGGACATTAGGCGCGCATTGTCCTTCTTGGGTATGGAATCAATATTTTGGTTCCTCAGATACTCGGTTACCTCTTTCGTGTAATATATCTGATTAGAACTAACTCCCCGGCACTACAGTCCATATGGCCTCTCTTACAATACGACTCCAAAGCTTCTGTCTTTGGTCTTAGCCTTTCAGTTCTTAATTTTCATATCTTTTAGATCTTTTTCCACATCATCTATCCATCTTTTTCTCGGTCTTCCTCTATCTGATTAGAACAAAAGAGCTTTATTTCTATGATGTTGGAGGATGAAGGGTATAAGCACTATTGTTGCAGGCCCGTCCGTGGCTGAGTGGTTAAGGCATCCGCCTCAGGATTCAGCCTTCTCAGGAGTGCGGGGGTTCGAATCCCACCTACTGCCAGTCATCCTATAAATCAGATATCTGTACTGGGAAAGAGTTTAAAATTCTACTCGGGACGGATGGGCCCGAGTACACTGGGGCAGACGTGCTCGTTAAATCTGTGGAGTCCAATGTCCCGACGGCGTCAGCTTACGATGTCGCTCAAAATTCCGTTGGGCGCCCACTCAGGTGTCGACCTCGCTAATTGACAAGGGATCTAAATTACGAGGCGTTATTGGCTGTGTTAACGCTCCTAATGGAGGCTAGAAATAGGGAGCCGGAAACGATTACACTACACATTGTTGCAAGTAAATTTTACCAGTCACAGTTCCCTCAAAGAACACGGTTTGGACACATTCCCTTCCTCTTCCATGGCGTGCCACAAAATCACTTTTCTGGTGAATTTTTCGTTAAGCTTGATTCTTTATTCTATGGAAACAGAATGATAAAGCAGAATATACTGTACTTACACTCTTAAAACAAACACTCCCAATTTACCTCAGTCTGAGTGGATTTCACTCCTCCAGACTGGAAAATGCACTTCTCCTTTTGGAGTGGATCCTTTGTGTGTTAAACCTCCGACAGGATCACTCCAAACGAGTGATTTTAACTCAGTCTGAGAAAATATGCATGCCTTTAGGGTGTCGAAAATGCACTTCTCCAACTGGAGTGGATTTCACTCTTTTGTTTTAAGAGTGTACCGTAACATATGTTACATTGGGATCATACATGAAATAGGACTCGTCATCAATGACGAGTTTCAGTCCTGACCAGATGGAATGAATTTCAGATAAATGATTAAAAAGTTCTCCTTCGTTCGTTGTTTTTGATCTTTTATGTATTTAGGGACAATTTTTTTTCTTGAAAGCTTTTAAATTAAAATATTCTTTAATGATTTTGTGCACATGAGATATAGATAACTTCGATTCCCGGACGATTAAGCTCTCTGAAATATCAGGTTTCTTTATTTTCGTTACCAAAGTTCGGGTCTTACCCGGAATTTTTTTTCAAAATTCCAAGAAATTTTGATATTTCCTTGTTCATCGTACAGTATCAAAATTCGATATATAGATGTTTTTTGAAATTTTTTGCTTTTTAAAATGTTTATAAACACTATATTCTTGCATCTTCTGCCATCAAAATTGTTGAATTGTACTATTTATTTCCGAATAGCATTCAATAGATGAGCTTGCATGGGGAATCTTGCTGTAGCAACAATCAAATTCATATGTTATTCTAAAGTGTGCGTGTTCTTATTTCTGCTATAGAAGTAAAAAAAATTGCCTGTTATAAATTTCTCACTCTTTTTGTCTCAATTTACTCTAATGTATATATATATTTAATGTATAAACGGTTGATGATGTCACTTATTGTTACGAACCTAGTTTTTCATTTCAGGAATTTTAGTACTATTCAAGTAACTGGAAAGTAGGCTACTTTAGTTCTCTTAGAACTTCTTGTTACAAAATTTGTTGAACTAGTTTCAGCGGAAAAACTGTTAATTTGTCACTAAATTGAGGCAAGAACTGTTTTTGCAGATGAAACTGGCTGTAACTGTCAAGTTTATCATGAAGAATCAAAGAAAGTTTATCATGAAGAATCAAAGAAAGTTTATCATGAAGAATCAAAGAAAGTTTATTATGAAGAATCAAAGAAAGTTTATCATGAAGAATCAAAGAAAGTTCATAATGAAGAATCAAAAAAAGTTTATCATGAACAATCGAAGAAAGTTCATCCTGAAGAATCAAAGAAAGTTTATCATGAAGAATAAAGAAAAGTTTATCATGAAGAATCAAAGAAAGTTTATCATGAAGAATCAAAAAAGTTTATCATGAAGAATCAAAGAAAATGTATCATGATCTTTAAAAGAAATATTAATACCATATCCGTTGCGCTGCACGCTTTTAAATATCTATGCCAAAAGAATACTTACACACAATGGTAAGCTCCACTACTTCCAACAATGCATTTGGCTTCCCCGAAACAGTAATCTTTAGGACACGAAGGGGCTATTGTTGTGGTGAGTGGGCTAAATATTGGTTTCAAGACACAAGTTGAGTTCGTCAAGACGTAGAGATTGTCACACTTGCAGGTGTAGCTAGAGCGGGTGGGTAAGCAGAGCTGTTGGCAACGATTGTGGTCGCAATGGTTTACACCTAGAAATATGTTCACAAGCATTAATCCTGTCACTGCTAAAACTGCCCAGGCAGTGGTATAGCTAATAGTTAGATAAATATATTTCTATTGCATATTACGTGGAAACAAAATTCCTGGGAAGTGAGAGTGTTAAGGATTGTTGCTATAAAATTGTTTTTATTATTAGATTTTTGTAAAATTTATAAGCTTCTGCTGAGATGTCAAGGCATTTTAAGATCGTTAATGAAAGTAACACATGATAGGTAGCATTTGCTTTCATAACAAGAATGTTTACTTACCTTTAGGTTGTTTTACTTTATGAACCACCATCAGAACTTCAGCCTTCACATTGTTTCTGTGGAAAGATCCACAGTTTTTACCACCAAATTTATCACATCTAATAATGCTATCAGTTCCCCAATCTGACCAGTATACGTAGTCCTCAAACAGGGTCATGCTGAACGGATAGTACAAGTCTTCGGCTACAGTTCTCCTGCAAGACATTTTAGCAGAAATTCAGTTTTTCTATGAGAAACTAAGGAAAAAAAAACTAGGTTTAGAAAAATGTACCTCTTTAATCCATGGAAATCTGCGCATTCCATGACATTTAATTTTGCATCGGTCCAGTACAGCATATTGAGAATGTGATCAACTGTCACTGCAGTTGGCCAAATTATTCTGTCAGAAACTATCTTCACACGATGAGAACCATCCATTTCAGCTCTTTCTATGACGCCAGACTCTTGATGAAGGACTATGTCCCAAACAGAAAAAAACATCAAGCTGCAAACATATTAAGTCAACTATTACAATTTATAATTACAAAGACTCCACGTTAGAAAATGTTAGATGCCTGGTTACTTAAAATTTGACACAAAATCAGAAGGATTCTAGCATAAGTATATACTCGGACTACATCCGTTATGATTAAATTGGCCGATTGGCTATTTATATACATAAATTTCATATGCATAAGGCAATTTTTTACTCGCCCATGCACACTTTTAACATAATTTAAGTCAAACGTACTCGGAACTTAAGTGAAATTTAAAACAATTTTAAGCCAACGTTGAGAAAGGATTTCACCCTGAATCCCTCACTTTTCTAGATTTAACTCCTTTGATGCCATATTTAGTTAATGGAGCATGACATTAGTATAGGAGAACGTACGGGCCCCTAATAATTACATTTCAAGCTTATAAGGGCTATTCGTAAGACTTAAGACAGCTAAACTCGAGAAGTAAAGATAACTTACCCTGTTGTGGGCGAAATATCAAAGCTGTTTATATGCGTTGTTATGTTTTGAATTGCAGTGGTGCAGTATTTGCCATCTCTGCTACAGCTAACAATGTTTCCTTCATCATCCGTGTAGTATATATTCTTGGCAATCCAGTTCCATCGAAGATAATGTGGTTTTACGGAAGTCGTCAAAATTACGTCTTGCTTATTTGTGCTGGAGATGTAGCTGTTTATGGTTCCCTACATTTCAAAATATTGTAAACACTAATTTAAAGCATAGAATTAATTGCAAAATAAATGTTCTGATCAATTGCAGTTTCGGAAAGCCCGCTAGAGATCATCGCGAAGCAAGTTGATAAAATTGGCAGACACAATAAACACGGTTAAGTATTTTAACAAAAGGTGAAGGTCTATATAAACTAACAAAAAATATATTAGAATGGCTTCCGCATCAGAATTTTTAGCATTTGAAGTATTATTTAGACATTCAAATCATTTGAAGATTCAATATTTTTGAAGAAGGTGATCATACAAAAGCAGAATCAAACATGCCATATAGACAAGTCGAACATATCCAGCGTAAAACAATACCCACCTTCTTCCAGTCTGAAAAAAAGAAAAGCCCCTCCTCCGCATCGTAGTCCATGCCCCTAAAGTCTGCTCCATCGTTTTTCACATATACTCTAGTGGACTTGGTGCTGAGGTCTATGCCCCTGATCTGGTCCGGCAGCAAATAAACGAAGGAAGCGGCCCCACCATCAGCCTTGCAGCGTTTGTGGTCGTGCTCCAGAAAGTAGCCATCGGAACAGGAGCACTTGAAGCCACCCATGGTGTTGTTGCAGAATTGGCTGCATCTACCGGGTATGTCGCATTCGTTGATGTCCTCGCAGGTTCTGTAGATTAGGAAAAGTGATTAAAAACTGGGCAACTATCCAGACAACTATGGAAAAATTTATTGAATTAGTTTTGCCTAAATAGTCCTCTTGACGCAATTTAGCTCTATACAGACCGCGGAGTTACTTGTAATCGAGAAAAAGATACGAAGCCTAAGTCATTAAGTTTACCTTTTTATGTGTTTCATTAAAGCTCGTCAAAAAAAATCTACAAGAATACAAGTTTAATTCAGTGTTGGTTTCGGTGAGTGTACTAAGTAACTAGCCAAAATTATTTGTTTATTAAATTAACGTCACAATATAGATTGTACAAATCGCAAGTGACGAGTGTCTCACTTTTGAACTGTGGTAAATTGACGAAGTCAATACAAGTGCCGTCATAACACAATCCGATAGCGATAAAATTTTAAAAAAATTATAATTTTGCATTTTTAATGCAGATTAGCGGTTTATACATATTTTACTTTTAAGATTCTGCACAGCTTGAAGTCTGCCAACCAATTCTAACTAACGACAGGTAGAATTCGTACAACGGATGTTAGGTAGAAATATCGTCGCTAGAGCTACACTAGGGCTATGGACGACTGGCATCGAAATTAAGAACTACAGTAAAGGGGTCTAAGGAGTCTTAAAAATGTGCAAAGAAGGAACTACAAAGCATAGTTTGATCTTTCATGTAATTTTTTAACTACTCAATATACAAGTATAATTTTTTATATGTAATTATACAAGATTTATCTAATATGAAACAAATTTTAAAATTTATGAAACTTTAGCCAAAACTAAAATAAATGATATTAAACATAAAGCTATTTCAACACATTGTGATTAGGCTTGCGCGGCAAATTGTGAGGTCAAAATTGATGACATGACCAAGAAAATGACTTTATATTGTACAAATATGTACAAACTAGAACTTATACCTAAATTCTCAGCTCGATTTTAATTAGAAATAATTTTTAAAATTTTTTAAAATCAAAATTCAAAAATTTTTATAATTTTTTTTAGAAAAAAGTTCTTAAAATAAATTCTAATTAAAATTGAGCTGAGAATTTAGGTATAAGTCTTTGTTTGTACATATTTGTACAATATAAAGTCATTTTCTTGGTCATGTCTTCAATTTTGACCTCACAATTTGCCGCGCAAGCCTAATCACAATGTGTTCAAATAGCTTTATGTTTAATATCACTTATTTTAGTTTTGGTTAAAGTTTCATAAATTTTAAAATTTGTTTCATATTAAATAAATCTTGTAGAACTACATATAAAAAAATTATACTTGAATATTGAGTAGTTAAAAAATTACATGAAAGATCAAACTATGCTTTGTAGTTCCTTCTTTGCACATTTTTAAGACTCCTTAGACCCCTTAAGTAACGAGCCGACAACAGAGACATAACATAGAGTGGACTGCGCATTCATAGTAAAGCAGCTTAGGGATGGAAAACCAAAACCGGTTTTCAAAAAACCGGTGGTCCCGGTTTTGACTGAAAACCGGTTTTTTTTTGTATGAGGCCCTTCGGAACCGAAAACCGGTTTTTTAGGGAAAAACCGATGGAAAATGAACAACCGGTTTTAAAAAAAACGCCATCCCTTGCAGATTAGCATTATGTCCTAAACATCATAAATCGCCAAGAGGGGAAAGGTTGCTACATATGGCAACTTAACGCTACTGTTTCGTTACGAACTATTCCAAATTGTCGCAAGACCTGAATATCAGCTAGCAAACCGAAGTGGAGACTACCATCAATGTCCAAGTCACGTGGGTTTCTACCAATCACCGGCCGCTTGAATTTTTTTAATGTTTTTGCAGACGATTTTTTGAGCATTGTTGATATTTTTCTCTCTTGGCTTTTATAATAAATATTTAATTACATTCTTTTAATCTCTGAGCATGTTAACAATCGTGAATGTTGCACTCTTAATTCAATAACGTTATGTGCAAGATACCAAATGCTTGTGAATTCCTAATTGTAAAGAGGGGTATAAAAAAGGATTAGTCACACTTTCACGGGTAAAATTTATTTAGTTCTGCATACTTTTAGTAATTGTGTGTTCTTCTTAAACTATAATTTCTATCGAGGAAATTTATTCTAAATATCTTTCTTTTATACTGAAGAATCATATTCATGATTAAATCAACGTTGTTAGAAATCTAATTATAAAAAATACTTTGGGCCAATTAAATTAATGGACTGAACATTGACAGCTTAGAAGTAGAATAATTTTTTTACAATTTGGTCAAAACGAAACCTGTTTTTGCAATCGTAGTTTTTGAGTTATTTTTATAAAAAGTAGAGCATTTGTTGAATTTGGAATATATTGATGTGTTTTAGAAAGTTGATTTATTTTTCCAGGTGAAATAAAGGAAGAAGCAATATTTCAAAAAAATATATATATATTTGATTTTTTTTAAAATCGGACCGTTAGAACGAAAGTTATAGAGACGGCAGAAAATATTCACCATGTCAATAACCAACTTAAATTACAGCAACACTCTACATAAACCTACTAATGTTCTTTTAAATTAATTTTTAATAAAGAGTCCACATTCAGTTGTTCCAGCAATCTTAAATAGACGCACAAAATCAAAGAAATAATCTGATATCTATTAAGAGGATCTTAAAATACTAGCGATTCATCCTTGCTCCTTTCCAAGCTTCTTTATCATAGCATTAGATTGTCGGCCTCTGTGTTCAGGTCGTTGTGGGAAGACTCGCCAAATGGTAAACTCGCCATAGATGCGAGCCAAACGCTACACAGTCATGTGACTGTGTAAGTTAGATGTTTAGGACACTTTAGGTTTGCCAATGCGCAGTCCACTCTATGTTATGTCTCTGGCCGACACCCGATAACGATGAAGGATATAAAAATGCACCAACCTTTCGTCATCCGAGAGCGCGTATCCGTTGTAGCACGAGCATCTAGTTCCGTCTGGAGTCTTCTGGCACTTGTGGGCGCAACCTCCGTTGTCTCCTCGGCAAGCCGTGGAACACAAACGGCCCTCGTCCGTCAGATCTCCGCAGTCTCTGACCCCGTCGCACACGCTGGACCACGGGATGCACTCGCCGGACCGAACGCATGTGAACTCTTCGCATTCAAGGACTAGACGAACATACTACCTTGATCAAAAAGTTCCCGGAATAACCGCCCTGAAGCGCTCCTATCGATTTGATTTGAGTTTTGTTGTTTTTGTTAAGGTGGTACATCTGTTGATGATATTCCCTCCAAATCTTAGGGTCACAGCTTGACATTTGCAAAAGTTACATAGCCAAGAGTGCTTCCATCTACGTGTGTGTTGGCGATTTTTTAGAAATGGATTGAAATTTGCAACAACGAACCTGCATCAAATTTTGCGGAAGAATCCATAGGCAAGGTTCTGTCTTCCGCTATCTCTCTGATGGTTAATTTACGGTTACTGACCAACCTTTTTTGCGGTTATTGACCGTTTATTTTATCAATGTTTTCATCGGTTTTCGATGTCGATGGTCTGCCTCTGTATTCATCATCTTTGATTGACTCACGACCACTTTTGAAGCACTCGTGCCACTGGTAAACGACCAGTTTCTTCAGATAATCATTGCGGAAACACTTTTCTAACATTTTCAACTTTCGCGCGCCTTCAAATCCATTTTTTACGCAAAATTTTATGTGCAAGTTCGTGACTCCATCGAAGATGATGGAGGCAGTAGCAGACCATAGACATTGTGTACCAATGAAAACATTGATAAAATAAAATAATTAACCGCAAATTTACCATCAGGGGGATAGCGGAGGACTTGAACTTGAATATGGATTCGACCGCAAAATTTGATGCAAGTTCGTTGTTGCAAATTTAAGTCGATTTCCAAAATTTTAAAAAATCGCCAACACACACAGAGATAGATGCACTCTTGGCTACGTAAGTTTTGCAAATTTTCACAGATGTACCAACTTAACAAAAAAAGAAAAAACTTAATTCGAAACGATAGGAGTGCTTCACGGTGGTTATTCCGGGAAACTTTTTGATCATGTTAGTATTACGCTAAAGGCGAATTCTTATGAAGTTATTTTAGAAGTTCACAACACAGGTATACAACTCAATGTCAAAGACAATTCCAAACTGACGGTGTAAGTTTGTGTTTTTTAATACAAAATGACGCATTCAAATCTTCCGTTGACATATTTATTGGTTAACGCTTTGATGCAACTCCGTTAATTACAGTTTCTTAATATGAAAAGTAAATAGTTACGTTTAGAAACTTTAAAATACAAGACAATTGAAAAATTGGAATTTAACAATCTTAGATTTTCAAAGAGAATCAAGATTCAGGAAACAAGCAAACAAAAGACAGCAATAAGAATCAACGAAGTTTTTTTTTAAATTTTTAAAAAAGTTTCATTTCAAAATCGGCCTCCGACAAGAAATGAAATATTTGGTTGCCTTTTTGCCCCGCACAAGAAACTAAGCTACAGTTCCTTATAATATTCTAGCGCAGCAACATCTTACTCAGCATTACCTAAAACTGTTACAAGTAACGCGTTTCTTCAATCCCCGTATATTAGTTATATTGAAAAGAAAAAAGCATTTTAACCCTTTCCTTACTGAAGCGGACCAAAACGCCCGAACAACTAAGCAGGATTCGATAATGTTATTCCAAATACTACGAGGAAGCAAAAATCCTTCGTAGCGAAAGGGTTAAACTTACTGAATTTATGGGGCGGCAGTGTTGGCTTGGCTCTCCTCGTGCAGTTCTCCGGAATCTCGTCTGCCGCGTCTCCACAGTCGTTGTCACCATCACAGATCCACCGCTTCGAGATGCAACGAGAGTTGTTGGTACAGAAATACTCTTCCGAGGTACACTGGACTGCAGTCCGGGTGCAGTTGAATTCATCGTCACCGTGTTCGCAGTCCTTGGAGCCATCGCACACCTTGTGTATGAAGATGCAAGTTTTACCGTCCTTGCACAAGTGGTGACTCTCGTTGGGGCACTTTAAGGTCGACACTACCAAGAACCCTTTAAATTAAATGGCTCACAAAACAAAATTAAAATTGATAAACTACACTGCTCAAAACAATTAGGGGAGCACTTGCGTACTTTTGTTAACCCTTAATACAGGAAAAAAAAAATTGGAGCTCTACATTTCTTAACTTAAAAGCCTTAGGCTTTTAACCATTCATAAGCTAAAAAAATTAATATTTAGAAAATCAACAGAAAATTTCAATTTTTTTGCAAAAGCACCATATTATTTTCAATAAACCTCCATCATTATAAATTAATACATCTTTTTTGCAATATATTTATATCGCAGAGTTCTAGCATGTTTAATCATTTTCTTGGCAGCCCTAAATTTTAGGCAATGCGCCCCCTTAAAATAAGTTAAAATCAGTTTTTAAACATCTAAGAATGCAAGCGTGAAGATTTTAGGGTCAATTCAGTTCATAACATTCTTTTGGGAGTGAAATTTATTTTACCATGTTTTTCGTATTTTCATTTAATTAAAACACATATTATTTAATTATTCAATAGATACGATTCTTCCATCTAAAGATAAGTAAGTACAAGCTCAACTTAGTGAGAACAAAAATCTCAAGCTGGTGAATTAAAATGGAATCATCGAGGGTAAAATTGTTTAACACGTTGGATGCCACTGATTTGCTAGCGAGTCGCTTGGTTCCGATTCACCGATAGCAGCACATTCTGATGAAATTCATAGTACCATTTCGACGACCGTTCTTAAGAGTTCAAGTTCATTTGTAAACTTGATAAGCAGGATGGTCTAGTGGTAAAAATGATGGTCTATACATACTGCATTTCGTAGTGCGATTCATTTCGTTATTCAAAAATCAAGCTATAAAACAATTGCAAATAGTCAGTTTCTTTATTTTTAAACAAAAACTACCCCAAAAAAATATGAATTATGACAATTTAAAGATGATTTCGTAGTCGAAAAGTAACTAAGATTTGTACTTGTTTCAAGTTTGTTTGTAACTTTTGCAACCGATCCTTCTGTGCTTGGAATAATACTTGGTGATTTGAAAAAGGGCATTCTATTTAAAATTACGAGGAAATTAAATCCTTCGTCTCAAGTGAACGACCAGACACATGACATACCGCATGTCGTAAAGTGATTCAGTTTGTTTTTCAACAATCTAGCTAAAAAAAATTGCAAATAGTCTGTTCTATTTTATTTTTATTTTTTTTTCAAACAAAAACTACCAAAAAATAAGAATTAGGACAATTTTAAGATTATTTCTTAGTCGAAAAGTTAATCGCTGAAGCTAATCTGGTCATTGGCTTTCAATTCAATAATTAGTGACAGATGATGAGTTATCCGGTTGGAAAAGGCCAGGAACATTTCCTCCTTATTTTTACGACTATTTGTCGCGTAGCTTTAGTTAGCGACGTTAATTCAACCTAGCCTTGCAATTTTACAACCTCGAACTAAGATTTGTACTTGTTCGAAAATGAAGAATAGTTAGTTCATTTCCACTGTAACGAACAGGTTTAAAAAACAGGATGTTCTTCTACTTCATCAGTCTCTATCGATGAAGCCTCTATTGATTATATAGTGGCAGCGAATGTGTTAAACCATGCGTTCCTCTAATTGTTTTGAGCAGTGTATTTCTAGTAGACTTTTTCCGTATCCCAGATAACGCGTGCTTGGAAACTTTACGTTCTACTACCCTTCCCCAGGGCTGTTAGCCTTATGATTTAAAACCATAAGCTCAAGGGACGTTGTTGACACTCAAACACCTTAACTCATTTCTACAACTACGTCGTAAGTGGTCTTTTAGCTATGAATCATGACACATTTATCATAAAATTTTAATAAATAACGCCCTGTTTACGAAACAAGTTTTTATCCAGCATATATGCTTTATTAATTGCATTGCTATGACGAAGGCAGAACCTACAAATATGCCATGACCCCTCAACCTACAGCTTCACGCTGGTGCATAAAATTTAACAAATATTGAAATTGGAAAACGTAAAAAAATGCAGTTATAAGCGATGAAATCGATTGTTTACTATTGACACTTATTTGAAACTCCAGTGTTTTCTTTAAATAAGTAGTACAAAAATTAAATGTCCTAGTGTCAAATGTCTAAACGAGACGTCTCCTATGAGACGGCTAAAAGAAGGACAATTTTTCCCTGAGTAGATGAAAACAGCAGGTCTGCGAAACTGCACTGTGCAGTATGTCATGCGCACACAGAGAGAAGAACTTTCGGAACCTAGTGGGAATTTTCTACTTTTGTTACAGCCAAAGACAAGGTTTTTTAAAACAGACTTAAATCAAGCAACCCTTAAAAAATAGTAAAACTTACGAGAGCAGTTCTTTTCGTCCGACCCGTCTCCGCAATCCTTCCTGCCGTCGCACACCAATGTCTTGTCGACGCATTCACCGTCCGACTCGCACCGGAACTCTTTGGCACTGCAGGTCTTCACCTTGGTGCAGTTCGCCTCGTCCGTGTTGTCGAAACAGTCCGGAGTTCCGTCACAGGCCCACGTTGCTGGGATGCACTGGCCGTGGTCGCAGCGGATCTGAGCGATGCATTAATTTTTAATCGTACGTGGGAAAAACGGGTAATTGTTTAAAGTCTAATTCGCCTCAAGGTAAGTATTTAAACTCTTTAATTTTAAGTAATAGCTCGTCTTAAACTAGTTTAAGATTAGTAAAAAAAAATTTAAGTAAATGACTTTACTCTCATAAAATTCAAAAGTTCGGTGCTAGATAAAAACCCTGCAGTCCATGTTTATTTATCTGCATACTTCAAATGATTTGTGCTCTTGATAAGTACAATAGTCGCCAGTCTTTAATTTTCAAAAATTCATTTGCATTTGTACTACATTTTTTTTACCATAGAGTATTCTCTGTAGGTAAATGTTAAACCAAAACAATTGTGAGTTGCAAGTCTGTTACACATATCGAACGAAAAGAAAAATCTTGTGGCTCCATTACCTTATGGCTGTGTAAAAAATTCTTGCTCATTCGACGATGAACGATGAGCGTATTGAAACCAGGAAAAACAACATGTGCAACCAGCCTAACTTGTCGTTGCAATTCTCTCACCTGCGTTTCCGTGTCGCAAGCTGTCGCATGACATTCTGTTTCGTCGCTGGCGTCGACGCAGTCAGCCTCCCCGTCACAGCGCCACAGCTTTGGAATGCACTCGCCACCTCCGCATGTGAACTGGTCCTTGGCACAGCTGGTCGGTGCAGCTGGAAAGAAACAATGGACAAGTTGCACGAAACGCTAAATTCTGGTAGATTAGATGCTACAGATTACGAAACTAAATTTAAATATATTCACAAATGCTTAATTTCAGGAAATACATTTCAAATTTGCCGAAACTGTACGTCCCTGAAATAAAATTATATGTTTTTGGCTATGCTTTGATCTATGTCCGTAATGTTTTAATACACTTTGAAGGTTTTCTATTTCATAATTTCTGCAAAAAAACTCAAAAACAATATTTTGAACATGCTTAAATCAAGGAATTTAAACAGCTTGTATCAAGTTTGGTTGTTAGTTAAACTACACACTACTAGACTCGCTAATGAGCTATTGCAGAACTATCGACTGTTGGATCTGGTCGGAACAGTAGGGTAAAATTGTTGAGCGTTTGAAGAAATTAACTGTAATGATCACGACATGTTTCAATCAAATAGCATAAACATTTTAAGAGTTTGACAATGCTGAAAGCACTATTCATAGTTTCAAAAGCGTTACAGTGAGACGTGTATAAATCCGCCGAGAACAAAAAAAAATCCAAACATACCGTCATTCATTATGCCGTGAGAGGTTTAATGGAAGTGACGTATCACCAATTAGGAAATTGAATTTGGAAAAAATACATCTTCAAAACGAGAAATACTCGAGTTTTTCAATGGGCTCAAAGGGATACCGGTACCCAAAATATCTTTAGATATAAGATAAACTAAATTACAGCGTTTTATATAATGTTTGCTTTAAGGGGTCTAAGGAGTCTTAAAAATGTGCAAAGAAAAGCATAGTTTGATCTTTCATGTCATTTTTTAACTACTCAATGTATAAGTATAATTTTTTTATATGTAATTCTACAAGATTTATTTATTATAAAACAAGTTTTAAAATTTATGAAACTTTAGCCAAAACTAAAATAAAAATATTAAACATGAAGCTATTTGAACACATTGTGATTAGGCTTGCGCGGCAAATTGTGAGGTCAAAATTGAAAAAATGACCAAGAAAATGATTTTATATTGTACAAATATGTACAAACAAAGACTTATACCTAAATTCTCAGCTCAATTTTAGTTAGAAATTATTTTTAAAATAATTTAAAATCAAAATTTAATTTTTATAAATTTTTTTAGAAAAAAGTTCTCAAAATAATTTCTAATTAAAATTGAGCTGAGAATTTAGGTATAAGTCTTTGTTTGTACATATTTGTACAATATAAAATCATTTTCTTGGTCATTTTTTCAATTTTGACCTCACAATTTGCCGCGCAAGCCTAATCACAATGTGTTCAAATAGCTTCATGTTTAATATCATTTATTTTAGTTTTGGCTAAAGTTTCATAAATTTTAAAACTTGTTTTATAATAAATAAATCTTGTAGAATTACATATAAAAAAATTATACTTATACATTGAGTAGTTAAAAAATGACATGAAAGATCAAACTATGCTTTGTAGTATCTTCTTTGCACATTTTTAAGACTCCTTAGACCCCTTAAGGGGTCTAAGGAGTCTTAAAAATGTGCAAAGAAGGAACTACAAAGTATAGTTTGATCTGTCATGTAATTTTTTAACTACTCAATATACAAGTATAATTTTTTTATATGTAATTCTACAAGATTCATTTATTATAAAACAAATTTTAAAATTTATGAAACTTTAGCTAAAACTAAAATAAATGATATTAAACATAAAGCTATTTTAACACATTGTGATTAGGCTTGCGCGGCAAATTTTGAGGTCAAAATTGAAAAAATGACCAAGAAAATGACTTTATATTGTACAAATATGTACAGACTAGGACTTATACCTAAATTATCAGCTCAATTTTAATTAGAAATTATTTTAAGAACTTTTTTCTAAAAAAATTAATAAAATTTTTTTAATTTTGATTTCAAATTTATTTTTAAATAATTTCTAATTAAAATTGAGTTGAGAATTTAGGTATAAGTCCGAGTTTGTACATATTTGTACAATATAAAGTCATTTTCTTGGTCATTTTTTCAATTTTGACCTCAAAATTTGCCGCGCAAGCCTAATCACAATGTGTTAAAATAGCTTTATGTTTAATATCATTTATTTTAGTTTTGGCTAAAGTTTCATAAATTTTAAAATTTGTTTTATAATAAATAAATCTTGTAGAATTACATATAAAAAAATTATACTTGTATATTGAGTAGTTAAAAAATTACATGAGAGATCAAACTATACTTCGTAGTTCCTTTTTTGCACATTTTTAAGACTCCTTAGACCCCTTAAATAAACATCTTCGAGCAATAAAAACAGATATTTACAAGTAGTTTAACTTGTTTAAAAGTCAATTTTAAACTTGTAAAACGCTACTCCTCTTTTAATGGAGAAAAACTCCAAATTTATAATAGTTTTTGAACTATTTGTTCAAGAACTGTGCATGGATTTTAAAATGTGAGCTACAGTAAAAAAAGTAACAAGAATTTATATTGAAAATCTCAAATATCCAAAAAAATTTACAAATAAAAACATTCAAAATTTTTAAATATATTTATACATGGACCTTATTCCACGCCCATTTGTGCACCATTTATATTAAAACTGGTTAAAATTTGCAAAATTTAACTTAATTAGCAACAAAAAAAAATCCTTAGAGATTTATTTAACACAAGAATTAAAAAAAAAACCGAAACCTAGAAAACAGGTCGAAAGCAAATGAAATACGGGTTCAAACGTCAAGGGATGGCACCAGAAAATGTTTGATAGCCATATCATGAAACTTTCAGTAAATGATATGAATAATAATACTTGAAAAATCGATATTTAGGGCACTGCATCTCTATTATCTAATAAAAATTTGGGTTAGGTTAGGTTAGAATAGGTTTGAATTATCGTCGCACTAACAGCTACACGAGGGCTATTACCGATGGGCGTCGTATTTTAGAACCACAGTCAAAGTGACGAGCCGACACCAGAATAGGCGCCTGACGCAACCGTTAAGGGCAACGTAGTACGCAAAGTTAGGACTTTGAAGGATATTTAACGCACTCCCTTACACGGGGTATTATTTGTCGGACATTTGACTGCAGGGGCTGTTTATAGGTCGGCAGATATTTTGGCGATACTCGGACACGAACCTGGGACCTTCCGCATGCTAGACGAGTGCCTAACCGACTGGGCTCCCCAGCCCCCTATCTGTACTAGGAATTATCATTATTGCACAGAAATTCTTTATAGATAGTGAATGCTATTCCCCTCCTAACTCTAAAATAATAAAGCGGAATTTGCTCGCTTGTATTCTGAACTCTCCACATGTACTGTAGAAATGAAAGAGTTTCTCACAGAAAGCACCTTTATACTTTAAAGTTTCGCCAAACAAAAGCAAGAGCATCTTTCTGGTATACTTACGACACCCCTCTTCGTCCGAATTATCACCACAGTCGTCTTGACGATCGCACTTCCACATCGGCAAGATGCACCGGCCATTCGAACATCTGAAGTCATTTCCAGGACAACTGCTGGGCTTCTCATCGCAGACCTCATCCGATCCGTCATCGCAGACCTCATCCGATCCGTCATCGCAGTCTTTGAGGCCATCGCAGACGAATTCCTTGGGAATGCACTTCCTTTTCGAAACGCACTGGAACTCCTGAGGAGTGCAGTCTTTTTCTGGAAGAAGATTGTTCTGATAAATTAATACCATACGCGAGAAAATGTTTTACCATGGCATCAATTTAGTTTTATCCTTTATCTGCTGACTGTAACTACAGGGTGTTCCAAAATTGACCGGAATTGTATAGGACGCAATTCCTAAATATTTACCCGGCCCCCGCCAATGAAAAACGGCGAACTAATTGGCCGCCCTTTCGGTCGTGCATGAAATCTTGCACTTGTGCTGCACAAGAAAGTAGAACTTTTAGTTTGGTTTGGTTGAATTTACATCTGATAAAAAGTACAGGTTCAACTAGTTTTCAAAATTTTTTTTTAGGAGGCTGTTCATTTTGATAGGTTGTTGCATTATTGTTAAAGAAAAGCTTGATGTTGACCATCAGTCTATACATAACAATTATTGTATTTTGCTTATTTATGCAGGCTAGGTATGTACAGGGTGGTTATAAAATAACGCTCGCTATTCGGGGTGGTCTGTAGCTTTAATGAATAATCCAAATGCAGAAGACTTTGAGACACTTACTAATCAAGAAGGGGGGGGGGAGAGAATGGAATCAGAAAAAACAAACTCGTCTCTTGACCAGGGTTCTAAATTACGAGGCGTAAATAGCTGTGTTGGCCGTAATTGGCCATAATTGACGACGTCTCGTAGCTTAGAACCCTGATCAAGAGAAGAGTTTGTTTTTTATGATTATTCTTTTTTGTGATTATTTTTTAAGATTCTGTCTTTTTTATGATCCCATTACTTTTCCCCCCTTCTTGATTAGTAAGTGTCTCAAATTTTGAAGCATTTGGACTATTCCTTCAAGCTACAGACCACTCCGAATAGCGAGCGTTATTTTATAACCACCCTGTATATTCCGGTGTGTGTGCATGATCAGAGACCCGCTTATAAGATTTCGTCAAGTAAGACAGCCACAAAAGATTTTTTACTGACAGAGAAAGGAAGTACACCCAGGGCAAAGGCAGGAATTGAACCCGCACCCATTACAGCGCGCGGACTGCTAGCGTTACGGCCTGCGATCCAAACCACTCGGCCATCGATCCCCACATGACACCCTAAATTGTCTCCGTGTTGGTAGATGGTGCGGTTAGTAGGTTCAGTCTCTACCCTACTATAGAACTATTTGGTCCCAACACATGCACATTTCGACAAACTGTACACTTCTATCGCAAAACGTTTAGTTCCTTCCAATTTTCAAACATCCAGCTCGAATTTGAAACACACCAAATTATTTAAATCGAAATCCAAACACAAAAATTCCATTTTCGTAGTTACTAATCATTTTTAGTAGTTTTAGGAACTGTGATGTAACAGAATCTGCAAATTGTAAAATTACTAGGCAATATGTCGATTCAACCAAACAGAACTCAAAACAAATGCATCCCTTCGTCAACATTCTCGTGCTGCCCTAGTTCAAGTATGCAACCACGACCAAAACGCGTGATCAATTGGCTTTTTACTATTTTTCGGAGGGGTCGGCTCAATATTTCGGAATTGCATCAATTCCTATTCCGGTCAATTTTGAAACACCCTGTATAAGTATCTAGGCGGTTACTACACACAGTACTTCAATATACCAACCTCAAGCTAGAGGGCGCAGATTTATTATTGCGTACCTATCTATACTTCCTATCAGTAGTATGAATAACTACGTATGTAGTAGTACAGTGGCTCCCAACAGGTGGTCCGCTGACCCCCAGGGGTCCGCGAGCTATGCCAGAGGGGTCCGCAAGATACTATTATAATAAAAAATATATTAAATTTATATGATAACAGATTTTTACAACTGCATTAAAACTCGACCTCTGCAATTCAGATTATTTTCTTTCTTGTGAAAACGGATCGACAGTGAGCCTGAGTAACTTCTTATTCACACGGAAGTAAGATGGCTTTCTCGAGGTAGGGATCTTGTCAACATTTTTATTAACTTAGAGACAAGTATCGTATCTTCTTTCCTGACGCAAAGTACATGGATTGTCTATCACTTCGCTAGGTATTGCTTAGTGAACATACTTACTGATGTACTTAGCTGACGTGTTTGAACACGTATTGCGTTAAACTTGAGTTAACAAGGAAAAAATGTGGACCTGTTCAAAGTTGAGGATAAGATTAGTGTCAGATCTGGGCTTCAATGATAGAAAACAAGTGGCTAACTAACTTTTCTACTTAAAAAGAAATCTTGGAGTCATCAGAGGAGAGTTTGCCTAACCCAGTGGTTCTCAACCGGTGGGTCGCGACCCCCTGGAGGTCGCGAAGGGATCCTAGGGGGTCGCAAAAAGTTTTTTAAAAATAAAACTATATATTTAAGTAACGTTTTATACAATAATTTTACAACTCGAATTTAAGGAAAAAATCACTATACATTATTCTACTTTATATCTTGGTTAATTTACATTTCAACTTTTTAATGCTATTATTACATAATTTTAATTCTAGTTCAGGGGTTACGTTGCAGCAAGCTAATGAGAAACTTGTGCCTGTTGGAACTTTTCGGAACCCTTTTAAATTCGTGACATAAATGGAAGTTTTCAAACTTAGATTTCTTAACTTTAGCAGCATAAACATTCAGTTTCTTTAAGAATCCATTAATTTTTGTCTTGGGTTTTGATTATTGTTATATTTCTACCTTGTAGCTCGGCATTTAGCTCATGTAGGAGCATAAATATGTCTGCTAAATTGAAACAACCATGTTGAGGATGTAAAAAAAAATCTGGCCAATTCTGGCTTAGCATCTTGTAAAAATATCAGAAATTCAGATCGCAGCTCAAATAACTTGTTCAAAACCTTCCCACAGGACAGCCATCGTAAAATTTTTTTTAAAAAAGTACCCAAATATAATAGTTAATAAAGAGTACCGCATGTGCAGGACAGGGGGGGAGGGCGGGGTCGCGAAATTATTCTGTGGCATTAGAGGGTCGTCACCTACAAAAGGTTGAGAACCACATGCCTAACCAAATCAATATCAATGTAGCTGAGCAATATCTACGCAGCCTATCCACCCCTTTTAGAGAGTATTTTCCTGAACCTGACCCTGACTACAGATGGATTCGAAGTCCCTTCAGATGTGAAGAAATTAGCAAAATCCAAAGAGTCACTGAAGAAGAGCAAGATCAACTTGTGGATTTGTCCAGCTGTGGTACGATGAAAAACATTTTCATCGGTGATACAATTAGAGACTTCGGGGTATCAGCACGCAAAGACTACAAGAAACTTGGATATAAGGAATTAATGGGGGTCCTTGTCACAATAGCGGCTCGATGAGGGGTCCTCGAGAAAATTTTGCTGGGTCGTTTGGTCAAGTTGGTTTCTTTTTGTCTGTGGTTAGTTTACGAGATCTTACCAGTGCATGTGACTAAATCTTTAGAGATGACCATGCCAATAGGACAAATGCAGCTTCGACCACTTGGAGAAGACAAGCATAAGTGACTGCAGCCACCATTCAGAGACTCGCATCCTATTTCGCCTAGAAAAACACGGAATAAGATGGGGATATAGACGCTGCCTTGTGAAAACCATTGCACAAAGATTTTTTTTTCACTTGAAACCATAGGCATTGAATTATCGATAATCCAAAAAGAAATGCTTGTCTAATTAATTGGCTTAATTTTTCCATGTGATAGAATTAATCAATGATATTTTTAATATTTCGTACAAAGAGAAATATTAGAACATTTTACTAATTCACTAAAACAGCACGCCTTTTAATTTTTTTTCTCCCAAAAGTCCAATTTTTTCCAAAAGTCGGTAACCAAAATTTGGTTACCGACTTTTGGAAAAATATTGGACTTTTCGAATTGATATTTCATTAAAGCTTCATATGGTGCAGTGCAGTTTATTATAATCATTTTGCGACTGATGGAAGGCTTCACTCTCTTTTCACGCCAAGCATTTCCATCTTATTCTGACCTCTATATATAAAAAAGAAACTGTCTCTAATGCTTGGAGAGTGTAAGTTTTGGCTGACAACATGAGTCTGACATATTTTCTCCTTGATTAACTGTAGATAAAATCGATGCGGCTTAGAGCTGCGTTGTTGTTTCCCTGTCTAAAACGATGTTTTTGGAACGAAGGGCTCTTTCTTATTACGCGATAAAATAGCGACAACATATCTTGAAAGTGCCTCCGAAGGAAGTTTTTTCAAACGTCGCAAACTTCCCAGCCGCTGTTCGAGGGAAAAAAACATGTCTTTAACTATTAATTACTATTATGAAAAAAAAGATATGGCTTAAAAACAAACAATACCACTCCACAATAGAATCTCCTTTGAATTCTAGAGTAATTTTATTCAGTCCACACACACTTTGTAATCAGTACGCTTCTTTTATCCGAACGTATTCAGAAGGAGAAGTTACTTCAGAGTTAAGAGGTTGCAATACATTACCTTTAAATATTTTTTTCTCCAACATACCTATAGGGCTCCTCGATGTAAATGGCGTAGTATACGTCACCCTTCTTGTAAATGTCCCATTCTTTGAATCTGATAAATGTATAGTGGAACGAAAAGTGGTATTGTGCCTAAGATAACTCAGGACGTGATGCTTGGTGTCTGTCCAGTAGATGAACTTGTCACTTACAGCGAGAGACGTCACATGTCCTACATTTCCCTTTACTATGGTAGGCTCACTGAAATAAAAGGAAGTACACTTTACTTTTGTACTAAAGAAAGCTCTGTTGGCCTAACAGTAAACGAGGCCGGTAATCGAGGAGCCTCTAACCGAGAAGGTTTTTGGTTCCATCCCTGTTATTTGAATTTCAAGCAATAGTTATGTAAAATTTGTTGGATGAAATTCTGTAGTAACCTTACTTGCGGCATTACGCCAAATAAATTAGACATTTATTCGAATTTTAATAATTGAAGACCTTCGAATTCGATTTTTTTTCAAAAAATTTCAATTCTTCTAATTTCGATGCATTCTTTCATAATCAAGATAAACACTACTGAATGTTCAACAAGAGTGCTAAAAAAATCATAATGCTTCTCAACATTTTGGAAAATACGCAACACTAACAAGCTAGCAAAATATACTTGTTAATATTCTTTTATTAATAAATCACAAAATACAAAATTACTCAAATCAAAAATTCCAAATTTACCAATAATATTTAATAAGTGACACGATATTTTTAGGATTTGAGCAGATGAGTCTGTTTACAAAAAGAATCTTCGCCAAGAGACGCCAAGAAGTAGCCAACTAGAAAAGCACGCGAATCAATATTTATACTCGTATTTCAAGAAAATACGAAGATTCTTTGAATATTTAAACGGTGAAAAGATTTCTACACACATAAAGTGAATAAATACAGTTTTTTAAAACGAAATGAAGCAATATTTCATGCATAATCTGTTTTAATAGCCATCATAAATACATTCAGAAAGCGTACTTTTAAAGGAAAACTGTCTTTTTTCTAACAAATTAAGTATTTTTGAAGAAAATTAAGGTTTTAGAATATTCTTTACACATTTAGGAAGCTATAAATAAACATAAAAAAGTTGTACTTTTCCTAAATTTTATGGATTGTTGACGATTGCAAACGCTACTTTATTTATTTCCTATGCTAACTCTATGAGGGACAAACTGAAAACCGCCCGAGCGGGACAATTTTGGACCTCGACCAATCAGGAGCGACTGCCAATATGTCGCGTCTCTTTTAGACGCAGTAGTGATGTATGGCTCTAAAGAAAGTGGGTGGGACTAAATTATTAAAATACCTTCCAATTTTAACACGTTATAAACGAAATGTGTGGAAGCTAAAAACTTACCTTAATAGATTCATGTAATTAATCGAAGATATTGTTTCTGCCTTAGGATCTGCCCAATACAATAAGTTTTCTGAAGGATGAACAGCCAGAGAGACTGCTGAACCGGAAATAGAAGAGAGTCTCTTCTCGTTGCGACCGTCCATGTCGTACATTGATACACATGAATTGTCCCCAACAGTTGATACGAACATTCGACTAAATTGTATAAGCACATAATAAAGATTCATATGAAAATTCAATAATTTCAACATCATTTATAGGAACAAAAGGGAAATTAGAACAAAATAGGTAACATTTTAAGCAGTTACCGAGGTTTCCAATTAGTGTTCAAAATTTTATAAGGAAATTAAGGAGCAATCTGTGCGACTTACTTAAAAAAAACTGGGAGCAAATGCACATTTTACCAAGGAGCATTTTTTTTAATTACGAAAAAAAACCTTTTTGAAAAATTTCTTCACCATTTTTGGAGTCTACAATGCCCAAATGGGCGATTTTATGATCATGATTTTATGATATGTTTTTAGAGTCACTGGAGTTTCGTGATTTTATGGAATCACAATAGTTTTGCCATTTTAGGATAACTTAAATTCCAAAATTTAAGAAATCACAATTTAATATACAGCTGAAGTTTAAGGATATTATGGTCGTTTGAACTTTTTAAGTTTTTCTATATTTGACAATCACCAAAATTTGAGATTTTATAATAGCCCCAATTTGGAGATTTTATGAAGTTTCCCGAAATTACGCAATCTGTAGATTGATGTAGTGCGACTTTTTGGACGCCGAATTTTTGCGATTATATTATTACTGTAATGCTTTGAAAGATTTAAGATTGGTAACGATTTCTGATTATTTTTTTTTGGCAAGATACTTGAAAAACACGATAAAATATTTGGCATGGAATATTTTTTTAAAACTGTAGTCGCGATAACTGCGACAAATTTAATTTCGTTTTTGCAAAATCGAAAAAACTGGTCGCATTAGCTGCTATGAATTTCGAACCTTGGTTACAATTAAGCAAGTTTGATTGGAATCTCCCTTAATTAAATAAAAAAATCGTGGTATGTTTTGCTTTAAAATTTTTACTTTTCTTTTAAAACAAAAAATTGCAAAAATTTAGGAAGATAATTGTGTTTGTTATGACAATACAATTTCGTCACCTTTACACTCTTAAATAGAACGAGCGATTTTAACTCAGTCTGATTAATTTTCACTCCTCCAGTCTGAAAAATGCACTTCTAATTTTGGTGTGGATCCTTTGTGTGTTAAACCTCCGATTGGATCCCTCCAAACGAGTGATTTTAACTCAGTCTGAGTTAATATTCATTCCTTTCGAAAATGCACTTCTCCAACTGGAGCGGATTTCACTCTTTTGTTTTTCATTGTTAACTCATTGAGTTTCAGTCAAAACGAAACAAATGGGACAAGAGGAAGGTACAGTAGAACTCCACTTATCCGAAGTAATTGGGATATAACTGCATTCGGATAATCAGAAATTCGGATAATTGAAGTTAATTATAACAAAAGGTATATACAATCATTTAACTAATATATTGTTGGCCTGTGAGATCATCGTCAACCAAAACTAAACTGCAAGGTGCCCTTTCGCATTTTGCATCACAGCTTTTTGTAAAAGATTTTTATCCAATTTATGTTAGAGTGTTAGTTTCGTTTATAAACAATGGTGAATGATTGGTTGGTTGGTAGACATATGTTTTCAAGCTTGTGTGCTTGGTCAGAGACCAGCTTATAAACCTTCGTCACGTAAAACACACGACACACATACGCGACAAATGCTGCCATCTATCGCGCGCCACCTCCGCAATTTAGACATGTCCCTGAAAGGGAGGGAAATAGTCTCCAGGGACCTGTACACGTGGGAAACTGCGCAATGATTGCCCACAGGAGTCGGATATAATAAATTTACGAGCACGTACTCCGCATATACTCGAAAACACAAACATCCATGCCTTATCGGGATTCGAACCCTGACCCAGAAGCTCCAAAGGCTGGCATCCTAACCATTGCGCATGGTGAATGATATATATTGAAAGTTTACTGCGCAATGCTAAACATAAACTATTATACAAAACCTATATTTTATACGGTGGTTTGTCTCTGTTGTATGTCATGCCAAATAGGCAAATATGTACCATTACAAATAGACCAGGCGTTTTTTTCTTCTTCTGAATTTCGGATAATCGGTAACGCTTAGGATAATTGGAGTTTTCCTGTAAAAGATTTAAAATAGTGCATTTGACTAGCATTCAAATATTATGGCTAGGCAGTGAGCGTTGAATTTCCATATATGTGCGGAGATTTTAATCTCTGAATATTTATGAAGCAACCAATACTTTTTTCTTTCTTTTGAAATCAATATTTAGCCCTCAAAATATATTTGAAATAAGTGGAATAGTTCCATAAATAATTTTTATTATCTTTGCATATCTGCTTTTGATTAGCGTATTTCTTGTTAGGTTAAAAGTGTATAGACTTACCCGATAGCTGGTACCAAAGCAATGGCTACTGGATTTGATAAATTCGTAATAATTGTGGCCATATGGGAAGTGGCTACAGATACAACTCCCACTGATCCTTTACCGGAGTCTACCCAGTAGAGATTTCCGTTTAGAGAATCGTAAGCAAGGTCTTCTGGAGTTACAAGGTGGTTTTGAACCAATTCACTAAAAAGTGTAACAAAATTCCACTATTAAACAATAAGAAACATGTATCAAATTTTAAAAAAATATTTAAATTATTGGAAAATTGTTGATTTGTAACTACTATTTACATGGTTGGATATCGACATAAAAATGGTATTGATTCCCTGCGAAGAAAATAACTCTATTGTATCGACATCAATCTAAGTGGTATAATAATAGCATGCATAAAAACGTAATAAAATATATGAAATTTAATCCTAGATGCCACACAAAAAAGAGTTATACTACATGTGACTAATCGTATATAATAGAGAAAAACAAGGAGCATAATAGTTATTTAAGCAACTAGTGGCGAAAAGAATACTTTATTAAGCGAGTGCCTTTTATTTCACGAGCGAGGTACGACCGAGTGAAATAATGACAAGAGCTTAATAAAGTATTATTTGACACGTGCTTGCTTACAATATTTTTTATAATAACGTGCAAAAGCGAGAAATTTGTGTTCTTACTTTTGTCTTAATTAATTTCCTTTAATAATTTCTGTAGTACAGCTGGGGGAAAAAACGCTCCACCCCTCGTTTCTCTGCTGCTATTGGTCAAGAAATTTTGTGAATGGTGTCATTTTTCAGGAAATAGCGTAAGGAATTGAGAACTGGCAGCAAAAATTGTATAAGGGGTCGTCTACATATTAAAATGAGTACCAACTTTGAAAATTCCAATGGCAACACCCATTTTTTTGCATAAAAATATTCAGCACCTTCAAAATACCCCATGTGTAAAAAACTAGGAGATGAAAAGTTTTAATTTTAAATTAAGTCGCATATACTGTTATTTATAACGATTAGATTTTCAAATGTGATTAGTTGCAATTACATTGGCAAGCATGATTATTGCATTTATGTTTTACATTTTTTATGCAAATTTTTGTTTCATTCATATTGCTGCAAAACGTTTGTTTAAAATTTGTCGCACTTTATCGGCAATATAAACCGTATTTTTTACAAAACGAGGGTTACAACCTTAACACGATATTTAAGGAAAGCAAAATAAAATTACTCGAAATGATTTGGTAATGATTTTTAATCTGGGCAAGTGGGAATTTTAAATAAGCAATGTAGTAACAATAAAATGTACTGAAAACCGAATTCCATTATAATTTTAGGGTATTTAATTTTTAATATTAAACACACTTTTTGAAATTGTATTGGAAATAACACATTTTTAAAAACATAGTAATCGATATAATTTAATGTTAATTCGACAAAAAAAATACACTGCTTGCGGAAAAGATTTTTAGATATTTGACAGACATAAATATTTGAATAAACATTTATCAACAAACGCTTTTCAACCA
The DNA here is from genome assembly GCA_023701765.1 of Hylyphantes graminicola. Lineage (NCBI taxonomy): Eukaryota > Metazoa > Arthropoda > Arachnida > Araneae > Linyphiidae > Hylyphantes > Hylyphantes graminicola. The sequence goes on from CM043118.1 coordinate 32,419,964, forward strand.
TCAAACGATAATGCAAGTTAGGATCAAATTCGCCAATTAATTTTTTACACGATCCCTAAAATTCGTATATTTCAGTTTTTTTTTTTTACTATAACTCAGTAAATAATTGTTGTTGAATTAAAAAAAATTCGGGATTTTGGTTCTACTTGATCTGTTTTATCGATTTATGTAAAAAAAAAAATTGGGTTTGCTATTCATGTTTTATTTTTTCTTCTTTAAATTGAAATAAAAAAATTATTAAAACTGAAAAATTGATTAAAAAACACGTGTGATCTGTTTTTTGGAATATTAAGAAGTTTTTATTGAAAAAAAATCTTTGTTTAATTTCTTTTATTTGTGGAGGTATGAATAAAAGTTTATGAAACTTTTTTAACATTATGAGCGTTCAACTTTGAATGCTTATAGCTCAGCAAATAAATAATTATTTTTTATACATGGGGAATTTTGAAGGTGCTGAACATTTTTATGTAAAAAAATTTGGATGTTGCTATTGAAACTTTCAAAGTTGATACACATTTTAATATGTAGACAACCCCTTATACAACTTTTGTTGCCAGTTCTCAATTTTTTTACGCTATTTCGTGAAAAATGACGCCTTTCACAAAGTTCCTTGACCAATAGCAGCCTAGAAACGAGGGTTGGAACGTTTTTTTTTCCCAGCTGTACTTGTAGTTTCCATGGAGATATTAGAAAATGCAAAAGTAATGAACCAATTGAAATAAGTGAGTTTCGTGCCATCATTTAGTTTCCATGGAGATATTCCATGGAAACCGTCCGTCTGTCTTTCCGTACCCCCCTTCCAAAACCGGTTATATTAATCCGATCTTAAAAAATTGTTTTTTTATTAGAAAGGTATAACCTCAGACACCCAACTTTCATACTCTTTGTCCGTCTGTCTGTACGATCGGACGGACATAAATCTATTATTTGTCGACGATTTTCCCATTAAATTAGCATTGAAGTTCAATTTCGAGTCATTTAAATCGCTGGTGCAAACTACAAATGCTACGGCAAAGTGAGATACGTCAAAAAATTCAACGCATCGAAATGAGAATACATTGAAAATTTCAGAAAAGAATTTAAATTCTAAGTACTTCAATTATTTAAAAAAAAAACTTCAACATTTAATGCTCATTTAAAAAGCTTAATAGGAATCCATTTTTATTAGAATTAAATCACCAGTGTCATCGCAACAATCGCTCGGGGAACTTAAATTCCTTTTTACAATAAATTAAAATAAATTTATTTGTGCGACATCGATCAGTTTGAAATTACGTCAAATATATTTCACTTCGATATTCTGTATGTTGGTATGCAATGTTTTCATTCTATTTAAAAGCGAGAACTATTACATATATATTCTTTGAAATATAAATTTTGCAAACGATTTAAGTGATAATTATTTAAATTCGGAAATAAAATAAATGAAATTAGTCGAATTTAGCGGGTAAATGCTTGATATAGAATTAATGCTGCGTTTGGCGCCTTTTAACCTGTTAAACATAACTGCTGTATAGAAGCGGGTTAAGTGACAGATTATGTTACAAACCTACTTGTTAATTCACATTTCCTATTTTAAGTGCATTTTGGAGTAGTTTTATGGTTTTTTGTTCTATATATAATTAAATATTTATTTATAACTGAAAATAAATCATGCGGACGATAAGTAATATTTATTTTATTGGCGATTGAAAATTAATGAAAATAATTGATTTGGCTTAAAGAAGTTGAAATTATAGCTGGATGCTGCGTTTAGTGAAATTTATTCTAATATATAAATTTAATGTAGAAACGGTTGTTGATGTCACTTACTGTTACGAACCTAGTTTTTTCAAGATAAGAATTTTAGTAAGTATTTAAGTAACAGGAAAGTAGGCTATTTTAGTTCTTTTGGAACTTCTTGTTTTATTAAATTGATAATGATTTTAAAATGATGAGTTGAAATTGCATCACTTAGTACACAAGAAAATAATAATTTTAATAAAACCTTGATGCGCCACACTGTTAAAAAAAATTCCTTGAATTAACGGAAAAACTACTGGCAGCAAGTTGCCGGGATTTTTCCGTTAATATCAGGATCTTCCGTTTTGGAATTTTTCCGTTATTTTCAGAAACTTCCATTTCGGAATTCTTCCGTTAATTTCAGGGTCTTCCATTTTGGAATTCTCCGTTAATTTCAGGATCTTAAATTTCGGAATTTCTCCGTTAATTTCAGGATCTTCCATTTTGGAATTTCTCCGTTAATTTCAGGATTTACCGTTTTAGAAATATTCTGTTAATTTCAGGAATTTTTATTTAGCTGTTTCTTTGTTAATTTCAGGAATTTTTATTTAACTGTTTCTTTGTTAATTTCATGAATTTCTAATTTGCATTTCTCTCTAAATTCAGAAAACTTACATAGTATATTTTCTAGTTAATTCCAAGACATTTTTGCTTTTTTCTTGTCAATTTTGTTTCTATATACTATTTAACCATCAATCATTCTGAATATATCCATAAATATATATTGTTATAAATATTACCATAGGGAAATTTAACAGGGGAAACAGGGAAATTAAACATGCATCCTGTTTGTTATATTAAACGTAAGCAAATAATGTCTTCATACTTAAACCTTAAATCTATTCAAAACTAATACAATCTAATCCTTTAATATTTTTAAAACCATATTTGGTATATAATCTGAATAAAAAGGAAATTGTTCATATTTTTGAAATTAAAAAATTACCACTCTTCATATATTTAAAACAATTTTAATATGGCAGAAAAATGCTAATAATTTTTCCAATTTTGATAATTTTTCTGACATATTTTTTATAATGTATATATTTGGTGTTGTTCTGTGGCTACACAAATGGTATTGTACTTTTCAGTAGCATATCCAGGGCAAAATCATGGGTAGGGGATAATGAGTCAGGTGTCTTAGGGGTTGAACGCCCCTTAATAGAGAGACTCTTTAAGACAGTAAAATTTTTAGTCAAAAACAATAAATCATTAAGTGTCTGCATTTGTACTATACATACATAAATTTGAATAGTCTCTGATAGTAAAACAACAACAACAACATGTTTTAGTACATGGGGACGAGAATTATCCCTCCCCCCCCCTGGATACACCACTGATACAATTTAACAAGATATGAATAACAAAAGAATTACAGAATATAATCAGGTTTTATTTTCTTTCACAATTGAAAAAGACTGATATGGTTCTCAAATTCTCAACTAATTTAAAAATTTATGCAGGAACTGCAGATTTAGTTTTCTTCTTTTTCCGAACTTTTGACCCTCTTTGGAGATTTATGATAAACAAGCACCTAAAAAAATAACATATTAACATATATAAATCCAATTTTAAATGAACAGATCTAATGTATAGAAGCAACTGTTAATCAGGCGTAAACCAGGCAAATTCTTCTTAAGTCCTTCTAAAATTAAACAATTTGCCAATTTTAGGCTTTTTTTTTTCAGCAAGTTTTCCATAGTATGACCGCGATAATTTAATATCAGAGTTAAAAACGCTTTTTCTCTTTTTGTGAAGAGGTGGAGGGGGCAGACAAAGCATGAATCTTACAGTACCTTTAATTAATTGATTTATCCATATATCTCAATACAGTTTTGAGAATACACTGAAAATATTTTTTTAATAGTAGAAACAAAACAGAAGTGCTCTTGAATAATGTATATCATTACTAAAAATACAATTTTATAGTAGTATTTAGTATAAAATAACTTTAATGCAATTTCATAGTATTTTAGTAATAAAATACAATTTTACAATTAGTATTCTAGTAAAAGCTAATAACTATTGCTTTTGAATATCACCGACATGAAGTTATAGACGGTGAGCCGAAAAGGAGATATCACTTAGCAGCTATATCTAAATAAACACTAAAATAGCGTTTTGCGGACACTTGCAATTCCTAAATTTTGAATGTGTTGGAAAGTTTGCATTTAATCAGAAATTGTGTGTGCATACTTTTCAAAACAAAGAGCATTGGCAATAGTGTATGTAACTTCTGAATCGAATCAAAATATGTGATTTGCATGGATCCGTAATCACTAATTGATTCATTAAAATCAACAAAAGTTTATTATTTTATAAAGAAAAAGTTTGCGTTATGTATACTTGCATAGTTTTAAAAAAAAACCATGCTTATAGCGATAGCGTAACCGTGCTTTTCAATCGGGGTTAGGTTTTGAATTATCGTCGCACTAAAGCTACACTATAGCACAGGGCTATAGCTTTTCAATCGAATTTAAATGTAATAATTTCTAGTCATTTCATTATTTTTTTTTAATAATGTGCACTTGTTTGTTTGTGAACTTTGTTTATTTCATATATTTGACAGCTTTTTTAAACATTTAAATCAAATTGACTTAGTTGCGCGTGTTGGTAAACAAACGGAATTATTAATTTCTGGAGTCACCTCACGGTCAATTATAGGACTATAGATATTACAGAAACAAATAAGAAAGAGACAATAACTGGATTCTATAGATAGAAAAGGAAGATAGAAAATATAAACATTAAAAAAATCTTATTTTATTAAACGAAATGAACATACCTGTATATATATCTTTCTTGCTTGCTTCAGATGTGGTCAAAACAAAACAACAAACAAAAAACAAGGTGGCTGAGTCGGTCGGCGGATGTGTCGAGGCTAAAAGCTGTTGGGTGCGAGGTTATATGGAGAATTTACGTTCATACGGGTCTTAAGTGAAATTCTGCAATCAGAAATACGGTGTTTTTCCGTTTTCACTTGTCAAGCGTTTAAGGAAAACGGAAACAAGCTGTGTATTTCAGACAAACCGTCCGTTTGTGAAAGAAACGCAATCTTTCCGTAAATTCCCGAAAATAATCACAGAAATATGTACGTAAAATTCAGGTTTTTTTTAACAGTGCAGTCCAGAGTCCAGTATGTAAAATATAATTAATTTTTGACGTCCCCATTTTACCAGTTCGTAGAACCACCCATACGTCAATGGTAATAAGATCTTTTTTGTCTCGTCCCTTTTACTATATAATTGATAAGTTAACACTATTTTTTAAATTCTTATCAGTGTTGAAACGATTTCTCGGTTATGCTGATTAGCCTACAACGGACTACTTTTTTTTTTCAAAAGAACTATATTGTCTTTTTTCTTATATGTAGAACTGGATAGTACTTATTTCTTTGGGTGTTTTTTTTTTTAATTTTCATCAGTGTTGAAATGATTTCTCGGTTAGGGGAGATCTGTGTACCTAGGGCCGGATTTTTTCGATCCTCAAAAACAAAGCCACTAAATTATTTAAAAATGTAAAATTAGTATGCACACATCATTCAACTAATTACTATCCATTTGCCATTAACAAAAATACTTAAAATAATATATTCTTTTAAATATGAGTTTTTAAAAAAAACTTCATGAATGGCCCCAGGTACAAGACATCAATGTACCTAGGTCCAGTAGCTTGTGTACCTAGGGCCAGTCCTTATAAACTCAGGTTTTTATTTCTAGTGAATAAAAAACACGTATATACATACAGGAATTTTATAAAAGAAAGGATAACAGGTATTACATTCATTTTTCATACAGTTATCTAAGTTGCAACAGTCCAAATTATTAATGAATTACAAGAATTTTCATTTCACATCATAATTTAAAAAACTGGTTCCAAAAGAGAGCTGCAAACATTGCCGCTCTGAAGCACCGATGATTGTGGTTTGGGTAATTTAAACACTATATTGCTGTTATCAATTTCATAGATTTCATCTTTATCATAGATAAATTTATTTGATTGTGCAATATTATTTAGATATTTAATGTTTTAGTATTCCCCTGCAACATCTATTATTTCAGCCACATAAAAATATTCAGATTTTTTGCCTTGTAACTTTGTTAAGCAAAAATCTCTCTTCCCAAACAAGAATCACTCATATTAACAACTATAGAACTTGCTTCATCAGTGGAACTGGAATCAGAACACTGTACAATGTCTGATAATTCTTCGGATGACGTTTCCTCAATTTCAATTAGTTTTTTTTTCAAACTTTTTTTTTTTTGGCTTTTCTATTCGCAAGTTGTTCTTCATTTTCCTTCGTTTCTGGAGTGTCTGTCAGAATTCTGCATCTGCCTGGTTTTCTGCCACCTCTCTTGGACCTAGTTGTACCTAGGGCCATGGACCTAGGTACAATGCAACTATGTGGTCCTAGGTACAAGATTTGACAATTTTATGCAAAATTTCATCCACAGAAAAACCCACATGGAGAGAAGACTTATTAATTATCTTATTTAGAACCCAATATTACAAATAAAATTATACACTAGAATTCGACTGAAAAAAATTAACTTGCCTTTGTCAAACAACAAAATTGATGAGCTTCAGAATTTTACTTTAGGGCATACAAAACTGTTTTTCACTTATAAGTTTCCAAAGCTTTCTCCCCCAAAGTTTAAAAGTGGCTGCCAAAACAAAAGTTGGTGTTGCCACTCTCCATCCTTAATTATAAAACTTAGAACAAAATATTATTTAAATACGGTAGGGTGGCCCTAGGTACATGGTGGCCCTATGTACACAGATCTCCCCTATGCTGTTAGCCTACAACGGACTACTTTTTTTTTTCAAAAGAACTATATTGTCTTTTTTCTTATATGTAGAACTGGATAGTACTTATTTCATTGGGTGTTTCTTTTTTAATTCTCAACAGTGTTGAAACGAATTCTCGGTTATGCTGATTAGCCTACAACGGACTACTTTTTTTTCTCAAAAGAGCTATATTGTCTTTTTTCTTATATGCAGAACTGGATAATACTTATTTCCTTGGGTGTTTTTTTAAATTCTCATCAGTGATGAAACGATTTCTCGGTTATGCTGTTAGCCTACAACGGACTACCTTTTTTTCAAAAGAACTATATTATATTTTTTCTTATATGTAGAACTGGATAGTACTAATTTCGTTGGGTGTTTTTTTTAAATAAAAAAGAAATGAAAAGTAGGTATTGACATGCTGAAGATGTCTGTTCGTCCGTACTTTATTCAGTTCTGTTCATCGTATATAAAAATTCTGTTTTGTTAGAAATGTATGACATCATAAACCTATGTTTCACACTTTTTTTTTTATCCGTCCGTCCGTACAGACAACTGCGTTCCCACTTGAATAGAATTGAAATTTAATTTTTAGCCAATCGCCATTTTTCTTAATTCGAAAGAATTATTTGAATTTGAATTAAAATTAAGTTTTGATAAATTTTGCTTCGGCCATATCCTAGTATCTGTTTCAGGGATATTTTGAGACAATTTCGAAGGGCGATAAAGTTTAGCATTGCGTAGTATTTCGGGATTTTTTTGTTACTAAATATTTCGAAAATACTATGTTATTTTTACACGTAAGTTTGCTGATTTATAAATAAGAATAAGAAGCGACAATTTGAAAGCATGCCAAATATCGCCGCAACGGATTCTAATACTTGACCTTTTGGAATATTTTGCGTACAATTATCTGCTGAAAATTTAAAATATTCGAATCAATTTACAAAAAGTGAGATTGTAGAGACTTGTAAGGCAGCTACATTTATCATATAAAAAAAACTTATCTGGAAAACTGTTTTTAAAAGTGTTTAATGTGGCAGGAAAGGTGGTTTGGAAAATATTGTTTTAAATTGGATTAACACAGATGCACTTTGGTTTAGAGACACGTGGTCATGCGTGCTCATTTGCTCTTAACTAAGCACAAAGTTTAGAGTAAGGGCGAAAAAATATAAGGCACCATGTTCAAAATAATTGATTTGAGTGAGATATTTTAACCTACCGCCTTACAAAGGTGGTCATGTTGACGGCATATATTGATGGCTGATGCAAGTCAGTCACAAAAAGAGTCTTCGTTCCCCAGTCGTAAGCCAATTTGCCAATTTTACCGAAATGCACGGTTGACGGTAGAATATCAATAATATTGTTTCCCACTGCTTCAGGTCTGATGCGATAAATTGAAGATTCGTCACTTACGAAAATCATTGGGAAGCGGTCGTCAACTGAAATAGAGAAACATTTCTGTACAATGGTAGGGAAAGGTCCATCAGGATTTCTGCCGTTTCAGGTAAACTGCAGTAACTGGACTAACGACTTGGACCTTTGTTCAAAAGTATTCAATGACTCTAGCCTATAAGAAAGTATCCTGGAAGATTGCTTACTTCAGGGCTAAAATGGTTCAATTCATTGTTTTTTTACTGCAGTTTACCTGTACTCTGCGGAATTTTACTTCCACTGCGTTTTCAAATGATAGATTTTGGCAATGAACTTACTAACAAAGTAAAAGTAGCAATAAATAATAGTAGTGGCTTAAGCCTTGGTTTCCTCGGAGTCTGTCACCAGAAAAATGCGACCGCTATTATACGTGAATGACCGGCCATCGCTTCATCGTAACGTTACGTTGACGTGAAACTGGAAACCTAGCGAACTCACTCAACTAACTATGTTGTTTTGGTTTTCGTCTTTGCATATCAAAAATGAAAAAATTTAGGTTCTTAATGATTTCTCACAAATTCAATTCACATTTCTTCCTCGGCACGCGTATAAAAATTCCCGCCCTTCCGCCATTTTCTCAATTTTTTTAATTTTGGGCAAGCACAGCAGACAACAGCAAAAAACGTTGTCATCAGGATTTCCCAAACGCACTCAACAGCAACTCAATCTGGCGGTCGTGTTGAGTTGTCCGGCAACGCTCCCGAGGAAACCACTCTAGCGTAATCAATGTCAGTAGTTTGTATGACGTCACTCACCGCACTTGTCCGACAGCTTAAATCTGTTGACGGATTTCGAGGAAATCAAGGCTTTTATCGTTGAGAAATCTAGAACTCGTACTTGAGAGCACAGACCGTAATAGACTAAGCATAGTGGTTGATTAAAATTTTACGGAGTTCAATCGAGAATGTTTTTTCACCACAAATAATTCATTATTTGTTTTACATTTTTCCACTCAGATTTAGCAATTTTTGTTTAAAATTAATCGATTAACTCACTAAAGCCACACAAAAAAGTTATATGAGTTTTAAACAACGCAAACAAATTCCTTAAATGGTTGTGAAATAAGTTAGGGATGGGTAGCATAAACTTTTCAAAGACTACAAGTGCAAAACAGGAATGATTTGAGTTGGCGACAAAAAATATGCTTTTCGACAGAGAAAATTTATTTTTTTTGTGATTGCGATAATATAGTAACGAGGCTTTAATGGGTTAATTAAATGTCATCGTCAGATAATAATCAAATCGATTGAAATAATCGTGTCCAATTGTTTTAAAATAAGCCACATTCGCCAGCGCAGTATAACTTTCACAGTTAAAGTTGCCAGTTGTTTTCATTCTAGACTACAGCGAGATAAACTATGCTCTTAAGGCCTTTTTATATTATGGTTACTGAGCCTCTACTACTATTTTATCTCCCTCTTCGCGAATTGCGTCTGATGAAAGTAATTTGAAATGAACTATCGAGAAAACCTTAACAAAGTGGTTCTAATAAACGAAATTTAATTTTGGTAAATTGTAGATCTCTGTATAAGGTACGATTATATCCCATTTTCAGTTACATATGTTAAAAGTTTATGGCTCAAAACAATTAGGGAGCGCATTTAAATCCATTCGCCCCGAATGATTCCATTTGGAATCATCCGCTTGAGATTTTTTCTCTCACGAAGTTAAGCTCGCACTTATTTCAAATAAGTTTTATCAAATTCTTCATACATTTTTCTAAAAAGTTATATTTTCTTTTTGTATCGTTAGATGGAAGAATCAGGTCTTTTGAAGAATTAAATGATGTTTTTGTAATTAAATAGAAATATAAAAAACATGGTAAAGTAAAATTTACTCTGAAACAATTTTATGAAATAAATCGACGTTAAATTCTTTATGCTTTGCATTTTGTTAGGTTTAAAATTTGATTTTAACTATTTTTAACAAAAAAGTTTTGGAAAAATTATTATTATATTTTATTCAAAAATTATGTTTCTAATTTTTTTCCCTTTAAATTTTAGTTAAAAATTAAAGATTTTTTCCCCACTTGTTTTACCATTTCATTCTGGATGCATAATGAATTTATTTCGAATTTTAGATTTTTAGAATAAAAAATAAAACGTTGGGGTTAACAAAAGTACGCAAAGTGCTCCATTAATTGTTTTGAGCAGTGTAGGAAAATTTGTAATGTATGTACTACTTACTTGTGCACGTTCTACTATTGTTTGAAAGACTGAAACCTGGAGGACAGACGCAACTGTACCCACCAAGAGGAGCAATTAGGCACATGTGACTGCAAGAACTAGTCCAGCATGGGTTGCTTGCTGAAAATGTTAAAAGTACACATGAATAGTCATGAAATATAGTGATAACTAAATGAGGTTAATGATTTTTAGATAATTTATAAAATGAGGCGTCTGCAAATTCAAGTCTGCATACGTCAAATTTAAACGGAGACATCTTCCATCTAAACCTACCAGACTGTCCCGATTGCAAAAGAGACAACAAAAAACTGGCTCCTAAACTTGCATGCAGATCTTTTTGCTCAAAAAGCTTACTTAACAAAACTTTTCTATTGTGCTACTTACTCTTTCGTCCGAAAACCAGATGGTGAACGTGAACACGCATTATGGTGCCGTAAATAAAAGTGGCGCCCTCATGGAGATAGAAATAATCGAGAATTGTTGCCAAGTCAAAAAACCACGCAAAAACAGGTTTTCTAAGTAAAGATATTGATTGCTTCAATATTAAGAACAAACCAACGCTTGGCGAATTATTCGCCAGTAACTATGTTAGTGTTTGACAAGATAGTTGGAATCTAATATAAACTGAAGTTTTATTGTACAGGTGTACAAAAAAAGTTCCCACTTGTGATTATTTCGGCCATTATTTGTTCTAAAGACTTAATTTACCTTTTTTTATATCTTTTTTGTTTTTATTAATATAAAACATTCTAAATTTATTGCAAGATACAGAATTTGCATGAGGAGTAGCCTTCATACAATAAACACTAAGATCTGAACTTGCCAATAGTCTTATGAGTAGCTCTAATGTGATGTTATTCCAATCCAACCAATGCAATGCAGGTTTGCCAAGTGAAACCATTACACGCTTGAATGATCTTTTACTTAAGGCCTTATCACAAGAGAGTTCGTTCGTTCAGCGATGTCCCTACGCCATTTCAAAAACTGTTTTTTAGAGAAGCTTTTGCTAGCTGAGTTTTTCGAGTCGACGTGAAAAAATCCGCTACTTTTTTGCTGAGTGAACGGCTGCTCCAATCAAAAATGAAGTTCGTCGTGACGTCATGGCGGAGCCTCCTCCTTGTACCTCCTCCTCCTCCAATTCAGTGATAATACTGCTTTTTAAGTTTGTGATGTCACGCATGACGTAGCCGTTATCTTGTGTGACGTATTTTCTGAACCGAAACTTGTTCGACGATCGTACCGTCTGATAAGTGCTCATATAGGCTTTCAAGACAGCTTCAATAGTTTTTCTCGCCAAGCATCTCAATGCATTCCTATCTCTACGCCGGGGCCACTTTTATTAGCGCCACGCTGTATATTACCATGCTACACTGGCAGTTTCGTCATATTTCAGAACCACGGTCAAGCGATGTTCCGAGACCCGAGTAAGCACTCAACGCAACTTTTAAGGGCATATTTAACATTCACTACTTCACGGGGTAATATTCGGCGAGTTTTTTTGGCTGCATGGACCGTTTATAGATCGGCTGGTTTTTTTTTTGTCGATGCCCGGTGCCGAACCTGTGACCTTTCGCAAGTAAGGCGAGCCCTTTAAGGGGTCACAGGAGTCTTAAAAATGTGCAAAGAAGGTACTACAAAGTTTAGTTTGATCTGTCATGTAATTTTTTAACTACTCAATACATAAGTATAATTTTTTATATGTAATTCTACAAGATTTATCTTATACTATAATACGAGGAATTGGACCCAAGTCGAAAATCGCCCCAGAATTAATAAACTCCGGTAAACTTAGGGGTCTGGGGTTTTTGGCCACGACGAATCGATTGGCACAGGTTTTGAAGCCCTACGGTCAAGCAGTTCGGAAATACAAATAGGATATTTTCAAACTTCATTAGTTCGCCATAATGGCTACTTTCGTGATGCCATCTGCTAAAGCTATAAGCCTCTGCTTGAGCTATGAATGTTTAGTTAAGATTTTAATTTTTCAAATTTAAATAAATTCAACCTTGCTTTAAACTTTATTGAGTTTTACAGAAATGGTAACATGAATATTTTTTAGTTCCAATCAGCAGACGATTTTAGTTCTATTCTGTCCATTGGCAATTTTTGGCGATTTTGAAAATTTAACATATGGTTGCTATACCTATCGAGTTGAATGAAGTATGAAATGGAATGTTTACCACATTTCGACATTTTCGTTGCTTTTCAGCGAAACGCCAATTATCAATTACATTTCATGATTTCATTTCCTATGACTTTTAAAACTTTACCTTTTTATAGAATAGTTCCCTTTCCAAACTCTAACTATACTATAATACGAGGAATTGGTGCCAAGTCGAAAATCGCCCCAGAATTAATAAACTCCGGTAAACTTAGGGGTCTGGGGGTTTTGGCCACGACAAATCGATTGGCACAGGTTTTGAAGCGCTACGGTCAAGCAGTTCGGAGTTACAGATAGGATATTTTCAAACTTAGTTCGCCATAATGGCTACTTTCCTGATGCCATAGCTATAAGCCTCTGCTTAAGCTACAAATGTTTAGTTAAGATTTTAATTTTTCAAATTTAAATAAATTCAACCTTGCTTTAAACTTTATTGAGTTTTACAGAAATGGTAACATGAATATTTTTTTAGTTCCAATCAGCAGACGATTTCAGTTCTATTCTATTCATTGGCGATTTTTGGCGATCTTGAAAATTTAACGTATGGTTGATATACCTATCGAGTTGAATGAAGTATGAAATGGAATGTTTACCACATTTTGACATCTTTGATGCTTTTCAACGAAACGCCAATTATCAATTACATTTCATTTCCTATGACTTTTAAAACTTTACCTTTGTATAGAATAGTTCCCTTTCCAAACTCTAACTTTGTTTACAATGGTGCACTTTAACTAATGTGACCAGACGTCCCGCTTTTGGCTGGACAGTCCCGCTTTTTTGTAAAAGTCCCGCAAAGTCCCGAAAAACGAGGAAATTGTAAATAAAATAGACTTTTTTTTTTATGAATAATCGTTGTAAAACGCTATGACGTCTTTAGAAATTGTTAAATGAAGCTAAAGTCATCAACAAATTGGTGGAGTATGGTTTCTGTTTGCCTGGAGCCACTGCTGCTGTTGAACGCGCCTTCCTTATCTTTCTTATACCAAGTGTGTCATTGTGTGAAGGGACTATTATGTGCTTAAAAAAATACTTAAAAAAAACACCGGGGGGGGGGGGGGGTGATGGAGTGTCCCACTTTTTGCTCTTGAAAATCTGGTGTCACATTAACTTTAACCGGTTATTTTTCACCAATGGTTTCACAAATTTTCTTATGGTATGATTGTTTTGATAAATCACAATTGAAAATTTAAATCTTCGAGTTAGCTTCGATACCTATTTTCTCCGAGCAGAGCTCGGTCACCCGCTGGTTTAATATAAAACAAAGTTTAAAATTTATGAAACTTTAGCCAAAACTAAAATAAATGATAATAAACCTAAAGCTATTTGAACACATTGTGATTAGGCTTGCGCGGCAAATTGTGAGATCAAAATTGAAACAATGACCATGAAAATGACTTTATTTTGTACAAGTATGCACAAACTAAGACTTATACCTAAATTCTCAGCTCAATTTTAATTAGAAATTATTTCTTAAAAATTTTTAAATCAAAATTTTAAAATGTTTAATAATTTTATTCTAAGAACTTTTTTTCTAAAAAAATTATTAAACATTTTAAAATTTTGATTTAAAATTTTTTAAAAAATAATATCTAATTAAAATTGAGCTGAGAATTTAGGCATAGGTCTTTGTTTGTACATATTGTAGCAATATAAAGTCATTTTCGTGGTCATTTTTTCAATTTGACCTCACAATTTGCCACGCAAGCCTAATCACAATGTGTTCACATAGCTTTAGGTTTAATATCATTTATTTTAGTTTTGGCTAAAGTTTCATAAATTTTAAAATTTGTTTTATATTAAATGAATCGTATAGAATTACATATAAAAAATTATACTTGTATATTGAGAAGTTAAAAAATTACACGAAAGATCAAACTGTACTTTGCAGTACCTTCTTTGCACATTTTTAAGACTCCTTTGACCCCTTAAAAGACTCGGCTCCCTAGCCCCTGACAATGAATCTTAAGAAAAATATTTGGAAGCAAAGCGAGCGCCTTTACTGGGTTAAGCATTATGGAATTTTGAATTAGTCATAAAGGACTGGCATCTTGGAACCTTTCACGTCAGTCTGTACGCATGCGCCGGATATTAAACACAGCAATTGACCGAGGAACAAAATACTCGCCTTTCCTTGCCAGAACTGGATGGTGAACGTGAACTCCCATGATATGTTTGCCGTTTTCTGTGGTGAGGACGTTCATCTTGCGAGCAGTGAATTTGTCGCAAGTGTCGAGGGAAAATGTCTGAAAGTCGGACCAGTACAGGTTATCTTCAAACACGGTCAATGAAAAAGGACGAAATAATTGATCCTTCATTAGTACCTAAAAATAGATAAATAGTATTGATGCAATAGACATTGAGGATTTTTTTTAAGGGCCGGGTGACAAAACTTAAAATTTGTGATTGTTTTTGCGTTTATAAACTATTTCTGAATCTCCTTAAAAATAACATATTGAAATTTTTGCTACTTTTTATGAAACTAACTAGATTTATTCAACACTCCAGTACGTTCCTATGCAAATGGCAATCATAGATATCATTTTTGGAGCAGATTGTTTTTGGAGATGTTCCAACTTCAAAATATATCTCCATCTGAACCATTAAAAGTTGAGTGTTTGATATCATACAGCATACAAACACAATTATTTTCACAGAATCTTATATCATGATGTGGTTTCGCAACCGGCATTTACGATGACATCGTTATAGAAAGCAAAAATTTGAACTTTTATGTTTTTTGCACTTTGCCAAATTTACTTAAACAGAAGTTCTAAGAGAAGATATGTAGCTTACATTCCCTGACTTGGATACTTGTGAAAAAAAATTTACCGGAAAACTAGTAGGTTTGTAACAGTAACTGTCACCTAGAGTTGCTTCTAGACAAGGTTTAAACACATTAGAAAAATCTCCAAACACAGCATACAGTGTTAATTTAACCTTTAACCCTCTAATGCATAAATTTTTTTTTGTTTCGTCCCGAAAAAATATATTTGTATCTCTTATGCTCATATATTACAAAAAAATACGGAAAAAAATTAAATGCATCGGAATTTAAATAATTTCATTTTTTTAAATTGTTACCAAACGGTAACACCATGCATTAAGCACTGAATAGATGCTTAAAGTTCGGGATACTAATATTTATTTTTATTCAAATTATTAACTTTTTTACTTAAGCTAATGAACTTTTTATTGTATTTCTAATAAATTATACTTAAAAATAAAGCTTATTGATAATTTTTGATTATATAAGAAGTTGCAGAGGCACACAGGCACATAGTTTTAGGTATAAAATTTTTAATGAAAACATGTACATATATTAAACGAAAAAGAGTATTAATATTTAGTACAATTAGATTTTGTTAAACAAAAAAATTAGTTACAAAAATAATTATGAATAGTAGTTACTTTTGAAACAAAATTAATGTACAAATAGTAGGTATTTAAGAATAAAAATATACAAAAAATCATTTTTATACGTAATTTTTTAAAATGGCAGAATGATACGATATAAAACAGTTATTTTTACTCCTAAAACAAAGTTGTACTAAACATTTTAAACACTGAACTCTTGTGGATACTTAACAGAGGTACACACACAAGCAAACAAAATTTGAGCTTAATGCATGATGTTACCAAACGGTAACACATGTAAAAACCAACTACAAACTACCAATTTTGAAAAGAATGATTAGAAAACTACTAAATATAGTTTAAAATAACCCTCTTGAACTATAATATTTCTTTCAAAGCAATTTATTTGTATTTAGTACAAATATTTTTACTTTGAATACTGCCAAACACGTAAATTCACAACAGTTGGAAACTTTCACTCTTTAATTTTGAATACACTTTTACTACTGTCATTTATGAGGGTTATTATTAACTAAAACTTTAAAATGAAATGTAATAGATGAAAAAGCACAGATTTGTCTAGGAGGAACTCTAATTTAATAGAATAAAGTGGATTTTATTTACTTGTTACCAAACGGTAACAGCATGCATCAGAGGGTAAAATACCAAAATCAACCATTTTAATTGATTTTCTTTCAAAAATTTAATATTAATTATTGTATGCTTTTTCAACTACAGGAATAGTTATGTAAAAGAGCTTTAGGCAATTCTCACCATTCGTTTCAGCGACATTCTTCGCCTATGGAAAAGGAGTTTTATTTTTGACTAAGTATAAATATAGAATTTTAAAAAACTTGACATTTTGAGAATATTAATTTAACATTAAACTACTCTAAAATTAAGTAAACTAAAACCAACCAGGTTTTTATACAAAAAAAAGCCATATTTTTGTAGCAAACAAATTATAAACATCGGAATCACATCGGAATGGTGTCGAAAATGTACCTGAAACGGATTTGACAAATGTTGCAACTTAAAAAAAAAAGTCTGTTATGCTATTGTCGATGTAGCATCAGTGACTTGAATGACTTAAAGTTCCATTTATATATGCGAATTCAATATTTAGTTCACCGTCATTCAGCACAAATACGTCTGTCCGGATTAAACAAACTGTCGAAAATTGTGAAAGATGGGTGTCTATGGTCATTTTTCTGACAAAAAAATTACTTTCCGATGCGTAGAACCTATTTTTGGAAGGGGAGTACGGACCGGTGAACATCACCAGCGTGCCAATATCAGCTTCCATTTAATAATTCTTTCGAATAAAAAGTTGGCTAATAATTCTGTGAACGCAATGTATTGTCGATAATACGACAGAAAGTGTTTACAAAAATTATAATCCCAAACAAAAAAAAACTTTGAAAGGTAAACAAGGGCCTATCTCAAAAAAGAAAAAAATTGATGTATTGATTTTATAACGAAACACAACCATTATGAAAGTTGTCGCTAAAAAAATGTGATATACAACAATGCCGTTATCGAATTTAAAACTAATTTGGCATTACAAATTGTATAATTTAAGTTCCGCTGCCATAAAAAAAAGTTGCGCTGTTTGAGGTTACTGCAAATCTTAATGACTCTCTATACCAGGGGTTCCCTGGTACGCGTATCATTGGTGGTAACGAAGGACTGGGGAATCCTGCCACCCGGGCAATGCCTCCATCCCTTGTATCTTGACAGCGGTGTGTGTGGGAGGTTGGCTGCGAGCGCTGACCTGTAGCAGGAAACAAAGTAATTTGCAGTAGAGACGCTAAAGGCTGTGCGGTGAGTTGGTGAAAGTAATTAAAAAAATACAGTTTTTAGTGATTTTCATCTTTTGGGCCTCCTGAAATTAAGAGATAAGTGACTGTCATCTTTAAGTTAGATAAATCAGTTACATATCATTGAAAAGAGTAATTATTTGGCTATGTATCACGTTGTTAGTTTGGACTTTAAGCTAGCTACCTTCCCTTAAGCAAGCCGTCTACGCCATTTTGTCTAACTTGGGTAATGCCACCACATCACTCCGGGGTTATGTTGCCACCCACAAAAAGATGGCGGCATAACCCGTAACCTAGAAATTTCATATAGTGGCCTTTGAGGTGTATGATGTCAAGTTTTGTAGCTATATCGATATTTTCTCCCCAAATTTTTACCTAAAATGTGCCCATGACCTAAATGTTTCTTTTGCTTTTTTGCTGGCTGTTACCAAGTTATCGTGTTCTAGAGCTGTAACAAAGACAGTTGAATCTACCATTTGGTACCATTAATGGTTATTACCAAAAATGTGCCAATGATCTACACTGTTAAAAAAAAATCCCTGAATTAACGGAAAAACTACTGGCAGCAAGTTGCCGGGATTTTTCCGTTAATTTCAGAAGCTTCCGTTTTGGAATTTTTCCGTTATTTTCAGGAACTTCCATTTCGGAATTATTCCGTTAATTTCAGGGTCTTCCATTTTGGAATTTCTCCGTTAATTTCAGGATCTTCCATTTCGGAATTTCTCCGTTAATTTCAGGATCTTCCATTTCGGAATTTCTCCGTTAATTTCAGGATCTTCCATTTCGGAATTTCTCCGTTATTTTCAGGATTTTCCATTTAGCTGTTTCCTGTTAACTTCATGAATTTCTAATTGGCATTTCTCTCTTAAATTCAGAAAACTTACTTAGTATTTTCTAGTTAATTCCAAGACATTTTTGGTTTTTTCTTGTCAATTTTGTTTCTATATACTATTTAAACATCAATCATTCTGAATATATCCATTTATATATGGTGTTAAAAATATAAGCTAAGCATATGGAAATGTAAACATGCATCCTGTTTGTTATATAAAACGTAAGCATATAATGCCTTCATACTTTAACCTTAAATCTATTCAAAACTAATACATTCTAATCCTTTGATAATATTTAACCATATTTGGTATGTTATCTGAATAAAAAGGACATTGTTCTCATTTTTGAATTTTAAAAATTACCACTCTTCATATATTTAAAACAATTTCAATATGACCGAAAAATTTTAAGAATTTTGATAATTTTTCAGTCATATCTTTTGCAATGTATATGTATTGTTCTGTGGCTAAATGGTATCGTACTTTACAGTTAGCATATCCAGGGCGAAATCATGGGTAGGGGATAATGAGTCGGGTGTCTTAGGGGTTGAACACCCCTTAACTGATAGACTTTTAAGACAGTAACCTTTGTAGTCAAAAACAATAAATTTATAAGTGTCTGCATTTGTGCAATACATACATGAATTTGTATAGTCGCTGATAGTAAAAAAAAACAAAAAATTTTAGTATATGGGGACGAGAGTTATTATCCCCCCCCCCCCCCCATCCTGGATGCACCACTGATACAATTTAACAATATGTGAATAACAAAAGAATTAGAGAATATAATCATGTTTTATTTTTCTTTCATAATTGAAAAAGACTGTTATGGTATTTCAAATCCTCAACCAATTTAAAAATTTGTGCAGGAACTACAGATTTGAAAGATTTAGTTTACAGATTTTATAGATTTAGTTGTCTTCTTTTTCTGAACTTTCGACCCTCTTTGGAGATTTATGATTAACAAGCACCTAAAAAAATAATATATTAATAATATATACAAATCAAATTTTGAATAAAAAGATCTAATGTAAAGAAGCAAGTGGTAATCAGGCGCTAATCAGACAAAATCTTCTTAAGCCTTCTAAAATTAAACAATTTGTCAATTTTAGGCCTTTTTTTGAGCAAGTCTTCCATAGTATCTGCACTGTAATAATTTAAGGGGTCTAAGGAGTCTTAAAAATGTGCAAAGAAGGAACTACAAAGCATAGTTTGATCTTTCATGTAATTTTTTAACTACTCAATATACAAGTATAATTTTTTTATATGTAGTTCTACAAGATTTATTTAATATGAAACAAATTTTAAAATTTATGAAACTTTAACCAAAACTAAAATAAGTGATATTAAACATAAAGCTATTTGAACACATTGTGATTAGGCTTGCGCGGCAAATTGTGAGGTCAAAATTGAAGACATGACCAAGAAAATGACTTTATATTGTACAAATATGTACAAACAAAGACTTATACCTAAATTCTCAGCTCAATTTTAATTAGAATTTATTTTAAGAACTTTTTTCTAAAAAAATTTATAAAAATTTTTGAATTTTGATTTAAAAAAATTTTAAAAATTATTTCTAATTAAAATTGAGCTGAGAATTTAGGTATAAGTTCTAGTTTGTACATATTTGTACAATATAAAGTCATTTTCTTGGTCATGTCTTCAATTTTGACCTCACAATTTGCCGCGCAAGCCTAATCACAATGTGTTCAAAATAGCTTTATGTTTAATATCATTTATTTTAGTTTTGGCTAAAGTTTCATAAATTTTAAAATGTGTTTCATATTAAATAAATCTTGTAGAACTACATATAAAAAAATTATACTTGTATATTAAGTAGTTAAAAAATTACATGAAAGATCAAACTATGCTTTGTAGTTCCTTCTTTGCACATTTTTAAGACTCCTTAGACCCCTTAATATCAGAGTTAAAAAAACTTTTTATCTTTTTTGTGAAGAGGGGGGATGGGGAAGACAAGGCATGAATCCTAGAGTACCTTTAATGAATTGATTTATCCATATCTTACAATACATGTTTGAGAATTGGAACACTGAAAATATTTTTTAATAGGAGGGAGGTAGAAACAGAACAGAAGTGTTCTTGAATAATGTATATCAAAATTAAAAATACAATTTTATAATAGTATTTAGTAATAAAATACAATCTTATAATTAGTATTCTAGTAAAAGCTAATAACTATTGCTGTAGTTGTAGACGGTGGGCCGAAAATGAGATATCACTTAGCAGCTATATCTAAATGAACACTAAAATAGCGTTCTGGGGACACTTTGCAATTCCTAAATTTTGAATTCTTTAGAAAATTTGCATTTAATTGGAAATTGTGTTTTTCTTAGTGCAGATTTCTCAAAACAAAGAGCATTGACAATAGTGTATGTAACATCTGAATCGAATCAAAGCATGCGATCTGCATACATCCGTAATCACTAATTGATTCGTTAAATTAAACAAAAGAGTATTATTTATTAAAGAGAAAGTTTACGTTATGTATACTTGCATAGTTTTTTAAAATAAACCATGCTGTGCTGATAGCGATAGCGTAACCGTGCTTTTCAATCGAGGTTAGATTAGGTTTTGAAATAACGTCGCACTAGAGCTACACGAGGGCAATTGCTTTTCAATCGAATTTAAATGTAATAATTTCAAATTATTTCATTAATTTTTTAATAATGTTTTAATTGTTTATTAATATATTTGACAGCTTTTTAAAACTTTTAAATTAAATTTACTTAGTTAAGGGGGAATAGTACCGAGAATCGACCTTTCAAGCGAAGGCTTCTCTCTGTGTTAATCCTATGGGAAAAAAATAAAAACTTTGCCACATTTCTCCGGCTGTATTGAATATTTTTTCAAACGGTTTTTTTTATATGATACATGCAGATGATTTGCAGGTCTCTATCTTTTCATTTTTTTGAAATTGGTTAAAATAATTTTTTGATTATTAATAAACATTTTTACAATATGAACAAGGTCGAAATTTGAAAAACTGAGAAGATAGAGACGTAGAACTTTAAATTTCCTTCGCAATGAAAAAAAAAGTGTGAAATTATTTGCATTTTTCGGGTCGAAAAGTGGCAAAGAAATTATGAAATTCCCTTATCCAGGAAGTGGCGCCCCCTAGGAGTAGAACATAAGCTCCTCCCCCTGGTAACATAAGCTCCTCCCCTTGCATTTAAATGAGCTAAAACTCCGATAAGATAAGGTACGTGTAGTTCAATTTTAAGAGTCAGCGAGTTTTAACTTCTTGTCTGTAAGCTAAAGTTTCAATTGAGTGTGCCTGTGTGTTTTTGGAGGCTGATTTCGAAAATGCAAAGAGATTTTTTACTATCGCTTCCAGTTTAAAAGTATTAAAAAAAATTAAGCAGCATAGATTCATTCTATTAGATTCGAAATCTTAATTAGTAAAATGTTCATTTTAAATTGTTTCCATGTCTATGATTTATTTAAAAGATCTTGATAAATGTTTGGGAACGTGGATCTTATAAAAAGCATTACAAAGTGTAATCAATTGCACAAATTTTGGACTAATTTTTGTTGAAATATTAATTCAAGTTTAAATCCTAAAAAACAATATTTCTTGAAGTTTTTGTTTTAATTTTGAATTTCTTTCAAAAAGGTTTTTTACGACATTTTTAACTCTGTTTGGGCATTAGGCAGTAGTATTGGCTTGTTTTATATTAGGGATTTTTTTTTTCAGTTTTTCATTTTCCGCTATTTCAATAGATGTTTCGGTTTCACTCTCAAAGCGAAGTATTTTCATCTGTTGTGTTCTAATTTAGTTTAGTATAGTTATTTTAAATTATCTTCGCACTAGAGCTACACGAGGGCTATTGGCGACGGGCGTCGTAGCCCCGGTCAAGTGACGAGTCGACATCAGAGTATGCACCCAACGCAACCGTTCAAGGAGACATCGTACGCAGTGTTGGTACTTTGTGGAATATGTTTAATAATTCAATTGTGTTTGTTGTAATAGCACAATACTGTTATTTTTATAATTGCGTGAAAAAAGCCGACCTTTACATTATTATTTCAATATCAAACGCGTGCAAAAAGTCAAACTTTTTGAAACAGTGACACAAAGTACTTTTTTTCACCCAAAAGCAGTGAAAAAAAGTACTTTGTGTCAATCTTTTCATCAGATGCCAACATTTCAAGTAAAATTTCGATTTGATAATACTCATAACATCCAAAGATTTATCGATCTGCTTTATTTAAAAATATTATGCGCGTGAATTATTTTTGAACAAAGAAATTTTTTTCTCGCGATCTGAATATTTCTTTAGTCACGGCCTTCAAACTGCGAGTTCATTGGTTGCTTTCTTTGACAAAATGTTGAAACACGCTTATTGGTTTTTATAGCATCACGCGCTCCGAACTGCTAGTTCATTGGTTGTTTTCTTTGACATCTCTCCTGGAAGCTCCAAACTCATTTTAGTCTAATTAGCACGTGAATTTTTTTGAACCAATGAGATTTGATTTTTTTCACGCAATTATAAAAAATAGTGTATGAAACACGTGCGAAAAGTAAACTTTTTAAAACACGTGTCATTATTTCACTCGCTCGTACCTCGCTCGTGAAATAAATTCCACTAGTTTTAAAAAGCATTACTTTTCGCACTAGTTGCATAAATATCTATTTTAAGGCTCATTATATATGAATGAAGAAAGATGCATAAAAAATATTAAATTTGCATAAAAAAATATGCACAGTTTCATTTTTAATTTTAAAGCAACAATTTTACTTATTTATTTTTCGAAATGTAAACTTGTAGTTGCAAAAAGTTATTTATTTAAAAAAATCCATCATTATTCTTCAAACTTCAAAAAAATTAGCAAACGATAAAGATTAATTATCAAATCTGAAAAATAAGATTAAAGATAATTATTAATTTTAGCTAATAAAAGCTTGAATTCGAACTAGCTAACGGCCCTGTTTGGCGAATTTATTTCTGAGGCGTTGTTAGCGTGTTTCCTGTTAAGCGCAAAATGTTGTGTGGAAGCAGTGTAAGTGACAGATTCTGTAACAAACCAACTTGTTTTTTTAAAAAAAAACATGAATGCATTGAAGTATCTTTCAATTCCAAACACCACAATACAATTTCAATTGACAAAGCTCCTCAATTCAGAGAGCTCCTTCAATTCAGAATGAATTTGTGCTATTTTAGTTCGGATCCGGCCCGTGCAGCTAAAAAATATCCTACGAATAATACTTTGTGTAAGAGAGTGCACGTTAA
The DNA here is from genome assembly GCA_023701765.1 of Hylyphantes graminicola. Lineage (NCBI taxonomy): Eukaryota > Metazoa > Arthropoda > Arachnida > Araneae > Linyphiidae > Hylyphantes > Hylyphantes graminicola. The sequence continues at coordinate 32,443,580 of CM043118.1, forward strand.
ATATCCTTTAAAGTACCAATGCTGCGTACGATGTTGCCCTTACCGGTTGCGTTGGGTGCCTACTTAGATGTCGACTAGTCAATTGACTGTGGTTCTAAAATATGATGCCCGTCGCTCGTGTAGCTCTGGTGCGAAGATTATTAAAACCTAACCTCCAATGAATCAAAAAATCAATCGAATATATACCGTCTAGAGACGGTTTGTGATCGTTAAATCCATTGTGGTTCAATGGCAGATAGTCTTATACAATATTCCTTTTCTTACTGAAGCGCCCGAACAACTATGGATTCGATAATGTTATTCCTATCAAATATTACGAGGAAGCAAAAATCTTTCGTAGCGAAAGGAATATCGCAAATCGGTTCCCAGTCAGATAAAAGCATCTTTTTAACGGCACTTCAAAATTACGAGGCACGTTGACAAAAATCCCTTAAGGGGTCATAGGAGTCTTTAAAATGTGCAAAGAAGGTACAGCTGTGGAAATAAAAAAGTACCCACTTGAGGTTATTTAATCCGTTAGTCACCCTATACAATCGGACCTTTTTGAGATTGTGTACAATTAACATTCTGAGTTAATTGCACGTTACAAAATTTTTATAAGGGGCCGTCTTCATATTAAAAATATTGCGATCTTTGAAATTTCTAATGGCAATACCCCTTTTTGAATCCATATTTCAAATCTATGACCTATGTTAATACGAAATGCCAAATTTTGTTAGTTTTTAAGCATTATTAAAGGAGTTAGAGACGTTCAAAGTTTAGGTCCCATAATGTTAAATGAGTTGCACATAAAAAACTATCCCGATCTATAAATAATTAAGATAATGAAACGAATTTTTTACTGAAAAGAAATTATAAGAACCCAAACAAAATGCATTCAGTATTGGGGTATTTAAAACAATTTTTATATTTTTAAATAATTATTATATTAATTTTTTAAAAAAATATGAATAGAAACCCCTTAATATTTTTAAAGAAATAAATTTAAGACAAGAAGATTAGGCGAAATCCCAATTTTTAGAATTTTTTATTCATAATTTGCTGAGTAAATCACAAAATACCTTTTAATTACCCTTTAGGGGACTGTTTATAAGATTACGTGTGGTATTGATAAAAAAAGACGGCATTGCATGCATGCTTGCTTGTCATTTTAAAGATGGTCCCCAAAAGGTCCACAAGTGATTCGATTGAATAACTCGTCAAATATTCATCCAAATGTAACAAAAACTTAGATTTAATTGTTTTCAAGAGTGCTTAACATTTCTAAGTTATTAAAATTGGGTGTTGCCATTGGAAATTTCAAAGATCGTAATATTTTTAATATAAAGACGGCCCCTTATGCAAATTTTGTTTCGTGCAATTAACTCAGAATGTTAATTGTACACAATCTCAAAAAGGTCCGATTCTATAGGGTGACTAACGGAGGAAATAACCTCAAGTGGGTACTTTTTTATTTCCACAGCTGTACTACAAAACATAGTTTGATCTTTCATGTAACTTTTAACTACTAAATGTATAAGTATAATTTTTTTATATGTAATTCTACAGGATTTATTTATTATAAAACAAGTTCCAAAATTTATGAAACTATAGCCAAAACTAATTTTTAACTACTAAATGTATAAGTATAATTTTTTTATATGTAATTCTGCAAGATTTATTTATTATAAAACAAGTTCCAAAATTTATGAAACTATAGCAAAAACTAAAATAAATGATATTAAACATGAAGCTATTTGAACACATTGTGATTAGGCTTGCGCGGCAAATTGTGAGGTCAAAATTGAAAAAATGACCAAGAAAATGACTTTATATTGAACAAATATGTACAAACAAAGACTTATACCTAAATTCTCAGCTCAATTTTAATTAGAAATTATTTGTAAAAAAATTTAAAATCAAAATTTTAAAATTTTTATTAATTTTTTTAGAAAAAAGTTCTTAAAATAATTTCTAATTAAAATTGAGCTGATTATTTAGGTATAAGTCTTTGTTTGTACATATTTGTTCAATATAAAGTCATTTTCTTGGTCATTTTTTTAAATTTTGACCTCACAATTTGCCGCGCAAGCCTAATCCCAATGTGTTCAAATCGCTTCATGTTTAATATCATTTATTTTAGTTTTGGCTAAAGTTTCATAAATTTTAAAACTTGTTTTATAATAAATAAATCCTGTAGAATTATATATAAAAAAATTCTACTCATTTATTGAGTAGCTAAAAAATGACATGAAAGATCAAACTATGCTTTGTAGTATCTTCTTTGCACATTTTTAAGACTCCTGTGACCCCTTAAGGTTGCTTATAGCTCAAGTGTAGATTTAGAGCGACGTAATTCAATTAACCTGCAAACTAAGTATGTCATCCCGTTTTCTCGGAGGGAAGATGGTTAGTTGGTACATGTACTTCCGGCTTGTGTGCTTGATGAGAGATCCGCTTATAAACCTTCGTCAAGTAAGACAGACATAGACAGAATTTGTACTGATACAGAGAGAGAAATTACACCCAGGGCGAAGGCGGGGATTTCTCATTGGGTGTGTAAGATTGGTTGACGAGGGAGGGGCTTAGAAAAAATAGTTTCCAAGTGACCAATCGGCTACTTATAGAAGGGCTGAAATCAGAGATAATCAAGATAAATACGTCAATCAATTAATTGAGCATTGTGATTTGCTGGTCTCCGAGTTCTCTGACCCTCCCTCTTTAACAGTTCCAATATCTTCACCAGATGTCGCCTTCGGCCAAGTTGAGTTGCCTTAATCGGTACTATCCCGCCTTAAGCGTGTTGGTAAACAAACGGAATTATTAATTTCAGGAATCATCCCACGGTCAATTATATGACTATAGAGATTACAGAAACAAATAAGAAAGAGACAAGAACTGGATTCTATATATAGAAAAGAAAGATAGAAAATATAATCCTTAAATACAATCTGATTTTATTAAAAGAAATGAACAAACCTGTACATTTATCTTTCTTGCTTCAGATGTGGTCAAAACAAACAAAAAAAATATGGTGGCTGAGTCGGTCGGCGGATGTGTCGAGGCTAAAAGCTGTTGGGTGCGAGGTTATATGGAGAAATTACGTAAATACGGGTCTTAAGTGAAATTCTGCACGCAGAAATACGGTGTTTTTCCGTTTTCGTTTGTCAAGCATTTAAGGAAAACGGAAACAAGCTGTTTATTTCAGACAAACCGTCTGTTTGTGGAGAAACGCAATCTTTCCGTAAATTCCCGAAAATAATCACAGAAATATGCACGTAAAATTCAGGTTTTTTTTAACAGTGTAAATGTTTCTTTGGGTTTTACCACATTATTGTTATAGAATGATACTGCATTTTTATTAACTGAACGTAATGTCAACAGAATAAAATAAAAATTTCCAATTTTATTATTTTGTGCTTAATTTAATTTCTTAAAACAATTGCAACACGAAAAGAAAAAAAAAAGTTATCGGATCTGAGCGAAAGTGGTGCCTTTTTTTCAGTTATTTCAAATTGTCTTTAAAAAATAGAACAAATATGGAAAAACTAAGCCTCAGGTGCACGCGTAGGTTAAAAGGAATGTATAGTAAAAATTTCCAATTTTTTGGGTAGTATAAGTAGATCTTTCACGATCCACAGGCAGAATCTTTCTTTTATTCTTATAAGCATTATTATAAGCTTTTTTTATCCTAAGCATGTTATAAATAAACAGATATCCAACCATTAAATGTGAAATTTTCTCAGGAATTTAATTCAAAAAGCCTTTGAACAGTTTTAGAATACTGTTAAATATTATGCGTTTATTTAATTTTTTAGGTCTTTCGGTCCGCCAAAATTTCTCACAAAGTCAAGAGGCACACAGGTGCAAACAGTTAGGGAATCAATGCTCAATACCTTTATAAATGTATTGAGATCATATATTTCTTAAAGTTTTTTTATAAGTATCTTTCATTATTTTAATTATTGATTAATTTAATTTCGTTTGCGTGATTTAATATTTTTGAGAGGGGAGTTAAGATGGAGGCCAACTTCAAATGAGGGTAAAACTGCTCGAAAGATTTAATTTTCGTAAATTTCCATAATTTTTTTTTCTCCGTTATTTTTTATTCTAGAATATTTTTTTTGTGTAAAGTAATCCACGAAACCTCTCTACGGTATTTTTTTATTGCTCTACGATGTTTAGTTTGCCTGATAGAAAATAAAATCGATTTCGACATAGTTAAATATGCGGAGTATATATACTTAACTACTGTTCAGTCATTGGCGTCATTTCGAGATTGGTGGGCAGAAAGATAGTTCCGTCTGATTCTCGACTTACAGCAAAAGTTTTGCCCGTCTTTTTCAACAATTTGTTTTTATTTTTTGAAAATTATGCAAGCAAAGTATCATATAAATGTTAGAAAAGTTTGAATTTTAAAATAGAACACCTAAATAACGAAGTTCTATGCATAAAGTAAAACTTTTCGGTACTGGAAAGGCGTAATTTCACAACAGTTAATAACTTCACTCTTTAACTTTGAATACACTGTTACTACTCTCATCTATGAGGGTTATTAGTGACTAAAACTTCAAAATGGAATGTAATAGATGGGGGGAAAAAGATTTGTCGAGAGGGAGCTCTACTTTAATAGAATAAAGTGGATTATGTTACTTGTTAGCATATGGCAACAGTATGCTTTAGAGGTTGATGAACAATAATGTGTTATTATCAATCTGTATAACAGGAATTTATGCATTGAAATAAGGCATTGTACATATTTATGAACTAATTTTTTTTCAAGCTATTCATGATATATTAAGAAATTCATTAGAGTTGCCGTTACACAAGAGATACAATTGCCGGCTGGTGTAAAGCTCAATTAAAAGCCGAAGCCCGAGACTGCTAGGTCTCAAGAGGTATTTCTCTAATGCGCATTACTAACTATAAGCAACTACAAAAATTCAAATATAAGTTTTAAAATTCGATGCCAGCTGCGGACGAATATGAATACGTTTCTTACGATGGCTCTCAATGATAAGAAATCCTCACCACAGACCATGGTTGATGGCGCAATGGCCTTAGAAGCCCTTGCGTTATAAAACCTGAACATTCATCCAGACTATGGTTGAAGAGCTTAGTGGAAGAACGTGCTAAGGGACATTTTCGTTAATATCGATTTTTGTGCAAATAACATGTTATCCCATCCTTTATAAGGATAACAAGTTTTTCTTTCTACATACATAACTTTAAGTATATTTTTCACCTTTTGTAAGTGTCGTTTACAACGGACTTGAGTGCAAACGAAAAACTTTACTGACCATTTTCTCGTTTTAATTTTTTTGTCACTTTGCACGCTTTTCCACTAAGGTCTTTATGTTCACAGCAAGACTATTTACTTTTCTAGTCTTTCCGTCCAAAGTGATGTATTCAATAGTCTGCAGATTGGCGTCCGTCCAGTAGAGACGGTTGGTCGTGTGGTCGATGGCTATTCCGTTCGGCCACTTCACGTCTTTGGAGACGAGCGTGATCCGACGAGAACCGTCCATGCCGCTGCGGTATATACCGGCCGTCTCGTTGCTCCAGTCACTCCAGTACAGAAACCTGCAAGAGATCAAGTAGACTGTTAATAACAATTAGGGGAGTACTTTGCGTATTTTTGTAAACCCTTTCTGTCTCAACTTTTTATTTTGTACTAGTAGTATGGTCCCGCCTTACTGGGAACCCGTTAACTTCGCCATTGCTTCCTTTTAGAGGCATGTTTACTGTTTTTATTGAAAGGTAACACTTGGTGACCTTTCCAAAATCACGCCAAATGTCGGCCGATAATCCAACCGAAATGATAGGATAGGTTTGAATTGTCACATTAGGGAGAATCGAGGGTGAATCGAAAATCATGTTTGTTCATTTAACACCGGCTGTTCGGACCTTCTTGTTACATAATATCGGTCTCAATAATGTAATGCCGACATATGCAACAAGAAAGTCCGAACAGCCGGTGTTAAAAAAACACGTTTTTTGGCTCTCCCTCGTGTAGCTCTAATGCGACGATAATTCAAACCTATCCCATAATTTCGTTTGGTTTTTCGGCCGACTTTTGGCACGATTTTGGAAAGTTCGCCAAGGGTTACCTTTCAATAAAATTCTACTGTTTTGCAAAGTTAGATAACACATGTGGGCGATTAAGGCAACTCAACTTGGGCGAAGGCGACATCTGGTGAAGATATTGGAACTGTTAAAGAGGGAGGGTCAGAGAACTCGGAGACCAGCAAATCACAATGCTCAATTAATTGATTGACGTATTTATCTTGATTATCTCTGATTTCAGCCCTTCTATAAGTAGCCGATTGGTCACTTGGAAACTATTTTTTCTAAGCCCCTCCCTCGTCAACCAATCTTACACACCCAATGAGAAATCCCCGCCTTCGCCCTGGGTGTAATTTCTCTCTCTGTATCAGTACAAATTCTGTCTATGTCTGTCTTACTTGACGAAGGTTTATAAGCGGATCTCTCATCAAGCACACAAGCCGGAAATACATGTACCAACCAACCATCTTCCCTCCGAGAAAACGGGATGACATACTTAGTTTGCAGGTTAATTGAATTACGTCGCTCTAAATCTACACTTGAGCTATAAGCAACCTTAAGGGGTCACAGGAGTCTTAAAAATGTGCAAAGAAGATACTACAAAGCATAGTTTGATCTTTCATGTCATTTTTTAGCTACTCAATAAATGAGTATAATTTTTTTATATGTAATTCTACAGGATTTATTTATTATAAAACAAGTTTTAAAATTTATGAAACTTTAGCCAAAACTAAAATAAATGATATTAAACATGAAGCGATTTGAACACATTGGGATTAGGCTTGCGCGGCAAATTGTGAGGTCAAAATTTTAAAAAATGACCAAGAAAATGACTTTATATTGAACAAATATGTACAAACAAAGACTTATACCTAAATTCTCAGCTCAATTTTAATTAGAAATTATTTCAAGAACTTTTTTCTAAAAAAATTAATAAAAATTTTAAAATTTTGATTTTAAATTTTTTTACAAATAATTTCTAATTAAAATTGAGCTGAGAATTTAGGTATAAGTCTTTGTTTGTACATATTTGTTCAATATAAAATCATTTTCTTGGTCATTTTTTCAATTTTGACCTCACAATTTGCCGCGCAAGCCTAATCACAATGTGTTCAAATAGCTTCATGTTTAATATCATTTATTTTAGTTTTGGCTATAGTTTCATAAATTTTGGAACTTGTTTTATAATAAATAAATCTTGTAGAATTACACATAAAAAAATTATACTTATACATTTAGTAGTTAAAAAATTACATGAAAGATCAAACTATGTTTTGTAGTACCTTCTTTGCACATTTTAAAGACTCCTATGACCCCTTATTAATTAAAATTGAGCTGAGAATTTAGGTATAAGTCTTTGTTTGTACATATTTGTTCAATATAAAGTCATTTTCTTGGTCATTTTTTAAAATTTTGACCTCACAATTTGCCGCGCAAGCCTAATCCCAATGTGTTCAAATCGCTTCATGTTTAATATCATTAATTTTAGTTTTGGCTAAAGTTTCATAAATTTTAAAACTTGTTTTATAATAAATAAATCCTGTAGAATTACATATAAAAAAAATTATACTCATTTATTGAGTAGCTAAAAAATGACATGAAAGATCAAACTATGCTTTGTAGTATCTTCTTTGCACATTTTAAAGACTCCTATGACCCCTTAAGGGGTCTAAGGAGTCTTAAAAATGTGCAAAGAAGGAACTACAAAGTATAGTTTGATCTGTCATGTAATTTTTTAACTGCTCAATATACAAGTATAATTTTTTTATATGTAATTCTACATGATTTATTTATTATAAAACAAATTTTAAAATTTATGAAACTTTAGCCAAAACTAAAATAAATGATATTAAACATAAAGCTATTTTAACACATTGTGATTAGGCTTGCGCGGCAAATTTTGAGGTCAAAATTGAAAAAATGACCAAGAAAGTGACTTTATATTGTAGAAATATGTACAAACTAGGACTTATACCTAAATTCTCATTTCAATTTTAATAAGAAATTATTTTAAGAGCTTTTTTCTAAAAAAATTACTAAATTTTTTTTAATTTTGATTTTAAATTTATTTTTAAATAATTTCTTATTAAAATTGAGATGAGAATTTAGGTATAAGTCCTAGTTTGTACATATTTCTACAATATAAAGTCATTTTCTTGGTCATTTTTTCAATTTTGACCTCAAAATTTGCCGCGCAAGCCTAATCACAATGTGTTAAAATAGCTTTATGTTTAATATCATTTATTTTAGTTTTGGCTAAAGTTTAATAAATTTTAAAATTTGTTTTATAATAAATAAATCTTGTATAATTACATATAAAAAAATTATACATGTATATTGAGTAGTTAAAAAATTACATGAGAGATCAAACTATACTTTGTAGTTCCTTCTTTGCACATTTTTAAGACTCCTTAGACCCCTTAAGGGATTTTTGTCAACGTGCCTCGTAATTTTGAAGTGCCGTTAAAAAGATGCTTTTATCTGACTGGGAACCGATTTGCGATATTCCTTTCGCTACGAAAGATTTTTGCTTCCTCGTAATATTTGATAGGAATAACATTATCGAATCCATAGTTGTTCGGGCGCTTTGGGGCGCTTCAGTAAGAAAAGGGATATTGTATAAGACTATCTGCCATTGAACCACAATGGATTTAACGATCACAAACCGTCTCTAGACGGTATATATTCGATTGATTTTTGATTCATAGGAGGTTAGGTTAGGTTTTAATAATCTTCGCACCAGAGCTACACGAGCGACGGGCATCATATTTTAGAACCACAGTCAATTGACTAGTCGACATCTAAGTAGGCACCCAACGCAACCGGTAAGGGCAACATCGTACGCAGCGTAAGGACTTTAGGGGATATTTAACGTGCATGAGTAGGCACCCAACACACAACCGTTAAAGGCAACATCGTACGCAGCATTGGTACTTTAAAGGATATTTAACGTGCACTCTCTTACACAAAGTATTATTCGTAGGATATTTTTTAGCTGCACGGGCCGGATCCGAACTAAAATAGCACAAATTCACTCTGAATTGAAGGAGCTCTCTGAATTGAGAAGCTTTGTCAATTGAAATTGTATTGTGGTGTTTGGAATTGAAAGATACTTCAATGCATTCATGGTTTTTTTTTTTTTTAAACAAGTTGGTTTGTTACAGAATCTGTCACTTACACTGCTTCCACACAACATTTTGCGCTTAACAGGAAACACGCTAACAACGCCTCAGAAATAAATTCGCCAAACAGGGCCGTTAGCTAGTTCGAATTCAAGCTTTTATTAGCTAAAATTAATAATTATCTCTAATCTTATTTTTCAGATTTGATAATTAATATTTATCGTTTGCTAATTTTTTTGAAGTTTGAAGAATAATGATGGATTTTTTTAAATAAATAACTTTTTGCAACTACAAGTTTACATTTCGAAAAATAAATAAGTAAAATTGTTGCTTTAAAATTAAAAATGAAACTGTGCATATTTTTTTATGCAAATTTAATATTTTTTATGCATCTTTCTTCATTCATATATAATGAGCCTTAAAATAGATATTTATGCAACTAGTGCGAAAAGTAATGCTTTTTAAAACTATTGGAATTTATTTCACGAGCGAGGTACAGCTGTGGAAATAAAAAAGTACCCACTTGAGGTTATTTCATCCGTTAGTCACCCTATAGAATCGGACCTTTTTGAGATTGTGTACAATTAACATTCTGAGTTAATTGCACGATACAAAATTTGCATAAGGGGCCGTCTTCATATAAAAAATATTACGATCTTTGAAATTTCCAATAGCAACACCCAATTTCAATAACTTAGAAATGTTAAGCACTCTTGAAAACCCTTAAATCTAAGTTTTCGTTACATTTGGATGAATATTTGACGAGTTATTCAATCGAATCACTTGTGGACTTTTTGGGGACCATCCCTAAAATCACAAGTAAGCATGCATGCAAAGCCGTCTTTATTTATCAATTACACACGTAATCTTATACACAGTCCCCTAAAGGGCAATTAAAAAGTATTTTGTGATTTACTCAGAAAATTATGAATAAAATTTTTTAAAAATTAGGATTTCGCTTAAACTTCTTGTCTTAAATTTATTTCTTTAAAAATATTAAGGGGTTTCTATTCATGTTTTTTAAAAAAATTAAAAAAATAATTATTTAAAAATATAAAAATTGTTTTAAATACCCCAATATTGAATGCATTTTGTTTGGGTTATTATAATTTCTTTTCAGTAAAAATTTCGTTTCATTTTCTTAATTATTTATAGATCGGGATAGTTTTTTATGTGCAACTCATTTAACATTATGGGACCTAAACTTTGCACGTCTATAACTCCTCTAATAATGCTTAAAAACTAACAAAATTTGGCATTTCGTGTGAACATAGGTCAGAGATTTGAAATATGGATTCAAAAAGAGGTGTTGCTATTGGAAATTTTAAAGTTAGTAACATTTTTAATATGAAGATGGCCCCTTATGCAAATTTTGTGTCATGCAATTAACTCAGAATGTTAATTGTTCACAAAGTCAAAAAGGTCCGATTCTATAGGATGACTAACGGCCAAAACAATCACTAGTGGGTACTTTTTAAGACTCCTATGAAGGCACTTACTTATCAAGGAGGGAAAGAATGGAACCATAAAAAAAAACTCTTCACTTGACCAGGATTTTAATTACGAGGAGTAATTGGATGTGTTGGCCGTAATTTGCCATAATTGGCTATGCCTCGTAATTTAGAACCTTGGACAAGAGACGAGTTTCTTTTATATGATTCCATTCTTCTTGGAAAAAAACTCGTCTCTTGACTAGGATTCTAAATTACGAATCGTAATTAGCTGTGTTGGCCGCAATTGGCCATAATTGAAGACGCTTCGTAATTTGGAACCCTGGTCAAGAGACGAGTTTGTTTTTTATGCTTATTTTTTATGATTATTTTTTTGGATTCAATCTTTTTTATGAGTCCATTCTTTTCCCCCCTTCTTGATTAGTAAGTGTGTTAATTTTTGATGCATTGTGATTATTCATTCCAGCTACAGACCACTCCGAATAGCGAGCGTTATTTTATAACCACCCTGTATTTAATCAAAGATGCACTCGGCTGGGGAGCACAGTCGTTTACGGCGTTTGCCTTGCATGTGAAAGGTCCCAGGTTCGGTTCGGGCATGTCCAGAACAACCACCGACCAAACCAGACCAGAGACGTGAACGCACGCTAAATATTCCACAAAGTACCAACACTGCGTACGATGTCTCCTTGAACGGTTGCGTTGGGTACATACTCTGATGTCGACTCGTCACTTGACCGGGGCTACGACGCCCGTCGCCAATAGCCCTCGTGTAGCTCTAGTGCGAAGATAATTTAAAATAACTTTACTAAACTAAATTAGAACACAACAGATGAAAATACTTCGCTTTGAGAGTGAAACCGAAACATCTACGGAAATAGCGGAAAATGAAAAACTGAAAGAAAAAAAATCCCTTATATAAAACAAGCCAATACTACTGTCTAATGCCCAAACAGAGTTAAAAATGTCGTAAAAAACCTTTTTGAAAGAAATTCAAAATTAAAACAAAAACTTCAAGAAATATTGTTTTTTAGGATTTAAACTTGAATTAATATTTCAACAAAAATTAGTCCAAAATTTGTGCAATTGATCACACTTTGTAATGCTTTTTATAAGATCCACGTTCCCAAAACATTTATCAAGATCTTTTAAATAAATCATAGACATGGAAACAATTTAAAATGAACATTTTACTAATTAAGATTTCGAATCTAATAGAATGAATCTATGCTGCTTAATTTTTTTTAATACTTTTAAACTGGAAGCGATAGTAAAAAATCTCTTTGCATTTTCGAAATCAGCCTCCAAAAACACACAGGCACACTCAATTGAAACTTTAGCTTACAGACAAGAAGTTAAAACTCGCTGACTCTTAAAATTGAACTACACGTACCTTATCTTATCGGAGTTTTAGCTCATTTAAATGCAAGGGGAGGAGCTTATGTTACCAGGGGGAGGAGCTTATGTTCTACTCCTAGGGAGCGCCACTTCCTGGATAAGGGAATTTCATAATTTCTTTGGCACTTTTCGACCCGAAAAATGCAAATAATTTCACACTTTTTTTTTCATTGCGAAGGAAATTTAAAGTTCTACGTCTCTATCTTCTCAGTTTTTCAAATTTCGACCTTGTTCATATTGTAAAAATGTTTATTAATAATCAAAAAATTATTTTAACCAATTTCAAAAAAATGAAAAGATAGAGACCTGCAAATCATCTGCATGTATTATATAAAAAAACCATTTGAAAAAATATTCAATACAGCCGGAGAAATGTGGCAAAGTTTTTATTTTTTTCCCATAGGATTAACACAGAGAGAAGCCTTCGCTTGAGAGGTCGATTCTCGGTACTATTCCCCCTTAAGAGACGATATTCTATAATTTTCTGCAAAATTGAAAATGTCAACTATCCAAGACTGCCTGTTTTGCTCGGTTTTTAAAAAAAATGGCTCTTAAACATATGGAACCGTAAATCGTGCAGAAAAATTAAAAAAAGGGAAAGAGATAAATATGGCTAGCTGTTTCGTTGGTTGCTACTGTCGACAGATTAGTGAAGCATTCTTCTTTTTTCTGAAAAAGAAATTCAATTATCTTATAAAAAATACAGTTTGTATAAAATTATTCTTTTACAGATTTATTTCTTGGGTCTGATGAATTGTGAAGTCGAAGACCAGTTGCTACCTTATTTTTTAATTATAAAAATAATCGTAATAGAAACTTTAGGCGATTTAGAGAAAAATTTTCTTCTAAGAATTACACGAAGATATTCATTTTCTCAAACAGACATATTCAAAACATATTTCGGTGCCTACCCTTCTGGGGGGTCGACAGCGATGGCTCGAGGCATCTGGACATTTTTCTGGTGGAGAACATGACACATCGATCCGTCCATCTTGCAGGCAAGAACTTGCTTCAGCCCGGAATCCGTAAAATACAGATTTCGCGCGACGTAGTCCACAGCTATGTCTTCAGGGATCATCAAACCTATAAGAGGCGAATTGATTTTGTTTTTTGAATTATCGTCGCACTAGAGCTACACGAGGGCTATTGTCAACGAGCGTCGTGTTTTATAACCACATTCAAGTGACGAGCCACACCTGAATAGGCACCCAACGCAACCGTTAAGGGCGACATCGTACGCAGCGTTAGGACTTTAAAGGATATTTTACGTGCACTCCCTCACACGGGGCATTATTCGTAGGACATTTTTGGCTGCACGAACCGTTTATAAGTCTTCAGTTATTTTGGCGATGCCCGGACCCGAAACTGGGACCTTTCGCATGCTAGGCGAGTGCCTAACCGACTGGGCTCCCCAGCCCCCTTAAGCGAATTGAAAATGCAACTTTTTCCAATTTTAAATCGCATAAAATTTAGTATTTTGTACAAAAAGTTATCTGGTGCGTGCAAGCATTGAAATAAGTCTTAATTACATCACTTAAAAAAATACAAAAAGGCTTAAGGAAGATGTGTAAGAATCAAAACTGCAAAAAACTATTAACATTTTTTGAAATTTTATTTAAAAAAAACGAATTTGGGTCAAATACTTTGAAGATATAAATTATCCAGAGAAGCCTAATTAATGAAAACAACCAATAGTTCATCCACTTGTCATATTTTATGTTGGTCTCTTAAAACAGCATAAAATAATTAATTTTTCAGAAAACCGGAAAAATCTTTCAATCACGAATAATACGCTTGGGAAAATTACGAAATCTAACGGCAATTTACTGCACTGCTCAAACAATTAGGGGAGCAAGCAAAAAAGCGATGAAAACCGCACGAGACAGTCACGTATTGGCATAAAATGGATAGTACACTTGTATCAGTGAGCAATACAGGAAAAATGCTTTTAAAAAATTTTGAATTAAGTTTAAATTCTTTGAAAATATTGAAAAAACATGAAAAGAGGATTTAAGGCCACAATTTGGTTACATGTAAGCAATAAAAAAAATGATACTTAGACATGAGGCATGAGTTTTAATATGGTGTGCGGCGGTCTCCTCGAACAGCTTAGACTGCTGCATACCAGTTTGCCATGAAAGCGATGTGGTTATCGATCTGACTTAGGAGAATTCTGTTCCACTTCTTAGAATTGCAATCTCCCAGTCTCAGACAGTAACAGGGGGCCTTTATCGCCCAGCAATGCGTCGTCGGAGCTTGTCCCAAACATGCTCGATTGGATTAAGGTCGGGAGGGCATGCTGGCCATTCCATTCGCTGTATTTGACTTCAGCTTCAAGCATGTTCTCCACTAGTAAGCTGTCGGGCATTATCGTTCTTTAAAACAAAGGAATCTCCAATGGCTCCAGCGTAAGGAATGACACGAGGTTGCAGTATCTCGTCTACATACCTTCGGGCCGTCAAAGTGCAGTTCCGAATGACATGCAGGTCCGTGTCCACCTATGCTGATTCCAGCCATACCATCCAATCAGCTCGTCTGTACTGTGGCTTTACTACTTTTTACTACCTTTCACGAACAAATGTGGGGTTATTTCGATTGCCCTTTTTTCTTCATATATCAGGACACGTCGGGTGCCACACTCCAGACTGAATCATGACTCGTCTGTGAACAGCACTTTGCTCCATTGATGATGGTCACAATCTCGATGTTCACTAGCCCACATTTTTCGCATGCACTGTGGCGTGGAGTCAATCGAATGCAATCAATTGGTCTACGTGCATAAAGCCCTCTCTCTGGAAGCAGATTGCGTACTGTTTGATTGGACACCCTCCGTCCTGTTGCCAAGAGCAACCGTCTTTGCAGCTGAGTAGCATTCTCATCAGTTCTGTTTCGAAGGGCTCTTAACCGTATATACAGGACTACAGTAGCTGTAGTGGCGCGTGGCCGACCTTGTCCTGGTCGGCGCCTAACGTTTCCTGTTATTTGGAATCGATTCCACACTTTCGCAACAACACTTCGGGTGACTCCAACAGCTTCCGCTACACTACGTTGTGTTTGCCGGATTCCAGTCTGCCTATGGCACTCCATGTCCTGGATTCCGGTAAATCACGTTGTTGAAACCTCCTCAAGTCACCTTGTCTCAAAAAAAAATTTGCAGAACAATCGAATTTTAAAGTTAGGGCAGTAAAACAGACGTTTGTGCAACCTCCCGATTTCTGCCGTAATATCCATTTTCTGGTTTGTGACGTCATGAACTTTAATTTGCATATGAAATTTTCTTTTTCCAATTACTACAAGGCTTTAAATTATGAATTATTCATTTTATGTTAGTTATCGGTAACCAACTTTGCTAAATCTTGTTAAAATGATGTGCTCCTCTAATTGTTTTGAGCAGTGTATATAACTTCTAGAATCTTCTACTTCAAAACTCTAAGATTATTTTAAGCGCCAAAAATGATTTCAAGTTTTACGTAATACAGCATTGGATTGCCATCACAACTTATTTACGTCTAAATCTACCCAAAAAGTAAATTGACTTACCATTTTCCAAAATTACTTTAAATCCGTCTCCGTCTATTTTGGAGGAATAGACCGAGGACCTGTTATGATTTTCAACCCAGTAGACTCGCGACTCAAGAGGGTCGGCGTCGAGGGATAACGCTTGGAGGACAGCTTTCTTGATGAGGAAATTACGTCTAGTACGCAGATACAGACCCCGAATTTCTTGAAAAGTGGAGAAAATTAGCAGAGGCTCAGGACCCGACGCTCTGCATGTGTTATTCATCAAATCATAGCCATCCACACAAGAACAACTGTAGCTCCCGTCCAGGTTCGTACACTGTTGACTGCAGAGTCCTTCGTTAGAACATTCGTCTATGTCTAAGCAAGTTCTGTTGTCCCAGTGAAGTTTGAAACCGTCATTGCAGAAACATTCGGGGCCGCTTGGTGTAGGTTTGCACTTTTGGGAGCATGTGGCGTTGCCGCAAAGATCACCTGCAATGATAGTGGTCGATTTCGTTATTGAAAGAATAAAAGGTCAAAATGTTGAAAAATGGTTAAATAATGATAATTTTATTTTTACTGTTCACTTTGTGTCGCCAATAGCCCTCGTGTAGCTCTAGTGCGACGATAATTCAAACCAAACCAAACTGTTCACTTTGTACCGCGATTATGAAGACTAGCTTTTATTGAAATGACAGTTGCAGTTGTGAATTACTTCTACAAATGTTACAGAGTAATTAAAGGTAGTATAAACACTAACTGCAGTGTTTTCCTTCATCGCTGGCGTCTGAACAGTCCTTTTTACCGTCGCAGACTAGCTGGCGATCCAAACAAGTTCCAGAAGAGCACAGGAATTCCGTAGGAGAACATTCAGTCTCAGCTGCAAAAAAAAAGTGATAGTTTGTAAAACCATTGCATATAAGTGTCGATTAAGTTACTAAAATAATGAAAAGTCATTTAAATTAGTCGAACAAAATGAAAGCCAATTAAGGATAAAATGAAAAGATTTGCTGTCACTGTAAGATTCTAATTTAGCTTTTAAATGCTTGGTTTTAGTAAATGTCATTTTACTACAATAATTTCGATAATAAAAACTTTTATAAGCTATGAATCTACTCAATTTTGGGCTGCAAAAGAATAACTTGTTGACAAACCATGCAGACTTTGTTATGAATATCTATGTGCAATTATGGGAAAGTACAATTTAGATTTCAAGACTTATAGATATTTACTGTCTTTGAATGACGCCTTTAGCCGGGTTATCGCACAATTACTTTTTCAAATATCCTTCTTTATAAGGGTCTTTAGGACAACTCATCTGTCTTACCTTTCGGACATCCTTCTTCGTCCGATTCGTCGGGACAGTCCATCCGTCCGTCGCACCGCCATGCATTAGGAATGCAGTGATGATCCTTGCACCGGAACCCAATGCAAGGATAGTCCAGCAGGGTTTCACCACCGCAGCCGAGCTCGTCCGAGTTGTCCCCACAGTCTTGCTCCCCGTCGCAGTGCCAAGTCTGGGGAATGCAGTGGCCATCTGCCACGCACTGGAACCCGGGACAAGGTTTAAAACTAGCCTCACAGTTTTCCTCGTCTTTCAGATTACCGCAGTCGTCGTCGCCGTCGCATCTAAAAATTTCAGTAATGCATTTGCCGTTGCCGCAATCGATCCAGCCGTTTTCAGGGCATTTCGAACCTGGTGAGAATGGAGAGAAAGAGTTGAAGAGTACAGGTGAAAAACAACTTCATTCCATAGGAATCTTTCCGTATTCTGGAGGGCTTGGCCAATACCACCTACATTAGAAGGCCGGCGAACTAAATGCTTGACGTCATATTAGTGGACCACGATTATGTGGTTTTGACCAATGATCATTCCGTGACTAGATCTTGTATGTGAATAACTTTTTAAGATAAGATGAATCAAGATGCGACGTCATCTTAAGATACGACGTTATTGGTCAACAAATCGAAATTGGTCTACTAGTGTGACGTTGTGTTGCTTAGTTCTTCGGCCTTCTAATCTAGATGGTATTGGCTTGGCGGACATTGGCGAAATGAAACCGTTTTTTTCTCGGTTTTTCCACGCAAACGTGTGACCAGCGCAAACGTGTGACTCGTGTCCACTGATCTCTGGCGTGAATCAGGGCTAAAGCGAGGGAAAAACAAAGTTATTAACCGGTGTCCTGACACCAGTTTAGGCGATGCCTCGCTGATGTTGGCACCAAAGAATTTTGAAACAGAAAGATTCCTATGCAATGAAGTTGTTTTTCCCCTGTACTCTTCTGTTGTGTTACGTTAAAGGGAGTCGGATGGTTCTATCACGCCCATATCAATTTTCCTAACTTTAGTAACATTTTTCTCAGGAACTATACGATATATTATTGAGAACTTCTTTAGATTTTGTTCTTTACATATAGCTCTATTTTGAATGGAAACTGATAATATTGCAAAGTATAAAAAATACTTTTACAGTTATTTTTTTAAAAAATATTTTTTAAAAAACATTTGAAAAAAATCAGACTTAAAGTTGTATATATTTTTCTTGAGCAGAGACATTTAAAATTCTTTAGTTTAAATTAAAGTGGTATGTGTAAGGAACAAAATATAAAAATGTTCATATTTATATCTCATGTACGACACTTTTTATTACTGATGTTTAGGGCTATTTCTAATATAAACTAATTTCCGACAGATCGATTGGCTTTCTAATTAAATCTAAAGGTTTTGAAAACTTTGAATCATTTAAGGTACATACGGATATTAGGTATAAAAAAGTAAAATCGTTGTTTTATAAAATACTCAGTGTGTCATTTGACGGGTAAGGGGAAGTAATAGTTTAAGAACTAACTTTGCAGGGGTTTTTTTTAGGGTAGGGTGGGGTAAAATAGGTAACTTTATAAATAACCCAATATAACTTAATATAGATTTTATTTTTCTGATATTTTTTGTAGTAGTATTTAAATAAGTGTTTGAAGCATATTTCATAGGAAAAAAGTTTATTTTCATGAATCTGGCAAACAAAAAGAATCCTTTTAGGAACAGTAAAATATGTTGTGCAATTCATATGGCTTTCTAACTTTTGAAAAAACTAAGAAACATTTCAGTATTGCACTGTAATTTAGTACGTACTTAGTTTAAGTACTTACTAGGCACCCATAATGTGACCAGATTTTCAAAACCAAAAAGCAGGACACTCCATCGCTACCCCCCTCCCAAAGTGAATTTTTCAATTTTTTTTCTTATGTGCATATATAGTTCCTTCACGCAATTACACACTTAATATGAAAAAGATAAGTATAAACAACTAAAAACATTACTAATAGATGTCATTATATTAATTATAATAATTAATGAAACACATAATTAAAAAACTTACTCGTTTTTAATTCATCATTATATTTTTTGAAAAAGGTATGCATGATATTTTGTAAAAGTTTTCAACAATTTCTTTTTTAGACCGTCGTTGAAAACGCATTTTCGTTGTCCAATGGTGGAAAAAATGAGGTATATTCAATTTATTTACGATTTACTCGTTTTTCGGGAAGTTCCGGGACTTTTAAAAAAAGCGGGACATTGGGCCCGCGGGGTGAGACAAAAAGCGGGACTGTCCCGCCAAAAGCGGGTCGTCTGGTCACATTAGGCATCTACCTCTGGCCAATCAGGTAAAAAAATATTGCTTTTTCTTTTTAATATTTAAAATTAACTTCGGATGGGGTGAAATGGGTTGAAATTTTTTCCTCTTCGTGTAAAAGCGGATGAACACACGATTGTCTTGACTGAAAAAGAGTCTCCGATCAGCCACATGTCGCGTCGCATCATATTATCAGTGATATTACATGATACAATGATGAAACCGTTCCATCTTGTTCAACACCAGCTACATCAAAAACATTTACGAGCATTCCATCTTGTTCAGCATCGGCCACACCAAATTCATTTTCCACCCTGAATTCCTGTTCAACACCAGCTATGTCAAATACTCTTGCAGCGCTTAGTTTAATTCAATGAGCCAATCTTTTTACCATCTATATTTAAAGAACTTGTTAAGTAGTTTCAAATTTAATTCCCAGATGGCAGCATGGCAACTTTTTTGTAACAAGTGTAAACTCCAGCGCAAATAGATTTTTTTTTTAATTTTTAATTGTTCGTAGAAATAGGAAGAATAAAGACGTTCCTCGAACGATGATCTCGAATTGAATCTCAACTCTGTTTTAGTATTAGATTAGATTATTAAATTAATTGCAGTCAGCCTGCTACCACTGAGACCTTGAGACGAATTAGAAATTAAATGTGATATCCTGTCAAATCTGTTACATATGCCATCAAGTGTTACTGATTCAGTGATAGCCAATTCTAAAAAGAAGAGAAAAGACTTCGACATAAAGCTGGCGAAGTAATGACGGAAGTATATAAGATGGAGAGTTTACAAGAACTTCCACGAATGGTAAAAAAAAAACCTCTGAGAGAATTAAGAATTGGAATTTTCTTTCAAAACCTCAACGAAAGAAATCAGAATAAAAACAAGAAGTTCTAGAAGAAGAAAATTAAACTGTTTAACTCATATATTCAAGAATTATTCAAGTATTTTTCACACATTCACATAGTTTAACAAATCTTGAAACATTTTTTAAAAATATTTTTGCAATCTCTCTATATTAAAAAAAAGTAAGCTTTTTTGATCTGTACGGCGCAATTTTTGGAGTACAACTCCAATTTTTTTACTGAAGGTCTCAATTGGTTTAAGTGTCATGTCCACAAAATAATTAAAAAAAAATCCAATTAGTTTTTTAATTAAAAATTAAAAAGGGGCTTTTTTTGACTAAAATCGAAAAAAAAAAAAAAATTGGCATCTACGATTTTTCTGAATTTTTGGTATTTTGTAGACTTCTTATGTATGAACAAATTACTAATTACATGTATGTTCAATATATATTCGGTTTGTAAGTTATGGGTTTTTTTTATTTTATTTTTTGTTATTTACTGTCATGCTTTTTGATCTGTACGGCACAATTTTCACCAATTTTCTCCCATTTTTTTACTGAATGTAGAAAAGAGTATAGGTTTTTTGTCTGCAAAGCATTTTTTTAAAATTCAAATTAGTTTTTTTAATAAAAAATAGTTTGTAAAAGGGCAAAAAAGGCGTTTTTAGCCTACATTGAAATAAAAAAAAATTGGCTTCTACGATTTTTCTGAATTTTTAGTATTTTGTAGACTTCTTATGTATGAACAAATTGCTAATGCATGTATGTCCAATATATATCCGGTTTGTAAGTTATGGGTTTTTTTTTATTTTATTTTTTGTTATTTACAGTCATGCTTTTTGATCTGTGCGGCACAATTTCACCAATTTTCTCCCATTTTTTTACTGAATGTAGAAAAGAGTATAGGTTTTTTTTCTGCAAGGCATTTTTTTTAAATTCAAATTAGTTTTTTTAATAAAAAATAGTTTGTAAAAGGGCAAAAAAGGCGTATTTAGCCTAAATTGAAATAAAAAAAAATTGGCTTCTACGATTTTTCTGAATTTTTAGTATTTTGTAGACTTCTTATTATGAACAAATTGCTAATTGCATATATACCCAATATATAGCCGGTTCGTAAGTTATGGGTACTTTTTTTTTTTTTGGAATTACAGTCATGATTTTTTAATCTCTACGACACAATTCTTATAGTACAACTCCAATTTTTTTTTGGAACGTAGAAAATGGTCCAAAATTTATCTCTACAAAATATTTTTTAAATATTCAAATTAGTTTTTTAATTAAAAAATAATAAAAAAGCCAAAAATTGCATTTTGCCTACCAAAATTTATAAGTTTTCAACCAAACCAAACATAGTGTTCGAAAAATGTTTTATTGGTGTAATTTCACTTTAAATGATACCAAAAATGAAAACTTATATTTTTTTTTACAGTTGTAACTGTTATATGTGCTTTAAAATAGTTTGAATTATATATTTTTTGTCATTATTGAGTCGCTGTAGTGATGGGTCGTTCCAGACGAGACGAGGACAAACTGTGGCGAATAATTTCTTACCATTTGTTTAACGAATGGCAACACCATAATCGTAAACAAAAACAAACAGAGCGTTATTTTTTAAATAAGTTGTTTATTTTGAAACTTTTCAAGGCGTTTTTTAAATGTTTACGTTACTTTTATTTTCAGAGTGTGTGTTTTAACTAATTTTATTTTTCTGAGTTGTTACGCTTACGGCACTGATGATTATTTTGAGAAGTGGTTGGTTGTGGTTCATAGTAATTAATAGTGAAGTGAATCTTTTCTTATGTCTTTGTTGTCGACTGCAAGAAGTATACCAAATCTTTTCGACGGTGAGTTGTTGGCATCATAGCTTAGGTATAGGTGCGAGTTATACTGTCGTATCTGCTTTAATAAAGGTGTAAGCTGCAGAAAATTTGTAATATAAAATCTAAGAATGTAGTCTGGTACAACCACGAATGTATACCAATTCTAGAGATTAGCTGTCGTGCTTATTTTACACCCTGGGCTTAACAGTAAAAAGTTTTTTCGTCCCTGTGTATAGCACATTCGTAATTTAGTCATTTGACCGACGATAAATGTATCATGGAGGATCTGGCAATAGCTTCGCAGTCTTGTTTTCATTTTTCTTGAATTACTTTTGTTTTGGTAGGTTCGTTGGTCGAGATATATTCAGGTTTTTTTCGGTGACCAAGCACACTAACCTGAATATAAATAACTTTGGTCTGCAAAACAAAAGTAATTCGAGAAAATGAAGGCGAGACTGTGAAGCTGTTGCCAGATCCTCCGTGAAACAACCCCATTTATTTATTACACTAATATTGCGTGCAAAATACTTCTGACGGCTAATTAATGTTGAAAAGTTTTGACCAAAAAGTAGGATTTTACCTGTAATTCCATTAATTTTCAAATAAAATTATAATTTCTGTACTTTATGTTGTCATATGAATATATTTGTACTCATTTACGCGAAAGTTATAGGTAGGTACTTTTGGTTCGTCGAACTAACCTCTTGCGTTACATAATTCGGGTTTTCAAATATTTAAAATTTGAATCTGTAGCCTGTCTGTTCTTTTCCTCTGAAAAAAAAAATACAAATAATACATTCTGAAATTTCCTAATTTGAAAAAAAAAGTTTATGGAGCTGCTGGGCTCGGGTTCGAATCCCGGCAAAGGCATGGATGGTTGTGTTTGTCAATAAATGGGGGGGGGGGTTGTTATTTGTCTATGTGTTTGTGTGTCTCTTGGGACTGTCTCTTCTGGCGAGCTGGGTAATGGGCTATAAAGCCTACAATCTCCCTTCTAGAGGGCGCAATCACTGTCGTATCTGCTTTAATAAAGGTGTAAGCTGCAGAAAATTTGTAATACAAAATCTAAGAATGTAGTCTGGTACAACCACGAATGTATACCAATTCTAGAGATTAGCTGTCGTGCTTATTTTACACACTGGGCTTAACAGTAAAAAGTTTTTTCGTCCCTGTGTATAGCACATTCGTAATTTAGTCATTTGACCGACGATAAATGTATCATGGAGGATCTGGCAATAGCTTCGCAGTCTTGTTTTCATTTTTCTTGAATTACTTTTGTTTTGGTAGGTTCGTTGGTCGAGATATATTCAGGTTTTTTTCGGTGACCAAGCACACTTACCTGAATATAAATAACTTTGGTCTGCAAAACAAAAGTAATTCGAGAAAATGAAGGCAAGACTGTGAAGCTGTTGCCAGATCCTCCGTGAAACAACCCCATTTATTTATTACACTAATATTGCGTGCAAAATACTTCTGACGGCTAATTAATGTTGAAAAGTTTTGACCAAAAAGTAGGATTTTACCTGTAATTCCATTAATTTTCAAGAATTTTACTGATAACATTAATTCTTTATTATCCAAAGTAAAAGGAAAATGTGCTTTAATTAAAACCATCTTTGTGGTCCGGTGCTTGGAAATAATTATTCGAATCACTCATTAAAAAGTGACTAAATTTTTTACCAGACCCTAAAGTAGGAATTTACCTACAGTTTATGTCTACAACTCCAATTTTTTTACTGAAGGTCTCAATTGGTATAAGTGTCAGGTCCACAAAGTGTATGGTGGCCAGCCATGTCTATTCACTAGCGGTTTTTAAGGCATTGAAGTAGAAATTGAAATGTAATGTGGGTAAAGTTTGGTTTGCTTTTTATTTTAGTGTTTGGTTTTTCTTTAATGCCTCGAGGAGGTACCAGTGGGCAATCTAGCTTGCGAGCCTAGGGGCGAAGCCCTTACGATGAGATTGCGCAGCAATTGAAGGGTGCGAGCCGAGTTATTACTCGCTTGCGAGCCTAGAGGCGAAGCCCCTACGATGAGATTGCACAGTAATCCAAGGGTGCAAGCTTGGGAGCTGAGAGAGATTGGGCAGCGGGCGAAGCCCCCTACCGGTCTCAAAATTCTCAAAACTAAACTGTATTTGTTGAAAGTTCACCATCTTTAACCTCAACCAGGTGTTTACCTCTTTGTCTGTGCAAGCCAATCTTGGCGCGCGTATCGCCTGATTTGGCGACCAGATCTTACAGATGAGCATTCCTGCATTGGCAGTACACTGTTAAAAAAAACCTGAATTTTACGTGCATATTTCTGCAATTATTTTCGGGAATTTACGGAAAGATTGCGTTTCTTTATCAAACAGACGGTTTGTCTGAAATATACAGCTTGTTTCCGTTTTCCTTTAACGCTTGACAAGCGAAAACGGGAAAACACCGTATTTCTGCCTGCAGAATTTCACTCAAGACCCGTATGAACGTAAATTCTCCATATAACCTCGCACCCAACAGCTTTTAGCCTCGACACATCCGCCGACCGACTCAGCCACCATGTTTTTTGTTTGTTTGTTTTGACCACATCTGAAGCAAGAAAGATAAATATACAGGTATGTTCAATTCTTTTAATAAAATAAGATTTTATTTAAAGATTATCTTTTCTATCTATAGAATCCAGCGCGCAAGCGTTCTTGTCTCTTTATTATTTGTTTTTGTAATCTCTATAGTCCTACAATTGACCGTGGGGTGACTCCAGAAATTAATAATTCCTTTTGTTTACCAACACGCGCAACTAAGTAAATTTGATTTAAGTGTTTGAAAAAGCTGTCAAATATATGAAATAAACAAAGTTCACCAACAAACAAATGCAAATTAATAAAAAAACTGAAATGATTTGAAATTATTACATTTAAATTCGATTGAAAAGCTATAGCCCTCGTGTAGCTCTAGTGCGACGATAATTCAAAACCTAACCTCGATTGAAAAGCACGGTTACGCTGTCTCTATCAGCATGGTTTATTTTAAAAACTATGCAAGTATACAAACGTAAACTTTCTCTTTAATAAATAATACTCTGTTGTTTAATGAATCAATTAGTGATTACGGATGTATGCAGATCACATGCTTTGATTCGATTCAGAGGTTACATACACTATTGTCAATGCTCTTTGTTTTGAAAAGTCTTTACTAAGAAAAGCACAATTTCCATTTAAATGCAAACTTTCTAACGGAATTCAAAATTTAGGAGTTGCAAGTGTTTGAGAACGCTATTTAGTGTTTATTTAGATATACAATCTCATTTTCGGCTCACCGTCTACATGTCGGTGATATTTAAAAGCAATTGTTATTAGCTTTTACTAGAATACTAATCATAAAATTGTATTTTATTGCTATATATAAAGACTATTAAATTACATTAAAATTATTATTTTATGCTAAATACTATTATAAAATTGTATTTTTGGTAATGATATACATTATTCAAGAACACTTCTGTTTTGTTTCTGCTACAAAAAAAATATTTTCAGTGTTCCAATTATCAAAACTGTATTGAGAGATATGGATAAATCAATTAATTAAAGGTACTCTAAGATCCATGCCCCCTCCCCCCTCTTCACAAAAAAGAGAAAAAGCATTTCTATGACTTTCTTGGTGTGTGTGTGTGGGGGGGGGGGGGGCAAGATTGCCAAGCACTGCGACTTTAAGTCTTTTGTACTAAACCCCAGAAATGACACAAGCAAAAGAGACACACAAAGAAAGAGACGACACAAACACTTAGACAAATAAAAACATTTATTGACGGACACAAACATCCATGCCATGACCGGGACTCGTACCCGAGTCAACCAGCTCCAAGGGCCAACACGTTAACCATTGCGCCAGTGGGCCGGCAAGCGTTTCTAACTCTGATATTAAATTATTACGTTGCAGATTCTATGGAAAACTTGCTCGAAAAAAACAGAGTTAAATTGACAAATTGTTTAATTTTAGAAGGGCTTAAGAAGATTTTGTCTGGTTAACGCCTGATTAATTAGTTGCTTCTTTATATTAGATCTATTAATACAAAATTGGATTTATATATATTAATATATTATTTTTTAGGTGCTTGTTTATCATGAATCTCCAAAGAAGGTCGAAATTTCAGAAAAAGAAGAAAACTTAATCTGTAGTTCCTGTACAAATTTTTAAATTAGTTGAGGATTTGAAAACCATAACAGTCTTTTTCAATTGTGAAAGAAAAATAAAACCTGATTATATTCTGTAATTCTTTTGTTATTCGTATCGTGTTAAATTGTAGCAGTGGTGTATCCAGGGAGGGGGATAATTCTCGTACCCATATACTAAAAAAATTTTTTTTCTATCAGAGACTATACAAATTTATGTATGTATAGTACAAATGCAGACTTAATGATTTATTGTTTTTGACTACAAATTTTACTGTCTAAAATAGTTTCTCTGTGAAAGGGAGTTCAACCCCTCAGACACCCGACTCATTATCCCCTCCCCATGATTTTGCCCTGGATATGCTACTGAAAAGTACAATACCATTTGTGTAGCCACAGAACAATACTAAATATATACATTATAAAAAATATGACAGAAAAATCATCAAAATTAGAAAAAATATTAAAATTTTTCTGCCATATTAAAATTGTTTTAAATATATGAAGATTGGTAATTTTTAAATTTCAAAAATGTGAACAATGTCCTTTTTATTCAGATTATACACCAAATATGGTTAAAAAATATCAAAAAGCTTAGAATGTATTAGTTTTCAATAGATTTAAGGTTGAAGTATGAAGACATTATTTGCTTGCGTTTTATATAACAAATAGAATGCATGTTTAAATTTCCCTATGATAATATTTATAACACCATATATAAATGGATATATTTCGAATGATTGATGGTTAAATAGTATATAGAAACAAAATTGTCAAGAAAAAAGCAAACATGTCTTGGAATCAACTAGAAAATAACATGTAAGTTTTCTGAATTTAAGAGAAAAATGCCAATTAGAAATTCCTGAAATTAACAGAAAAAATCTAAAATGGAAAATCCTGAAATTAACGGAGAAATTCCGAAATGGAAGATCCTGAAATTAACGGAGAAATTCCGAAATGGAAGATCCTGAAATTAACGGAGAAATTCCGAAATGAAAGATCCTGAAATTAACGGAGAAATTCCGAAATGAAAGATCCTGAAATTAACGGAGAAATTCCAAAATGGAAGACCCTGAAAATAACGGAAAAATGCCAAAACAGAAGGTCCTGAAATTAACGGAAAAATCCCGGCAACTTGCTGCCAGTAGTTTTTCCGTTAATTCAAGGATTTTTTTTCTACAGTGTATCCTTTTAATAGTCTTGCATGTTTCTTTGTGGAGCAAACAGAGAAATTGCGTAGTAATTCTCGGGGGTTGTCGAAAGGAAGCGAGCAGGGGGCGAAGCCCCCTGCCGGCCGCGAAGCGGCCAATGGAATTGCGCAGCGATTCCGGGGGTTGGCGAGCGATAGCGAGCAGGGGGCGTAGCCCCCTAGTTTTAATAAAATATATAATACTTTGTTTAAATACACTTCAATTTGACTGCTTTATTTAGAAATTTTATTGCAGTAACCTTCAGGGCGGCCTGGAATCGGGCAAAAATGTATGGTTGTTTTTTCTGCATTTTTTTAAAAAAATTATATTTATTTGCAATAAAATATGTGTTTCCAAAATCAGAATTTATTTTATTTTGAAGAGATGGTCTTTAAATAATTTATAAATGAAAAAAGTTTATTAGGAATAAAATGTCACTATTTTAGAAATTCAATGATTATTGAAAGAAAGACTAATGGACAAAATACGGAAAAAGCCGGAATCTGCCACACGGATGTTTAATAGCGCAAAAATTACTAAATATTTTCATTGTACTTTCAGTCTAATTTTGCCTCCAAAAATTTTTCAAAATTAACTATAATTTTACGATTAGGTAAGGAAATCTTACCTGCAATCAGTTGAACGAAAAGGATCAATACGAGTATTGAAAAATTCCACCACAGCATTGTAGGTTAATTGATACAACTGTGTTTGAATTTACAAAATACATCGATTGATTATTATATCCAATGTATTACACCTATTGATTTAAACTATACTGCGATGCAATGATACTGAATTTTAACTTTTGAACTACTTTGTTTATAGTTGATCATGATAACCTTTCTCACCCCTTCTTTATAAAATGATTGTGCTGAGAGTTGCAAATTTTAGCATAGGGAATGTTTATATTTCTACATGTTCATATCATGGACTACTCAGCAAAATAAATTGTATTTATTTTTTAGAAAAAAAACATTTTCAGAACAAGTCATAAATTAAAATGGATTCAGACTGCACTAATGTAGGCTGTCTTTTCAGTGTTAGATTGGAAATGAGAACAAAACCGTAGAAAAAAGATTAAATCTCCTGAAAAACTATAGAGAAAGAACAGTACAGCAACTGTCAACAATTGTATAAAATCAATGTTGATTTTGTCCGAACACAATTGAAGAGCACACAGGAAGAACCACTTGATTTTTTTAGGAGTCTTACCTTATGTGTCTGCTTGGCGGACATTGGTAACAGGAAACCGGTTTTTGTTTCAGTTCTTCATTTGCGGTACAAACGTGTTACTTGTGTTCACTAATCTATGGCGTGAATCAGGGTTGCCGCGAAAGAAAAACAAGGCGAGTAACTTGTTTCCTTACACCAAATTTAGCGATTTTTCGCTATCATCCCCAAAGATAGGCTATCAAGGAGAGCCTTCTACGAGCCGGTCCACTGGCGCAATGGTTAGTGTACTAGTCTTTGGAGCTTCTGGGTTCGGGTTCGAATCCCGGTTAAGGCATGGATGTTTGTCAATAATGTTGTTATTTGTCTATGTGTTTGTGGCGTCCTTCTTTGTGCGTCTCTTGTGACTGTCTCTTCTGGCGAGCGGGGTAATGTGCTATACAGCCTATGCCCTTCCCTTCTAGAGAGCGCAATCACTGTCATTTGTCATTGTCAAGCCTTCTACGAAATCAAGTGGTTACGTGTACTGTTCAATTTCCAAAAAATATCTATACCTTTTTATAAAAGTAATAGCTCCATTAATATTTCCTATAATTTTGCAACAATTCAGAAATGCATTAATTAAGATTAAAAATAAATAAATAAACTGAATTTTCCAGTTAAGTTTTAAGATTTTGAGGCTAATTTTTTAATCACATTATAAACTCTAAAAAGAAGGAAGAATTCGCATATCTCCCATATTCTTAAACAATGTTTTCAAAACGAAAAACTTTTTTTGTATAGTATTTTTACGATTCTGTCATCAGCACCGATTTTTTGAGGAAGCTAATTAGTTATTGTTTTGAAAGCTTTGAACTCATTTATTCACTATTTGAACAGCTAATCTATAAATATTTAGCCAGTTAAAAAGTAATAATTGTAAATTATTTAACATCAATGATATCTTATTTTTGTTTATTAAGTTTTGATAATTGGAATGCTAAAAGTCTTATAAAATACAATTTAAGATTTCGCTTTTGTTACTATATATAGATAAAATTTCCAATAGAGGGAGTCCTGTGACTTTATTTATGTTATACTATAATGAATCCATTAAAAAATTTACTAAATGATAGAAAGAAACTTTACAAACAAAAAGGCAACACACTTCCTGAAAAACGGCCAAAATGTTGACAAAAAAAGTATTGACTCTGCAAATATTATTGAATCTTGAATCTTCTATGACTTATGACTTTCTTGGTGGGGGGAAAGATCGCCAAGCACTGCGACTTTAAGTCTATTGTACTAAGCCCCAGAAATGACACAAGCACAAGAGACACACAAAGAAAGAGACGACACAAACACATAGACAAATAACAACACTTATTGACGGACTTAAACATCCATGCCTGACCGGGATTCGAACCCGACCCCAGCAGCTCCAAAGACCAGAATCCTAATAAGTGTGCCACCGGGGGACTTGAACCTTCTAAAACTTGTGTAGGTGAAAATGTTGTACCTCTAACCATGTTGTTCCTTTAAGGGGGTTCACTACCCCAAAATCGGTGAAAAAATCAAAACAAAAATTATTGGCTTAAAATACTATTACAACCTTTATTAATAATGTCACAAAGTATCAAGACGATTGGAAAAAGATTTTTGACATTAAAAGCCATTTTAATGTCATGGCTTCGTAAGGAAATGGGTAAGCAATAAAAACTTTAAACGCGTTTTTCTGAGAACTTGATTTTTTTAACTTCGATGTACCTTTTCTCAAAAACTCTGCTATGTTTTCTCGTAAACTTTTTTTATATGATGTAATACATAGTATAGATTCATCTGAGGTTATAAATTTTAATAAAACTAAAGTGAAAAAAAATTCATGGGGCAAAAAAGTGAAAAATGTCATGATTTTTTGGGTACTTTAAAACTCTTTTTTATTTAAACAATCTAACAGTTATTTAAAAAAAAAACTTTTAACCTCATATTAATATATATGGTTGGTATCACACACACAGAAAATTTTAAGATGATCTGATCATTAGTTATTGTGAAAAGGTACATTGCAATTGGCCAATTTAGCATTACCCATATACAACATATTGAACCCCCTTAACCACTTAGGCTGTAGTGCCCTGTAGCAATATTTTATAAAATTTAGTACAATTAGTACTAATAATTATATGCCTGCACAAGCACTAAACCATCACTTCCAGCAGTTAATCAACTGCTGGGTCAGCAGTTCACTGTTTACTGTGGGGTAAATAGTTCCTCCAGCGGAGGTCTTCTGTAGCCTAATGCAGATTCTTCAAGCTTAAGAAGATTTCCGTCAAATATAACAATACATTTCCATACATGGTAAGTATTTTTTTTTCATAAAGGTTTTACCTAATAAGATTTTTGATTCAACAATTTGAGAAATGGAATTTAAAAAAAGAAAATTTTATTCTCGTTAAAATTTAAAGTAAAAAAAAACTATTAAGTATTTTGTCACGAAAATATGTGATGCTAGTAAATATACAGTGCTTCATAGCCAGACAAACTTTAAGTGCAAGTTTAGAAGAGAAGATGAACAATTGTATGATATTGATATCGAAGACATTGTGGCTAATTTACCAAACCCTACTAATAATAGTGCATATCTGCTCTACAGACAGAATGTTTGTCATTATTAGTGGACTTTTCTTTATATAAAGTTAAATGAGCAAATATTAAATTCGTAGCTCTTAAAACACTGTTCTTACAACATTCTCATTGTGTTAGGATTGTCCTGTACACATTTAACTTGCATTAAATTGTTGCACCAATTGAAATGTTTTTTTTTTCTTTCTATTTCTCATTGCTGTGTTGTCTCATTGCTGTGTGGTCAAAGGTACAGCAACTATATGTTGTACCTTTGACCAAAGTTTCATTTTTTAAAAAATTAAATGAAATATAATAATAACTGGAACAGTGAAAAAATTATCTATGATAAACCAACTATACGTGTTGGAATAAAGTAAGATCATTGAATTTAGCCTTAATATTCAAGTGAAGAAAATTGAAAATGTGAAGACATCAAAGGACACCTTCCCGCCTTCCCCAACATATTTCGGAATTTAAAATTTCGAGTTAGAATGACAGGTTTTTTTTTTTCAAAACCGAAATATGTAATAGTTTTAAGTTAAAAATATATTACAAATAGTTATTTTTAGCTTTCACACTGCGTTCATAACGTAAAAAATGGAAAGTATTATAATGGTTTATATCGTCCGTCTTTCTGTTTGTTGTCTTTCTGGCACTTTCATAACCCAAACTACAAATGTTATAGGCAAGTGAGATGCTTCAAAAAATTCAGCGCATCAAAATTTGAAAACTTTTAGAGAAATTCAGAAAAAAATTCGTATTCGAAGTACTTCAGTTCCTTAAACAATAGTAATTTAATGCTCATTTCAAAAGCAAAATAAGCCATTTTTTAGAATTAAATTACTGTTGCCATTCACAACAATCGTCTGAAAATCTTTATATCTTTTAAATAATAAATTAAAATAAAATTATTTTTACCACATAAATCAGTTTTATATGACAATAATTCACATGGAGGTTCTTTATTCTTAAATGTATGTTGATACGAAATATTTTGCTTTTACATTAAAACTAGAATATATTACACATTTATTCTTTGAATAAATACTAAAGTTTCGAAACGAAATAAATGGAAAGAACCATATTTAGCGTGTAATTGTTTAATAGAACTGATTCTGTGTTTGGCGCCATTTTTATTGCTGAACATACATATTGTGTGGAAGCGTGGTTTGTTTATATACAATTACGAGTATTAAAATTCGCCAATAAAGTTTGAATTATCAGATACATTTTTAAAGGGTATTGTAAAATTAGTAAAAATTGAAAACTCTTTATTTTTTTTGCTGCAATATATTGTTTTTATTTATGAATTCTAACAACAAATAAATGCCTTTTGAATGAAATTGAATTTTTATCGATTTTTCCGACGTATTTGGGAATAAGTTCACTCATATATTAGTAGCATGCGCTATACTAAAACCGACCTTAAGTTTGCAGCAGAGAAATGTACTGGGCGGAGGAATTTGCGTAAACAACCCGGCTGGCGCCGCAATTTCGAATCCTCCTATTGGCTGCTCCTCTGACCCTGATATTCGTGCGCCCTGTTACGTCAAAATCGAGGGAAAAAAATAATTAAAATAACACTCTAACTGAAGCTAAACTAATAAAAATAATAAATTTATGTCTTGAAATAACAAATGAATTTGTTTATTGAATGTGAAATACCGTTTTGTATTCGATTCTCGCACTCAAAAATGGGAACTATTTACCCTACTTCTCGTAGAACATTTGTATACTGCAAACTTAAGGTCGGTTTAGGTATAACTATAATTCGAAAAAAAAAAAAATATCTATTTCATTTTTCAGTTAAGATATTAAAATTCTAAAAATATATGTGCTTGCTTATATTTTTTTAAAACCAATTCGCATATAAAGGTATTAAATGAACAAAGCAACATAATTTTTATATCTTAGATTAAATTTGTTTGTTTAATATATATTTTTTAATCTTAAGTTGATGCAAGTGAGTTAAAGTGACTTCTTTACTGCAAAGTACGAATAAATTCTGCGTATACTCATATTTATTTGCTTATCAAGCCAGTTATAATTAATAATCATGCAACACTGACTGATGCAGATGTTAAATATTAACAGATAACAACTTTCAAATATCTTTCACGAAAGCATTTACTAATTTACTTTCACTTTAAGAGAGATAAATGTCGGACTTTAGGATGTGACTCAAGCAGTTTTTCAAAAATATTCTTAGAGCTTCAAATAAATTTTGCAAACAATAAATAATACTTAATTAGTTTAGAAAGCAGACTATTTTAGTTATGTTGAGGCTTGCAGTACCTACACCTGTGGTTTGTTTTACAACAATTTTTAGCCTCGTCTAACCTGAGCGATACTCACACGCTCTTGCAAACCGGGAGCTATTTAAATTAAGAAAAAATTCTTTATATTGATTTCTGGATGTGAACTGCGAAAAACATATGTATAGATAACCTATTACGCTGACAGAATGCTCATTTTACCGGGTGCGGGTTCGATTCCCGCCTTCGCAAGGGGTGTAGATACTTTCTATCTCTGTGTCAGTAAAAAAATTATGTCTGCTTCTTATTAGACGAAGGTTTATAAGCGGGTATAAATGGGTATAAGCTCTGATAAAGGAGGTACAGGGTGAGACAAACAAAAGTGGCCCCGGTCTAGAGATAGGAATACGTTGAAATGCTTGGCGAGAAAAACTCTTGAAGCAGCCTGAAACCTGTTTTTGCATTGGTTGGATCGGATTAGCTTCACATTAGAGCTACTACTAGTGGCGAGTTCAGATCATAGTTCGTATTGTATGAAGATATCCCATAATGCAAATTTTGTGTCTTGCAATCAATTTAGAATGTTTTCTATTAACGAAAACAAAAAGGTCCGATTATCTAGGATAAATAAAGATCGAAACAATCAAATAATCACTTGTGGGAACTTTTCTTAATCAGCTCTATAAACCTTGTTTATATTTCATTTCAACTAACTTCTAAAACCGTAGCGTAGTTGCCGGCAAATTAGTTGCCAAGCATTTGTTTGGGCTTAATATTGAAGCAATCAAGTAGCTTCAGTTAGCAAACCTGTTTTTGCATTGGTTTTAGACATGGCAACATGTCTGTCGTATTCTTATGTCTAGACCGGGGTCACTTTTGTTTGCCCTACCCTGTATATAAGCGGATATTAACTCTGATAAAGGAGAGAGATCATAGCCCACGAAAACAAAATGAGCATTTGCTTTCGAAAGGCTCTATATAATGTAAAAATTATGTTGGAAAAAAAGAGAATTGAACCAAATTATAAATTGTAGGGGAAGGTGTTGTACCTTTGACATATTGTTAGTTTGACCACCTAGGCTGTGGGTGTGGGCCATGTAGCAATGTTTTTTAAAAACTAGTTTATTTAGTATATAGTTATTCCACTAGAGGGCTTATGTATCCTAAAATGGATTATTCAAGACAAAGAGGATTCGTGTGAAATATAGAAATCCATTTATATCCTAAAAATTTAACTATTTTGTTCATCTGGTTTTGCCTTATAAAATTTTTTTGTTATGTTTTTATTGATACAAATCATTTGACGTAGTAGCTAAACACTTCAGAAAATAATGTTGAGCTTTTGAATATAGTAATTATAATCCTTTAACTGAAGCATGCTTTTTAATTTGGACTGCCATGGTGTTGTACCTCTGACCATCATCGGTTGTTGTTAATTTGACCAGTTCAAAGGTACAAAACTCCTAACTGAATTTCTCAACATTTCAACTTCGTTGTGTTACTGTTACAAATTTTGTACAATTAATTACTATTTTTGACTTAAGCTCATTTTCTATACTAAAAGAATGTTTTTATTCTTTTTTCTATTGGAAAAATTAATAAATATGAAAATATGATTAAATAAATAAAAATATGAATAAATAAAGTGAATAAAATTGAATAATTAGAATTCTGTTTAACAAAACTACCCTGCTCTTAATTATCTTTCCTCTTTGTAAATATATTCCCCGAATTTTAAATGATATTTAAATGATAATAATATTTTACTGGTCAAATTACAACAGTCCATGGTAAATAATAGAAAAAAATAATAGAACTGTGGTCAAAGGTACAACATAGTGTTGTACCTTTGACCACAGTTCTATTATTTTTTTTTAAATGAAATAATGATTAAATTAAAAATAAAGCTTGAAAAATTATCTATGATAAAAAAATAAGATGGAACATTCCAAGGAAAGTGGTCCTGAAGTGCCAAAAAATTAAAATGCAAATAAAATTCTGAAAAAATTGTCACATGTAGTGACAGTTTATATTTCAAATAAATCATGCTGATTTTTGAATCTGAATTCAATTTCAGTGTGAAAAAATGCAATAAACTAGGTCGATTTAGAAATAGATCTTTCAAGTGAAATAATTGCCAGATGTATGATAATCGTTTAAAAAAACATGTAAAATGAATTTTTTTACGCATATTGTTGCAAATGCATCTTTTCTGAGTATCTTAGGCAGATATTTTGTACAACGCTATTTTTTTAAAAAATACTCGGTAAAATATGAATTACTTGATGCTTAATGTAACACATGGAACGAAAACCTATAACTTTTAACACTTTACCTACGGGCGTCGACTGACCCATAGACTAAGAACACTCTAAGTTTCAAACTCTCATTGGAGAATTTCTACATTGAAATTGACATAGAAACTAGCGCGCCCCCTTTGTGTCTAAGGGAACTAATGTAATGGTTTCTGGCTGCCTATTTGCAGTCACCTTTAGGAGATTTAACAGAGCCAATGACATCTCGTAATTTGGAACCCTTATCAAGTGACGATAGGGATCTATTTTTTACTACTACTTATTTTCGACTTTATTTTTGAATATATACAGCTACTCATTGACTTTTATATCCCTCGTAGGCCCATCCTCAAGATATTTGATCTTGTGCTTCTTTTTCTTCATTAATAAACCTACAGACTGACTACGCTTGTCATTTTAGACATGGTCCCCCAAAGATCCACAAGTGATTCGATTGAATAACTCGTCAAATATTCATCCAAATGTAACAAAATCTTAGATTTAGGGGTTTTCGAGGGTTTTTCACATTTCTAAGTAATTAAAATTGGGTGTTGCTATTGAAAATTTTAAAGTTCGTAACATTTTTAATATTAAGACGGACCCTTGGCCTTATGTAAATTTTGTGTCATGCAATTAACTCAAAATGTTATTTGTTCACATAGTCAAAAAGGTCCGATGTAAAAGGATGACTAACGGTTGAAATAATCACTAGTGGGTAACTTTTTTTAACAGATAACATTCCGAAGAAACAGTAAGCCCTACAATTGAAAGTACAATTATGCCAATCAATAAGTCAACCTTTAATAGTGTTTTAGTTGCTTTCGACACGTTAGAAGAGCTAGGCATTAGATTTAGAGCCCTACATGACTACTGCGTCTATAAGAGACGCGACAAATTGGCAGTCGCTCCTGATTGGTCGAGGTCCAAAATTGTCCCCCTCAGGGGTTTTTCGTTTTGCCTCTCATAGACTTAGCATAGGAAAAAAAAGTGGCCTTTGCAATCGTCAACAATCCATAAAATTTTGGGTAAGTACAACTTTTTAATGCTTATTTATGATTTCTTAAATGCATGGGCGTACCCACCATAGGGCAGAGGGGGGCAGCTGCCCCCCTCTAGAAAGGGTGAAGTGGGCCCCGGTCTTATGGGGGGGCCCCTGTATATAATATATGTAAAATGAGAGGCATTAAAAAAATTGATGTTGTGTTCCCAGTCGGGCCCAGGGGCCCACTTTGGGCCTGGAGGACCAGGAATACTTCCAGCTAGACGTATGAAACGGCGGTGTAAAAGTATCGTGTCACTTATTAATGGTATTGGTAAATATGGAATTTTTGTTTTGAGTATTTTTTTATTTTGTGATTTATTAATAAAAGTATATTAGCTTGTATTTTGCCATCTTGTTAGTGTTGTGTATTTTCCATAGAGTATCCTAACTCTATGGTATTTTCCAAAATGTTGACAAGCAATTTTAGCACTCTTGTTGAACATTCAGTAATGTTTATTTGATTTTGAAAGAGTTACTCATTAGATTAACGCATAGTTAGATACCTTGTTAATAATTTTGTTAATGATTTCAATTTATTTCATGGGGCAGAGATAGTCTAAAGTCTGAACAAAATATCAATATGTGTAAAGTGGTGATAGAGTAATATATTTTAAAATAAATGTCAATTACCAATTTTTGTCATTTAGTTTCTATAAATATTAAATAGGGGTTTAAATAAAATATTGCAGGTGTTGTAACTGGTAGATGTTTTTAATTAAGTGGTATTAATTATTGATTAAATGGTGATTTTGATTTGATTTTAAAAAGTTGGTGGATTTTACTTGCATGTTTGCATACAATTACTTTAAATAAGTTTGAACAGTTATTATCAATATATTGCTGAATTCTTCCATTGTTTAAGTTTTAGAGTAGTTTAGTTGGGTCATTGTTAGTTTAGTTTAGTTTTAGAGATTCAGTAGTTGCAGAAGCGAAACTAACTACTCTTCCCGGGAAGGATTAGTAAGATATGTACGAAAAGCGATAAACCGCCAAGCTCAAGCAAGCCCGACTAGTTTCTCCCCGGCTGCTTCACCTTGGCAACCCGGCTTGGACAATTTTCGGCCCCATTGTCGCATCTCTTTCTACACAGTAGGGACATAGAGGGCTCTAATTAGATTAAGTTGCTGGTCTAGAAGATTTTTAGTCTACGGGTCAGTCGACTCCCGTAGGTAAAGTGTTAATATAAAAACTGTAAAAAAAAGCATAACAAAGCTTATTTCATTAATTATAAGCTAGTTGAACATGGGGAACATATAGAAAAAATTTCAAAACGTATTTTTAAAAATTAAGCAAGAAATTGACAATTTATTTCTTGAAACGCACGGAACGATTTTGGCAATAATGAAGGAAACGGGAGTGGGAGCTGACGTGTAGTATAAAAAAACGAGATTTATCCTGAGAAATTCATTTATTGAAATGCGTGCTTATAGAAACATGCATGTATATATGCAAAAAAAATCCATAAAAACAAAGAAATCCTTTACACAAAAAATTATAAACAATTGCTAAACTAAAAACGTTATCATTTACGCTATGGAAGTTTCAGCCACCTGCTCTGGCAGATGCACACATTTGAGGATGCATTGGATGTTTACATTTTAGATCATTAGTAGTTGAAATATAGAGTGCTTCAGACGTTATTTTGTTTTCCTAGTGACCATTGTCTTTAGAAAAGTTATGTGTTGCAAAATAATTATTTCAAATTAAGCATTTTATTGATACTAACAGTTATGTTTTAACAAAATTAATTTTAGCGAAAATGTGAATTGTTTTACTTTAACAACTTTCATTTAAAATTAAAAAAACAAACAAGCATTTGAATGGAAGTATTTCACAACGTCTCCCAGGAAAGACAATGTCGACGGAGTTGGAGGCAATGCAAAATCTCTCGTGCGGAGAGTAGTTATGAGTAAAAGAACAAATCCGACCATCGCACAGTGGGGCAAAACTCGCAAAAGATGGCCAAAAGTATTTAACGGATTTTAAACGAACTATAAACTATTAGATTATGTTTTATGAAGTATTTTAAGAACAAAATTGAGTCAAAGTAAATAAAATATATATTCATTAATAAAAATTCTGCTTACATAGTTTTGCATAAATTACGACATTTTATTTAAAAAAAAGTTTTTAAAAACTAATTAGGATTAAATAAATGTATATTCATTAATTTATACCGATTTAAAAGCAATATGAAGTTCTTAAACACTTCTTGAGTACATAACTGTTTTTTAATAACTTCTTATGACTTTAACAATATTTTAGAATTTGCTTACTTTCAATCACTTTCACATTCGGAGTCATCATCAGAAGAGGTGCTTGCAGATTTTTTTACTGGACCTTCTAACATTTCCAAAGTATCTTTCGAAAAATGTCTAAGTTTTCTTTTAGGATCTTTTTCTCTAATGTTCGAAATGAAAGGGTCAGATGAAATTAGCAAATAATTTAATACACTGCGTTGCATAATGATAGAACCACCATGTATTTTCAACCTAGCTTATAATAATTGAAAGAAATCATTGAAATAATTTCTTTTATTGAAAATATACGTGATAAGAATGAAAATAACGGAATAAAAACTTAATACATGTGTAACTTTTCGTGTAATGAAATAAAAATGCATATATTCTGTTGCAAAATGATAGGACCAGTCATAGTTAATACGTTATAAGAGAACCCTTTTTGACTATAACTTCAAAAATTCGATCAGGCATGCTTTTGACAAGACGT
Source organism: Hylyphantes graminicola (assembly GCA_023701765.1). NCBI lineage: Eukaryota > Metazoa > Arthropoda > Arachnida > Araneae > Linyphiidae > Hylyphantes > Hylyphantes graminicola. The sequence continues at coordinate 32,482,833 of CM043118.1, forward strand.
CGGAGTACATGGGCAATTCTACCATAATTTTTAATTTTATGTCCCTTGGGCATAACTTTTAAAAAGATTAATATTTTTTTACCATTCTTTCTTATTATACTAAAAGACTGGTCCTTTTATAATTTCAACACGTAATTTTAAAGCAAAGAAACTCCAAAAAAATTTTAGAACACAAAACAATGCAGAAAAGTCCTTACCATCGTGTGTCCCGAATGTCAAATTTTTAGTTTAGGGCTCAATCTAATACTTTTTTTAGCTAAAAATTACATTCATTTGGATTTTAAATTGAACTAATACTGTAGCTTAACGATTTCCTTCCATTGAATTTTGGCTTTTAACATTTATAATGCGCTTTTCTCGTCTCCTAACTTTGTCCCTGGGTTTTGGTACATTCACTGACCTCATTCCTAAAGTGGTGAAGAGAGGCACTGGATTGAGCTACAGTGATTCTTCGAACATGCAAACTGTATTGCAGAAAACAGATATTTCAGTTAGTAGCCAAATATTTTTGCTAAAATTCACCAATAAGCCCAAAATTCAAAAAAACTCATTGAAATTGGCTGCGAGGCTTTATTGCTTTCCTTACAGTCTCCCAGATTTCAGGTTAATTTTTGCTTGATAATGGAAATTTTTTTCTTGTAACATGTTTAGGTGGAGTACAAGAAGTAAAAAAAATCCATTTTTATAAAACTGGAGTTAGTTTCAACACAAAAAAGACCGGAAAACAGAGTGAATGTCCTTTCCTTCCGTTCCTGACCTTCCGATCCTTACCGTCGTAATGATCTAGGGATGGAAAACCGAAACCAGTTTTAGGGCTAACCGGTTTTTTGCGATTTCGGTTTCATTGAAAAACAGTTAGTTTCGCAAGGCCGGTTTAGACCGGTTTCTTTAGAATCGGTGTTTTTAAAAAACTGCCGTCCCTTATTATAATTTTTTGTTTTTTACAAATGAGCTTTGCTAAACTTTTTTTCGTAATTCTAGAACCCTTATAAACCTTTTGATAAACATTTAAAGAGATTTTGAAAAATTAAATTTTACAAGTTTTTAATACCTGAAATTAAAAATTATGGTAGAACTGCCCACATCTGCATTAATATTTTTCCATTCTGTTACTATAGCGTCGTTCAATTCTTGAACAGTTGTATATTGCTTTCCGCTTGCGTATATGGCCCTGCTTAGCCTACCCCAAACGTTATCTATTGGGTTTAAATCATGAGAACAAGCTGACCAGTAAATAACCTGCACTTCCAAGACGTGTTGGCAACATTAATACTAGCATTATGATGTTGGAATTTCCAAAATGGACAACCAATTTTCTCCAAATGTCAACAAATTGCCCTTTCAACATGTCTTGGTACACATTTTTCATTCGACCAGAGGAGAACATATTATTGGTCTGCCCTGCGCTTCCAAAACCAGCCCAAACCATTAGCGATCGTCCCCTTCCTCCCACTGTCTCTTAGAGAAAATATTTTCTTCATTTCGGAGATCCCTCTAATAGTACCCCCATCCGCCAGGACCATCCAAGTTGAATTTTGTTTCGTCCCTGAATACTATTGAAGCTACTATTCTTCCCAAGTCATATGTTCTTTTGTAAGCTGCATAATTTTTTGCTGGTGAAGCTCCGTAGGTATTGGCTGTGTTTTCTTTTTCTTGCACACAAGATGTTCGTTCCGCCTATCCACTCTTGGTAAAGTAGACTTGTGAACGTTGGTTGTGGGGTCTCGTGATAATCTGGTCAATGTTTCCCTGACTTTTAGTTTCTTTACAACTAATTTTTCTTGCCAAATCGTTAGCTTTCGAGGTCGTCCAGTTGATTTCTTCTTCCCATATTTTGATCTAAGATGGAGAAAATTATTAACCACGTTTGGTGAACGTCCGATATGTCTTGATATATTCCGTGTCGACAATCCTGCTTGGTTTAAAGCTGCAATTTGCCCCTTTTCGAAATCTGATAACTGCCTTTTCCTACCCATACTTAATAACACCTTTTAAAATCTATTGATTTGACTTATTCGCAATAAATGCAAGCAAGATTAGTTTAACTAGATGAAAACAAAGCTTTTATGGCCAGAAAAGTTTCCGGTTGCCTATTTCTATCCTCCGTGAGAAGTTTCAACACATGCAATTTCTCCTGTTTGCTTAAAAGTAAGAGTGGTGCTATCATTTTGCAACAGTAAAGCTCCATTTGTTTTAAACATTTGCCTATTAAGCCAAACTCAAAACTTCTCACAGCTTGATATCCTGCATTCTATTTAATTATATTATTCTAGTTTCTGGAAGTATTACAAACTTATTCAAGATTAAGTTATACAGTTTTTACTCAGAAGGAACAAAGTGGTTCTATAATTTTGCAACGCGGTGTATGTCTTCGTTCGTTTTTGCTCTTGAGCACTTGCGCGCAAAATTTCTTCTGCATATTTTAAATTCTTTGTTACGGGCTTCTTGTGCCTCTTCACTCAACTGTCTACTCAATCTTCAGGAAATTGAGTAGAAATTTTCACAAAATTAGTTAAATATCTGCTTTGTCCTTCGATGGTATTCAAATTCAACTTTCGCATCACATCAAATAGATATCTTTTTGGCAAAACTTAAACTTCCGATCCAGAAGCTAAACATAAAAGGTATTCCTCCGTTATGGTTTTGATATTTCTTTAAAAGGTTAAAAAAAATGCATGCAATTACAATATATTTACAATAAAATAAATTTAGTACAATGTGGAGTAAAAGTAGTATATTTCCGTAATTTTAAAAACAACTTTGTATTTCTTTCTGCCAGTTGTTCCTTCTATTTTATTAGAAAAATTTCGAATTAAATAAAAACGTCGCACAGTGCGATAAAAATAAAAGGGTGTTTCGGGCCAAAAACCCGCACCTCATAAGATATTATTCAAAGCGCTTACTATTTATTTCAGTATGTTTCAGATATTGTGTCGAATATATTTAGAGACAATAAAAGGTTCATATTATTTTTTTAATCTATGATCAAAAACCAAAAAAATAAGTTTCGGGAGTTTTATGATTTGTAATAGCAATCTACACTGTTAAAAAAAATTCCTTGAATTAACGGAAAAACTACTGGCAGCAAGTTGCCGGGATTTTTCCGATAATTTCAGGATCTTCCGTTTTGGAATTTTTCCGTTATTTTCAGGAACTTCCATTTTGGAATTTTTCCGTTAATTTCAGGGTCTTCCATTTTGGAATTTCTCCGTTAATTTCATGATCTTCCATTTTGGAATTTCTCCGTTAATTTCAGGATCTTCCATTTTGGAATTTCTCCGTTAATTTCTGGATTTACCGTTTTAGAAATTTTCTGTTAATTTCAGGTATTTTTATTTAGCTGTTTCTTTGTTAATTTCATGAATTTCTAATTTGCATTTCTCTCTAAATTTAGAAAACTTACATAGTATATTTTCTAGTTAATTCCAAGACATTTTTGCTTTTTTCTTGTCAATTTTGCTTCTATATACTATTTAACCATTAATCATTCTAAACATATCCATTTATATATGGTGTTATAAATATTAGCATAAGGAAATTTAACAGGAGAAACAGGGAAATTAAACATGCATCTTGTTTGTTATATAAAACGTAAGCAAATAATGTCTTCATACTTTAACCTTAAATCTATTCAAAACTAATACAATCTAATCCTTTAATATTTTTTAACCATATTTGGTATATAATCTGAATGAAAAGGACATTGTTCACATTTTTGAAATTTAAATATTACCACTCTTCTTATATTTAAAACAATTTTAATATGACAGAAAAATGTTAATAATTTTTCTGTCATATCTTTTATAATTTATATATTTAGTATTGTTCTGTGGCTAAATGGTATTGTACTTTACAGTTAGCATATCCAGGGCAAAATCATGGGTAGGGGATAGTGAGTAGGGTCTCTTAGGGGTTGAACACTTCTTAACAAAGAGACTCTTTAAGACAGTAACCCTTGTAGTAAAAAACAATAAATTTTTAAGTGTCTGCATTACTGTCTATACATACATGAATTTGTATACTCTGATTGTAAAAAAAAAAAGTTTTTAGCATATGGGGACGAGAGTTATTATCCCCTCCTGTATACACCAATAATACAATTTAACAAGATATGAATAACAAAAGAATTACACAATATAATCATGTTTTATTTTTCTTTCATAATTGAAAAAAACTGTTATAGTTTTTCAAATCCTAAACTAATTTTTAAATGTGTGCAGGAACTACAGATTTAGTTTTCTTCTTTTTCTGAACTTTCGACCCCCTTTCGAGATTTATGATAAACAAGCACCTAAAAAAAATAATATATATTAATCCAATTTTAAATGACTAGATCTATTGTAAAGAAGCAAGTGGTAATCAGGCGTTAACCAGAAAAAATCTTCTTAAGCCTTCTGAAATTATACAATTTGTCAATTTTAGGCTTTTTTTTTCCGAGCAAGTTTTCCATAGTATCTGCACCGTAATAATTTAATATCAGAGTTAAAAATGGTTTATCTTATTTTGTGAAGAGGGGGAAGGGGGCAGATAAGGCATGCATCTTAGAGTACCTAGTTAGTGTAATTAATTGATTTATCCATATATCACAATACAGTTTTGAGAATCGGAACACTGAAAATATTTTTAATGGGGGGGGGGGTAGAAACTAAACAGAAGTGTTCTTGAATTCTTGTATATTAAAATTAAAAATACATTTTTATAATAGTATTTAGAATAAAATAATAATTTTAGTGTCATTTAATAGTATTTAGTAATAAAATACAATCTATAATTAGTATTCTAGTAAAAGCTAATAACTATTGCTTTTGAATATATCACCGACATGTAGTTTAGACGGTGAGCCGAAAATGAGATGTCACTTAGCAGCTATATCTAAATAAACACTAAAATAGCGTTCTGCGGACACTTGCAATTCCTAAATTTTGAATTAGTTGGAAAATTTGCGTTTAATCGGAAATTGCGTTTTTCTTAGTGCAGACTTTTCAAAACAAAGAGCATTGACAATAGTGTACACTCTTAAAACAAAAGAGTGAAATCCACTCCAGTTGGAGAAGTGCATTTTCGACACTGAAAAGGAGTGAATATTAACTCAGCTGAGTTAAAATCACTCGTTTGGAGTGATCCTGTTGGAGGTTTAACATACAAAAGATCCACTGCATTTTCAAGACTGGATGAGTGAAAATTACTCAGATTGAGTTGAATTCGCTCGTTTGTTTTAAGAGTGTATGTAACTTCTGAATCGAATCAAAGCATGTGATCTGCATACATCCGTAATCACTAATAGATTCATTAAAATCAACAAAAGAGTATTATTTATTAATGAGAAAGCTTATGTTATGTATACTTGCATAGTTTTTAAAATAAACCATGCTGTGCTGATAGCGATAGCGTAACCGTGCTTTTCAATCGAGGTTAGGTTAGGTTTTGAATATCTTCGTACTAGATCTACACGAGGGCTATTGCTTTTCAATCGAATTTAAATGTATTAATTTCAAATCATTTCATTATTTTTTTAATAATGTGCACTTGTTTGCTGGTGAACAGTTTCTATTTCATATATTTGACAGCTTTTTTAAACATTTAAATTAAATTTACTTAGTTAAGCGTGTTTGTAAACAAACGGAATTAGTAATTTCAGGAATCACTCACGGTCAATTATAGGTCTATAGAGATTACAGAAACAAATAAGAAAGAGACAAGAACTGGATTCTACATATAGAATAGAAATATAGAAAATATAATCTTTAAATAAAATCTTATTTTATTAAAAGAAATGAACATACCTGTATGTTTATCTTTCTTGCTTCAGATGTAGTCAAAACAAACAAACAAAAAACATGGTGGCTGAGTTGGTCGATGGCTGTGTCGAGGCTAAAAGCTGTTGGGTGCGAGGTTATACGGAGAAATTACGTTCATACGTGTCTTAAGTGAAATTCTGCACGCAGAAATACGGTGTTTTTCCGTTTTTGCTTGTCAAGCGTTTAAGGAAAACGTAAACAAGCTGTTTATTTCAGACAAACCGTCTGTTTGTTAAAGAAACGCAATCTTTCCGTAAATTCCCGAAAATAACCACAGAAATATGCACGTAAAATTCAGGTTTTTTTTAACAGTGTAGTGAAGCATTTATGAAAACAATAAGTAACATGAGAACGCTTTAATTCTTATGCTCAACTTCATTCGAAATGATAACTCATTAGTCATCATAGTCAGGTCGCCAAACCCCGATTTTTGGCCGAACCCTGCACTGAGCGGTTAAGTTTTTTTTATTGATTATTCTTATAGATTCGAGGGTGTAGATTACGAATCTGGAAGGTACTTTTTTGGTACCCTTGAGCATTTTTAGTTATTCAAGATGGCGCCTCCGCCATCTTGAATTTTGTAATCTTAATATTTGACGATCTATTCGACCAAATTGAATAGTTTTTGTCTTTATAGATGCATTAAGTAATAAAGATATACAATTATAAAGAAAATTTCAAAAATAAAAAATTCAAAATGGCGGAATCCGCCATATTAGATTTTTCACTTTTTATATTTTTGTTTTATATTTAACCCAACAAAATATGTATATTTTAACTATATTTTTTATACCTAGTTACTATACAACATTATTTTGAAGAAAATATAAAAAATCAAGATGGCGGCATCCGCCATATTGGATTTTTTCACCGTTTATATAAAGCGATCCATAGGTCCTAAATTAAAAATTCTTTTTATTTTAGTTATATCTTAATTTTAGTTTCCATTTCAGTTTAAATGTGTTGATTATGAATCTAGAAGATATTTTTTCGCTAGATTTGAGTATTTTTTTATATTTAAGATGGCGTCTTCCGCCATATTGGATTTTCTTCCTAATTCAATTTTTCGGGTTCTTTTAGGCCAAATTTCATATTTTTTTTCTTTTATAGGTGCATTTTGTCGTAAACAATTACTTAAAAATTCAAAAAATCCAAAATCAAGATGGCGGCTTCCGCCATCTTGGATTTTTCACCTTCTAATATTACGTGATCCACTGGCTCGAAGTTAAAAATTCTTTCAGTTTTACTTGTATATTTTATTATAAAATGCTTTAAAATCGTCATGAAGTTTTATTTAAACACCTAAAAAAAACAAATTCAAGATGGCGGATTCCGCCATCTTTGATTTTTTTACCTTATAATAATACGTGATCTATTGGTGCGAAATTAAAAATTCTTTCAATTGTTTTTCTTCATTGGGCTTGAAATATTTTAAAACTATGAATGTTGAAGGAAAAATATTAAATATGTTTTCCACCATATTAAGTTAAGTATTTTATATATTTTGTTATTCATCAGGCACAATTACTACAAGAGTCCTACTCGTATAAAATGCTTCCTCTTTTCAAACAAGATTACTCTTACACTACGGAAAGCAAGATTGCGTAAGCTTGTATCCTCTCAATACTAGCGACCCCCACCATTAGGGTTGGAGGGCTCTACTCAATACCCCTCCTCCTCACATCTTGTGGGTTGGGAATTCATAAATCGAAGTAATGGCAGGAGTTCATTAATCGAAGTAATGGCTTTGGACTTGCTGAGATCTCGTTTAGCGGCACAATTATAAGAATATGGGATCAAGAGTTAATAAACATTCAGAAAACTCTGAAAGAGACTCTGTATTCAACCAGAAGAAGTGGTAACCTATTAAAAAAATAGATGGATACAGTTTCAAGATACAAAAAACAAAGAAGAAATGTCTAAAGCCATACCTTGCATTCCTTATAACCAAAAGATCGTTAATGTAATCTTAAAAATAAACCGCCTATGACTCTTGAATGTTCTTTAATAACAGAGTTACCGCTTAGACTGTTATGTGATAGAAAAGTTTCTCTTCTTATAAAGATTTCAAATTCTTCAAATACATTCTCAGAATGTTATCCAGAGTTAAATGAATACGTAAATTGGCCGAAAATATGAATTTCAGATTCAACCAGAAACTACTGTAAAGTATCATCCTCTGTTAGACATGATACCTAATTCTTATCCAGAATCCAGATACAACCATGACATCACATCTTTAGCAGAAGCCCAAGGACTCACTAAATTAGCTGGTCAAGAATTTGACCATTTACTTGGGATCATCAGTTTTGTAGAGTGGCTTTGCAAATCATCATGTTGATAAGTGTTATAGGTTGTGTGTGGGGTTAAAGTGGGTAGTGGTCTATCCAAAGTTATGCCTATGGTATGTTTGTAAGAGTCCTACAGATGCAGAAAGGTAAGAAGTTTCCAAAACTTCAGGACTTCAAGAATGTTTGCAAAATAAGTCATGCGGGATTTATAGATTTATATGAGGAATCTCAGCCAAACTGCAGCGGAGATCTTCGATCAGTTATAGAATTAAAGGGTGCGAATCGCAACATTAGTAGAGTATCAGTGAACTGTTTATTGCAACCAGTTTTCTTCAAGATGTTATATGTGGGGGCCGGAAGAGCAGGATATTGGTCCCTTCATATTGAAGTTGTTATCCAAGTCTACCCTATTTATTTGCATCTGGTCCTCAAAACTATGAATAATATGCATTATTTAATTTCAGAAAATGGAAAAAATGCCCGAAAATGTGTTAAAGAACTTTTTAAAAGTCAGTTTACGTTATGCGACACATGCCGGAGTTTGGAATAAATTAAAAGTGGATTGAAACTACATAAAAGCATATGCCATGGTCCAAAAAGAATTGTAGGAATAACTTTAAAGCCAGCAACTCTAAGCTGGGCCTTGAGTTTACATATTTGTATTCAGTTAGAAGAAGACATAGCGATAATTCAGTAGTAAAAATATACCTAACAAAGAAAGAATTTTTAATTTCGAGCTAATAGATCGCCTAATACTAACGGTAAAAATCTAATAATGAGAAAGATTCCATCTTGAATGGCCATAAATTCAGATATGTTGCAATTGTGTTCCCCTTTTATGTAGTTTAAACCATTTGTTACTGAAAAATACAAATGAAGTAGAAAGAATTTTGAATTTCGCACCAATGGATTACGTAATAGTAGATGGTAAAAAATCCAAGATGGCGGAATCCGCCATCTTGAATTTGGTTTTTTAAGTGTTTAAATAAAACATTATGGTGATTTTAAAGCATTTTATAATAAAATATGCAAGTAAAACTGAAAGAATTTTTAACTTCGAGCCAGTGGATCACGTAATATTAGAAGGTGAAAAATCCAAGATGGCGGAAGCCGCCATCTTGATTTCGGATTTTTTAAATTTTCAAGTAATTATTTACCACAAAATGCACCTATAAAAGACAAAAATTATTAATTTTGGCCTGAAAGAACCCGAAAAATTAAATTAGGAAGAAAAATCCAATATGGCGGAAAACGCCATCTTAAATATAAAAAAATACTGAAAACTAGCGAAAAAATATCTTCTAAATTAATAATCTACATATTAAAACTGAAATAGAAACTAAAATTAAGATATAACTAAAATTAAAAGAATTTTTAATTTAGGACATGTGGATCGCTTTATATAAACGGGGAAAAAATCCAATATGGCGGATGCCGCCATCTTGATTTTTTATATTTTCTTCAAAATAATGTTGTATAGTAACTAGGTATAAAAATAAAGTTAAAATATACATATTTTGTTGGGTTAAATATAAAACAAAAATATAAAAAGTGAAATATCCAATATGGCGGATTCCGCCATTTTGAATTTTTTATTTTTGAAATTTTCTTGATAATTGTATATCTTTATTACTTAATGCATCTATAAAGACCAAATTTATTCACTTTGGTCGAATAGATCGTCAAACATTAAGATTACAAAATTCAAGATGGCGAAGACGCCATCCTGAATAACTAAAAATGCTCAAGGGTACCAAAAAAGTACCTTCCAGATTCGTAATCTACACCCTCGAATCTATTAGAATCATCAATAAAAAAAACTTAACATCTCAGTGCAGGGTTCCCCCCCCCTTGGCGACCTGACTAAACTCTTTTTTGCTTTAGGTGGTGCGGTGAATCTGGAAAAACCACCTGTCCTTTTTCAAACTCAAAACAAACCATTTGTAGTGATGGGTTTATTTTGAGGGTGAAATGAATCAGAGTATACATGTTTCGTTTTTAGTTATTTAATCTTAAAGTTCAAATGTCAATGTATATTTTTCAACCAATAAAAATATTAAAAGATTCTTAAAAATGCCCAAAATATATTAATTTTGTAACACTAATTTTCTTAACACTCCGTAAAACCTTACTTTAACGCTTTAAGTATATTTATTGTGGAGTTAAAACTACAATTTTACAAATCTATGACTTTCCTAGAATAATAATAAATTCACTTAACTTCTCAAATAAAAAGTAACTTTCGATTTTTGTCCATAGGACGTCGCACTGCACTGTTAAAAATAATAGTTCAAGGTTGAACCAAAATATGGTTCAAATTTGCTGCAACCATAATTTGGTAGGCAGTCGAACCATAAAACGGTATTTTAAGTTGCGTAACAATGGTGAGATGTTGAACCATAAAAAGGTTCTCCCAATGCATAACAATAGTGAAAGGTAAAAAAAAAAACGGTATTTCGTACATCGTAAGCTACGCCTTCGAGACTATAGACCCCACAGATTTAACGAGCACGTCTGTAATAGTGCACTCGGGCCCATCCGTGATGCATTGAGTATTTTTCTACTATTTATAGTAAAGAGATCCGATATATAGGATGACAGGCAGTAGGTGGGATTCGAACCCCCGCTCTCCTGAGATTGTTGAATCTCTAGGCTGATGTCATATCCACTCGGCCACGGACGGGCTAATTCTCAAGCAGAAGCAGTACTACTCATGGCGCCTCCGTTTGAGTAAACAGTTAAATTGTCGGTTGCAGTTAGTAGAAGTTGAACCAAACTTTCGTAAGTAGTCGAACCAATTTTTCGTGAAAGCAGGTCTATTTCCAGAATGTGATATTTGGTTGAACCATTTTATGGTGTATCTGCCATAAGTTCTTAATTTTTCACCAATATTTGGTTCAACGTTGAACTGAAATTTTTAACAGTGTGTGCTTCGAGTTAACGTGCGCCACACTGAATTGTTTGAGATCGAGCTCACTACAAATTAACTTTACTTTAAAAAACGCACTTTAACGCACGAGATTTCACTTGAAACAACTTATATAGGTTCTAAACTTTATCATAAAACATATTTTAGAGGGGGGAAATGGGGGGATTTTTTTTTATTTAACCCAAACGTGTACAGTTAAACTATTGAATTATGACATGGAAATAATGAATTTAATTTCAAATGAAAATGTAACAAATAGGATAAATTCTCATAATAACTAAAAATAACATACCTTCAGGTGTGTTTTGCATTTTTAATCTTTATTTTTAAAGAATTCAGAACGCACAAAATTTTATGTGACTGTTCATATAGTCCAGTAACCAGGTAGTCAAAAGGGGGTGTTTCAGGAAAAAAATACAGAAATTGTTTTCTCAACGGTTTTATATGTTTTCGAGGGTGCTGAATCCGAATATCAACTTTGTTAACAAATTCGGACATGGGAACATTAAAAAAAATTGAAAATATCTCGAAATTTTACCTCTTTTTTTAGTTTTTTCCTTCTAGCTGGAACAGTATTAATTTCTCAACAAAAACGTCAATACAAAAGTTAAAGTACTTTAAACAAGCTAAATAAAAGTCAATTACACTATTTATGTCAGATTAATAGCTTAGTTGCTACAGCGCGCTGAAAATTGGGCAATTCCTCCTGAATGGGAAAAGTCCGAAATTTTCACTTTCAGAGCACGCAAAATAGTACTGTCGAAATAGAGTTAGGGGTGGAGCTAATTGAAACACAAACTAATCTTGTTGCAAATGGTAGGAAACATGCATCTAAGGAACATAATAAAAATCACAACCCGAACTGTCGCTCAAAATTTGTTTTTTAGCCGCAATCTTGAAATAACGTCAATTTTTTTTTTAAAAAAAAAGTTACAATAATCTATAATAAGTCAAGTTTGGTATCAAATTAAAGAAAATTTTACGCTGAAAATGAATATACCATTGGTTTTAATACCTTAATATTTACAAAGATTATTTTTGAAGGAAATGATGAGAAAACGGGCGAAAAATTTCCGGAAAACGGTAAAAAAAATATTGAACAAACTCTCATGAAAAGTTCGAAAAGAATTTAGAAAGAATGGCTGAAAGTCAACATGGAACCTGGTTTAAAATCATTTGAAATGCAGTGAAATAACTTATGCAATGAATTTGTGGACCAGTGTTTTCCGTTAATCTAACTATCATGCAATAATGGTGAAAGATTTTGTAGATCTAAACAAGGTAATACGAACAATGTGCTCCATATATGTTATGTTTGGTTTTTCATACCCATCAAATTCTATTATAACTTTTCCCATAAATTCTGTTGACATTATACAAGTACTTCCATGTGACATCCCCAAATGTTGTACAAGTGTTCCAGAGAAATTAATGCACAGTTATCAAGCACGTAGGAAATACTTTGCTGGGCACAAATAGTCTATTGAATTTTATTATTATTAATGGAATGTGATGAGTTTGCAATATATTTGTCCGTTTTATTCATTCGTCGATTGCTATGGTCTATAAATGAAGTTGGTAACGTTTATATAGCTCGTAATTGAATTTTTCGTACTGTCCTTTACTATCCAAGCAGATGTAACATGTAAGCTCGCATCCTGTATGTTAAAAGACTTGAATTTATTCGATGAGTTTCACCAGAAAGGACTAGTTATTCTACTCCTTTTTGCATAGTTTTATCGTAGCTGCTTAGTACTTTTTCTATTAAGTTCCATCTCTAAAAGGTATGGTAGACTAGTTTATTTTAAATATTGCTTCAAATCATGTCACGTTAGCCTTGTCTGCAATATATATTATTCCATTAACAAAATTCTACGAAGCACTTGAAAAATCAGTGGATGGATTGCCCACACACAGACATTGCGGTCTGTATTACCTAGTTAAGATCTGCAAAATCTTTCGTCCTTCTTGCTTGAGTTAGATTAACGAAAACACTGGTCAGCAAACTCATTGCATAAGTTATTTCACTGCATTTCGAATGATTTAAAACCAGGTTCCATGTTGACTTAGTTATTCTTTCTCAATTCTTTTGATACATTTCAAGAGGGCTTGCTCATTATTGCTTATTATTGGGGACTCCATGTTTTTTATTCACTGAAACATGGCTCTGGGTCCCAAACTTTTGTTGTATATCTCAATAATGACAAGGAGCACTGTAAGAAAAAACATAATATTTTACAGTTATTTTGGATTATTTGTACTGTAAATGCATTGCTTTACAGTCATGATGCGCAAATACAGTACTATGAACTGTAACATATTGTAGTACTTACAAACGAACAGAATTTTTGTTTTCGTTTATATATTTGTCTAAATATTTTTTTATATATGGTACTTAATTGGCAATGTTTAATTAGGAAAAAAATATTTCGGAACCTTTAATGTATTTTATTAGATAATATAACAATAATCTTTAAGAACTATTTTCACGTGATGTAATACAAGATTGGACCGCATTATATCCTCATTGAAAGCCGCCACCCGCCATTTTTGAAAGATGACTTTTTTGGATTGGAACTTCGAAAGCGTTTAAGTAAGTTTCTTTTCTTTCTGTATTATATTCTAAATTCTATCTTATTCATTATATAACATATTATTCATTATATAACATAGTATATGTATATATATTTTAGTTTGTTTTGTTCGATTCTAAGTACTTTTTTGTTCGCCTGTACGGGATTTTCCCCCCTTTGCGTGACACTGGCACAGTATTTGTCGTATTGTTTCTTTGTTGTTTTTGTTATAGTGATTATAAAGATAGTTCTTATAAACTACCAATCTATGTTGATTATAAACTATGCAAAGCTAAAATTGCCCTGTATCTAAACAAAAAGTGATTTGAAGAGTGTAATCTCATTACTTTAGTAGCTCCGATTCAGGCAAGTTGGAACAACCAGAATATTTTCTTCTGATCAAGTGTCAGTGAGTGGTGATTACAAGAACAGCTTGAATTATACTGTGGTTTATACTGTGGTCTATACTGTGGTTTCTGATTTTAGACAGGTTAAGGTTTGAAAAGAATATAGGATGTCGTCTTATAGACGGCTTTGACTTTATATATATTCAGATTATATTTTGTTAGTACTAAATAAATTGAAAGGAATCAAAAATATTTTTTTTATTTATTTATAAACGAGTTAAATATTCTTGTAAATAATCAACTGTGAAATATACCTATTGCCATATAATAACCATGTAGTTCACAATCAAGGTGTTGTATAAAATATTTTTCCTTAAGAATAAATATAAATCACTAAATATTTTACCAAGTATTTTTTAATTAAGTTCATAATCAAGATTGTATTCCATTTGTAAGTACTAAATATATTTTTTATTTACTTTAAGCAAATAATTATTTAATAACGTTGAAATTTTAGTTGTTTATTGAAGGGGTAATGTTGTATTTTATTTCTAAAATTGTAAAATTTTTAAAGTTCAGTCTTGTAAATTTTGATGGCACCCATGCATTATCTTTTAAATGATACAAGCAATTTGTAAATGTGGACCTCCCCCAAAAGTTAGTTTTGTTGTTTCGGCCTAACTTTTAAATTATCTGCTAAAAATTTAAAACTAGCTAATATACGACTAATATTTTTTATGATTCGAAAAATTAATTTGTTTGCATCATGAACCATAAGAATACACTTTGATTTCAACCTCTTTGATTTCAACCCTGTGCAAACGATACTTAGAATTTTTATTTCACATGTTTCATATCTTCATTTTTTATTGAACGATTTGTTCGTCCCATCAAGTTATATTGATATTGTTAATTCGATAGATTTAGGAACACACATCTGTTTGGATATTTGTACTTTTTTATAAATTAACATAAAAAATTATAAAAATTCTCTACAGGGTCAGGAAAAATTAAATTGCTGTTAAAAATTATAAAATTGTTATCACTACTATAAAAACTAGTTATAATAATATAAATCTTTTGTGTTTTACAGATTCATTACACAAGTTCAAGATAGTGTAGCGTAATCGTTTCCGGCTGCCTATTTCTAGCCTCCAATAGGAGCTTTAACACAGCCAATAACGCCTCGTAATTTAGAACTCTGGTCAAGTGACTAGATCGACGCCTGAGTGGGCACCCAACGAACTTCGAGCGATATCGTACGCTGACGCCGTTGGGACTTTGGACTCACAGATTTAACGAGCACGTCTGTTCCAGTGTACTCGGGCCCATCCGTCACGAGTTGGATTTTCTACTCTTTCCCAGTACAGATATCCGATTTATAGGATGACTGGCAGTAGGTGGGATTCGAACCCCCGCACTCCTGAGAGGGCTGAATTCTGAGGCGGATACGTGTAGGAATTTTTCACTTGAAACTTGACTTGTCAAATGCTAGTCTTAATCTTTCTCCCATGATTAAGTGGATTAGCCGAAACGTGTAGGGGTTTTCAAGACGTATATGGTGTCATGCAGAATCTTGGGCAATTTTAATGTTAGATAAAGTGTTGTTGATTATATATGTTTATATTGGTATTGTATTTTTTAAAAAATATAGTTTATACTTCTTTCTGTTATATTTTTATATACTGCTCTGTTTAAACTTTTTGAATTTGCAAACTTGCACATTTTAATTTTTATAATTATTCTTTCTAAAAAAGTTGGATAAAACACCAGCATTAGATTTTTGTCATTGATGAGTATTTTTTTTCACATATTCTGTCATTCAGTTAATTTTTTTACGAATGTGTGTGAATATTTGAAGGGTAAATTTTCAAGGAAATGTGGTCGAATTAAAAAAAATTAAGATTTGTAACCATTTCGAATTAACAGAAATGAGTTTCTTGGACATATTTTCCTTCTAGTTTGTTCGTACATATAAAGCTCTAGATTAGCGGTCGCCAGTCGCCAACTGGAGACTATTACATCGAAAGTGGCTACCTAAAAATCGAACCCCAGTCGCCAAATGTGGCGATCATAATGTTTCCTTTTTGTTCAACAAATAATTAATACTGAAGCTGCATTTCTAAAATAATAAAACGCTCCGATTCGATTCTGTCGGGAAGAATGATTTTATGACAGTTGTTGCTCATCGGTGAAATTTTCCATCTTCCTCCGTGTGACGTAAATGGAGCTGGGCGATGAAAATCTTAAATGCAAATTTGATTTTTAAATTTTGCTTTACGATTTAGGCACTCTACAGGTGATTGATTGACATCTGATTAAGATCTCAAATATTCATTTAAACAATTTTGATATGAGAAAATTTCATGAACAATCGAGGGTCGTGGGCGACTTCAAGAATTCTCCGAAACTAATAGTAGTTGAACTGATTGTACATTAAATAATTTTCTCCTAACAATAATGGCAAATCACATAATACTACGTATTTTGTATGATACTTTTTTTACTGTCAATCTTATCATATCAAAAATGTCATTAAAAAATTTTTCTTTTGTGGGAAATCGCACTTTCTTTTTGTCGTATGTACTGAAATTTAAAACTGGCTACTAAAAATCGAAATGTGGCTACCATTTTTTTTTCACTCTGGTAGCCACTGGCTACAATTAAAAATTCCCAGTCTAGAGCATTACGTACATATGATGGGCGTTATGCAATTAGTTTGGATAGTATATTATATTATAAAAAAATATTATACATATAAAAAAATTAACTTTATTAAAGAGGAAAATGTGGCAGATTGCTTATTTTTAGGGAGTGGTTCCTTGCTCCCCACCCTCCTTTGTTTTTGTGTGTAATTTAAAAACAATTTATATTGCGTGTGTATTCTTTTTTCTTTTGTGAGTGTTTAATAAAAAGATTTATATCATGCTTGAAAAAAAAATATTTTATTTACATTTTTTTAAGACCATTGTATCTTATAAAAATGAAACAGACCTACCTATTTTACTAGTTCGACAATTTAAAAAAAAATTCCATTACATAAGTAAGTTTTATAATGTTTTGTGGAATTAATTAAAAAAAAATTATAACAATTTTCTATTTTTCCTACTTATGGTAATCATTAAATGACTTTTCAGTATCTTATATTTAACCTTTGCAATCCCAACATTTTATATAGATTATAAAAATGTATTAACATTATTACTGTGAGGACATTGATGTTTCTTTCTCTTGTTTTATTCCTGGGTTCAAAATAGGAAATAGCCTGAAAATACTTGTTTCCCTGGTAGTAAAGGCAAACGTGTCATCAGGACTAATTGTAAATAATACAATAAATACTAAAAACCATAGTGTAAAAATTAAATACAATACTTGCAAATTAATAATACTGTAAATTTTACAGTCAAACTATCTCGCTATCATCACTATGTAGTGCGAAATTTACAGTAGTTCAATCAATCTACTACTGCATATTTTACAGCGACTACTGAATCAAACACAGGTTTTTGTATTGTAAAAAATACAGCAGTTACAAATTAATTGTACCATGAATTTTACAGTAAAAATATCTAATCGACACTACTAAGTAGTGTAAAACTTACTATAGTCAAACTGTATTACTACTGTATATTTCACAATGAATACTTAACCATAAACAGTACTTAGTACTGCTAAAAATACAGTAGTTAAAAATCAATAGTACTGTAAATTTTACAGTAAATAGTGCTGGCGCCCTGGGTGAAAGTACTTTTTACTGTAAAATTCACAGATTTTTTTTTTGCAGTGAGTGCCGTGGCGTGCAGTGAAATTTTTCGGCCGTTCTCTCATCGTTTCCTTCTAAAATCATCTTTGCAAATATTTAAGTTTTAAAACTAAGTGTATATTCTTTGTCAGCATAAATTTCCTTTAATTTGATACCAAACTTGACTTATTATGGTTTATTGTAAATTTAAAAAAAAATTGATGTTTTTTTCAAGATTGCGGCTAAAAAACTTATTTTGAGCAACAATTCGGGTTGTAATTTTTAGTATGTTCATTAGAAGCATGTTTCCTATCATTTGCAGCAAGATTAGTTTGTGTTCCAATTTATTCGACCCCTAACTCTATTTCGACAGTACTATTTTGCGTGCTGAAAGTGAAAATTTCGGACTTTTTCCCATTCAGGAGGAATTTGCCCGATTTTCAGCGCGTTGTAGCAGCTAAACTATTAGTCTGACTTAAATAGTGTAATTGACTTTTATTTAGGTTGTTTAAAGTACTTTAACTTTTGTATTGACGTTTTTGTTGAGAAATTAATACTTTTCCTGCTAGAAGGAAAAAACCAAAAAAAGGAGTAAAATTTCGGAATTTTTCCCATTTTTTTTAATGTTCCCATGCCCGAATTTGTTAACAAAGTTGATATTCGGATTCAGCACCCTCGAAAACATATAAAACAGTTGAGAAAACAATTTCTGTATTTTTTTCCTGAAAAAACTACCTGGTTACTGGACTAATAGTCAAAATCGCATTTGAAATGAGCCTCCTTCGTTTTTCTACTTTGAGCGCGTTGCACGGTTAAAATAATAATCGAGCAAAGAAAATATTAACGGTTTTCAATCTGTTGAAATATTGTCTGCAGGTGCACCAAATATCAAATGTTTATTCAAAGTTTTATTTTTTGACTTTTGGCCACGTTTTGCGACTTTTGCCCCACTGTGCATCGTCCAGCATTCAAAGGACTTGGGGGATATTTGTCAGAAACATAATTCCGAATACCAAAGTCCTTCATGTTTGGCAATCGGACATAACATCCAAAATATCGGATATTAACACATGGGTGACTTTGTTTCCGGTACCAGGAATACGAAAAATTCACCATGTTAAATGTGACTCTGGCAGTCACATTGAACTGTTCAATATAGTTATATAAAAACTATGCTTGTTATTGTTGTGTAATTTGCTATGTGGTAGGAATCATTTTTCACTACAATAAAACCGACATTAAGTTTGCAGTATACAAATGTTCTACGAGAAAAAGGGTAAATAGTTCTCATTTTCGAGTGCGAGAATCGAATAAAAAAAGGTGTTTCACATTCAATAAACAATTTTATTTGTTATTTCAAGACATAAATTTATTATTTTTATTAGTTTAGCTTCGATTTTGACGTAACAGGGCGCACGAATATCAGGGTCAAAGGAGCAGCCAATCAGAGTTGGCGAAATTTCGGCGCCAGCTGCGTTGTTTACCCAGTTTCCTCCGCGCAGTACATTTCTCTGCTGCAAACTTAAGGTCGGTTTTAGTGTAGTTATAAATTTAAGAGTAATATTTAAAATTAGCAATTGAACTTTAATATTTATTATAAAAAATTAAATAACAAAAATGTGCTTTACAAAGTTAAATAATAAATAATTGTGCATTTAAATATGTAACCAAATTCCTATATTTATTTATTTGCTAACCAAAGTGTTTATTATTAAAAATATTAGTATTTTAAAAACTGAACTATATAGTCCAGGCAACGAAGAGTTCTAGAGGGAAAGTTTTGGAACACAATTTTTGACTTCATAACTTTGTTTAGACTAGTAAGGAGGTAAACATATCAAAAGTCCCCGCCCCTAGCCCCTGTGCTAAAGGGGGGGAGGGGGAGTTGAATGTCCCATTTTTCGGTTTTTCGCTTATATCTTGAAAACTATGAGTTCTAGCTTTATAATTGTAATACACAAAATGAAAGCTGATTAAATTTGCTACAAGCTGCACCCCTCAATTGTTTTTATATCTTGTACAGTTTTCGAGATATCCGCTCTTGAAAGTCAGTAATTTTGGAGAAAACACTTCTCCCCCCACATTTTCCCTCTTTTATGACCGGATAACTCTTCAATAATGCACTGAAACCCTAAATTTTGGCCCTAGATTGGTAGAGAATTTAATTCTTTTCAATAATATATCTTATTTTACTATTTTATCTATTTTCCTTCAAATTTTAAAGCGGTTTCAGTGTTGAGTGAAGATTGTACTGAAAGTCCCATAGAGCTAATGCATAAAGTTTTGAAATCGCAACTTTTGGAAAACAATTTATTTACCATGTTATTCCATTTTCACAAGGTATTAGAATCATCATAACATCAGTTTAACACAAAATTGAAAAGAAAATAACATCTGGTTATTTAATTATTAATTAATAAAGTTTTAAAATAGTGGCGCCATCTGCTGTATATGTTTGAAATTTTAAAACTTCAAAAATATATAATTAAATAACTAGATAATATTTTTGTTTCAAATTTGTATCATTTCGATGTTATGTTGATTTCCGTACTTGGGTAAAAAGGGCTAACATGGCAAAGCAATACATCTGTGGAAGTTGTTATTCCAAAACTAATGCATTAGCTCTATCGAACTGACATCTCCTCTTATGTACACTTATTCTACACTGAACGTCGAAATAACACTGATACTCATTTTGTAGGCACGTTGTTACTTTAATATTTTATCTATTTTATTTCATTCGTCAAACACCAGTGGGAAAACTGTCAAATGCTATTCACGTTTTTCATCTTCTGAGTCAATTTGAGGGACCCCATTGATGCTGTTCCAATGGTAAGTTTGGCATGCTCTAGGACCTTTGAGGCTTGCTATTTTTGCTGCTACACTTGCTCTGGCACAGTCTTTCTTACATCATTCGAACATAATTTTCAGAACATCGTCAGGTGCTGCTGCTAACTCACTGTGCACTGGGACCAGCAGAAGAGCTATCGACTCAAGAAGTCGCAGTCGGTTGATATCCTTTTCACTGAAGACACCAAGATAAACGTCAAGCAAGATGATTTTCTGTAGAAAAATTTAAATAAAATGGTCTCATCAACATACTTAAGGTGTAGCTTGAGGACAATTGAATGTAGGACCCTTCGAGCAGAAAGGGATGTGGACGTTCTGATAGTGAATACGGCATTAGCTGTGATAATGTTGGAAATGACACAGATACTTATTTTGCTGTCACGTTGTTATACTTTAATATTTTGTGTCGACCTTACAGTCCTCTTGATGGCTATACAGCTGATGTGCATAAGGACATCGTTTTCATAAAGCCTGGACGTGGGAAGACAAAGGATTTTTTATTATCATCCCTAGAGTTACAGCAACTGGGTTAGGACGTGCTATTTTTGCAAACACAATAGCTGGGTGCGACACTACATCTTTCACATTTCGAAAAAGCGGGACCGCATTTGTGAAGTTGGGTACGAAGTCGCCAGAAGTCCAGAAAGCAGCAGCGGTCTTTTCATACCCTTCCTTAACCACATATCAGGTACAAAAGGCATACAATACCTGCATCTTGAGGTGTTATGGGGCTCCAACGAAAGAGGCCTTCCCCAATGCCACAGGTATAATTCACTCTTGAAATCCGGAGCCGCCATCAAGCCTGATATATCGTCTTCTTCCCACCGAGGAAGCAGTAAATCAGTATTTCCTCTGAATATTAAACCAATATGAGCTGTGGCTGTTAAATGACCTGCCTCCTCAGGTGTATGATTGGAAGATTGAAATAACTGCCTGATGGTCAAAGTGCACAGTGAGTTAGCAGCAGCACCTGACAATATTATGAAAATAATTTTCTGCAGAAACATGAAAGTCTGTGCCAGCTCAAACTGTAGCTGTAAAAAATCAAGTCTCAAATGTTCCTCAGAATGCCAAAATTCCCAGGGGACTAGCCTCAAAAATGTCTCTCAAGTTGACTCCAAAGATGAAGAAGAACAGGGAGATCATCTAACCGTTTTCCCACTGGAGTTAGAGGAATGAAATAAAATAGATAAAATATTAAAGTAACAACGTGCCTACAAAATGAGTATCAGTGTTATTTAGACGTTCAGTATAGAATAAGTGTACATAAGAGGGGTTGTCAGTCCGATAGAGCTAATGCATTAGTTTTGGAATAACAACTTCCACAGATGTATTGCTTTGCCATGTTAGCCCTTTTTATCCAGGTACGGAAATCAACATAACATCGAAATGAAACAAATTTGAAACAAACATATTATCTAGTTATTTAATTATATATTTTTGAAGTTTTAAAATTTCAAACAGATACAGCAGATGGCGCCACTATTTTAAAACTTTATTAATTATTAATCAAATAACCGGATGTCATTTTCTTTTCAATTTTGTGTTAAATTGATGTTATGATGATTCTAATACCTTGTGAAAATGGAATAACATGGTAAATAAATTGTTTTCCTAAAGTTGCGATTTCAAAACTTTATGCATTAGCTCTATGGGACTTTCAGTACAATCTTCACTCAACACTGAAACCGCTTTAAAATTTGAAGGAAAATAGATAAAATAGTAAAATAAGATATATTATTGAAAAGAATTAAATTCTGTACCAATCTAGGGTCAAAATTTAGTGTTTCGGTGCATTATTGAAGAGTTATCCGGTCAAAAAAGAGGGAAAATGTGGGGGGAGAAGTGTTTTCTCCAAAATTACTGACTTTCAAGAGCGGATATCTCGAAAACTGTACAAGATATAAAAACAATTGAGGGGTGCAGCTTGTAGCAAATTTAATCAGCTTTCATTTTGTGTATTACAATTATATAGCTAGAACTCATAGTTTTCAAGATATAAGCGAAAAACCGAAAAATGGTACATTCAACCCCCCCTCCCCCCTTTAGCACAGGGGCTAGGGGCGGGGACTTTTGATATGTTTACCTCCTAACTAGTCTAATCAAAGTTATGAAGTCAAAAATTGTGTTCCAAAACTTTCCCTCTAGACCCTTTTTTCAGCCTTCGTTGCCTGGACTATATAAATCAATTCGCACGCTGTAACACACGGAACGGCGTTATTTATTTTATTTTAGGCTGACTATTTATAATTGAGATTTCTAACGCCACTTATTTTAAAGCTTATTTACTTAACTTGAGTTTGATAATTTTTATTTTCATGAGTATTTGCATAATTCGCAGAATTATTCAAATTATAGAAGAAGAAAAAAAATGACTATGTTAAATGTAAACACACAGAACGCGAAATGAAAATGTTAGATCTGCGTAACTTTTTGGCTTGAAAATATTCCGATTAGCTTAATAAGATCATTAAACATCTGAGAAAAGATATAAGTTGTCCTCTTATTTTTTTTATACTGCTATCAAAACGAAAATATAACAAATATCCTGAAAATGTGGTCCGAATGTAACACACGGAACGCTGGAATGCTCCAGATACATATTGGAATGAAATAAGAAAATTGAAGTTAGCTTTAATATTAAAGTTTTAAAAAAATAAAATGATGTGTGAAGTGGTCAAAGGAACAACACCTTTCCCTACTTTTATTGTTATATTTACACCTAAGAATCTAATTTGTCAAAAAATTTTTTTAGGAAAAAGGACTTTTTGAGAAAAAGATTTTTTTTTTTTTTTTGAAACATACAATTTACGAATTTTCGAAAAAGTACAAGTATTTGTTTGGTACACTTTGTACAAAAAATATGCAGATAATTTACATAAAACTTTTTTTTAAATGCAAATAAGCAGTTGGGTTTATATTTGTCACCGATTTTTTGTTGGCAACATTTCTGTCGTATTCTTATCTCTAGACCGGGGCCACTTTTGTTTGCCTCACCCTGTACATGTAGATGTGGAATCCAGCCTTTGAGTGACGTTCATGAATTACTTGATGCGGTTAGGAAAGGACGGGTTTGACCACGGCCTACTCAACTTCTACTAATTCCAAAGAAGCTTCATAAACACCCTCGGGGACAGAAATTAGTTCATAGTGACATAGTTCATAGTTCACATAGTCATAGTTCCGAGTGACGTTATTTCGAAGATGAAAACAACCTATCTCGAAATCTGTTCGGAACCACTCGTCCACGGCTGACCACATTTTTAGGATTACGAATGCGCCCGAACTATTTTCTCGATCTTCGGCACTCGGAACAGTGAGTCGAAAAATTCCGTCACCGCTCATGTTCGGGAAAGCTTCTCTGGCTTGTTATTGAAGTTGGCCGTGGCTTGAGTCGAAAATTACCAAATCTCACGTAAGGGGTAGGTTACGTCAAATATCACGTAATTTTTACCGCAAAAATTCAGTTAAATTCGAGTAAAATATGTTTCTCAGCTTAAATTGAACGGATTCTAGCATGATAATATTTATCGTCGTTTTTCGAACCATATTTCAAAATGCATATTTCAAAATAATATAAATGTTTTAAAAACTATTTTAATAATAAATAATAAATATATAAATAATAAATATGTTTTAAAAACTATTTTAACCCCCCCCCCCACACACACACACAAAACCCACACTTTTACCAGATGTGCTTGCTTTTCCTAAAGATGTTCTACTTTCAGGGCCTTGACCAGCTGTCCTTCTACAGTTATGTGCAACGATCACAAATACAACTTTCAACCCTCTACTGCATGTATTTTTATTTTTATCCCCCAAAAATATATATGTATCTTTAATACTCACACATTACGGGAAAAATACTAAAAAAAATTTAATTGCATTAGAATTTATATAATTTCAATTTTTAAAAAAATTTCTGTATGACAAAAACCAAATGCAAAATTCCAATTTTGACAATAATGACTAGAAAACTACTAAAAATATTTCAAAATAATCCTCTTTAACTATGATTAATTTTTCAAAACAATTTATTAGTATTTAGTACTAATATTATTATTCTTTGAATACTGCCAAAAACGTAATTTTACAAAAGTTATTAACCTCACTCTAATTTTGAATACACTTTTACTACTGTCATCTATGAGGATTATTAGTAACTAAAACTTTAAAATGAAATGTAATAGATGAAAAAACACAGATTTGTCTTGGAGGAGCTCTAATTTAATAGAATAAAGTGGATTATGTTACATGTTACCAAACGGTAACAGTGTGCATTAGAGGGTTAAAAACCACAATACATCTTATGTCCTTTAACTTTTTTTTCGATATTCAGTGATTTCGACAGCGTGTGCATAAGGGGCGCCACCTCTTCTCGACCCTTCTTGCAAAAAGTATTTCGTTATGGTTTGTAACATGGGACACGGGTTCAAGGTTGCTTTATCCCCTTTTTCTGTCGAGAAGTTTCCTCCTTCTTTCGACTCTCGCAGCTCTTTCAGCATCGTCTCCCAACCGCCATCCTACTCCAGGTTGTTCGAATTCCATTCTTCTATCACCCATCATCCTCAGATCATCATCATGTTCTCTTATAGCTTGTTCTCTTCTTAAAGCCACTTGCCTGGCCATGACCCGTGCTCTCTCTGCAATTAATTCGCAAGTGTAACATTTACAAGTTTTAAAATAACAGTTTCTCTTATGTCCTTTAACTTTGTTTGATATTCCGTGATTTCGACAGCGTGCGCAAAAGGGGCCCCTTCGAATTCTATTGGCCGAATTTTCTCGATCCATCTTGCGAAAAACTTCTTGCTTCCCCTTTGATCCTGCAAAGAGTAGAATAATATAACATTTGAATCATTGTAAAACATTTGAATCATTGTAAATTTGGTGTAACTGCGTATTTCATAATTATATGGGCATCATTGCTGCCCCGAACCTCTACTGGTGAAATATTTACAGTTATAAATAAAGGAAGGATACAATTAAACTGCGTTTACACATCCACAATCATTGTAAAACATTTGGTGTAACTGCATATTCCATAATTATATGGGCATCATTGCTGCCTCAAAGCGCTGGGGAAATATTTACAATTACAAATAAAGGAAGACTACACCATAAGCTGCGTTTGCACACCCACAATCATACACAAGTTTTCACTCAGCAGTAACGATGAGGGAGCGTCAATAAATTACATGACTAATTTGGAGGGGGGGGGGGGGGGTCTATCACGTAATTTTTTCTCCGTAAAAAATAAACGTAAAATTGCGATAAGATCTCGCAAAATTTCGGTACAATTTATTTCTTGAAATTGGCAATATCTGACATGATAAGAGTTGTCGGGTCTCTCCGTACTGTTTTAAATATTTTAGGGAGGAAAATTATAAATTCTTTTATATGAATTCGATTTGCATTCGCTTCTTCCTGTTCTCTTTAATTGGTTCAATTCAGTTCAAAGAACTTTCACAAAGAAAAAGTAGACGAAATATACATCGTTTGCGATACTTTAGTACTTCCCCACCATCATTTAAGCTCCGTGAGGCACGTGTTATTATTAATGAATTTGACAAAAATAGCGCAGGAATTATTTTTTCGCATGAATGAACAAATTGAGGGGGTGTCACTATCATTATCTGGAGAGGCTCTGAAGATAACCCCGCAAAAATTGCCACCTGCAAGAATCCTCAGGGGTACAGCTCCAGAGGTAGTCCCCCTACTCGATGGCTCAACGACACCGAAAATGACCTCAAAGTCCTAGAACAGGAAGAGAGTTGCCATGGACAGGGGGAGCTGGAGAAGGCGTGTTGTTGAGGCCTGCAAAGGGATGTTGCGCTCATGAAGAAGAAGATACTATCATTTTCAATGTTAAACAAAATCCAAACAATCATTTGAAGTACATACTATAATTATTAATAATGAAGTGCCAATGGTGAAATCAAATACAAAATGTGCACTTTAAAAAAAAGTGAAAAGTGAAGGGTAACATAGGATGGTCGGGTAATATGGAATAATTGTTTAACATTATTAAAATTTAAATTTAACTTTACAGAAAATAGTTAGTTTTAACTCAAAAATAATATTTCAAAATTTACGTTTAAATGCCTTTGTTTCCGAGTCTATTTACAAAAATCACAAACAATCTTTCTATGCTCCAGTAGTCAAAATGAGCTCATAAATAACAGCTAATAGATTTAATTCCAAATTACGTTGATCTTCTAAAATTTTCCACTTTAGAAGATACATTCAACATCTTGTGTATAGGTTCTTTGGTTAATGCCATAACGGTAATTTCAGATTAGCTCAGATTCAGCTTAGTTCATAAAAGCATTTTCTCCTAAACTATTACTTTAAATTACTTCACTTTTTTATACATTGTTATACATTGTAATAATTAGACAAAAATCAAACTTTTACTTTAGCTGCCACATTTATTTAATTTTCAAACTGGTATATTTTTTTCGTACTGACTATTAAATAGATCCGTCGGATGCCATGGTTGAAATTTACTATTTCCTCTGAAGAAGTTTTGAAAAAAATAAAAATGTTTCCAACAAGAAGTTCTTAAAGAACTAAAATAGCCTACTTTCCTGTTACTTAAATACTTACTAAAATTCTTATCTTGAAAAAACTAGGTTCGTAACAGTAAGTCAAAGTGACATCAACAACCGTTTTTCCACCTTAAATTCTAAAAAAAATTTCACTAAACACAGCATCTAAATAAACACAGCATCTTTCACTAAACACAGCACTAAACACAGCTTTATTTGCAGTTATAAATAAGTATTTAATTTTTCGTAGAACAAAAACCAAAAAACTACTCCTCAATAAACATTT
Organism: Hylyphantes graminicola; assembly: GCA_023701765.1. Classification (NCBI taxonomy): domain Eukaryota; kingdom Metazoa; phylum Arthropoda; class Arachnida; order Araneae; family Linyphiidae; genus Hylyphantes; species Hylyphantes graminicola. The sequence goes on from CM043118.1 coordinate 32,510,200, forward strand.
ACTTGCTAAATTCGGCTAGTTTCATTTATTTTATTTCGAAAATTAAATAATTATTACTTAAATCGTTTGCAAAAATTTATATTTCAAAGAATAAATATGTAATATTCCTCGCTTTTAAATAGAATGAAAACAATTTATATCAACATGCAAAGATCTCGTAGTGAAATATATATTTGACGTCTTCTTAAATTGATCGATGTCTCAAAATAAATTTATTTTAATTTATTGTCTAAAAGAAGTAAAGATTCTCAAGCGATTGTTGCTATGGCAATGGTGATTTAATTCTAATAAAAATGGCTTCCTATGCTTTATAAATGAGCATTAAACTTTGAAGTTTTTTTTAAATAATTGAAGTACTTAGAATTCGAATTTTTTTATGAAATTTTCAATGTATTCTCATTTCGATGCGCTGAATTTTTTGACGTGTCTCACTTATCCGTGGCATTTCTAGTTAAATTCAGCGATTTAAATGACTCGAAATTGAATTTCAATGCAAGTTCAATGGGAAATTCGTCGACAAATAGTAGATTTATGTCCGTCCTATCGTACAGACAGACGGACAAAAAGTATGAAAGTTGGGTGTCTGAGGTTATACCTTTCTAATAAAAAAAGAATTTTTAAGATCGGATGAATAAAACCGATTTGGAAGGGGAGTACGGACAGACGGACGGACGGACAGACAGACGGACGGACATCGACCGCATGTCAATACCTACTTTTCTTATTTTTTTTTAATTCCTCGAATTAAAAAAAAAAGAAAAGTAGGCTAAAAATTACCCCACCTGTTGGGGTAGTTATTGGACAGTTCTTTTTAATTTGTTTTGCACAGTATTTAGACTAGATGTAGATGCTACAAGATGTAAATAGTGCGATATGGCGTGATGTTTCTTAATCACACAAACTATACCAAGTAAATGTAAGCATACTACGATGCTTACCCCATATAGCATTAAACGATTTCGTTCCCCACTTTATCCAGTAATTACCCCGTAATTAAACATGCACGTCATAATATTACTACCTATTCATCTTACAATGGTGTTTTTTAGCACAAACCACGTTCATAAACATATATATGACTGAGCATTACAAAATTCAAAATGGCGTAAAAGAGAAAAAAAAATGTACATAATTTGGCATCGATTGAACAAAAGTTTAAACCTATTTTTTCAAGCTCTTTGGATTATTCATGTGTATTTTTGTGAGAAAACGTACAAATATCATGCCAATCCGAGCATTGCTGGATATACAATTAACAAATTATGATTTTTAGAAGCAAATAATTATGGTGCACTGTGGTTGTTGGTCCCTGCCCTACACTGTTAAAAAAAATGTAAAATTACATCACGAAAAATGTAAAATAACCACCCATACTGCACTATATGTGAGGCAGATTGTGCTGATGTACTTGCAAACAACACAGATTATTGTACTTTTAAAAATTTATATTGCAGTTTTCAAAACAACACCACAGAGTTTTGTAGATAGAAAAACATCTCAGCGTTGTATTTTTTAATACTGCACACAAAGTATTAAGTTGCTAATAATCCGCTAGACGGCGCTTGCGATTCACGTCACGGTGTGTTGTGATGCAAAGTTGTCTGGAACGAGGATACGATACGAGGAACGATAACAAAAACACGACGGTGAGTACTAGGGCTGTAGCTGTAAGGAGCCTAGTGGTCACGATCTCGGAATCCAGATCGGAAGGTTGAGAGTTCGAGACCCGGTGCTACTGAAGACTTACCGAGTATATGCGGAGTACGTGCTCGTAAAATCTGTTGGGTCCGAAAGTCCTGTGGTCGGTCATTGCGCAGTTCACCATGGGTACAGGTTCCTGGAGAAAATTTCCCTCCCTTTCAGGGACATGTCTAAATTGTGGAGGTGGCGACAGATGGCAACATCTGTCATATGTGTTTGTGTATGTCTTGTGTTGTCTTACTTGACGATAGCTTATAAGCGGGTCCTTGCGACCAAGCACACAAGCCTGAAAATATATGTCAACCAATCCAATCCACGACGGTGAGTAATTTATTTTACTTAATAAAATTTATAATAAAAAGTTTATTAGATTTAATAATGTATATTTCTTTCTTGCTTTGATATGTGATTTTGATAGAACCAGTTCTAGTTCTTTGAAATATCAAATTTGTATATTGCGTTTGAATGGTTGATACCGTGTTATGAAACTTTAAGATAGATGACTGTTGTGGTATTAGTCTACGTAGCTCAGTAACTTTTACCCGCATAAAAAATGTGCAAGTGCAAAAATTAGAGCAAATTTCTTTTTCTACAACATAGATATTCGTAATGTGACCAGGCGTCCAGATTTTGGCCGATAGTCTCGCTTTTTTTTATTTCACTGCCCAGCCAAAACGTCTTGCTTTTTTGTTATAGTCCCGGAAAACAGGGAAAATAAATAAAAATAGCTGCTGTGTTGTTGTTTATAATCCTCTAATAGCTATTTTACAACATTTTAGTAAATAATCAGTGATAAAAACGTCAAGAAACTGTAACTATTAATTAGTTATGTTTTTGTTCTTTTCCAGTTATTAGTCTATTTATATAAATAATATGCTATCGTTTAAATTTCGAAAAGATCATCTGAATATTGAAAAAAAAAAATATTCCGTTTGATATTCTGTTAGCATTGGTAAAATCTAATTTTGACTGCTTTAATTTTCGTCTACAGAACGTTTTATCGTCTGCAACTTTCAAAATCATTGGCGTTCTAAATAATGAATGAAATATATTTTTAAAATGAAAATGGGTATTTATTCGAGTAAAAGCATTCATAATCGAGAAATATTATTTTTTTATTTAACATTTTATTGCAATTTACAATGCAGGTAGCATAAATTTGTTTGTAAAGGATTTGTTTAAAAAAATATATTTTTTTAAGTAATGGAAACAAAAAAAAAATTAAGAATTTTTAAATTTTATATATTTTTTATTTCAAGTTTTCAATTATGCTTATGAATATTCTGGGATTGTGTATGATGTCAGAAAATGTTTACTATTACAAAAATTAAGTTATTTCTTGATTTATAAAAATTTCTGAACATCAATTATTCCAAATTTTTAGTCTTTTTTTAATTAAAAAAATAATAGACATTGGAAAGTCATGTATTGTGTGTTTTATCATATAAAACATGGGGGCAAATCCATACACAGCTATAATAATTTTTTCGGTACTGGACCCCCGTAACGTTTTTACAGATTTCATTTAAAAAAAAAAACACTGTTTGATGTAAACGTTTTCTTTTTTAAGTTGGTTATCTTTTGGCATAATTTGCTTATGCGAAAATTTTTTCTTCTGTTCTGGAAGAGAATCATTTTAATATACGAGAGGCTACTTATTGCAAGAAATAATCTTTAATGCAAGTGAAAAATTACTTTTCAAGTATTTACAATTGTGGCATCAGGTTATGCCTTTCTAAATAATTTAAAGCTGGTATTTAACACAGTATAACGGAAAAAATAATATTGTTAAATTAATGTTTTTTTTGCGTGTGTGGGTACATTAGTATATATACTAATGTGTCGTCACTTATTAATACTGTATTTTATACATTAGTGCATATGAGTGACCTCCTTACTGTCTTCATTATATATTTAAATTTTATAGGTTTTAGCCTTTTCTCAGATCCTGAAGTCCCCCTTTTTGTCGACGAACTTCACGGGTTTTGAATGATTATTGGAAGCAAAGAAATAAATTGTAGCTCTTATGTAGCTACACAAAGTGCCAGTGTTTAAATATATTACATGTTTTTGTTACTTTTTCTTAATAATTTTATTTATGTTTCTAGTATGAAAAGTTCTTGAAATAAAGGAATAAATTTGTGTTGAAATCTAGCATCTTAACAATACTTTAATTGAATAAATTTTACTGCTGGTAATAGTAATAACTGATTGTATTTTTGTTGATGAAATTCTTATTTGGTTTAATAAAAGTTTTGGAATTTTTTTACCCAATTTATTATTAACATTTACATAAAAAATGCAATCTGTCATTACTACAAGCCGTAAACAAAACTACATAATTTTTTTTACAGATATCAACTTACTTCACTTATTTAAACCACGGAGCTTTTACTTGAAACATTAATTAAATAAACAAAGACTTGCAAATTATTATATGATTTTCACCTGTATTTCTTTTCCTAATGATTCCTACTCAGAAAAGTTAAATTTTAAGAAAGAAACAAAAATTCAAATGGAGCTTTCTTTGTTCAGACCCTTAATACAAACTTCTGAAGTCAATCATTTTTAAGTTTCTATAAAATTGAGACACCCTGTAAATAGGTTGTAAAGAAGCAGCAGGTAACTGTTAAGTAAACTGTTGTAACAAAGTATTAAAATGCATTTGCTGTAAAACAGCTAAACGACATGGTATATAAAAAATAACAGCATTTGTATTAGAGAAAAAAATTAAATGCAGCATTTATTTCTCAATAGTAGCTAACAGTTGCAAATACATTTTTAGAAACTTTTTTTTTAGCAAAAAGTTTTTAAAATGTGTTTGCAACTGTTAGTGCCATTAAGGTGAAAACTGCTTGGCAGTTGATGCTGTAAAGCAACAGCATATGAGGCAAAACGAAAAAAAAATGTGCTGTTAAAATACAGCATGGTGATGTTAAGCTGAGAAAAATGTGGGGTTAAAATACAGCATATGGTGATGTTAAGCAGGAAAAAAATGTGGGGTTAAAATACAACAGTTGCTGTTAAATGATTTAACAGATATGCTGTAAAATAACTGCATGTGATGTTAAATGAAAAACTACACCTTGATGTTTTCCAAATTACAGCACACTGTCGTGGCACAAATGTTACCCCGACAGTGTGCTGTTTTCGGGTCGATTTTTTTTAACAGTGTATAATTACCCCGATTTTTCGTGTCCGATAATTATCCCTGATCGCAATACTCAGATAGTAAATGAGGGTTTTGAACTTTTGTCAAGGTCATATCTTGGAATAATTTTGATGCAAGATTTCGATTTTTTTTTCTTTACATATTGTCTGTAAAAAAACTTTTTTTGGGTTAAAAGGACAAATTATTCGTATAAAATAAACAAATTTTCTTAGTAAATTTAAGGGTATCTTTCTGGCATACCAGGGGACACTTTTTCTGCAAAAACAATATACTTTTTTTACAGTGCATACAGAAAATATTATATAAATGAGTTGAGAAATCCATATTGTTTTATAAGATCTTTCAATTTAGATGCGATCCGGGCCACCCTTGATCGATAGATTAATAATTTTAGCATGATGTTCTTTTTTTTTTTATTTCGAAAGATTCAAAATCTGAAAAGCAAGTAATGATACATGCTGCAGATGTCCGTCTGTTTGTCTGTCAGTCCGTTTAGCTAGCCCCATTTCTAATTAGCTCGATCCGTCGGATCTTAAAAATCCTTTTTATGTTCGGAAGGCTTAACATAAGAACAAACAAACTGCAGTGGGCAGATAAACTGAAGTAATCGCATTAATGAGTTGTATCATTTTTGATCTGAAATTAAAAAAAATTTAAAAAAAATTATATTCTCTAATTATAGTATGTTTTCTTTTTTGTTAGACTACTGAGGGCTTGCAACAATGGTCCAAGTCCTTATGGAAGTTACTGCAGTTTACCTGCCCACGGCGGCAAATGTTCTAATTTTTATACTTCTTGTCTATCTATCCGAACTTCCGGACATTATCTGTCTTTTGAAAATTTACAGATTAAATTAGCATAAAAATAACATTTTTGGCCATTTAAATTGCTTTTGCCACTACAACAATATCATGAGAAACTTTATATATTTAAATTTAATATTGGAAAAAAATTCTCATATGAATCAGCTTGTAATGATGTTATTAAAATACAGAATTTTTCTTTGGTTATTTTTAATTTATTTACAAAGAAAGCAGCAAGGCGTTCTACTTTTTTTTTTGCATAAAAAACAATTTAAGATTTATTTTACATTGCTTTATTTATTACTGCAATTTGTAGGGATTTTTTGCGTTTTGTTGCTACTAAGTACACTGCTCAATACAATTAGGGGAGCACTTGAGTAATTTTGTTAACCCTTTCAGTTTCAGCGTTTAGTTTCTCATTCTAAAAATCTAAAATTTGTGAAATAGATTCATTATGCATCCAGAATGAAATGATAAAAAAACAAGCGGAAAAATATAATTTTTTAAACTGAAATTTAAGGGGGGGGGGGGTGATTGGAATAAAAAATTAAGAATAAATTATAGCACTAATTTTTTCAAATTTTATTTGCAAAAAAGAGGCAAAATCAATTTTTAAACATGTGAGAATGCAAGATTGAAGGATTTAGGGTCAATTTATTTCATAAAATTTTTTGGGAGTGAATTTATATTACCATGTTTTCATATGATTGAAACACACATTATTTACAACCTCAAAGGACATGATTCTTCCATATATCGATAAATTAATGTAAGCTCAACTTAGTGAGAGAAAAACGCTAGCTCGTTAATTCCAAATGGAAACTTTGGGGTTGAAAGAGCTTAAACCATGCGCTCCCCTAATTTTTGTGAGCAGGGTATTTTGAAAATATCGGGTTTTTACAGGTTTCTGTGTTGACACTTATTTAAAGGGGTCCCACCAAGAAATAGAGGTAAAAAAGTGAAGATATTGACCATTAAAAGATTAAGTGACACAAAAAATTAAAATAAAGAATTATTGCAACAAAAAAAATGTGAATCAATATTTAAAAATTTTCATCGGAATTCAAAACAGCTTACTATAAAACAAACCCAATAGCAAATCAAAGTTTTAATTAAGGCACACATTTCTTTCAGTGAGAGTAAAAAATTTTATGTTATTTAGTTTACTTTAAAACGAACCCAATAGCAAATCAAGGTTTTAAATAAGGCTATTATTTCTCTAAGTGAGAGTAAAAAAGTTTGTTACTTTTTAGTTTTCTTTAAAACGAACCCAATAGCAAATCAAAGTTTTTAAATAAGGCTTATTTCTCTAAGTGAGAGTAAAAAATTTTGTTATTTTTTTTTAGTTTACTTTAAAACTAACCCAATAGCAAATCAAAGTTTTAAATAAGGCTTATTTCTCTAAGTGAAAGTAATAAAGTTTGTTATTTTTTAGTTTACTTTAAAACGAACCCTATATAGCAAATCAAGGTTTTAAATGAGGCTTATTTCTTTAAGTGAAAGTAAAAAATTTTACGTGTTATGGCATATGTATTAACTCTATGGTATTAGGTATTTAATAGGTATTATTAGTGAAATTCGATTTTCTATATATTTATGACACAGATTTTTACGTACCTTTTACAATTAATTCAAATAACATTTATTATTGGTTGGTTTCCTTGTGATTCATGATTTTTTTAATTATATATACTTGCCTGATCCTTAGTACCAAAAAAAACTCAAATAAACCTTTTCTGTGAAATTTTGAGACTCAAAATGTCTTTTGTCTAAACTTTTGAGACGCACTATATAATGAGCTTGTTAAATTTGAAGAGTCCAAAAGTCCAGACGAAGTTATTTTACAGTTTTATCTAATTTAAAATAACGAAATATATCCTACTTTTTAACCTGCTAAGCAGTTTATCAAAAACTAAAAAAAATCAAATCGACATCGCTACTTTTCGTGATTATCATAAAATAGAAGACAATGTTCTAAATATAAAAAGTTGATTTGTTTTTAAATATTGTGAGAACATATTTTTTCACATGAACAAAAATATTTATAATAAACTCCAAGTTTTCGCTATTTCAAAAATTAACCATCAATTAAAACTAGAAGTTCACTGCTTAATTAAAAAGTTACAAGTATTTGATTGCAACAATATTGCTCTTTAATTACTTACTTGATTTATATTCTCGCCCGCGTTCAGCTGCGACGATATTCAAACTAAACTAAACTTGATTGATATTCAAACGATCGAGCAAGAGAGGGAGCTTAGAAAACCGGACCAGCAACTGACGAATCTCAATTCGGAATGATGGAGATGAACCAACACGTCACGCCACGTATGAGTAACTATGGAGTTAAGAAGAAGACGGAGATGTTGCCAGACAAGCGCCAATAAAAAGTTCACTTTGCCCAGTGATGCCATCAATCGCTTTATAGTAAGAACTAACAAACGCTCTCGGCGTAGCATTTGGCGCTTTTTGTGTTATCAAGGGGGCAATAAATAGTTTGGGGGCAATATGGGGTGTGTGGGGTGGCGATGAGTATTCAAAGGGGGGAAATTAAAATATACTGTACTATAGTACAGTAAAACCATTCTAATTTTTTTGATCACCGTGACAAGTTTCAAATTGACATTCTTAGAAGATTTGACCAAGTTAGACATTCCTGATTCTATTGTCGATCCATTCCCTTTTGAATCTGTTTGTTGTGAACCTTGAAAACACTTTGCAGACGAGACGGAGTTTGTAGATCTGAAGTATGACAGTGAGGGGAAACTAATTTCAAGCAGAGAGATTAGGAGTTAGCCAGCCTGCGTGAAACTTATTTACACTGATCCTTAACTGTGGTAAAAAGCTGAACTACTTCTCATGTCGTTCCGTCAATATATTTAGTTAAAAAAGGGTTTGTTCTGTTATCCAGCTCTTCACCAAACAAAGAAATCAGCTGGACGTTTGCATCAAAAAGACTTGCGTATGAGCTTGTAAAAAATAATAATTGATATAAAAAAGTGAAAAAAATGAATAAAAAAATTGAAAAAAAAGTTCATTTATTTTCTTTAATTATAATTTTCAACTCTCTTAAATTTTCCAGAGTTAAGTTTAAAGATCTCAATTATTTCACTTTCATTCTTTGAAAAAATCTAAATAAAAATAGAAAAAAAAATTTTAAAAAAAATTTTCGATTTTATTTTAGAATAACCGGATAAAGCTGCTTTGGTTGTTTTTATATATGGTAATATCGTGTATAAATTGCGATCTCGTGCTACAGCCAACAGCCGCGCAAACAGTCCTTTTTTTTTATTTTTTATCAACGCCATTTAAAGAATAAAATTCTGCGATACATAACCTTGAGTGAGCGGTTTGTTTGTGCTTGCTTGGCGTTTCTCTGGCGGCTTCACTTGTATTTCTTGCCAAGCATTTCCATTTTCTTAATTCTATGATAGTACAAGGACAACCCAATGGGCATGCGCAGTAAGTAGTAAAAGGCTCCGAACTAAAGGGTGATGGACACGATGGACCGCGGGTCTCCAAACCAATCTGAATAAAATCTGAAAAATATTTTCTAAGCCACATTTCTCCGGTTGTATTGAATATTTTTACAAATAGATTTTTTATGTTATTAATGTAGCTGACTTACAGGTTTGGACAATCCAACTTTTTTTTTAAATAGGTTCAAATATGTTTTATTAATTTTCAATCAATAATTTTAAACAAAAAATATCGGAAGCAATTTCTAAAAGTTGGATTATAGAAACTTGCAAGTTATCTACATTTATCATTAAAAAAATCGTTTGTAAAAATATTCAATACAGCTGGAGAAATGTGGCTTAGAATTTTTTTCGCCATTGGATTAACACACTGAATCACTTTGGTTTGGAGACCGGCGGTCCAGCGCACCCATTCCCCATAAGCAGGGCCTGCTCTAGGAAATCTCAGACTATAGGCACAATCTATTTTGGGGGCCCCTTTACGAAAAATTTTGAGTACGATTTCCAGTAATGATGATGCTATAGACCAATGTATAAAATTTTTGCTACAATTTTATAGGTTTCCTTATAAACATCGATCAGAACAATCGCGTTAGGACAATTTCTTAGCCATAATTGAGCGAAAAACAAATTGGAGTATCAGAATTTTTTTTTAGTTTACTGATATTTTGAGGATTTACAGCATTTAGCATAATAGAACCTGAAATTTAGGGGCCCCTAAATTTTGGGGGCCCTAGGCCCGTGCCTTATGGAGGAGCAGGCCCTGCCCATAAGCTCTTTTCTGGACTTGTTTCTCGTCGCAAGGGGCAGATTACATAAAAAGCGTTGTTTTTTTTATTGAAAATATTGTTACACAAATGTTTTAAATATTGCTTTATATTACTTAAGAATTATAAATTGTGCTAAAATTAACCCTTTCAATCTTTTGATTTTTATTTTAAAAATCAATTTTTTTTAATCGGACTCATTCTGCGTCGAGAATGAAATGGTGAAAAGCATTGAAAAAAATCTTTTTTTTTTTAAACTTAAATTTAACGAAAAAACATTGGAATCATAACCTTTGACTGAATTCTATAATTTTTTTAAAATTTTATTGATAAAAGTAGTAAAAATTAAATTTTAAAAATTTAAGAATGCTGACATTAAGAATTTAGGGCAAATTTATTTAATAAAATTGTTTCAGAGTGAATTTTATTTTCCCCATGTTTTTTCTATTTTCATTTAATTACCACAGGTTCGTCATTAGGTTGTCGTGAGAAATCCGGTCATGGCATGGATGTTTGTGTCCGTCAATAAATGTTGTTATTTGTCTAAGTGTTTGAGTCGTCTCTTTCTTTGTGTGTCTCTTGTGATTGTGTCATTTCTGGGGTTGAATACAATAGACCCAAGGTCGCAGTGTTCGGCGAACTTGCCCCCCACCAAGAAAGTCATAAGGATAAGGATAGGATACATTTAGATTGGAAAGCAACAGTAAACTAAATACATACAGTGTTGCATAAAAGTTAAGGCACAAAACAAAGTGTTAGTTTTATACAAAACTATTGAGACCCAAGTAAAAATCATCATATGATTTATTCATCAAGTCACTTTAAAAACATAATTAAATACTAATGCATTAAATAGGAATAAAAACAAATATGTGTGAAGTTTTAAACCGAAATGGAAAGAGTGACAAAGATCTGCTGAACAAAAGTTTAGGCAAACTTAATAAAAATATTTTAATAATTAAATAAATCATTATAGTATTTCTTGTAGCTTCCACGTTATTTTCTTAGTTCGAAAACCCTTGTTTTCATAGAAAAGCATAAACTACTCTAGTAAGGACTCTCCAAAAATATTCGATGAGGTTAAGGTCCGGAGTGTAAGCAACAGGGCCGTATTTCTAAATAGGCTAAGTAGGCTGCAGCCTAGAACGGGAAATTTTTTTAGGCGGCAAATTTTACGACCAATTAAAGCGGCGTTTGGCATAAAAAATATAATATCAATGCTAATATTTTTAAGAAAGAAAACTAATAATTTAAAATATTTAAATTAATGCGTGAATTGTAAAAGTACATATAAAAGTAATATTTGGTAGTAAACATGGTTACTTCGAGGGCAATTGTACCCTCTCCCCCGGATTCGGAAGTTGAAAGAAAATAGTAGAACAGTTTAAAGAAAATTCGTCTATTTTTCAATTTTGAGATTTAAGTTACGTAAATTATTCTTATATGTAGAAAGAAAAAAACGCCAAGAAAACTATATCTGGCGGCAAATCGATCGTAGCCTAAAGCCAAATCTTTAAATCCGGCACTGGTAAGCAGACCAATCAAGAACTGTATATTACTGGTTCTAAACTCTCTTTAGTTGACCTTGATGGATGTACGGAGATATTATGTTGTAGGATTTTGCAAATTTGGATGCATGAAATCTCCCCATAAAGGCATTAAGTGGTTGTCGAGAGTTGCCTGGTAGTCCCAGAGTTTTGCTTTTCTTTGGATAAAGAGTAATTAAGTCTGGAGTCTGGAATTTGTTGAATCCAAAAGCTCCCCACACCATTACAGCAGTCAGGCTATTGCACCGAGGAATTTAGTTTTAATATCATGGAAATTGAAGAGTACACGGGAAAAACCGATTGATTTCGTTGAAGGCTTTCCTCATCATGCCTCTTTGGCGATGATAGCGAGTAATCGCCTAAACTGGTGAAAGGAAGCCAGTTTCTGACTTTCTTGTGAATCTTCGGTCATTGCAACCCTGAAATTCGGCTCCACGTTTTATTCAAAAGACTGTGTTCACTCATCATCACGTTAAGCTTTAAAAATCACTCATTTTTATAAAACAATTAAGAGAAATTTTAAGATTCGTAAATTAATTGAAAAGTAATAAAACACGACTCTTCTACCTACCGAGATACACGCGATGCATGATTCCGACGCTTGGACCAAGCGAAGAAGAAAGAGAGAAACCGGTTTCTTGTCGCCAATGTCCGCCAAGCAGATACGGTTAGGGAAACGCTCTTAATATTTCAAGCGGTACTTCCCGTGTACTCTTCAATTTTGAAAACGCTAAAGAATAAAATATGTACTTTTTCTTGAACAACAAAACGCAGCAAAAGTAGGATTATGGCTTCAGCAGACCGACCACTTAATAGTGGAATTGACATTACACAAGCACCAAGTCAGTCTAGACGTTGTCTGATTTTCGGCATCGATCTACATCTTTAGGGTTGCCGCAGGAGAGTTGTTTCAAGTGGCAGTGGAAATTTCTTCTATGCGTATTACCAAAACCGAGCTTAAGTTTGCAGCAGAGAAATGTACTAGGCGTAGGAATCTGCGTAAACAACCCGGCTGGCGCCGCAATTTCGCGTACTCTCATTGGCTGCGCCTTCGACCCTGATATTCGTGCGCCCTGTTACGTCAAAATCGAAGGAAAAAAATTATTAAAATAACACTCTAACTGAAGCTAAACTAATAAAAATAGTAAATTTATGTCTTGAAATAACAAATAAATTTGTTTATTGAATGCGGAATACCTTTTTGTATTCGATTCTCGCACTCAAAAATGAGAACTATTTACCCTTTTCTCGTAGAACATTTGTATACTGCAAACTTAAGGTCGGTTTTGGTTTTTTTTATAAAAATAAAGTTAAAACATTTTTTTATTATGGGGACGCATTACCTAAATTTAGGGCTGCCCAGAAAATAATTAAACATGCTAGAACTCTGTGATATAAATATATTGCAAAAAAAGAAGGTATTATTTATAATGATAGAGGTTTATTGAAAATAATATAGTGGTTTTGCAAAAAAAAAAAATTGAAATTTTCTGTTGATTTTTTAAAATATTATTTTTTTTAGCTAATGAATGGTTAAAAGCCTAAGGCTTTTAAGTTAATAAATGTAGAGCTCCATTTTTTTCCCTGTATTAAGGTAGGCGAATACCCAAAATTCTAAAATTTTTGCTATTACTTTAATCTTTTCCAAATTTGGTATAGTGATTTCAAATATAATGAATAATACTATTTAGGCATTTTTTTTTATTTAAATATAATTTATTTATTTTAAACGGTGTTTTTCTACTAAAAAAAGAGGTTTACACTAACAAGTCTACCACATTGAATTTTCATCCTATAAACATAAATTATGTGTTAAATTCTTCGTTTTGAACAGATGCATGCAATGAACCACTAGAGTTACATACAAATTACAAGAGAAAATAAGTTATTAAGAAAAATGTCATAAATTAACCACAAAAAAAGATTTTTTTCGATTAGCTTACACTTGGAAATTTTTTTTAAAAATATATATATATATATATATATTTACACCATATGTTACAGGTTCATGACATAGATATATATTGAAATAATAGCACCTGTAAAAAATTTCAGTTAAATTAATGTAAAACTTCTTATGCTAGAAGTGTTAGCGTAAACCCCTTTTTTTAGTTGAAAGACATAAAATAAATCAATTATAATTAAATAAAAATTTGCCCAAAAAGCATTGTTCATTATATTTGAAATCACTATGCCAAATTTGGAAAAGATAAAAGTAATGGTAAAAATTTTAGAATTTTGGGTACTCGCCTACCTTAAGGCATATACCATAAACAAAAGCTGGTATGGGATAAGGTCTAGGGTGATTAGAATTTTTTTAAATAGTGATGAAGTTGAAAATTTAGAAAAAAGTCTTATTTTTTGGCTATTTTTATACATACATCTGCATAACTGTTTAACTGGTAGCTCAATATCCATACCAACTTTTATTAACAGATGTTGTGGGAATATTTTGAAAAAATAAATCCATTAAAAAATTCCTATTTTTATGCATAAATCTGCATAACTATTTTTGTTTAACTAGTAACTCAATATCCATGCCAACTTTTATTAACAGATGTTGTGTGTGGGAACATTTTGAAAAAATAAATCCATTAAAAAATTCCTTAAATTGTAGGAGGAGGAGTATTTTGAAAAATCGTTCTTACTAATTTTTAATATTTTTAATATTTTGAAAAAACTAACGTTTCAATACTAATAATTTTTTTGTATATGCTTATTGAGTGTTAGTTCTTTATAAAAATAGTTTAATTTGAACGCTAGCGATAAAAATACTGGATTTAATTTTTTAATGTGTCCCATTAAAAGAATATTTCAAAACAAATATGTTGTGGCAAAAATAATGGTTATTTTATTTATGGAAAAGGTATAAATGATGAAAATGTTCGTCCGAATTCCTCTGTGTTCGATGTGTTCGAATTTTCTAGATGGATGCAAAGTCCACGCTGCCCAAATAAAAACCATTTGCCGCCTCGGTGGCTGAATGGTTAGTGTACTAGCCTTTGGAGCTGCTGGGGTAGGGTTCGAATCATGGTCAGGCATGGATGTTTGTGACTATCAATAAATGTTGTTCTTTGTCTATGTGTCATTCATTTTTTTTTGTCTGTAAAATTTCTTTCTGTGTCCGTCCCACTTGACGAAAGCTTATAAGCGGTTCTCTGAACAAGCACACAAGCTGGAATATATATGTATCATACCATACTATACCATACCAAAAACCATTTTTGACAAGATTTTTTTATCAACAGCAATTTATATTTCAGTGAAGTTAACTTGTTAATTTTTCGAAATCTTGAGGTTATCTATCTCTTCAACACATGAACAACTTAAACAGAAACTTTTCTACAGTTATAAATTTGTTATCATAAATTATATTTGCAATTTGAAAAATAGCATTAATGAATTAAATATAGGATATGACGGTAGGGGAAATTAAAATGTGCTAAACGATTCAATTCTTAACTACTCTTTATTTCTAAATTAAGTATAATTAGTTATAAGGGTTGAGTAAAAATAAAATATGTATAATATTACATATCAATTTCAATTCTTATACTAGTTGGATGACGTAACACCAAAATAAACTTATAACATTATAAATCCCATTGAAAAGGTTTTTAATCTTTAGTTTGGATCTAAGAATTCTAATTAGATGTTTCTGTACCTATATTCATATTATGCTGTGACATTTCTTCAAACATCTACGAACTTTATTTCAAAAACACTTCATGGGAGTCGGATGGGCGTTTGGGCCAAAAATGTCGATTTCCTATTTTTCATTTATTTTTAATCTGCTTATATATAGCTTTAATTTAATACCAAGATTATCGATTTCTGTTTAGTAGCTTTCTTTTCATAAGCCTTTTTCAGAAACTCCGTACATCAGTTTTTACCTATACCGTAAGTTTCTTTGCCTTTCCTAAAATATAAGGTTTCTTCAACAGTTCGGAACATTTTTCTCATGAACTATAAAATACAATGACATGTTTTGTATTTTTATTTCTTCCCCATTAACAGCTCTTTAATTTAAAATGAGGAATTTTAAATTTCTCTGCTCAAAAAAATTATATTGCCTTAGATCGGATTTTTTTATTAAATATTTAGAAAATCCCAGTAAAAGTATTTTTTAAACTGTAAAATATCCTCAGTTTAAATCAAAGAGCTATGTGTATATATATGAACAATTTATACTTACAGTAAAAGATTTCATAATGGTATCTCATATAGTTCCGGAGAAAATGGTTCCTAAAGTTAGTAAAATTAGCGTGGGTGAGATAGAGCCATCCGACTCCCTCTGCGACACTATGACAAAAAAAAATAGTTTAACTCCAAAATTAACTGTTTATAAATTATTATTTCGAATATTAAAAAACTTGCATGCAAAAATGGATAACTCCAATTTCTAGTTAGAATTTTAGTTTATCTGAAACTCTTAAATGAAAAAATTTTCATCCTACTAAAGCAAGAAGTTTCAAAAGAAATAAAATCGCCTACTTTCCTGTTACTTGACATAATGAAATTTTTATCGAATAACAGTAATGTTGCTTCAAAAAACAGTAATCTCTCTTTGAGCCATTTATCTATATTTGCACAACCTGATATTTTTTAAAGGTTTAATAATAACAAAACTTGAAACAACTCGAAAGTTCATTAACAAATAAAGAAATTTAAATTCAAACTGAGACCAACCTTTGAGGCAAAAAAAAATAATAATAAAATGCCTTATTGTCGCTTTCTTAGTAAAAATAAACAATTAAAGAAACACAATATACTTTTTGACGTCGTTCCAAACTGATTCATGTAAAAAAAAATCATCCTAAAGCAACCAAACAGCAACATATTACAAGGCGTCAGGACTTAAAATATATATCATACTTTTTTTAATATAGAGAGATATGCACCAGCTCCGTACCTACTTATTGCTACCAATCAGGAATTGAACTAAATTTTTCTTATTAGAGTAAATTAAGTGTGGGTACAAAATAAAAATACTACTTTTTTCTTTTTTTAAATAATTTTGAAAAAAAATGTGAAAAATCAATTTTAAAATTAGGACAAAAATTACCCACAAAAACACTTTCTTGTTATCACGTGGTATAGTAGTATCTCGAAAACAATGCGTCCTACAAATATATTATAATACAAAAAACACTTATAATACAAAAAATGAAAGCTGATTAAATTTTCTACATGTTTCACCCCTCAAGTGTTTAAATATCTTGTATAGTTCTCGAGATATCCGTCATTGAAAATCTGTAATTTTGGAGAATTTTTTATCCATTTTCCTCCTTTTTGATCAGATAACTCTTCAATGATGCACCGAAAAACTAAATGTTGACCCTAGGGTGGTACAGAATTTAGTTCTTTTCAATAATGTATCTTACCTTTACTATTTTATCTATTTTCCTTCAAACTTAAACGCAGTTTTAGTATTGTGTGAAGAGAGGCTGTCGCTGCAACAGGACTAATGCACAGTTTTGAAATCACAACTTTCGCAAAAGAATACCTTTGCTATGTTGTCCCGTTTGCACCAGGTATGGGAATCAAAATAATATCAAATTAAAATAAATTTGAAAAGAAAATAATAACTAAATAATAATAAAATAATAAATAAAATAATAATAAAATAATAATTAATTATTAATTCTTAGTTTTAAAATAGTGTCACACTCTTCTGCGTGTTTTCGGCATTTTAAAACTTCAAAAATATATAATTAAATAACTAGATAACATTTTCATTTCAAATTTGTTTCATTTCGATGTTATATTGATTCCCATACCTGGGGGAAAAGGGCTAACGTAGCAAAACACTACTTCTGTGGTCGTGGAAGTTGTGATTCCAAAACTGATGCATTAGCTTTATGGGACTGACAATCCCTCTTAACATCCACACAGCCGCCTTGGTGGCTGAACGGTTAGTGTACTAGCCTTTAGAGCTGCTGGGGCTCGGTTCGAATCCCGGTCAGGCATGAATGTTTGAGACTGTCAATAAATGTTGTTATTTGTCTATGTGTTATTCATTTCTTTGTGACTGTAAAATTTCTTTCTGTGTCTGTCCCACTTGACGAAAGCTTATAAGCGGTTCTCTGAACAAGCACACAAGCTGGAATATATATGTATCATACCATACCATACAATACATCCACAGAGAGCCCAGATTCATTGCAATCTGAACGCCAAAATTGGTAGACTCATTTACTGACGGTACCCTATAAGTACCGTCAGTAGATAAAGGGTTAATTGTAAGAAACCGATAGAGCTAGATCTTTTTATACATAGCTCCTTAAAAATGTGTATTTTGATGCTTTAAACCTCCCATTCTTCTAAATCGCACAGGCCTCTCATTACACGTTGAACGTCAATTTTTTTTCAAAATTATTTGCAAAACTTAATTTTAAATATATAATCACTTGAAAAATAACTTTATATGAAGTATATACGAGTAAGATTTGTTTCAGGTGTGAAGAATATAAAGAAGTACCAGGCCACTGAGGTATTAGTTCTAACTAACATGAAGATTGGGTAGATATTTCGAAGATGAAGAAGTTTAGAATAAGTAAGAGTAGTTTTATTTTTCGTTTGATTATCACTTGAAAAATACCTTTATATAAAGCATATACGATTTAAGTAACGGTAAGATTTATAGTTATACGGTAAGATTTTTATAGTTATACGGTACGGTTTTTTTTAGTTATACGGTAAGATTTTTTTCAGGTGCGAAGATTTATAGTTATACGGTAAGATTTTTATAGTTATACGGTACGGTTTTTTTAGTTATACGGTAAGATTTTTTTCAGGTGCGAAGAATATAAAGAAGTACTATGCCACTGAGGTGTTAGTTCTAACTAACATGAAGATTGATTTATTTGGTAGGATATTTCGAAGATAAAGAAGTTTAGATTAAGGCCTAAGAGTAGTTTTTTTTTTCGTTTGATAATCACTTGAAAAATACCTTTATATAAAGCATATACGAATAAGATTTTTTTCAGGTGTGAAGAGTATAAAGAAGTACTATGCCACTGAGGTGTTAGTTCTAACTAACATGAAGATTGATTTATTTGGTAGATATTTCGGAGATAAAGAAGTTTAGAATAAGGCCTAAGAGTAGTGTTTTTTTTTCGTTTGATAATCACTTGAAAAATACCTTTATATAAAGCATATACGAGTAAGATTTTTTTCAGGTGCGAAGAATATAAAGAAGTACTATGCCACTGAGGTGTTAGTTCTAACTAACATGAAGATTGATTGATTTGGTAGGATATTTCGAAGATAAAGAAGTTTAGATTAAGGCCTAAGAGTAGTTTTTTTTTTCGTTTGATAATCACTTGAAAAATACCTTTATATAAAGCATATGCGAATAAGATTTTTTTCAGGTGTGAAGAGTATAAAGAAGTACTATGCCACTGAGGTGTTAGTTCTAACTAACATGAAGATTGATTTATTTGGTAGATATTTCGGAGATAAAGAAGTTTAGAATAAGGCCTAAGAGTAGTGTTTTTTTTTCGTTTGATAATCACTTGAAAAATACTTTTATATAAAGCTATGGTTTGTAACATGGGACGTTGGGTTATGGTTTGTAACATGGGACACGGGTTCACTGTTGCTTTATCCCCTTTTTCTGTCGAGAAGTTTCCTCCTTCTTTCGGCTCTCGCAGCTCTTTCAGCATCGTCTCCCAACCGCCATCCTACTCCAGGTTGTTCGAATTCCATTCTTCTATCACCCATCATCCTCAGATCATCATCATGTTCCCTTATAGCTTGTTCTCTTCTTAAAGCCACTTGCCTGGCCATGATCCGCTGTCTCTCTGCAATTAATATGCAACGATCACAAGCACAACTTCTAAATTTACAGAATCTCTTATGTCCTCTAACTTCGTTCGAAATTCCGTGATTATGACACCTTGCACAAAGGGGGCCTCTTCGAATTCTATTGGCCACCTCTTCTTCCCTCTTTCTTTCGGCTCTCGCAGCTCTTTCAGCATCGTCCCCCATCCGTAATGCTACTACAGTTTGTTCGAATTCCATTCTTCCATAATTCCCTTCTTCTGTCGTATGTGCTCTTCCTAAATCTACAACTTGCATGAACACGACCCAGGGTCTCTCTGCCACTTCTTCTCGATCCATCTTGCGATAAACTTCTTATAAAAGCACCTCTGATCCTGCAAAGAGTAGAATAATATAACATTTGAATCATTGTAAAACATTTGGTGTAACTGCTTATTCCATAATTATATGGGCATTACTGCTGCCTCAAAGAACTGGGGAAATATTTACAGTTATAAATAAAAGAAGACTACACATAAGCTGCGTTTACACATCCACAATCTTACACAGGTTTTTACTCTGCTAGAAAGATAAGGGAGTGACCATAAGTTATGTGACTAATTTGGGGAGGAAGGGGTTCAGTCAATTATCACGCAATTTTTTCTCCTTAAAAAATAAACGTAAAATTGCGATAAAAAAGGGCGCAAAATTCCGGTACAAATTCTTTCCTAACTTAAAATTAGCAATATCTGACATAACAATTATCGGGGCTCTCCGCATTGTTTGAAATGTTTTATGGGGAGAAACGATAAATTCTTTTATATGAATCCGATTAGCATTAGCTTCTTCCTGTTCTTTTTATTTGCTTCAATTCAGTTCAGAGTATTTTGACAAATTAAAGTAGACGAAATATACATCGTTTGCGACTTTGTAATGCCCCCCCCCCTCCCCAATCATTTAAGCCCCCTGGAGCACTTGTTATTATTAATGAATTTAACAAAAATATCTCAGGTATTATATTTTTATATGAATGAACATATTGAGGGGGTGATACTATCACTTTAAATTTTAAATAAAAATCCAAACAATCATTAAAATTACATATTACAATTATTGGTAATGTGGAATTAAAATACAAAAAAAGTGTAGGGTAACATGGGATGGTAATATGGAAAAATTGTTTAAAATTATTAAAAATTAAATTATACATTGCAGAAAAAAGATAATTTTAACTAAAAAACAATATTTCAAAATTTACGTTCAAATTTACGTTTGTTTCTGAGTCTATTTACAGAAATCACAGCATAATCTTCCTTCTCCAATACAATCAAATCGAGCTCATAAATAACAGCTAATAGATTTAATTCAAATATCGTTGGATCTTCTAAAAATTAAGTCATAATATTACTATTCATCTTACAATGGTGTTTTTTAGCACAAACCACGTTCATAAACATATCTGTAACTGAGTATTACAAAATTCCAAATTGTGTAAAAGAAAACAAAATTATACACAATTTGGCATCGATTGAACAAAAGTTGAAACCCATTTTTTCAAGCTATTCGGATTGTTCAAATACATATTTTAAAAAAAAAAATTTAAGAAAACGTACTAAGCTCATGCCAATCAGAGCATTGCTGGATATACAATTAACAAATTGTGGTTTTTTTCGACGTAATTAATTATGGTGCATTCTGGTTGTTGGGCCCTGCCCTATAATTACCCCCGATTATTCGTGTCCAATAATTACCCCTGATCACAATACTCAGAAAGTAAATGAAGGTTTTGGACCTTGGTCAAAGTCTTATCTTGGAATTCCTTGGAGGCAAGATTTTTTCGATTTTTTTTTTACTAATTGTCTGTAAAATTCAGTTTTTGCGTTTGAATAAAAAATTATTCGTAAAAAAATAAGCAAATTTTTCCTAGTAAATTTAACGGTATCTTTCTGGGATTCCAGGAGACACTTTTTCTGCAAAAACAACATACTTTTTTTTACAGTGCACAGAAAGTATTAGATAAATAAGTTAAGGACTGTATATTTTTTTTATAAGTTTCAATTTGGATGCAATCCGGGTAGCTATCGATCGACTTGTTAATATTTTTAGCATGAAGTTCTTTTTTTTAAATTAGAAAGATTCATAAAACTAACAAGTAGGTAATGATATGCTGAAGATGTCCGTCTGTTTGTCTGTCAGTTGGGCTAGCTACACAAATTTCAAACTCTCTTCTATCTGTCGGATCTTAAAAATCCTTTTTATGTTCGGAAGATTTAATATAAGAAGAAATAAATATTTTTAGTCATTTAAATTGCTTTTGCCACAATTTTAATAGCATGAGAAACTTAATATTTGAAGGAAAAATCATTTTTGATTATGAATTAGTTTGTAATGATGTCATAAAATACAGAGCAGTGTTATTACTTGATTATTATTAATTTATTTACAAAAAAAGCCCCAAGGTGTTTTACTTTTTTTGCATAAAAAAGCAGGTTAAAATAAATTTATATTGATTTATTTATTACTGCAATTTGAATGGATTTTTTAAACTTTTTCTTGCTACTAAATATTTTTAAAATGTCGGGTTTTTACAGGTTTCTAAGTTTACAATTATTTAAAGGGATCCCACTAATAAATAGAGGTAAAAAAAGTGAAGATAATAACCAATTAAAAATTAAGTAACTCAAGAAATTATGATAAAGAATTATCCGACAAAAAAAAAATATTTAGCATTATTTATCTACATTAAAAAAAATTTTGCAAAAAACAAATAACCTAATAGCAAATCAAGGTTTTAAATAAAGCATAATTCTTTAAG
Organism: Hylyphantes graminicola; assembly: GCA_023701765.1. NCBI lineage: Eukaryota > Metazoa > Arthropoda > Arachnida > Araneae > Linyphiidae > Hylyphantes > Hylyphantes graminicola. The sequence continues at coordinate 32,532,248 of CM043118.1, forward strand.
TGAGAGTAAAAAAATTCATGTATGATATATTGATTAGGTATTTAATAGGTATTACAAGTAATGGTTGCAATCGCTTTTTTTTTAAAATACGATCAGACGGTATCTCATTTTACTAACCATACAAACTATTGTTGACAATTTTTTTAACATAAAATATTTATTAAAATTTCTGGCATTCTTATTAAAATTTAAAAAGAATTTTGTTTACAAAATATCTATATAAGAGTTGTTTATTCAAATAAGTACATATATGTAAGTAAATACAGGGTGGTTATAAAATAACGCTCGCTATTCGGAGTGGTCTGTAGCTTTAATTAATAATTCGAATGCAACAAAAATTGAGACACTTACTAATCAAGAAGGGGGGAAAATAATGGAATCATAAAAAACAAACTCGTTCCTTGACCAGGGTTCTAAATTACGAGGCGTAATTGGCTGTGTCGGCCGTAATTGGCCACGCTTTACTACGCCTCGTAATTTAGAAATCTGGTCAAGGGACGAATTTCTTTTTTGTGTTTAATAAAAAAGAAACTCGTCTCTTGACCAGGATTCTAAATTACGAAGCGTAATTGGCTGTGCTGGCCGTAATCGGCCATAATTGGCAACGCCTCGTAATTTAGAACCCTGGAAGAGTAATTTAGATTTTTTTTTAATTACAATTTAAAAGATTTTAGATGATTTCATTATCCCCTCCCCCCCTTCTTGATTAATAAGCGTCGAAATTTGTGTTGCATTCGGATTATTCATTCAAGCTACCGACCACTCCGAATAGCGAGCGTTATTTTATAACCACCCGGTACATCTATGAAATATGAAATAGTAAAAAGCATTGTGGGAATAATCTAAATTTTTTAAACAGAAAATTTAAGGGGGAAAAGTTGGAATCATAACTTTTTATAAATTATAACAATAATTTTATCGAAACTATTTGTTAAAAAAAGTTAAAAATAAATTTCTAAGCATCAAAAAATGCAAGCATGAAGAATTTAGTGCCAATTTATTTATCTAAAAAAATCTCAGAATAAATCTTATTTTACAAAGACTTTTGTGTTTTTATTTAAGGGGGGATCATAGTTAACAAAAACCAAAAAATCGAATTTTTGAAACCAGTATTTTCTGATAGATGGAAGCCCAATCTATCGAATAAGACTAGTTTTGTATCGATCGGTTAATTATTTCTTATAAAAAATTAAAATTATAAAAATAAACAAATGTGCCACGCCTCCTTTGAATTACTAATTGTATGTTTGTATTATTTATGTATTACATTATAAAATATGATTTTTTTTGTGTTGATATTTGAAAACTATTCACTGGCTCAATACAAAAAAATTCATGACGATTTACATGAAATTCGGTTAACAAGAAATGTTTCGGTGGTCATTTCGAGTAACGACTAACGGGATCGACTGTATTTGTTTTTCGCGTTTTTCTCAAAACTATAATTTCCAACACTTAGGTACACTTTTCTCCAAATCTATTGAATATTTTTTAATAATTTTTTTTGTGTGTTATAGAACCATTTTAGATCTATTTAAGTCACCTAATTTAGTCTTACAAATTTGAAAAAATATTTTATTATTTTACACTTTTCTTCGTTGAAAATCAGAATTTTTATGAATGTAAAATATAATGCTTTTAAAATAAAATTTAAAAATTATATTAGGCAAAAAAAATAGGTGACTTAAATAGATCTGAAATGGTTTTATAACTTACAAAAGAAATTCTTAAGAAATATTTAATAGATTTGGAGAAAAGTGTACCGAAAAAATACTTGTATTTTTGAAAATCCGTAATTGTATGTTTCAAAAGATGTATTTTTTCAAAAATAATAATTTTTAAAAATAAGATTTTTAGGTGTAAATATAAAAATAAAAGTACAACTTATAATTTGGTACAATTTTTTTTATTGTACCATAATTTTTAAATGATTTAGAGCCTTTCGAAATCAACACTAAGAATTGGTCATTTTTGCTGTCGCTAACTATGATCCCCCCTTAAGGTAGCAGGCGAATACCCAAAATTCCCCAAAATTCTAAAATTTTTGCTATTGCTTTAATCTTTTCCAAATTTGGCATAGTGATTTCAAATATAATGAATAATAATATTTAGGCATTATTTTAAATTTAAATATAATTTATTTATTTTAAACGGTGTTTTTCTACTAAAAAAGGAGGTTTACGCTAACAAGTCTACTACGTTTGAATTTTCTTCCTATAAACATTAATTATGTGTTAAATTCTTCGTTTTGAACTGATGCATGCAATGACCCTCTGGAGTTGCATATAAATAACAAGAAAAGAAGTAATTAAGAAAAATGTTATAAATTAACCACAAAAAAAGGATTTTTTCGATTAACTTCCACTTGGACATTTTTTAAAAAAAACTTAGATATTTACACCGAATGTTAGAGGTTCATGGCACAGATATATATTGAAATAGCATCTGTAAAAAATTTTAGGTAAATTAATGTAAAACTTTTTATGCTAGAAGTGTTGGCGTAAACCCCTTTTTTTAGTTGAAAAACACCGTTTAAAATAAATCAATTATATTTAAATAAAAAATATTGCCCAAAAAGCAATGTTCATTATATTTGAAATTACTATGCCAAATTTGGAAAAGATTAAAGTAATAGTAAAAATTTTAGAATTTTGGGTATTCGCCTACCTTAAGAAATAAAAACATTAATTCTTGAAAAGACACGAATCTTTCATCAAACGCGATACAAAAGAAAATATAAATTTATAGAAAAATTTATAAAGAATTAAATAAAATTTATTTGAAATTAGTGCGAATTAATATTGAGGGAGAAAAAAAAATCAAAAGGTGATGATTCCAAATGGAATCATTGGGAGTGAAAGGATTTTAAAACACAAACTTATTTAAAAGTATACTTAGGTATACTAAGTATACTTTTATACTCCTGCCACCCCCTAATAGTATTGAAACCATTTAAACCATGATAACTTAATCCTCACCTCTTGACCCCCATAATACATACACATATACAGGGTGTCCTAAAAGTTCCCGTACTCCAACTTTAAAAAATCATTATTCGTGTTTATTTTTTCAAATATTGAATTTTATCGTCTGCTTATTATTTCATCAAATCTTTTGTTTCAATTGCTTGGTTTTTTTCGTGCTCAAGTTGTTCTGTAATAAAATTCCATGTCATTTTGTTCTTCATTGCAACATGATTTTTCGAGCATTCAGAGAATTGCGCTGGTTGAATCCAGTTGATGATATACCGAATAAAGATACTCTATATAAACTCGTCCAGAGATTTTGTGCGAGATCAGGTTCAGTGGAAGATTAACACAGAAGTGGCAGATTGAAAATTGTTGCACCAGATTTTGTGCAAGAAACTCAACAAAGGATATGGCAATCTGTTTTTCGAGTCAACTGTTTATGGAATTGTATAGAGAACTTATCCAACAATTTGTTGCATTTTAGAAGTGAATGAATGAGATTCTTGGTTCCAACAAGGCGGTGCAACATGCCATACAAGTAACGAAACCGTGGGCATGCTTCATTTTTTGGCGATCGACTCATCCCGGGAAATTTTAGGCCACCTCGTTCCCCTAATTTGAGTATACCTGACTTTTTTTTTATCTTTGGGGATATTTAAAGAACAAAGTTTATTAAGATATTCCACAATGAATAGAGGATCTGAAAAATGCCATCATGCTAAGGATACAAGAAGTCACTCCCAGCATCTTAAAACGCGTTTCTAAAAATATGCGCAAAACGCCTTGAGCTTTGCTTCGATGAAATGTGCGGACAATTTAATTATTTAATATAAATGTAAGTTCCAAATTTTTTCCTACGTTTTATTAAAAGTGCTTTACACCATTAGCATAAAAACTATGTTTTAAAGTTTGTTGTTTTGCGTGTAAAAAAATCACGAATCGTCAGTACGGGAACTTTTAGGACACCCTGTACTACTCACATATATGCACACATATATAGATATACTACAGTACATATTTCAATTATTTAATAAAAATTAAAAATAATATTTGAATCAATTAAAAAAAAAGATTATAGAGTCCAGTAATTCGGCCGCATTTATCATATAAAAAATATTCAATAGAACCAGTGAAATGTGGCTTAGAAAATATTTTTCTTTAAATTGGTTTGACACAGAGGCACTTTGGTTTGGAGGTCCGCGGTCATTCGGTCTCATTCGCCCTTAAGTCCTAATAGCCGGGTCGACAGAACGTCCGTCTCTCCTCATGAAGTTCCCATGTTCGAAATCCAGCCACCTTGCAAACGAATTTGTGCTGGGATATAAAATGAACTTAATCGCGGGAATCAACGAATACACGGTTCTAATAATGAGCTAATTCTGGGGAGCCCAGTCGGTTAAGCACTCGCTTAGCATGCGGAAGGTCCCAGGCTCGGGTCTGGGCATCGCCAAAATAGCTGCCGACCTGTAAACGGCCCGTGCAGCCAAAAATGTCCGACGAATAATAACCCGTGTAAGGGAGTACACGTTAAATATAATTCATAGTCCTAACGCTGCGTACGATGTCGCCCTTAACTGTTGCGTTGGGTGCCTATTCAGGTGTTGGCGCGTCACCTGACTGTGGTTCTAAAATACGACGCCCGTCGCCAATAGCCCTCGTGTAGCTCTAGTGCGACGATAATTCAAAACCTAACCTAACAGTTTTATTATAAAATAAAATAACGAAATATATCCTACTTTTTATCCTACTACGCAGTTCATTTTGTCAAAAACTAAAAAAAAAAGTTTTCAGCGCTTTTTTCATGATTTTGATAAAATAGGAGACAATGCTTTAAATATAAAAAAAATGATTTGTTTTTGAAAATAGTGTGGAAATATTTTTCATTTAAACAAAAAAAATAGTTATAATAGACTCCAAGTTTCCGCTATTTCGATAAAATTAACCAACTATTAAAACTACGAGTTCACTCTTTACTTAAAAAGTTAGGATTATTTTATTACAACAATGATACTCTTTAATGACTTACTTGATTGATATTCTAGCCCTCGTGTAGCTCTAGTGCGACGATATTTCAAACTAAACTAAACTTGAATGATATTCAAACAATAGAGTAAGATAGGGAGCTTAAAAACATGGACCAGCAACTGACGAATCTGAATTCTGCTTTGCCCACTAAAGCCATCGATCGTTTTATAGAAAGACATAACAAACGCTCTTGGCGTAGCATTTGGCCCGATTCCAAAGCGGAGTGACTAAAGAATATTTTTTAGTAATTTTCAATAAATTATTTTACACAACATATTCGAAGCAAGTTTAAAAAGTGGGATTACAGAGACCTGTTAGTTATCTACATTTATCATTAAAAAAAATTGTAAACGTATTCAATACTGCTGGAGAAATGTGGCTTGGAAAATATTTTTCCCTATTGGATTAACACTGAGGCTCTTTGGTTTGGAGACCAGTGGTCCAGCTCACCCATTCCCCCTTAAGAGGACTCCCTTGGAATTCCACATCTTGAAAATCGTAATGTTATTCCTATGGGAAACATTCGCAAGTCAATTACCGCCACAATTTTAATAAAAGGTTACTAGTTTTTGGTATCATTGCAAAGAACGAAAGGAGTAGATTTTGTAAAATTAATTTGCTTTGTGAAAATCACTTATTTAGTATTTTTAATAATTTTTTGAATTAAGTAAAAAATGGAGTACACATTAAGTTCTGACTTCAAAAAATTACTAAAAATACTAAATATGTGATTTTCACAAAACCAATTAATTTTACAAAATCTACTCCTTTCGTTTTTTACAATGATACCAAAAACTAGTAACCTTTTATTGAAATTGTGGCGGTAATTGACTTGCGAATGTTTTCCATAGGAATAACATAACGATTTTCAAGATGTGGAATTATAAGGGAATCCTCTTAAGGGAGTCCGATACCTCAGACATTTTTTTTGTACTTACACATGCCAATTTTTTTCACTTGTGAAGCATGTATTAAAAACACAATTCAGCTATCAAAATATTATATAAGTGTGTTGGGTTTTCTTAAAAATTAAATTTTTGTTAAATTTTTAACAATTTTCAAATCCCTACTCCTTTTTTTATTTTTCAATATTTTTAAACACAAATTTTTATACAACATTTTAAAGATAATTCAGACAAAATTATGCATTTATATTTGATTAAAATAAACAACTTTTTAAGAAAAAATATTTGTAGCAATCTTGCCAAAAAAATGCAGGAAAAAAAGGAAATCTCAACTTTAAGAATTTTTTTAAAAATTTGCGTGACAGATATCAGGAATCCAAATGCATACTTCTGCTTAGAATATATTCGTTTGTTTATGAAAGAAAAAATTATTAATGTGCTTATAATATTAAAAAAAGCCTTAGCATTTTTAATAAACTTAAAACTGAATAAACGCGAACAGAAATATGAGCGTTTAAAGTTTACATTTAGTGGAGTCTGTCTTATTCGAAAATTCATAACTCAAAACCTAATGCGCATTTTTTAAACCGATTTTTTCTAAAATGTTAAGAAATATATATTTTTTTAATTGGAATTTTCCGAGATTTGAGGTATATATCGGACCCCCTACAGCGCATTTTGGAACTTGTTTCTCGTCGAAGGTGGCAGATTCCATCAAAATGCTGTTTTTTTTATTAAAAATGTGTCTTAATATTACACAAAATTTATTTAATATTTTTATATTACTTTTGAATAATACATTTTGTTCAAATGTACCCTTTCAATCCCAGCTTTTTTTATTCTTTTATTCTAAAAATCTAAAATTTGTGAATTAGACGCATGCTTGCAGAATTAAAGGGTTTATATCAAGAAAAATATTAATTTTTAAGTTAAAATTTAAGGGGAAAATTTGGAATCATAACTTTTGAATAAATTATAACAATAGTTTTTTGAAACTTTATTAGTAAAGAAAAATGCAGAGTTCATTTTATTTTTTCACGTTTTTATATTTTCATTTAAGTACAACAAACTTTATTTAATTCTACACATTTTTTCCATCTAAAGTATTACTTTAAAGAAAAATGTATGGAGAAATTAATAAATTTTATTTATTAATAGGTGCAAGTTTAATTGAATTAAATAGGTGCAAGTTTAAATTAATGAGCAAGAAATCGCAAATTTAATGATTCTGAATCGAATCATCATCAACTGTGAATTTTATAGCATATTTATAATTTTGAATTTTAAGGTAATATAAGTAACGGGATTCTTTACTCGAGCGGGAACAATAAACATAAGCTCATTGTCCTATTACGGATCTAATAGTAAATATACTAAGAACGATTTGAACTTTTTTAGGCCATGCGAAGATCGGGTATTTATTTGCTAGTTATTAGCTACAATTAGGGTACCTTCAATACGCTGTGTGCTGTACAGGGTAACGCCAAGGAGCTTAGCAGGTGTGCCATGCTAGAATCGTTATCGCTCAGCCAAACTCGCCAATAAAACAAAACTAGTTATTTTATTCCAGTTTTACACATATAAACATTATGTTGTTGCTTAGTTTGGAAGAAATAAGAATGTTTTCAACTTTCAAGTAAGCAATGACTTTGATTTGCGGTTTGTTTACGTTACCCCGCCAACTATTGTTCCGCCAACGCATGCCAAAGACATGCCAAATACCGTCTGCTAGCTTCGACATTAAAAAGGGCATTTTCTGGTAGTATAATGATAAAAAAATGCTATTTTTAGAAATTTAATAGTCCACATGATGTAATTTACAATACAAAGATTAAGAAGTAAAGCTTTATACACTTTTTCCGAGATTAAACAACTTTTGTATTCCATAGCAATGACACACCCCGGTATTAAAACATGGATTAGAACTTTACAGTTAAGAATTTTAATCCAAAAAAGAATAAATATTGAAGAATATAGATCACTAAAAACAAAATCAATAACAAATAGTGGTCACGTTCCTTTGATTATATCGTTTATATGCGATTTATTAGAGCTTCGCTGAGTCACCGTGTAATGTCTACGGTGAAAAAATAACAGCGCCGTATATCTAGGGAGCATGGCTATGCTCCAGCCAATCAGGTGAGAGCATCATGTCGCAACCCTCATACGCAGATATTCCAGTAACCCTAGCTACATGTCATCAAGCCTGCATTTGCGAAGAGACAGATTTGAGGGGGGGGGGGTCCGTGCGGGGGGAGGGGGGATGTTACTCACATGTTTCTCATATATAGCGAAGAGAGATTTCCGAGATATGTTTCTCGTATTTTAGAAAATAATCCTTTGAAATTTGAATATGAATGGTTCAACAAATTAATTTTCCATCACATAATTTAATCATGAATGCATGCATTTTCAAATTTTATTAGTTGATTGGGAAAATGAATTAAAATTACCACAATAAATTTAATAAAATTAAATAGGATAAATTTAATACTAATTACATAACTATATAATTTGCTTTTACCCACAAATAATTTAAAATGCCAATAAATATTTAAATTGTAACAAATAATAAAGTGCTTGATTTACACTTTAGATAAAAAAAATCATTTATATACCAATTATATAAACTTAACCTTTAAAAAGAAGGTAAGTCGTTCACTAAAATTAATTCTTCAAAACTAAATGTACATTGTTTATTGATCAGTTTTGTTGAAAATTATCTTGACTATGTTACCAAAATTGGTGAACTTGAATTACCGATTAAAATGGATATAGTGCACTATAATAAATTTATATAATACTTTTAAGCTAAGAACTATTGAAGACAAAATATGCACAAAATATACGTTCCGAAAAGCTGCATAAATAATATTTTTAAGAGTGTCTAAAGTAATATAATTTTTTTATCTGCATCTTTTAAGCATATTAAATCATTAATCACGAATACATGATGCGATATATTTTATTTTTAAATTATGGAAAAAACTGGGGCGTAGGGGGTATAAAGATCCTTTTATTATTCATTAAGGGGAATCGGATGGTTGTATCTCGCCCATGTTAATTTTACTAACTTATGGAACGTTTTTCTCAGGAACTATCTGAAATATCATTATGAATTTTTTTATACTTCATTCCTTAAACATAGCTCTTTGGTTTAAACTGAATATATTTCACAGTATAAAAAATACTTTTCTGGGGATTTTTTTTTAAATATGTATTTTAAAAAAATCAGATTTTAGGCTATATAATTTTTTTTAGCATAGATATTTAAAATTCCCAGTTTAAATCAAATGTCTATTAAGCCGCCCCGGTGGCACACTCGTTAGGATTCTGGCCTTTGGAGCTGCTGGGGACGGGTTCGAATCCCGGTCAGGCATGGATGTTTGTGACTGTCAATAAATATTGTTATTTGTCTATATGTTTGTGTCGTCTCTTTCTTTGGTGTCTCTTGTGCTTGTGTCATTTCTGGGGATTAGTACAATAGACTTACACTCTTAAAAAAAAAGAGTGAAATCCACTCCAGTTGGAGAAGTGCATTTTCGACACCGTAAAGGCATGCATATTTTCTCAGACTGAGTTAAAATCACTCGTTTGGAGTGATCCTGTCGGAGGTTTAACACACAAAGGATCCATTCCAAAAGGAGAAGTGCATTTTCCAGTCTGGAGGAGTGAAATCCACTCAGACTGAGTTAAGTTAGGAGTGTTTGATTTAAGAGTGTAAAGTCGCAGTGCTTGGCGATCTTGCCCCCCACCAAGAAAGTCATAAGTCATAATGTCTATTAATGGTGACGAAGTAATAAAACAAAACATGTTGATAACTTTTATAGTTCCTGAGAAAATATTCCTAACTGTTGAAAAATCTAATATTTCGGGTAACGCAAAAAAATAAATAAAAGTAAGAACTGACATACAGAGTTTTTGAGAAATTCTTATAAAAAGAAATCTACTAAACAGAAATCAATAAAGCGCGTCTAGACACGTCTGATTTTCCGGATCGATCGACCTCTTTAGGGTTGCTGCAGTGGGGGTTGTTTCAAGTGACGAAATTACTTCCATAAGCTCTTAAGGTAGGCGAGTACCCAAAATTCCACAAAATTCTAAAAATTTTACTATTACATTAATATATCGGACTCGAGATCGGAAGGTTGAGAGTTCGAGACCCGGTGCCACTGAAGACTTACCGAGTGTATGCGGAGTACGTGCTCGTAAAATCTGTTGGGTCCGAAAGTCCTGTGGTCGGTCATTGCGCAGTTCACCATGGGTACAGGTTCCTGGAGAAAATTTCCCTCCCCTTCAGGGACATGTCTAAAGTGTGGAGGTGGCGACAGATGGCTACATCTGTCATATGTGTTTGTGTGTGTCTTGTGTTGTCCTACTTGACGATGGTTTATAAGCGGGTCCTTGCGACCAAGCACACAAGCCTGAAAATGTATGTCAACCAAACCAATCCAATTACATTAATCTTTTCCAAATTTGGCATAGTGATTTCAAGTAACATGAACAATGATATCTAGGCATTTTTTTTTAATTTAAATATAATTTATTTATTTTAAACGATGTTTTTCAGCTAAAAAAAGAGGTTTACGCTAACAAGTCTAAAACATTAAAATTTCCTCCTATAAACATTAATTATGTGTTAAATTATTCGTTTCGAACTGATACATGCAGTGGCCCTCTAGAGTTGCATACAAATTACAAAAAAAGGAGTTATTAAGAAAAAAGCTATGAATTTTCCAGTCTTTGGGAGTGAAATCCACTCAGGCTGAGTTAAATTAGGAGTGTTTGTTTTAAGAGTGTAGAGCAAATTGTTCCAAAGTAACATAAAAACAATTTTTATTAAGCTTAGAATACAGAACCTTTCGTTATATCGCTCTTCCTGGGAGGCGAGCAAAAAACCGCAATATAACCGAATGCGTGATATAACGAGCGACTAGATAAATATTATACTTTTGATGTATTGATTCCCAAAATAATTTTTGAAAACTAAAGCACGGTATGTATTTGAAAGATAAAACTAAATCATATTAAATAATTTAACTACTTTAAAAAAAGAAACAAACATTTAGAAAGGACTTATTGTGAATTACTATAAACATTGCACATTATTGCACCGGTAATACTATACTATTTCACTCATTTTCTAGTATGACTTGTGACTTTCTTAGTGGGGGGCAAGATCGCCAAGCACTGCGACTTTAAGTCTATTGTACTAAGCCCCAGAAATGACACAAGCACAAGAGACACACAAAAGAAAGAGACGACACAAACACATGGACAAATAACAATATTTATTGACAGTCACAAACATCCATGCCTGACCGGGATTCGAACCCGACCCCAGCAGCTCCAAAGGCTAGAATCCTAACGAGTGTGCCACCGGGGCGGCCATTTTCTAGTAAAAAATTCATCTAAAGTTAGCTACTTAGATTTTCCTCGTTAAAACCTGTTTGTCTGCAAATATCAAAGAAACTGCAACTTACCAATACTAGAATCGATTTTAAGGAAAGTACATATTAAAAAAAGATTAAAAATTGGGAGACATGATACAAGGCGCGGTATATATGAATGCGCGATGTAACGAGGTGCGCTATAGCGAGGGGTTATGTATTTTTAACTAATATGTTAAGGCAAAAATAATGGTTATTAGCTTCTACACTATGTTTATATAACGTAAAAAGTGGAAGGCATTATAACCATTCAGTTTGTCACCTACTTTCACAGAACGCACCGCAAGTCTCAAAAACAAGTGGGATACGTCATTTTGAAGCAAAATATCAGGCTAGGGTATATCCCAAATGTCATTAAAATTTAAAATTGGAAGTTTATTTAAAATTTAAATAAGTAAAAATTTAATTTATATTGAAACAACATGCTATTCCATTTTTATTCAATATTTTCATTGATGCCATTTCGTCAAACTTACGAGAAGCTTTATTTAAAATAAAAATAAAACTTTTGAAAAAATATTTATTAATGTGATATTATTCAAGTTGGATTGATGTATATCACAATATGATTAAGCCCACATGGCCACGCCGAACCTTCGACATTTTGGCAATTTAATTTTTTTATGGGTGTCTATTTATAGCCTCTTTTAAGAGCTTTAACACAGCTAATTACGCATCGTTATTTAGAACCGCAGTTACTCCTCTTTGGTCACCCCTTGTGGGAAAGAAGTATATGTGTGAAAGAAGACAATGTCTGTCAATGACGTACTGGACATCAGTGGTACTGTAGGCATGAACGTTCTAATTTAGACGAATTAGCTTCCTTGTGGGGTTTGAGGCAACACTTGTAGCAACTATGTGACGTCAAAGTAGGTGTGACCGTTGGTTTGTTGGTTGGTAGACATATATTTTCAGGCTCGTGTGCTTGGTCGCAAGGACCCGCTTATGAACCATCGTCAAGTAGGACAACACAAGACACACACAAACACATATGACAGATGTTGCCATCTGTCGCCACCCCCGCAATTTAGACATGTCCCTGAAGGGGTGGGAAATTTTCTCCAGGTACCTGTACCCATGGGAAACTGCGCAATGACCGCCCACAGTACTTTCGGACCCAACAGATTTTACGAGCACGTACTCCGCATATACTCGACAAACACAAACATCCATGCCTGAACGGGATTCGAGCCCGGACCCAGCAGCTCCAGAGGCCAATGCCTTAACCACTACGCCGCTGGATCGGCAAGATGTGACCGTTCCAGTTGTTGTTGTTCATTGATCTGCGTGTTTCAAAGAAAATAAAAATTGAAGTGCATTGACTAGAATTAAGGGAGATAAAACGTAACAAAAACATTTCATATATTAATAATCAATATCCATTTAGTATGGTATGGTATATGGTTGGTACATATATTTCCGGGTTGTGTGCTTAATCAGAAACCCTTTTATAAACCTTCGTCAAGCAAGACAGACACTTACCGAAATTTTTACTAACACACAGAGAGAGAAAGTACACCCAGGACAAAGGTGGGGATCGAACCCGCACCCGGGACAGTGAGAGACTGTTAGCGTAATGGTCTGTGACCAAACCCATTAGGCCATCCGTGCCCCATACATACATTTATATTGTACACTTTAAATGCAAACCTGCCGTTCATTGCCAGGTAATAAAGACCCATCTCATGGTGAGAGCTTGATAGCTCAATGGAAATGCTTCAGATGAGGTAACAGTCTTGTTTTCAGTTTTAACGAAATCTATTTCATTGGTTACTCTGTTTTTACTGCGATTTCATTGGTTGCTTCGGTTTCACTCCCAAAATGACCGATATCGATGAAAATAATTCGTTCTTTCTATGCAAGCTTTCCGTCACAAATGTGGCCGCTCCGGTGGCACACTCGTTAGGATTCTAGCCTTTGGAGCTGCTGGGGTCGGATTCGAATCCCGGTCAGGCATGGATGTTTGTGACTGCCAATAAATATTGTTATTTGTCTATGTGTTTGTGTCGTCTCTTTCTTTGTGTGTCTCTTGTGCTTGTGTCATTTCTGGGGCTTAGTACAATAGACTTAAAGTCGCAGTGCTTGGCGATCTTGCCCCCCACCAAGAAAGTCATAAGTCACAAATGTTTTGAACAACAGCACAGCAAGATGTCGGCATTTAAAAAAAATAATAAGTGAAATATTCTTAGAAAACTTATTTTTGAATACAAAACCATAAGTAATGTCAGGGAAAAAAGTTACAACAAACCGTTGGGGATGTTGATATCCATTACATGAAACAAGCCCATTGGTAAGGTGTTCATCTTCAAACTAAAACGATCGTGTAAAGCCCTAGTTTTGAATACTATCTTTGTTACTGACATTTATAAAGAGGAATTTTCAGCAAAAAGCCTTAAAATTCCAGCCTCATCAGATAAAGATCTAACGGCGCGTTTACGAGCCATCGAATCCACGGAATGCCAAAATCCCCCTTAGGGGAAAAAGTGGTCAAACAGGATTTCTAACCCAAATGATAGTCTGTGACCGAATCCATGGAATGAAACGTTAAACCCTCCTTTATTGGATAGTTTGCGATACCCCCCAATGAACCCTGCAATTCCAGTACTGCCAGGATGAATATTCCTCAGAGGGAAAAATTGCGGTGTTTGTTCTTCATTCCATGGATTCGATGGCTCATGTAAACGCGTCTTCAAACGCACCAGCAACTTTTGTATAGCTTTAGAATGACGTTATCCTAACAAAAATAAAAACTCAGACGTTCATAGAACTAGATTGTTACATACAAAGGTTGTTGATTTTGCAGCTCTAGTGCAAAGTAAAATTATAATCGAAGTTATTATAAAAAAAAAAAATATATGATGTTTTATTTCACATGGAAGTGAATAAACACAGACTTCGTATAATATAAAATGTACAGATAGTAAGAAGATACAACCAGTTGTGTTCTTTGTTGTTGCATAGGGCACGCTGTGTTAGATACATAGCGATGTCGTTCTTAAATTTACCTTTACTAATATTTATGTTTTATGTTCAAGGCCTTGCAGGTAAGATTACTATATTTTTTCCCCAAGAAATTTACAAATATATGTTTTTCGCTTAAATGTACTGTCGAGTGTGCGTATTATTAAAAAATACCTTCGTTATTTTCAAGAATGTATTTAAAAATCCATTGGTCTGTAATTCTTTCTCGCGTTCACTCTTAAAACAAACGAGCGAATTTAACTCAATCTGAATAATTTTCACTCCCCCTGTCTTGAAAATGCACTTCTCCGAAAGGAATGGTTCCTTTGTGTATTAAATCTCCAACAGGATCACTCCAAACGAGCGATTTTAACTCAGTCTGAGTTAATATTCACTCCATTCCAGTGTCGAAAATGCACTTCTCCAACTGGAGTGGATTTCACTCTTGATTTAAGAGTGCTGAGTACGAGTAAAACCTAATAGTAAATTCTTGTCTTCACTATTACAGTCGTGCCTAAGAATTTTTCTTATGTTTCTACAAATGTAGTTGTCTAACTTCGCAGATAAATTTTCTATTGATCTTTTACCTTGTATATTTCCCAATTTTACAAAGATTTTTCAAATTTCTTTCGAGTTCCGCCGCTTGCAGCATTGTTAGTGGCAATAGTGGCCACTGGTTAATTTTTACTAAACTTTTAAATGCTTACAACTATCTATAAAAATGTCGGTTTAGATTAAGGTTGTAATAGGAGTTTTCTAAAGACCCTGCATTAGCAATTGTTCGATAGTCAAATCTTTTTCAGAAAACCAAAACTTCTGTAGGTCATTAATAAAAATTGTGAGCTGGGCGAACTTTTCTGCAGCTCTTTCCGGTGTATTGAGCACGTACTTATTAAAAAAAATCAGTTTAATTCATCATTACCAAAAAAAAAAAAAACAGTACAAGTACGATATCGAACACTGGGGATTGTCTTTTTCCCCAACGGGGCTGCTTTATTGGCGGCTACGCCCTTGCAGATTCGGCATATTTCCCTGACCCGAGAGTCTTTTTATGGTGGAACCATCTAGGCGACTCTCGCCACGAATTTCGATCCTCAGTTTAAAAAAGAATCTCTACTCTGTATAGATTAAATTATGCAGAGATTTAATTTTGCCCCAAAGCCAGCTGGGTGCTCACGATGCTGCATAATCATACGACATGCGTGCCGACGATTTTCCCGTCCAGAAAATCTGACTCGGCTGGTGTACTCTGGGAATTGTTGGAATTCCATACGAGTCGAGTGAACCTATGTAAAACTTGTTAAAAAAACATGAACGATTGATGACGGTGAGATAAGGCAAATTCGCCATTGCTATATTTAAGATAAATAATAGATTTACCAAAACTAAATTCTTACTTGGAATAGGTAATTTTTAAATCAAGACTCTTGGTATAATTTGCATATTAGAAGGGAGTTTATTTGTATTGTAATTACTTGTAAATGCTCTGTTTTATTGTATAAAAGACTAACAACGTACTCTGAATCCAAAATGTGTGGTTCGGTAAAACGTGTATGCAACGCTCTAATAGTCTTAAAAATTTTCGTGTATTATAAATTCAATTTCGTCTTTATATCCTTAATTGCAAACTTTCACGTTTTAACCCTAATTTAGTTACGGCAAAAGATCGTGCGCTACAGGATTAAAAAACTCGTGTGTCCATGTTTAAAATTCTTCAGAGATTGTTTAAAGTAATTTTATATTCTTCAAATAGTCATCGTTTTAAATTGGCATTCTGTTGTAAATTCCCGTTACTAGGGGATAAGTTTTAAATGTTAGAATTATAATCCATCACTTAAAGATGTGAAAGTCCAAATTTCAGCCTTTGATTGCAGGTATCGGTCATTTATTTGCATGAGAAAGAGATATAAGTGTTATTAGATGTAAATTTGAAAGGAATTTTACATAAAAGAAATTAGGGCTAAAAACTAAATTATCGTCGCACTAGAGCAACACGAGGACTATTGCCAACGGGCGTCGTAATGTAGAACCACAGTCGGGTACCAGCCGACATCTGAAGAAGCAAACGTTAAG
Source organism: Hylyphantes graminicola (assembly GCA_023701765.1). Lineage (NCBI taxonomy): Eukaryota > Metazoa > Arthropoda > Arachnida > Araneae > Linyphiidae > Hylyphantes > Hylyphantes graminicola. Next base: position 32,548,631 of record CM043118.1, read on the forward strand.
TGCGACATCGTACGCAGCGTCGGGACTTTCGAGCATATTTAACGTGCACTCTCCACACGGGGTATTATTGGTAGGACATTTTTGGCTGCACGGGCCGTTTATAGGTCGGCAGTGGTTTTGGCGATGCCCGGACCCGAACCTGGGACTTCCGCATGGAAGGCGAATGCCTAACCGACTGGACCCCCCAGGCCCCAATGGTTTTTGCCTTTTAAAAGGTATTTTCCATAACTTTATAACCACAAGTGCTATAACGGCTATCCCTTGCGTATTTGCAATTTTCACTACAAACTTTTGACGTCTGGCAGGTACTAAGAACTCGTGTACCAAATTTGAACGTCCGTAATTTTTAGTTCGAGTAGTAGATAGTACTTTCCTCTATCCGAAGCCAATCTTAAGATCAAGTCACTTTCTTAAAATAGGTACTCTCCAAAACGTATAGAAACCACAATCTTTTTCAGATTTTAGACCTGAAAGTCCTGACGCTGCGTACGATGTCGCCCTTAACGGTTGCGTTGGGTGCCTATTCAGGTGCCGGCTCGTCACTTGGCTGTGTTTCTAAAATACGACGCCCGTGCGACGATAATTCAAACCTCTCCTATCCTATCTCCAGGCTCAAGCTGCCCTGACAACTGGGTCGACTGCGGCAACGGCAAATGCATCGCCCACCTCTGGAGGTGCGACGGTGACAACGACTGCGGCAACCTGAGGGACGAGGAGGACTGCCAGAGCGGCGTCCCGCCCAAGGCCTGCCTCGGCCACCAGTTCCAGTGCGTGGCGGACGGCCACTGCATCCCCAAGTCGTGGCACTGCGACGGCGAGCACGACTGCGAGGACAACTCGGACGAGACGGGCTGCGGCAACGACACCCAGTGCAGCGGTTTCCGGTGCAAGGACCACCACTGCATTCCTGAAGTGTGGAGGTGCGATGGGAGGACGGACTGTCCCGATGAGTCGGACGAAGAAGGGTGTCCGAAAGGTAAGAATGTTTCGTTAAACTTTAAATTGGAATGATAAGCTGAGGTGTGCTGTTTAAATTGTGTTTAATTTTTGTTAATGGCGTGTCTATGTAAGGCTATTGGCTATGTAGGGCCAAAAGCGTTGAGGGTCGTCTGGTCATGGGCCTGTAGACTAAGGTACGTCTTGTGTTGGTGTGCCAAGCCACAAAAACGGCAATTGCTTGGCAGTCAAACAAATGGTCGGGCGTTAGTCGGGTTTCTAGAAGATTTTCTGCAGAATGGGTAGGATCTTGAGGTGTTAGCTGTCGATATGCTCATGCCTTTTAAAGTTGTCTATACGAAGTCTTGCTATAACAGATGATAAATTAAATTGTAATAATAAACTGATCAACAGCAGAATGTGTTCCAAAATGTTTAAATTAATTTTAATATATGTATCGAGGTCCATCTGCATTAAAGAAACATGGCAGTGCAAAGGACGGGTGGATTGTCTTGATCAATCGCATGAAGGATGTCTGGAAAGTTTAATTGTTCGATAATCCGTCTAAAAAGTGTCAATCGTAGACTAACCAGAATATTTTTTGAAATTCGATGTTTTTGCCAATAGGACGGATGGATTTATTGCCTTTCCCTTTTTGGAATGAAATTTTAATATAAACTTAAGCCTTGTATGTTTTTTACGATTTGCAAGTACACTTAGCAGAATCGGGTGCACATTAAAATTTTTAAAGATCTTTTTCACCTTTTTGTCACTTGGCACGTTTTTCCACTAAATTTTTCAATTGCTTCCCTTTATATTAGAATGATAATCAATAAGGAAATGTTCCAATTATTTAATTATTTATGCTATAGTATGTAAAATTTTAAGTTACCCATTGCAAATTTGTGATGCGTATTGAACCCTAGCTTTAGACTTGTCTCTTGTAATAAATATATTGCTTCATCTCTCCCGGTAAGACATGTTTGTGTAGCCTTGCGAAGTCTGCTATAAAAGAATTGGACTACACTCTTAAAACAAAAGACTGAAATCCACTCCAGTTGGAGAAGTGCATTTTCGACACCGTAAAGGCATGCATATTTACTCAGACTGAGTTAAAATCACTCGTTTTTAGTGATCCTGTCGGAGGTTTAACACACAAAGGAACCACTCCAAAAGGAGAAGTGCATTTTCCAGTCAGGAGGAGTGAAATCCACTCAGACTGAGTTAAATTAGGAGTGTTTGTTTTAAGAGTGTATATTTTCCCTTTGAGTAACAAATGCTAACCGTAGCGCTTTTAAAAAATTAACTTAAGCTCCTAGTGTAGAGGCCAAAGAGTTCTATAGTAGGGTTGAGGAACGACTCGTACTGAGCTGCCATCGACAGCCATGGCTCACTACGGAGCTCAAATCGAGAGGCAGTTAAGCCTAATAAGTGCTAGTTATTTTATAATTTTGATACTGAGAAAGGAAGTACCCGCAGGGCAAAAACGAAAATCAAACCAGCACTCTTTACGGCGCACTGACTGCTGGAGTTTTGGCCTGCGATCCAAACCACTCGGCCATCCCAATGCCCCCCTATATTGTCTCCGTGTTGGTCCATGGTGGAGTCTCTACCTTACTATAGCACTCATTGGTAGATGCTTTTGATGGTTTAACATTAAAACAATAAGCAACGGTGCAGATGTTCGCCGAAAACTGAGAATGTTCTAATTACAAATCACTTGCTCTTGATGCAAAAGTGAGTTATGAAGCATTTTCTGGCATGTTTGTAATTTGCCATGTGTAATGGATCATTGTCTAATCTTAATTCAAAAATAAATGTTTAATTATCGATTGTTTTATAAACATTTCAACCTAATTTATGACGAAACGTGGCTTGAAATTTGTCCTGGTCCAAAATGCTTCATTAACTTTCTTTACTATTCAAATGATTTTATATCCTCCAATAAATTCATATAGTGTAATTTTAATGTTTACTGTCAAGATTTAGTTTGTTCAATTGTACGAAAGATTGCTTTTATTAGAATTTTATGTTATGACTATGCAAAATTTCTTTTTTTTTTGCAGCTGAGACTATGTGTTCTCCAACTGAATTCCTGTGCTCTTCTGGAGCTTGTTTGGATCGCCAGCGTGTTTGCGATGGTAAAAAGGACTGTTCAGACGCCAGCGACGAAGGAAAACACTGCAGTGAGTGTTTGTACTACATTTTAATTATTACCTGTAATATTTGTAGAAACATTTCACAGCTGCATCTGGCATTTCAACACTCTCAGAAATAACACTTTCATTTTTGACGAATCATGAATACTCAAGTCTCATTTCGTTAATTTAGATGATTGTTTCGTCAAACTATCACGTGACTTTTGAGTAAACGCGAATCCTCACTTTTACGATCGTGATTTGACGATTCTGTATCCTGATTTTGAGGCAACCGAGTCTCATTGTTGTACTCGCATGCTCAAAAATGACGAAAGATTTCTTTAGATTAGACGACATTCAAATCCTCATAAAAAGGACGATTAAAATTTCCTCGCTTTGAGGAAACGAAAACTCGGAGCATTTGCCAGTAAACGAATCGTCAAAATTAAGAAAAATTTCGTCGTTATTGAGCATTCATTTTTGAGAGTGAATATAAGCTAAACGTTTACTGATCTTAATCGCGGTACAAAATGAACAGTAAAACTAAAAATTATAATATTTACATATTAGCCAACATTTTGACATTTCATTCTCTCAATAACTGAATCGACACTGTCGTTGCAGGTGACCTCTGCGGCAACGCCACATGCTCCCAAAAATGCAGACCTACACCAAGCGGCCCCGAGTGTTTCTGCAATGACGGTTTCGAACTTCACCGAGACAACAGAACTTGCTTGGACATAGACGAATGTTCTAACGAGGGATTCTGCAGTCAGCAGTGTACGAACCGGATCGGGAGCTACAATTGCTCTTGTATGGATGGCTACGATTTGATCAACAACACATGCAGAGCGTCAGGCCCTGAGCCTCTGTTGATTTTCTCCACAGTACAAGAGATCCGGGGCATGTATCTGCGTACAAAACGCTATTTCCTCATCAAGAAAGCTGTTCTCAAAGCTGCCGCCGTCGACGCCGACCCCCTTGAGTCGCGAGTCTACTGGGTTGAAATTTCGAACAGGTCCTCGGTCTATTCCTCCAAAATAGACGGAGACGGATTTCAAGTAATTCTGGAAAATGGTAAGTATGAAACTTTTTAAGTAGATGGAAAGGTAAATAAATTTGGATGGCAATCCAAAATTGTTTAAGTGAAAATTTTAATCTTTGCGTTTAAAATAATCCTAGAATTTTGAAGTACAAAAGTTTACAAGTTAATATTATATTTTTAGTAATCCCAAGCTTATGATTCATGATTAAAAGAATTTTCCTGTCTTAAGTGAGTTTTTATTCTGTTAAGAAAGCATTATAAAATGACAAGTTGGTTAACTGTTGTCTCTAGCAATTAGTCCTTTCAGGTTAATTTACATCTTCAAAGTTCTAGCTCTAAATGGTGCACCTTTATGGAAATATAAAATTTATGGGTAGAAACATAAACAGAAAAAAACTAATTTCACTAATGGACTCACAATTATAAACTCGTTCTCCTTGATAAAATTTCCAAAAATGTTAATATATTTCTGCAGTTTGGATACTTGTGCCTCTTTCTTTAGTCTTTTTATACTTACGAGGTGACGTATCGGCTTAATTCGATGCTTGCACCCGATGACTTTATTTAATATTAAATGTCATGCGTTTCAAAATTGAGAATTTTGCATTTTCATTTCTCTGCTTATAGGTTTGATGGTCCCTGAAGACATAGCTGTGGACTACGTCGCGCGAAATCTGTATTTTACGGATTCCGGGCTGAAGCAAATTCTTGCCTGCAAGATGGACGGATCGATGTGTCATGTTCTCCACAAGACAAATATCCAGAAGCCACGAGCTATCGCTGTCGATCCCCAAGAAGGGTAGGTTCCAAAATATGTTTTGAATAAATTTGAGAAACTAAATCTTTGTAATAGGAATAACATTTGCTTTAACAGCCGTTTGTTCCCATTTCGATTATTTTTATTGGAAGAGTTTTGCCCAATTTTTTGCGTCACAATTCACCAGACCCAAGAATATTTTGTATAAACTTCATTATTTCATTAGATATTTTAATTTGTTTATCTATTAAAGGCTTCAATAATCTATAGTAGCAACCGACGAAATAGTTATATTTATCCCTTTCACAACTTTATTTTTCTGTACGATTTATAGTTTTATGTTTAAGTTATTTTGGGAGGAAACTGTTAAAACGCGACTTGCCTCCAAGTCGCAAGACTATGCTAGGGACGCATTTAGGTTTGCTAATGCTCAGGCCTTAAATTAATGTCTCTAGACTCTCTAGAGTTAAAGCGAAATCTAAACGTTTTTGGAGCTGCCATCTGCATTCAAAGAGATGAAATTAAAAGTAACCCCAGAAAAGATGACTTCTAGGATGACGCAAATAAAAGTTTCTCAGCATAGCAGAATTTTCCATCTTATCCCTAATACTAATTCAAAAGCAATTACAAAAACAAGTTTACCGTGTGAAGCCATTGATCGCTACAACGTTCAGCCCAAACAGATGCGTAGATAATTATTTTCCTGAAACTATGCCACCTGGGCACTGATCTGAGCACCGCTCACTTACACGGCTCGCACCTAGATGAACTTGAAAATAGTCCATGTGCAGCTCTAGACTAGTAACAACCAAACCAATAAAATACAGGTTTGCCAAGTGAAGCCTTTGAAAGTAGATAAATTCATGAATTAGGCTTGGAGGATTTCCGACGGCTTCAATAGTTTTCTCGACACGCATCTCCCTGCATTCGTCCCTCCACGTGGGGCCTCTTTTGTTTGCGCCATTCTAAGGCGAAAATCTTCAGCATGCATGTCCCTCGTGTTGAAAGCACAGGATGGCACATACAGTGTACGAGTACAAAATTTTTATATAAATTCTTTCATATTTTTAAAGTAGTTTTGAGACGCGATAAGAATGTTCTGAAATATACATTCATAATTTCAAAGCTAGACGGAACCCTGGAAAATCGGAAGGGATAGATTAAATATGAAATAGCGGTCTTAATCTTCTGAGAAGGCACCAAACGCCCCAGCAGTCTCGCGGCGTATGATGTAACGAAAAAGTAACTACATTTTTCGTTATCTTGTTACCGCCAAAAGTAACTAAGTAGCTGTAACTTCCTGAAATCCAGCGGCGTTACCAAATTGTAGCTGTTATAAGTAAATAACGGCGTTACAACACAAGTTACGCGTTACACCAATCCCTGGTCTTTCTACTTTCCAAAAATCAATGTGGTGCTGCCATCTACATTCAAACTTATAAAAGTAAAATTCACCCTAGAAAAAGCAAGAATTGTATACTTAAGTTTCCAATCTTTTACAGGTTCCTGTACTGGAGTGACTGGAGCAACGAGACGGCCGGTATATACCGCAGCGGCATGGACGGTTCTCGTCGGATCACGCTCGTCTCCAAAGACGTGAAGTGGCCGAACGGAATAGCCATCGACCACACGACCAACCGTCTCTACTGGACGGACGCCAATCTGCAGACTATTGAATACATCACTTTGGACGGAAAGACGAGAAAAGTAAATAGTCCCATAAACATAAAGAGCTTAGTGGAAGAACGTGCTAAATGACAAAAACGAGAAAATGAGCGGTGGCGCTTGGCACGTTCTTTCTTAAGATCTTAAACTGTGTTCTGTAGTGATTTCTTATCGAGAACCATCGTATTTTAAGTAATCTTGGTGTTTGGCATCCAATTATCGAACTTTAAATGTTGGTGGTTGCTTAGTTAGTGATGCGCATTAGACAAGTACCCTAAAAATGTTATTCATACATGGAAGTTTTAATTTAAAGTGTAAGACGAACTTCCGTTGTCTTTCTAGGACATTTTGCTTAAGGAAAAAATTAAACCATCATAAGCAATTGATTTGCAGAACTTTTAACGCTTGTCAAACAACAATATGGAATAAATTGACTTCGCCGAACTTTTATAAGTAAATTTGACAATTTGCGAAAACATGAATTTTTGAATTACAAAATTCTGGCCTTTCTAAGTTCGTTAACATGAATGCTATTTGTAAAACGCCATAATTTGATTACGGAGAGTCAATTTGAACTAAGACAGCTTTAAGTTCAGACAAATATAAACAAACATTCGATTGTTAATGGTTATGGAGATAAATTATTTTGAAGTAAGAATATATCTTAAAATATAAACTACTCCGTAAACGAGTTCCAAGAATAGCATATGCATAGGAACGCGAGGGCATTTACTAAACTTGATATTTTAGGTAGTTTTAGCGAGGTAGTAAATTTCGATTATATGTTACGATAGGCGATTATATGTTACTTAAAACCCTTAAATTTTCATTAAACAATGCATCTATAATGTCTATCCATAGGTACTAATGAAGGATCAGGTGTTTCATCCCTATTCCTTGGCCGTGTTTGAAGATAACCTGTACTGGTCCGACTGGCACACGTTTTCCCTCGACACCTGCGACAAGTTCACTACTCACAAGATGAACGTCCTCACCAAAGAAAACGGCAAACACATTATGGGAGTTCACGTTTACCATCCAGTTCTAGCAAGGATAGGCGAGTATTTTAACTAGTGTTCATATGCTGTACTAAAGTTCTGTCATAACGGTGCAGACTGCCTTGATATGAATTACGATCATCAATCTTCAATTTGTTATTAAAATATTGCTACTTCTAACAGGCTGAATTCGAGACGTTGAGTTCTAGACGGTTCTGTGAAAGGTTCAACGATGGAGTCTTTGACTAATATAAACCCCCTGTCGTTGCACCTGGCTTTTTTACTTTATGCACCAGTCTATATCCGGTTATTAGTCTATCTTTAATAACCTTACATTTTAAAATTAATAAATTTTTATTCACAATGTACTTTTATCACTTGAAACTGTTTTTTAGAGTTGTCTCTTCAACCATTTCTGATTTCTTAAATAAGTTATTTGAAATAAATTTAATTTTTAAATGTATGTAGTGAAAACAACCGTACATATTTGCACCTTTCCAGGCTGTTTGGAAGGTTAAAACTAAATTCCATTGGGCTAAACTCTTTAGAACACGAGCTTGGGTGTTTTACACATGACGGATTTTTAGGAATTAATGTCCTTATGTGTCTGGTTTGACAATGTATGTCAACCCCTTGAGATTTAAATGGAAAGTCGCTCGATAAATCTATGACTGCGGCAGAGAAGGTCGCTTAAAAATTAATCATTGAAATATTTCAACAGCCCTTCGCGGGATCCAGTGTTAGAATTCAATTTAAACTCATCGCCGAAACTAGCTTTTTGCCTTTATCTATTTGAATGAAAACATAATAGAATATTGATCCAAACTATTCACTTTTTAAAATAAACTTGAACGATTGGCCATAGTTAAATTTAAATTGTTGGTCAGTCCTTCGATGGGCTTACTAAAACGAAGATTCTAAGCATGCGTCCTAAACCGGCATACAATTGAAGAGCTTAGTGGTAGAACGTGCCAAGTGACATTTTTGAAAAATTGATTTTGGTGTCAATGACCATATTTATAACTTCAAAGGTAACAAATTTCCCCTTTAACAAGCATTGTTAGTTCATTTTTTCCGCTTTAAAAGTTCCATTTTCGACAGATCAGAGTGCAAACCAAAAACTTGAAGGCTGATTTTCCCGTTTTCACCTTTTTGTCCCTCGGCACGTTATCTTCAATTCCACTAAGCTCTTCAATCGTATTTTCGCAAAGATTTGGTAAACTAACTTTTATTAATCTGTATTTCTCGTCACTCATAGTTAAGTTTATTTTATCGTTCAGAGAATTAATCCTTAAAATTTCTTAAATTATTTTAAGTCGGAAAATTTCAATGTATGTTTAGTGTACTTTAAGTACACTGTAAAAAATCTGGCTTGAATTTACTAACGATTACTTAGTAACTTTACAGATTTTCACCATTTACTAGAAAATCATCTGTAACCTAAAGAAACTTCTGTAGTAATACTAAGCAATTCTAAGTAAATTGATGTAACGCTTACAGCGCCCCCTGGCTATCTTTTCTAGAGATTATGACGAATCGATATCGCAACAATAAAAAACCTAAAAACGTGGGTTTTTTTTATTTTAGTATACAAAAATTACGTTAAATTATTTCGAAAACTTCACATCCCCCCCAAAAAAATAAATCTTAAAATTTCTTAATCAATAACATAAAACGCCTTTAACGATCAAGATTTTAACCTCTTTATTTACACGCAATCGAAATGCAAGTCCCCGATAGCAGAGCGGACTAACGCGCAGTTCCACGGATCCCGATAATCTTGGGTTCTGTCCTCGGGAAATTCGAAATAAAATCTGACTAACAGAAAAATTAGTGGCGCCCTCTGTTTTTAAACTTTTGTAACCAGTTTACTACCAGTTTCTTTGTAAACATACAAGAAAATCCCCTGTAAAATCTACTACATTTTTCTTAGTATAACTTACTAAGCTTTAATTAGTAATATATACACATATTTCTTACGTAACACTACTAAAAAAACTTATGGAAGCTGAGTTTCCTAGAGAATTCTTAGTAACCTTACAGATATTTTTTTAGAGTGTACTAGGGTAAAAAATAAACTAGGATTGCATTTTTCTTTTTCAGCAAGCAACCCGTGCTGGGGTAGCCCTTGCAGTCACATGTGCCTGATAGCTCCGCTAGGTGGCTACAGTTGCGTCTGTCCTGTAGGCTTCACCCTTGCAAATAATAAAAGAACATGCACCAGTAAGTTGTGAAAATAACTTTTAGAATTAAGTGAAAAATGTGCATTGGCGATTTTCGATTTCCAGTCGTTTGCAAAATGAGCTTCCAATTTGTCTGAAGGGTTAAAGTTTGCCATACATTTGAGCGTTCAACCCTTTAATTGAGCGTTGCTGATTTTGTTGTCTAAGTTTAGCTGGAAGTAAAATTCACTTACCATGTCTGCGGTTGTTGATTAGTGCAGGTTTAGACAAATACGAAATTGTGTATAAATACAAGTTTCTAACGGATGAATATATAGTAAAGGCTCCAAGGGGCACTAAATTTTATCAAAGTGCTCGGTATACCACGTAATTTACCACTAACTAACGAATTTAGGTGAGAAATCTTCAGCAGACCACACTGCTGACGTCGGTTTTTACAGAAAAAGTTGCATAACTGTTATTTTAAGTGTTTTCTTTAGTCTTAACTGTTTCAAGGAAATAAGTTTTTTGCTTTTAACTTCAAAAATAGTACTAGCAAGACGACTGCAATATAACAAGCATTTCCACTGTTGCTAGATTCCCCTCGTGCCGTAATGGCTCGGTTGGGAGATCGTCGCGCCGTTACTTCTCCAAGGTTCGCGGTTTGGACACGGTGCTCGACTGTATTAATCCCTGATAATTTAGTAAATATTCTTTGCAGTAACAAGATGGGTTTTTAACAACCCTTTTTTACACTGTACATAACACTGTCTTATTATTCTGTTTTTAGTTAACGACAACTTCCCGATGCTTTTGGTCAACGACGAGGCGTCTATTTTTCACATCAGACCCGAAGCAGTGGGTAACAATGTAGTTGCTGAACTTCCACTTGCTCACTACGGTAGAATCGGTAAATTGGCTTATGACTGGGATACGAAGACTCTTTTTATGAGTGACATGCTTCAACCAGCAATATATACGATAAACATGACCAACTTGGCCACTCGGTAAGTTCAGGGTTTTTAAATAATCATGGGCACTTTGTGTGTAAAACTAGAAATTAATTATTTGTATATCGCAATATCCGTCAACGAAAATAGAATTTGTACTCGTTCGACATAATTCGTAATTTAGATTTACTCAATGGGCATTAATCTAAATATTTTCTTAATTTCAAATGAAAGTCGTAAAGCTTAAAATTATAGTGAGGAATATCTTCCCATTTAATAATTTAACTCAATATCTTATCGAATTGATAAAAGTACCTAAACCTATTAAGAACGATTTGTGAGAATTTACAGCGCTAAAACATGCCTTCTACTTAAGTTCAAGTTATTTTTCATTTATTGTTTGGATTTAGACAGTCCTTAACAATTTACATGGGACGAATTACATTGCACCAAAAACTAATTTCATATTTCTTGAACTAGTTTTTATTCGAAAATGATTTTGCCTCAATTTTTCCAATTTATTTAAATCACTTGTAGTCACTTTTAATAAATGAAGTTGCATTGAAAATCTTATTCTTGACTATAGAATAAACTGAAGTGGATAATCTTTCTAGTGAGCTGGTTAAGAACCATTTGGTGACTCCTGAAGATCTGGCTTTTGATTCCTTGAGCGGAAACCTGTATTGGGTTGATTCTAGCAAAGGAACAGTTGAAGTTGTATCAATAAAAAATTCCGAAACTTCTACCCTTATTGTAGATTTGTCAAAACCCATGGCCATTGCTCTAGTCCCAACTATAGGGTAAGTTTCATTTAGAAATTAAAACTGAATTAAGGTATCCATGGAACCTTAAACGGAAATTGATCAAAACTTTTTCTGATACTTTTGCATTCAAATATTATCGGATTATTTATCTTTCGATTGGTAAAAGTAGATTTCTTGTACTGTAAATAGTTTTAAATTTACAGGCAGTCTTTAAAAGGCAATTCTATTGTCATCAATCTTACAATGAAAACCTTAAACTCATTTTCTGAATAATTTTTTTCATAGTATGCTCGTACTCGGAGTATATGTCAAATTAATATCATTCGATTAAAAAAATTAATGCATTTTAAAGAGTGTAAATCGGGGCACGTGGCCACCCTTTTTAAAACAATTGTAAAAATATAAATTTTTGCAGACTTTTAAATTTAAACGATTAAAGTCTTATTTTAAAGTAGTCTTATTTCAAACTATCGTAATTAAATAACAACTTTGCTTAAAAATTATATGATCACATGCCTGGATATGCTGTTGATATATTATGGGTTATGTAAGAGCTTTAGCCATGCTATGAACGGATCATACTAGGTCAAATATTCTACAGCGTTGTGTATATCATCCTATCCTAGAACGATCATCTATTTAAACGGATGTTTTACGTTTACGTCGTTACATATTTTTTCAAACTTTAAGCACTAAAATGGGTATATTTTCAGTGTTTGATTAGATACCAGTAGTTTTATTTCAATAAAGTGAAGTTTTACGAGGCTGGACACTATTCCGGTCATTTTCAGCAATAAACTTGAGACGTTTTGCATTAAGTGCTATTAAAATAAACAAAATTACAAAACTGACGGCTTTATTTTGCATTCACTGCACCAAAAAAAATTGTAATTTAGGACAGTCTTTATTTCATGAAAATGACGTGCCCCTTGACAAATGTTAAACTTTTTTCGAAATCACTTGCAAAACTTTTAACGTATATTTGAGAAATGTTTGAGATTTCTTTCAGGAAATTAGGCGGCGTTTGAAAATTATGCATTAAGGAAACTCCGATCTGTTTATGTACTTAACCCGACTACGGCTACTAGAGTAGCCTAGAATACTTAAAATCAAGTGATCATTCAAATTAGATCAAAAGTTCAGTGTTCTCAGAATATGCAGCATAGTAGCTTTAGGTGCCAAATAAAGTGTAGGCATGGTCCCTTTACGTAATTTAAGCATTATAATGGCTGTAGTTTATAGCTTTATTTAGCCAAACCAGACTGTCTTATCTTTATGAATATTATAAATATTTTTTTTTTTCGAAATTCCAACAATTTTATCAAAACTGAGTTTTTAATATTAATCAATTCATCCTGTGTGAACACTCATTGTGAAGAAATCTGGATAATTCGGTGTTTTTTTTAAACCAATGGGAAGCAACCGAATATTTCGGGGGAGAAACCTATAAGTCGGACCATGTTTTATTTGTTACAAGAATCACGGATAATTTTTTGGGTTTTTCAAAACCCCATAGTCCAAATTTAAAATTAATTTTTAGAATTAAGTGATTTTTTTACTCTATCTAGCTGTAATAACGCATACAGCTCAAAAGATTTTCAGTGTTTTTGATGTAAGGTAGCTCTCGAAGATGTTTAATTTTTTTAAAACTTGTATGGTTTCTGAATTATGCAATATTTAGTAAAAATTCAGATTTGACGCGCTAATTTCTTTCAGGAAAATGTTCATATCCACAGTCGGAGAAAATCCTTCTATTTCTATGTACGACATGAATGGACATAACGAGAGGAAACTAGATTCTGGATCGGCAGTGGCTCTTGCAGTTCATCCGTCGAGAAGTTTGTTGTATTGGGCGGACCTTAAGGCTGAAACGATATCTTCCCTTGATTATATGAATCCAAGGAGGTAAAATAGTTGCAACTCTTAAATTTCAACCGCTGAAAATATTGAACATTAAAGTCTAAATTTTTATCTGAAATGAATTTGAGAATCTGTTTAATAAGTCGAAGTATTAACTAGTTTCATTTTGTTGGGATCTTAAATTAAATGTATCTTTAGTAAGTTTAAATCTTTGCTAAGCACGGGACTAAATTCTTTAGAATAAATTTAACATTTAAAAGCTAAAAAGTTTAGTCGCAACTGAAAGATCTCTTCTTTATCCCCTTAATTTAACTGGAGCGTCGCATACACAAGTTTGTATCCTTACTCTTAAAACGAACGAGCGATTTTAACTCGGCCTGATTAATTTTCACTCCTCCAGTCTAGAAAATGCACTTCCCCTTTTGGAGTGCATCCTTTGTGTGTTAAACCTCCAAGATCACTCCAAACGAGTGATTTTAACTCGGTCTGAGATAATATTCACTCCTTTCCAGTGTCGAAAATGCACTTCTCCTACTGGAGTGGATTTCACTCTTTTGTTTTAAAAGTGAATTAAAATCGGCCAAAGTATTTATCCATCCTCTTTTCTGTTTCAGTGGTTCCAAAGTAGTGAAGCACAACATCGGAAGCGTTATGTCCCTCGCTGTAAATGAGAAATTCATCTACTGGACAGACACTAAGCACAAGGTTGTGAGCTACATTGTCCACAACTCCACACATACTCACACTATCGACTTGCCCGGGCTGACGAGCGGAATAGCTGCTCGACGAGTTTTGTATGCAGCTTCGCCAACGTTTAGAACTTCCAGAGGTACGTTATGCGGTCAAAACTCGTTAATCCGAAAAACAAGGGACCTGCAGAATTTGGCTTACTTTAGAATCTTCAGTCATTGATCAGTCCCTTTGAGCTGATACAATAGTTTGGGTATCGTAAATACTGTGAAGGTATTGCTTTGCCATGTACGCAATTTTTCACAAGGTACGAGAGTAGTCAAAATATCGATAAATCGAATGTGAAAGGCAAATAGCATATGGTTAAAGAATCAAAGTTAAACTATGCTAACTCTTCAATAAAGATTTAGAAACGCATTTGCGTGTAAAATTATAATTATTTTTTCATATTGTAAAAGTAATATACTCTCGTATAGTTTATTTAAACATAACCTTTTATCTCCTGCCTGTTCAGACTTTGCCAGAACAAGTAAAAAAACGTACTTTGAGAAAATTGAAAAAGAGATGAGTAGATATCTCCTTTGCAGAGTCCAAGACGGTCCAGGACGTCATTTTGGGTTGTCCTGAAATACTTGGCATTTTGGTCACTAAGGAAAAACTTTTTCGCCTTGAGGCATTACTTCTTAAGCATAACTTGGTGATTAAGATAAACTTGTTGTATTTAAATGCTTAAAGTAAAAGTGTTTCTAGGCGAAATGGGATGCAAAACCAAGAATGGTGGCTGCAGTCATTTGTGCTTGTCTTCTCTCGGTGGTCGCAGTTGTGCCTGCCCGATCGGAATGGTGCTTTCTAAAGACGGCGTCTCTTGCACAGGTAAGACAAGGAGCACATTACGCTTAGTAGTTATCCAGTAAAAATATAGCTGCATTCCTTAATTTATGCAACGAATTAAGATTTAGACTTATTTATTTGTCTTTGCCTATTTTAAAGCTATATGTACAGTTAATAATATATAGAATGTATATTATGTGAAATAGTTGCAACTTAAATGAATTAATCAAAGTGCATTTTTCGTTTTTCCTCCTTTCTATTTATGATAACTGAATTACGCGAGTATACTATCACAATGAAATTTTGAATGAATTATTTTCAAATTTAGCTTTTTAACTGATTACTGCAATTATAATTCCCACTGCCATTTATTTATATTTCCTTAAACGAGCAATTAGAAGTAAAACGATGGTCTTTTAAATGGAACTTATTACTACCGTAACGCAGGAAACGCGCAACACAGGAACGCGTTTGGCGCAGGAAACTAGTTAATTTTTCTGTGGAAATTACTTTACCTATGTATATACTTTAATACGCTAAAACCGCACACTACAGAATTCCACTTTGCCGAAAGTTCTTCCATTGAACATATGGAAAAAACGGTACCCATAGTTAACCAAAAGGATCCTCAAGGTGGAGATTAGTTACCTTGGCTTTTATAGTACTACATCCGTTATTATTCAGACAACAGGTGGGAACGCAATAAATCAGCGCCCTAGCTTGAAGGTATATTACGGTAGTGCGTAGTAACAGTCACGGTACTGATGGTTACCGTCAGTAGATAAAGGATAAAACTATAAATTGATGTCATGGTAAAGCATTTTCTCGCGTATGGTATTTATCTGAACAATCTTCTTCCAGAAAAAGACTGCACTCCTCAGGAGTTCCAGTGCGTTTCGAAAAAGAAGTGCATCCCCAAGGAATTCGTCTGCGATGGCCTCAAAGATTGTGATGACGGATCGGATGAAGTATGCGATGAAAAGCCCAGCAGATGTCCTGGAAATGATTTCAGATGTTCGAATGGCCGGTGCATCTTGACATTGTGGAAGTGCGATCGTCGAGACGACTGTGGTGATAATTCGGACGAAGAGGGCTGTCGTAAGTATACCAAAAAGATGCTCTTGCTTTTGTTTGGCGAAACTGTAAAGTATAAATGTGCTTTCTGTGAGAATCTCTAATTTCTCCAGTACATGTGGAGAGTTCAGAATACAAGCGAACCCATTCCACTTTATTATTTTAGGGTTAGCAGGGGTATTGCATGCAATATCTATATAGAATTTCAGTGCAATGAGAATTCCCTGTACAGATGGGAGGCTGGTAAGCCCAGTCGGTTAAGCACTCTCCTAGCATGCAAAAGGTTCCAGGTTTGGGTCCTGGCATCGCCAAAATAACTGCCGACCTATAAACGGCCCGTGCAATTAAATGTCCGACGAATAATACCCCGTGTAAGGGAGTGCACGTTAAATATCCTTCAAAGTCCTAACGCTGCATACGATGTCGCCCTTAACGGTTGCGTTGGGTGCCTATTCAGGTGTCGGCTCGTCACTTGACTGTGTTCTTAATATATATTCGGCATATTTAAAATGTATTTTTGCTGAAATTAAACAATTGTGAATAATTAAATTAGTTTTTAATCTGGAGCATCTAATCTACCAGAATTTAGCGTCCTATGCAACTTGTCCCTTGTTTCTTTCCAGCTGCTCCCACTAGTTGTGCCAAGGACCAGTTCACGTGCGGAGGTGGCGAGTGCATTCCAAAGCTGTGGCGCTGTGACGGAGAAGCTGACTGCATCGACGCCAGCGATGAAACGGAATGTCATGCGACAGCTTGCGACACGGAAACACAGGTGAGCGAAATGCAACGACAAGGTAGGCTTTGCACACGTAGGTTTTTCCCTGGTTTTCAATAAATAGCCCTCGTATTGCTCTAGTGCGACGATAATTCAAAAACTAACCTGGTTTCAATAAAACGCCATCGTCGAATGAGCAAGAATTTTTTAGTCTAGGTATAGAGCTACAAGATTTCTTTCGTTCGATATGTGTAACAGACTTGTCGTTCACAATTGTTTTGGTGTAACATTTACCTACAGAGAATACTTTATGACACAACAAAAATTGTTGTACAAATGCCCATGAATTTTTTGAGAATTAAAGGCTGACGACTATTGTACTTATCAAGAGCACCAATCATTGAAGGAGGCATATAAATAAACATGGACTGCAGTGTTTTTATCTAGTACCTAAATTTTGAACTTTATGAAAGTAAAATCATTAACTTTTACAATTTTTTACTAATCTTAAAAACTAGTTTAAGACATGGTATTTTAAATTGGCGAGTTTACCCAGCCAAAATTCTGCAGAATTGCTTCACAAAAAAACTTAAAAAAAAAACTTAAAAAAAACTTCACAAATTCTGAAGGGATTTGAAACACTTAGTCTGCAGAATTGCTTCAAGAAAACTGCAGCTATTTTGAAGCAATATAAATGTAAAAATTGACCACAGGTGTATGTGCAGTTTTTTTGCAGCAATTCTACAGCCATTTCGGCACTTTAAAAAAATAGTTATTTTGAAGCAACAGACGAGCGAGAATATTTTCTAACTAAAATATAGTTTGCTCATATATTTACAGAACCAACTTCATAACAAGATTCCGTGGCACAGTCGTCAGAGCATTAGACAGCTGCCCAATTCCCATCAGATCAAATCCCGCGCTCCTACTTCCCAAAATGGTCAGAAAAACAGCCCACTCATTCGATAATTTATTTCTTTATAATTTTTATTTTAATTACATTTCGCTAGATGGCACCACGTTTTCTTAAAAAAAAAGGTTTAACATATTCTGCAAAACTGCTTTACGAAAACTTCAAAAAAACTGCAGTTTTCTTGAAGCAATTCTGCAGACTAAGTGTTTCAAATCCCTTCAGAATTTGTGAAGTTTTTTTTAAAGTTTTTTTGTGAAGCAATTCTGCAGAATTTTACAGTTGAGAAGTGCCGAAATGACTTCAGAATGGTTGCAAAATTTCTAAAAAGTTGTAGATACAACCGTGGCCAGACTTCACATTTCTATTGTTTCAAAATATCTGCAGTTTTTTTAAAGTGACTAAATGACTTCAGAATGGCTGTAGAATTGCTGCATAAAAAACCGCAGATATATCCATAGTCAGGCTTCACTTTTCTATTGCTTCAAAATAACTGCAGTTTTTCTGAAGCATTAAAATGACTTTAGATTTGCTGCACAATTGCTACAGAAAAACTGCATAATCCCCATTCAATATACTTCAATTTTCTTTTGATTCAAAAAAACTGCAGATTTCTTAAAGATGACTGCAAGATCGAAATTTTTTTGAAGCAATTCTGCGGAATTTTTTGGCTGGGTAAATAGTTACCTTGTGGCAAACTAGCTTTTAAACGATTACTCTTTTTCCCCATGTACGATTAACATTAATGCATCGCTCAGCTTCGCTGCGACCACGGCCAGTGCATCCCAGCATCGTGGGCCTGTGACGGAACTCCGGACTGTTTCGACAACACGGACGAGGCTAATTGCACCAAGGTGAAGACCTGCAGTGCCAAAGAGTTCCGGTGCGAGTCGGACGGTGAATGCGTCGACAAGACCTTGGTGTGCGACGGCAGGAAGGATTGCGGAGACGGGTCGGACGAAAAGAACTGCTCTCGTAAGTTCGACTATTTTTAAGGGTTTTGACACTCGGAGATAAATTTTTGTACAACTTATTTGAAACTCCAGTGTTGAAAGAAAATAAGTTCTAAGAGAAACCAACCGATTTCATCGCTTGTAACTGTATTTTTTAAGTTTTCAAATTTCGAAAATTGTTAACCTACAACTTCACGCTGGTGCATAAATTTAAGGGATCATGCAACATTTGTAGGTTCTGCCCTCGTAATGGCAATTAAAGCATGTATGCTGGATAAAAACTTTCGTAAATAGGGCGTTATTAAAATTTTATGCTAAATGTGACATAATTCATAGCTAAAAGACCACTTAAGACGTAGTTGTGGAATCGAGTTGGGTGTTTGAGTGCCACAACGTCCCTTGAGCTTTGTTTTTTAAATCGTCATTCTAACAGTCCTTGGGAAGGGTCTAGTAGGACGTAAAGTTTACTAGCGCGTGTTATCTGGAATGCGGAAAAGTCTACTGGTAATAGTTTATGAATTTTATTGTTTTATTAGATATTTAATTTAAAGTTTTCTTTGTAGTGTCGACCCTAAAGTGCCCCAAGGAGGGTCACCACCTGTGCAAGGACGGTAAAACTTGCATCTACATCCACGAGGTTTGTGATGGCTACAAGGACTGCGAACACGGTGACGATGAATTCAACTGCACCCGGACTGCAGTCCAGTGTACCTCGGAAGAGTATTTCTGTACTAACAACTCTCGTTGCATCTCGAAGCGGTGGATCTGTGATGGTGACAACGACTGTGGAGACGCGGCAGACGAGATTCCGGAGAACTGCACTAAAATGGCTAAGCCAACACTGCCGCCCCATAAATCCAGTAAGTTTAAAATGATTTTTCTTTCAATATAACTAATATACAAGGATTGAAACAATATGTTACTTGTAACAATTTTAGGTAATGCTGAGTATTTGAATAAGATGTAGCTACGTTTATTAAAAGTTAGATAATTAACTGTAGCTTAGTTTTTTTTAGCAGCAACAAATTAACCAAATACTTTTTTTAAGGCGGTCGGGTGCCGACTTTTAAATAAAAATTTTTTATTAAACATCTTGATGAACTGCAGCTTTGTTTGTGCTTTTGTTTCTTGAATCTTGGTTATCTTTGAAAATCTGCAAGATAAATTCCATTTTCTAAATTGTCTTGTATCTTGGAGTTTCTAAACGTAACTATTTACTTTTCATATTAAGAAACTAACTTACGGAGTTGCATCAAATCATAAATAAATGTTTAACTGAAGACTTGAATCCGTCATTTTGCATCAAACACACTAAATTACACCGTCAGTTCAGAAATGTCTAACATGGAATTATGTTCCTCTGTTGCTGAACTACTAAAATTACTTCGTAAGAATTCGACTCTAGTGTAATATGTTCGTCTAGTCTTGGAATGCGAAGAGTTCGCCTGCGGTTTGTCCGGCGAGTGCATCCCATGGTCGAGCGTGTGCGACGGAGTCAAGGACTGCGGCGATCTGACGGACGAGGGCCGTTTGTGTTCCACGGCTTGCCGAGGAGACAACGGAGGTTGCGCCCACAAGTGCCAGAAGACTCCAGGCGGAACTAGATGCTCGTGCTACAACGGATACGCGCTCTCGGATGACGACAGGTTGGTGCATTTCTATATCTTCGATCGTTATCCGGTTACGTTGGGTGCTTATTCAGATGTTGGCTTGTCATTTGACTGTGGTTATAAAATACGCCGCCCATTGCCAATAGCCCTTGTGTAGCTCTAATGCGACGATAATTCAAACCTAACCTAAATTTCGGTGCCAGTCGTACATAGCAGTAGTGTAGCTCTAGCGACGATATTTTAACCTAACATCCGTAGCACGAATTTTGTCTGTCGTTATTTGGAATTGATTGGCAGACTTCAAGCTGTGCCAAATCCTAAATACAATATATAAACCGCTAATCTGCATTAAAAATGCAAAATTATTTTTAATTAGATCGCTATCGGATTGTGTTGGGTGAGTGCACTTGTATACACTTTATCAATTTACCTCGGTTAAAGTGAACCCGTTAGATCACTTGTACCTGTATTATGAAGTTAATTTAAGGTATCCATAATTTTGGATAGTCTCCTAGTCGACTCACCGAAACCAATATTGTACTTATTGAACTTGTATTCTTGTAGAAATATTTATTTTTAATGATTAGTTTTTATGAATCGTATAATAAGTAAACTTGATGATTTCGGCTTCGAATCTTTTCCTCGATCAAAAGTAACAAGGCTGTCTTTGTAGAGCTAAATTGCGTCGGACTATTTCAGCAAAACTAATTCAATAAACTTCTCCATTAGTTGTCTGGATAGTTGCCCAGTTTTATGATCGCTTTTCCTTATCTACAGAACATGCGAGGACATCAACGAATGCAACATCCCCGGCAGCTGCAGTCACTTCTGCAACAACACCAAGGGTGGCTTCAAGTGCTCCTGTGCCAGTGGCTTCTTTCTGGAGCACGACCACAAACGCTGCAAGGCTGATGGTGGGGCCGCTTCCTTCGTCTATTTGCTGCCGGACCAGATCAGGGGCATAGACATCAGCACAAAGTCCACCAGGGTCTATGTGAAAGACGATGGCGCAGACATTAGGGGCATGGACTACGATGCGGAGGAGGGACTTTTCTTTTGGTCGGACTGGAAAGAGGTAGGTATTGTTTTACTTTGGATATATTAGACCTCTAAATAGCACGTTTGATTCTTTTGAACGGGGATCACCCTTCATCAAAAAATATTTAATCTTTAAATGTCTAAATAATACTTTGACTAGATTCTCAATTTTAATGTGGAAGCCATAGTTTTTTGTTTAGTTTATGCTATTAGTTCATAGTTCATTAGTAAGCATACTTATTAATAGACCTCAACCTTATTAAAATATTTAATCTTGTTTATATAAACTGCCTGCCAATTTTATTAACTTGCCTCGCCATGATCTCTAGCGGGCTTTCCCAAAATGCAGATGATCAGAACCTTTACTTTGCAATTACTTCTATGCTTTAAATTAGTACTTACAATATTTTGAAATGTAGGGAACCATAAACAGCTACGTCCCCAACACAAATAAGCAAGACTTAATTTTGAAGACTTCCGTAAGACCACATTATCTTCGATGGAATTGGATTGCCAAGAATATCTACTACACGGATGATGAAGGCAGCATTGTTAGCTGCAGCAGAGATGGCAAATACTGCACCACTGCAATTCAAAACATAGCAACGCATATTAACAGCTTTGATATTTCGCCCACAACGGGGTAAGTTATCTTTACTTGTCGTATTTAGCTGTCCTATGCCTTAAGAATAGCCCTTATAAGCATGACATTGAATGATTACTGGCTCGTACGATCTCCTATACTAATGTCATGCTCCATTATACAAATATGGCATAAAACAAGTTAAATCTAAAAGTGTGATTCAGGGTGAAATCCTTTCTCAACGTTGGCTTTTAAATTTCACTTAAGTTCAGAGTACGATTGACGTAAATTATGTTAAAGTTATTTATGCGAGAAAAAAATTGCTTAATGCCTATGAACATTAATATAAATGGCTAATCGGCCAATGTAATCATAAGAGTCGACCATGTATAATTATACAAGAGTCCTTCAGATTTTGTTTCAAATTTTAATGGAACCGGGCTTCTAATATTTTCTAACGTGGAGCCTTTGTGATTACAAATTGTAAATAGTTGAACTTGTATGTTTGCAGCTTGATGTTTTGGTCTGTTTGGGAGTTAGTCCTCAATCGGGGGTCTGGCGTCATAGAAAGGGCTGAACTGGATGGTTCTCATCGTGTGAAGATAGTTTCTGATAGAATAATTTGGCCAACAGCAGTGACGGTTGATCACATTCTCAATATGCTGTACTGGACCGATGCAAATTTAAATGTCATGGAATGCGCAGATTTCCATGGATTGAAGAGGTACGTATTTCTACATCTATGTATTTTTTTTATTTCTCTGAGAAAAACTAAGTTTCTTCTAAAATGTCTTGCAGGAGAACTGTTGTAGCCGAAGACTTGTACTATCCGTTCAGCATGACCCTGTTTGAGGACTACGTATACTGGTCAGATTGGGGAACTGATACTATTATTAGATGTGATAAATTTGGTGGTAAAAACTGTAGATCTTTCCACAGAAACAATGTGAAGGCTGAAGTTCTGATGGTGGTTCATAAAGTAAAACAACCTAAAGGCAAGTCAACCGTCTTTGAGTTACGAAAACAAATGCAACCTAATATTTAATATATGAAATAACTTCATATTATGCTACAATATGTGTTGCTTTCAATAACGATCTTAAAGTGCCTTGACATCGCAGCAGAAGCTTATAAATTGTACAAAAATCTAATATTAAACACTTAAGGCAGCATTCCTTAACACTCACTGCTAGGAAATTTTGTTTCCACGTTATATGCGATAGTAATATCTTTATCTAATTATTAGCTGTACGGCCGCCTGGGCTATTTAGAAGTGAAAGGATTAATGTTTGTAAACTTTTCTAGGTATAAACCATTGTGACCATAATCGTTGTCCACAACTCTGCTTACCCACACGCTCTAGCTACACCTGCAAGTGTGACAATCTCTACGCCTTGAGGAACTCAACTTGCGTCTTGAAACCCACACAAAGCCCACTAGCCACAATAGCTCCCTCATGTCCTAAAGATTACTGTTTTGGAGAAGCCAAATGCATAGTTGGAAAAAGTGGAGCTTACTATTGTGTGTAAGTATTCTTTTTTCTCAATATCCAAGAGCGTGCTGTGCAGCGGATATGGTATTAATTTATTTTGGTTGAAATAAGGCAACATTACACTCTTAAAACAAGAGTGAATTCCACTCCAGTTGGAGAAGTGCATTTTCGACACTGGAAAGGAGTGAATATTAAATCCGACAGTTAAAATCGCTCGTTCGTTTTAAGAGTGTACTTTCATAGTACAAGTTTTTTGAACTACAGTCTTCAAAGTTAAAATTTTCTTGTCTAAAATTACACCCTGGTTCAATAATTTGACTCTTTATACATAAACGTGTATACCATATAGGGTGAACTAGAATGCGTCGATCTTTTAAAAATACTCTTAAATTTGAATTTTTATGTTCCACAGCATTTTATCCCATTTGTATACCGCTCTTAACTCTATCTTGTCCCTTTAAAAAAAAATATTTGAATCGGTAGAAAAACGCACTGTTTGAAATTTTAGAAAAAAATGAGTCGCTTGTCAATGAACATTATATGCTCTAAAAAGTTCATTTTGATCAACTGTTTCTAGTTTAGTATTTTTTGTCTCTTGTCAATTGATGCAATTTAGGATCTCATGATCATTAATGTACCGTGAAATGCTACTGGTTATCTCGTGATATCACTCATCTTCGTAACCTTTTTTAGAGTATTTTGTCGGTGAGTAATTTCCAAAGAAAGTGTTCAATATGAAAACATTAAGGTTCTTTTGATGCAAAAACTAACCGTCGCATACAAATTTGAATTCAGCCAATGAACTGGCAATTTACCGACTTTCTGAGTAGTCTTGAAGATTTAAAATTTTGTAAAGGAAAGCAGGTTGAAATTCTTTTTGTAAAATAGAATACTTTAAAGATTTGGATTCATTCCTGATTATACAATTTCTAAGACAAGTTGTGGTGCAAAACTTTACAATTCAATTCATGGCATTCAATTTAGGTGTTCTGACCACTATAAAGGCGAAAAATGTGACGTTAAAATGTCTGCCACTGAAGACGTCTACGACTACACTTGGGTGGTTGGCCTGGTTCTTTCTATACTCTTCGTTATTACCATAGTCATGCTTACCATTCTTTGCAGGCGAAACAGGTATGTCATTTTTTACAATTAATTAATAATTTTGAGATGCAGTATTTTTAGCTTTGTATTGGAGTAAACGCAAAAGGCAGTTCTTAAATGTTAAAAGTTTTCCATGCAAATGAGATCTATTTAAAAACTTGCTAAACTTCAGCATGAAAGTAGACATGAGTATTTAGTCCAAGCTTACTTGTATTTTACCTTAACTTTATCTATCGAACTTTTAAATTTGTTATTAAAATATAATCCTTATAGGTACCCCAAACAATTTCATAATCTGGACATATCATTGACGGATACTATATTGAAAGGGAGCGATAGAATTACTTATTTTTGGTATATTGTTTAGAAGGCCAGATAGTGTGTTTATATCATAGAAAATTTAATTTTAAAAGCTTGTAATTGATTTATATTTAGCTCTTAACAACTAGCCCTTTCGAAGTTCAGTTTTGACGTTCAACAAATCCAATAGAAAACAAGTGAAGAGTACACGGGAAGAACCGATGGATTTCTTTAGTCTTTCCGTAATTGTCTCTGCTTGGTGTACATTGGAGACCCAAAGCCGGTTTTTCTTCATTTGCGGAACAAACGTGTGAATCGTTCCACTCAACTCTGGCTTGAATCGGGTTTGCCGCGAAAATTAAACAAAGCGAGTAACTGACTTCTTTACACCAGTTTAGGCGATTTCTCGCTACCTTCCCCAAATAGGCTATTAAGGAAAGCCTTGTACGAAATCAATCGGTTCTTCCCGTGTACTCTTAAAGTGTCCCGTGTACGTTTCAACTAGAACCTTCTGGTCTTAGTTAAAATCTATTAATGAATGCCCATTGTTCGATAATTTCGCATGTCTAAATAGTGTCCCAGTAATCGTTATCTTGGTCCAGGGATAAGCTGTCGAAGGTCAAAGAAAACGTGGCAGTGTCCTTCCGCAACACTGGCTGGGCCAGAAAAAGCGGTCGTCTGGTGATGGACACGGATGACGTAGACGGCTGTGATGAACTGATGCTGGGCAAGAGAGGATCATTTAAGCAGCCAGGATCATTCGGGAATCCTCTGTTCGGCAAGAAACCCCGCATTGTAAGTCTATCACCACTCTTGATTGCCAGAGAGCCTGTAGTGACGGTGTGCGTGCATTAAATTGTACCGTTCAATTAATTGGGCTCTCTAAGTAATCCTAACATTGCGTGCACACAGGATTAATCCTTTTACATTTTTACCTTGTTCGTAATGTTAGGATTACTTAGAGAGCCTCTATTAGTTGACTATATAGTAACGGTACGGTTTGGAAACGCCGCTCGCTAATCTGTCTTTAAAGGCCCTCTAGCTAATGATTTCAGTTCAGTACGAAGTTTAAATGATTCTTCATTATAAACTAGAAAGTTACAACAAGTTACCTCTGCAAAGACAGTTCTTGCCTCAATTTAGTAAACAGAAACAAAGTTTTTCAGCTGAAACTAGTTCAACAAATTCTGTAAAAATAGTTGTTAAGCAAATGAAGACTTATACTTAAGAAAGACTTGTGTTTGTATTTAGCCACCAACTTCAATTGTCCGCAATTAAAGTACTTAGGATGAGCTCTACGATTTAAATTCAGATTTGCGAAAAAACTTGTAGTTTACGTATTTAGTTATTTTTTCCCCTTTAAAATCTCATGGCAAAAACTATTAATAAGCAAAACTAAACTTTTTTAATAGCAGTTGTAAAATTTAGACTATGTATTAACTAATTGCCCATGTCTTCGAAGTTTAACTTCCTTGCGTTTCTTTATGGTTTTGTGAGTATCCTTGTAATAGATTCATGCTGATTATGGTATTGTAATGGTACTATGTATAGATTCTGCCAGCTATTTAAACGTGTTTAGGCACATTGCAATAAATTTATCTAACTATTCGTGTGTTTTAAGCAAAGTTGAAGATAATTCCCGATATATTCCTCTTTACTTTTTCCTTTCTTTCCAGCACCCCGATGCCGAGTCCCAAGATGGCGAATTCAAGAGGTGGCCGTCGTACGACTCGAACGACTCCGCATTTGTCAGCGAGAGTCAGACTCGCGAGGGCTCTCAGCTCTGCATTGACGAGGTTCCGCTGAGAACACCGAACAATCCCGCAGACAGGCTGGTCCAATTCTTCAGAAGATGATGATCTGCAGACTTTGTAAATACTATTGTTTCTCGTGCCTATTAGGGTTTTTATGTAGCGTTGGTTTTTTTAAACTAATAAACTAATTTGTTGCGTTTTTAGCCGTGAATGTTTTTTCTGTGTCCTTTTTAGTAGTATTTAAAAGGTGAAGTTGGAATGTGTAGAGAACGGAACGATGTTAGGGTACATGGCAATTCCTAGCTTCTTTACAATGGGTTCTTTGCCACGCTGTAGTTCAAACCTGTTTTTGCACGTGCATGCAAAAATTCTTCATTGAACTGATCGAAGTAAAATTGAACTTGCTGTAGAATTTGAGAACATTAGATTTGCTTTTTGCTGCACCAGTTAAGCTGAACTTCAATCTTAAAGATTCACTTTCGGCACTTGTTGCATACAGAGGTAATATAAAAACGATCCAATAATTATACCAAGTTATTTCCTAAAAAGTGTAATATGCGATTGGCTTGTGTACCGTATCAAGCGTTACATTTCCATGCATGCAAGTATTTAATGTAAGTAGTACGCAGCATGGAGCTTAAAATCTAAAACATTTGGACTACCCTGATCTTGAATCATTACATTAAAGATTAGTTTCAGCTTTCGGTTTATTAACACCACTTTATAAAATTCCCCACAAGAACTAAAATTTATTTCTATGTGTTAAAAGATGTGAACGAATTCTTGTTTTCTTTGAATGACTACGAGATTAATTTTGCTTGGAAAATCTAATTTTGGATTAAAAAATAAACAACTTTACGATAATTTGACAAACTGTCGGAAATGTGTTGAATTGCTGAAGAATATTAACCTTAAGAAATCGTAAGTATCATTGCAACTGAATCTGCACAATTTTTATAGCTAGATATGGTTGAGTAACAAACTAAACTGTACTGCGAAATACGGTAGTTTGAATTATTCGTCTGACATTTTAGGCTGCACAGGCCGTTTATAGGTCCTGTTATTTATGTAAATTATCTTGAATCTGTAGAGAAGTAAATATTCAGTATCTATTGTCATGCCCAGCCAAAAAATTCTGCAGAATTGCTTCACAAAAAAACTTTATAAAAACTTCAAAAAAAACTTCACAAATTCTGAAGGGATTTGAAACACTTAGTCTGCAGAATTGCTTTAAGAAAACTGCAGTTTTTTTGAAGTTTTCGTAAAGCAATTTTTCAGAATATTTTGGCCTTTTTTTTAAGAAAACGTGGCGCCATCTAGCGAAATGTTATTAAAATAAAAATTATAAAGAAATAAATTATCGAACGAGTGGGCTGTTTTTCTGACCATTTCGGAAGTAGGAGCGCGGGATTTGATCCGATGGGAAATGGGCAACAGTCGAATGCTCTAACGACTGTGCTACAGAAGGTTGTTATGAAGTTGGTTCTGTTTTTTCTGAGCAAACTATATTTTAGTTAGAAAATATTCTCGCTCGTCTGTTGCTTCAAAATAACTAGTTTTTTTTAAGTGCCAAAATGACTTTAGAATGACTGTAGAATTGCTGCAAAAAAACTTCAGATACACATGTGGTCAATTTTTACATTTATATTGCTTCAAAATAGCTGCAGTTTTCTTGAAGCAATTATGCAGACTAAGTGTTTCAAATCCCTTCAGAATTTGTGAAGTTTTTTTAAAGTTTTTTTGTGAAGTTTTTTTAAAGTTTTTTTTGAAGTTTTTTTTAAAGTTTTTTTGTGAAGCAATTAGTGACTAAATGACTTCAGAATGGCTGTAGAATTGCTGCATAGAAACCGCAGATATATCCATAGTCAGGCTTCACTTTTCTATTGCTTCAAAATAACTGCAGTTTTTCTGAAGCATTAAAAATGACTTCAGATTTGCTGCACAATTGCTACAGAAAAACTGCATAATCCCCATTCGATATACTTCCATTTTCTTTTGCTTCAAAAAAAACTGCAGATTTCTTAAAGATAACTGCAAGATCGAAATTTTTTTGAAGCAATTCTGCAGAATTTTTTGGCTGGGTGGCTTCTAACAGAAAACAAGTTAAATAAAAAATATTACAAAAAGCCATAACTCAAACTGTCAAAAGGCATCTTTATAGGTTTTGGCTGCATACCTTTTTCCGAGTAACTCCAATTATCAATAGTTCTGAATATCCGATCTGGTTAAGGTCTCATTTACTTAGGATAATATATTTTGGAGATCGTCACAATGTCCTGATTTTTCTTTACTTGTTCATTATGGTGTTATTTATTCATATTTTGGAGCATTTCGGTTTAATACTTTTCTTCAAGATAAACCAGTGATTTCAGCAGCAAAGAATAAATGAGAATTTTTTATTACTTTTCCAATAAATCTGGCTAACTGGGGAAACTAAATCCTAGTTTCTATGCAGAAATAAAATCGTACTGTGAAAAGTAAGAGCGAGTTTTTTGTAAAATATAAATATAATATATATATATATATATATATATATATATATTTTAACAATCTATTATAAAAAAAACACCTGAAAATGTTCTTTAAAAGTGAGCTTTTTTAAACTAATTGTTATATAATGCATATTATGAACTTTTATGGGCAAAAAACGTTTATATCGGTCTTAAGATTCAATAGTACTTCGCCTCTATACAAAGAGCTTCAGCATTGCCAATGGGCATTTGTGCAAAATCGTTTATAAAACTGTAGTGCGATATTTTACTCGTTTGTGTGAACTTTCATTGACTTAACACTGTCACTGTGTATTATGCGACCCCTTTATACGTGAGGAAAATTTACCGTAACTGTTGTGTGTGTGAAACGATCGAAGGGAAATATAATTACACGGAATTCTATCTCGGGTTGTTACTTGTGTGCGAAATGTCAGTGGATGCCAGGCATGAAATTTAATACCTACTTTCATTGGGATTTTACGTTGTTTCAACCCATTCGTTACTGCGCGTAGAAAAAGTGATGTTCCGATGAGCTACAAACGACCTTAAAAGGTTTGTCTTGCGTAATTAGTTTTAACATTTAAATGTGAAATGGTTAATGCGCGTCAAAAACGAACATTCAGCTATACTTTGTAATCTGAAACAGATCAAAAATGGACGAAAGGGACTGTCTGAAAACATTGTATATATACATTACTTTCAATTACTCAATTTGAAGTGTTATGGAGATTTCGTGTGCGTGATTTTTTGTAATCGCTCATGCGCAGAGGGTAGCTTTTCTAAAAAAATATTTCAAAGAAATTTATATACACAAAAGGCAACTTCCATTTGTCTGTTTGTTTGTAAAAGACACGAGATCTAAAGAACCACGCAACAGATAGTCACGAAACTTGGCACAAAAATTCATCTCATCTCCGGAACAAACATAGGCTAAGAATTTTTCGAATCAGGCCATTCCTTCTATCGTTTTCTAAAGTTTTTATGTTTCTCATTCAATGCATTGAATACCTCAGAGGTTTATTGCTCCTTCAACTTCGGTTATTTAGTTTTATTTTACACATTTTTAAAAATGGTTTTTAAGTATATTTCACTGATTAAACTTTAAAGAAATGTTCAAAATGGGGGATTAATGTTTATTTTCAACAGCATTAATCATCAGCATTATCACTATTGAGATGATTTCAAATTTTACTCCAGTATTTGAAATTTTAAAGTAATAACCGGGAGATTGTATCAACCATTTATGTTTCTTAACCCTTTCAGTCCCAAAAATTTACTACACCACAGAAACTTCTGATATTCACAAAATAAGCTTATTTCAGGTCAAATATACGAGTTCCATAATAACAAAAAAATCATTAAAAATTTTTATATGGTTTTTGAAATAATGCCAAATTTGTTTAACTGTGGAAAACAACAAAATAAAAATATATATATTACCTAAAAACACTTCGAGTTATATATTTAAAGGCATCTGACCATATTATTGAAAAAAAATTTAGTAATTATTTTAACCGAAATAGTTTAAATTGTGTTTTAAATATGTGGAACTGAAGTGAACTTATCAAAAATCAGGGGAAACGCTTGTTGGCTATTTTCTAAATAAAAGAAATAGTAGTTCTGACTTCTATTGAGATTAATGTAAAATATTGTCGAATAGAACAAAGTGTGAAGAATCTAATGATGTGTGTTTGGATGTCATAACGAGACATAAACATTTTGAAAAAAATATTGAAAGTGATGATGCCAAATGGCATCACTGGGACTGAAAGGGTTAAAAATGCTTTTACCTGCATGACCAAAAAATAGGATTGTTAAATTATTTTTTCACCTCCACCCGTGCAACGTCGGGTATAACAGCTAGTAAATAATATTTCGTAAAACAGGTAGGGTAACGAGTACAGTGATTGGGCCCCTCACAGTGATTGACCTCCTCATTCATTATTGAAAATAATATGTCAAAGCCCAAAATATGTGTGACGGTTTTTAAAATTCCCTCCATTAACGCTCCGTAACGTTGTCATGTTGGCCACTGTGCACCAACAATCGGAAAAGCAATATAGCTGCTAAAGACGCGGGGTCCAATCATTGTCTTATGTGGGCCAATCAATGTATTTGTTACCCTACTTGATGTTCGAGTTTTCAATGTGTGCATACTTGGTGCACTATCGCCAGCTCTATATAGGGTAATAAAATTATGGCAGCTCTAAAGACGGCAATATTCCGTTTTTTGTCTCTTCGCTCGTGGTTTACGAACATTTTAAGTTTTTAGTGGGAAAAGACCCGCTTTCAGTCGTTATGGGAAAATATTGTTAAAATTAATGGTTAATTCAAGTTATTTTCTCCTGATATTTCTTGTTTTTTTTAACAGTGTACTCGGGTGTAGGGGCTGGGGAGCCCAGTCGGTTAAGCACTCGCTTAGCATGCGGAAGGTCCCAGGTTCGGTTCCGGACATTGCCAAAATAACTGCCGACCTAAAAACGGCCCGTGCAGCCAAAAATGTCCGACGAATAATGCCCCGTGTAAGGGAGTGCACGTTAACCCTTTCAGTCCCAGTGATGCCATTTGGCATCATCACTTTCAATTTTTTTTCCAAATGTTTATGTCCTGTTATGACATCCAAACACACATCATTCGATTCCTCACACTTTGTTCTATTGGACAATATTTTACATTAATCTCAATAGAAGTCAGAAATACTATTTTTTTTTTGTTCAGAAAATAGCCAACAAGCGTTTCACCTGATTTTTGATAAGTTCACTTCAGTTTCACATATTTAAAACACAATTTAAACTATTTCGGTTAAAATAATAATTATTTTTTTAATAAATGGTCAGATACCTTAAAATATATAACTCGAAGTGTTTTTAGGTAACATTATATATATTTTTATTTTGTTGTTTTCCACAGTTAAAAAATTTTGGCATTATTTCAAAAACCATATAAAAATGAATTGTTTTTTCTTATGGAAATCTTATTTTTGACCTAAAATAAGCTTATTTTGTGAATATCAGATGTTTCTGTAGTGTTGTAAGTTTTTGGGACTGAAAGGGTTAATAATTACTAAATTTTTTTAATAATATGGTCAGATACCTTAAAGTACATAATTCGAAGTGTTTTTTTGGAAATATATATATTTTTTTATTTTGTTGTTTTAAACAGTTAAAAAATTTTGGCATTATTTCAAAAACCATATAAAAAATTTTAATGATTTTTTTTTCTTATGGAACTCGTATATTTGAACTAAAATAGATTATTTTGTGAATATCAGAAGTTTCTGTAGTGTAGTAAATTTTTGGGACTGAAAGGGTTAAATATCCTTCTAAGTCCTAACGCTGCATACGATGTCGCCCCTAACAGTTGCGTTGGGTGCCTATTCAGGTGTCAGCTCGACACTTGACTGTGGTTCTAAAACACGACGCCCGTCGCCAATAGCCCTCGTGTAGCTCTAGTGCGACGATAATTCAAAACAAACCTAACCTACATTACTTAATATTATATAAAATTTTATAAAACGTAATTTTTACGCACAAGTTCCTATTTCTCCTGAAATCAAACAATACTGCAACAGAAATGATTGACCGTCAAACTATATTTTCACTCCTGTTTTATTTTTGGGGAATCCATCCATTCATTCATATAAAAACGGAATTTCCCGCTCGGCAATTGAATATTCTTCGAACACAGCAACTTCCCAATCTTCCTATTTCTTCTGTTAAAATGGTGGGAAAGCCTTTAGCGTCAAAATGAGTATAAAAAGGAAGCGATTTTAAAAGTTTTTAATTCAGTTTTGAATTTTGAAAACTGTTGTTCTATAGAGTTGAGTACCGAAAAAGATTGAAGTTTGAGTATGAATGCAATCGGAGTTTCGGCACTTTTGTTGGCAAGTGTTCTGGTGGTTTGTGGTAAGTTATTTTATTTTATTATTATTTTGTTTATCCATTGTTAAAAAAAATCACAAATTGGATGACGGATATTTAACCTTTTCAGTCCCAACTTTAATTCTTATTCTAAAAAAGTAGAATTTGTAAAACAGACTCATTATGCATGCAGAATAAAATTGGAAAAATCTTAATTTTAAACTAAAATTTACGGGGGAAATATGAAATCATAACTTTTGAATAAATTAAAACAATATTTTTTCGAAACTTTAAAAGTTAAAAATAGTTAAAATTCAATTTTAAGCTTTTAAAAATGCAAGAATGAAGAATTCGGGGTCCATTTATTTAATAAACTGTTTTAGATTGAATTTTTTTATCATGTTTTTCATAATTTCATTAATGAAACAACGATTAAAAAACGTTAACAATACAAAAAGGAAATATAACTTTATAGAAAAATTTACGTGGAAAAAATAAAAATTACTTGAAATAAGTGCGAATTTAACCTAGTGAGAACAAAATCGCAAGCGGATTTTTCCAAATAGAATCATTGGAAGTGAAAAGGTTATAAGTTTTACCTATGAATATACTTAATCAAAACAACAAATCCTATATTTAAAAGTTTCAATTGCTTTCCTGTTTATAAATATAAGTTATCTCTAAATTAAGAGACTTTAATTTTAGTAAGTAAAATTTAGTCGTATATCACACCCGACTGTTTCCCCGAAATTCCTACAAATTAATATTTTTGTCCATTATTAATGTTTTTTTTGTTGTTTTCTTTTTATAATTTGGACTTATTTATTATGGTGATCTGATCCCGATGGACATATAATAGGTTATTTAATGTAACATATAATTATTTAGGTTATAATAGGTTAGGTAATAGGCATTTTAATAGGTAAAGTTGTAAGTTCATGGTGTTTTCGCAGAAGTTCAAATATTTAATAGCATATGTGAAAATTTTTAACAACAAACAGTTAATATATCATTTAAAATAAGCATTATAAATCGAAAAAAGAAATAAGCAAAATATATGTATTTTTCAGCCATGTCGAAATTTTGGCTGTCGAGCTAAAATCCCTGACCCTTGTAGCTTACCTACTTGTTTTAAAATATAATTTAGTTATTATTACTCGTTCAAAGTAGCATTATGTATATGGTAAATACTATTTTGTTATTTTTATGATTTTAATATTTAATGTAAGTTTTCAATTAATGTTACTGATTAGCATATAGAAGTTTGTGATTATTATTTGAAACGTAATTGCAGCATGTTTTTTTTTATTTTAGTTCAATGCAGACCTGAAGACCCGAAAGTTGGTGAGGTAATTGAAATTTATTTACGTTTATATTCATTTCAATTGAGCTGAAAAGTCTAGTTTGGACTGGAATGTTACATTTGTTTGGTTAAATTTTTGAATGTTTCAATAATAATATTCAAAACATTATTTTTTGAAAAATTTAAAATAATGTAAGATTTGATTTTGATGTTGAAAGATTGCAATTTTAATGGAGAACTCAAATAGTTTCATGGCGGTCGAAATAAAATAATTATTGAATGTTTCAATAATATTCAAAACAATATTTTAAGAATAAATTAAAATAATGTAAAAAAATTTTGATGTTGAAAGATAGCGATTTCAATGGAGAACTCAAATGCTTCCATGGCGGTACAAATAAAATATTAAACCTTTGATTTCAGCAATATTTTATAATCCTATTATATGTTGGATTTTTTTGTGTCTCTAGTTGCGTCATTTTCAAGGAAGTATAATGTCTTTGAAATAATTGTTTTTTTTTTAATAAATAGTGAGATCAAAAGTCTAGTAGGTGAATCAACTATAAATTCTAATTTTTGTATTTAAATTACCCTTTTTATTCAAACTTTCAAAAGGAATAGAAAATTAATTGAAAACCACTATATTTCTCCCCTTGTAAAATTTTATTCATTTCTATTGAATTAACATCGGTCTTGTGTTACACACAGGCAATTATTAGTTGAGATTGTGTTAAACGTTTAAGAGGGACTGTCAGTCCTATACACGTAATGCTTTATTTTTCAAATCATAGTTTCTTGAAAAGTATTTTTTAAACGTATGATCTGTTTGCACCAGATACGCAAATAGGGATGAAAGACAATTTAAAAAAGATTTGAAGGAACAATATCAATCAGTTTTTTAATTATTAATTTTTTTTAAAAGCTTCATTTTGAGAATCGTGGCGACATCTGTAGGACAACTTGGCTGAATTGATTAAAAAGATTTATTATTAATTTAAATAATTCACTCATGCATTATCTTTGTATGTTAATACAGAATTTAAATGATGCTTTTACATTTCAAGTACTTTTTATGACAAAAACGTTCATAACAAACGAGAATCTATGATTTTGAAATTTGATGACACACAAAAATAAATGTCGCCAAATCGTAGAAGGAAAAAAACGCCAATATCTAAATCGTTCAAACTGTAAACCTAAACCACATGGAAAAGTGGGCGGAGCTCATTATAAATCCAACCAAAGAATTTCGTGCGACTTTTAAACTTGACTACTTTAGTTGTAGTATAGGTTGGATACTTTTAGATTAGATTTGGTTTAAATTATCGTCGCACTAGAGCTACACGAGGGCTATTGGCGATTGGATACTTTTAGCTATTTTGATATGTACAGCTGTGGAAAAAGTTCCCACTAGTGATTATTTCGAACGTTAGTCATCCTATAGAACCTTTTTGACTTTGTGTTTATATAACATCATAAGTTAACACTTTACCTCCGGGCGTCGACTGACCCATAGACTAAGAACACTCTAAGTTTCAAACTCTCATTGGAGAATTTCTACATTGAAATTGACATAGAAACTAGCGCGCCCCCTTTGTGTCTAAGGGAACTAATGTAATGGTTTCTGGCTGCCTATTTGCAGTCACCTTTAGGAGATTTAACAGAGCCAATGACATCTCGTAATTTGGAACCCTTATCAAGTGACGATAGGGATCTATTTTTTACTACTACTTATTTTCGACTTTATTTTTGAATATATACAGCTACTCATTGACTTTTATATCCCTCGTAGGCCCATCCTCAAGATATTTGAACTTGTGCTTCTTTTTCTCCATTAATAAACCTACAGACTGACTACGCTTGTCATTTTAGACATGGTCCCCCAAAGATCCACAAGTGATTCGATTGAATAACTCGTCAAATATTCATCCAAATGTAACAAAAACTTAGATTTAGGGGTTTTCGAGGGTTTTTCACATTTCTAAGTAATTAAAATTGGGTGTTGCTATTGAAAATTTTAAAGTTCGTAACATTTTTAATATTAAGACGGACCCTTATGCAAATTTTGTGTCATGCAATTAACTCAAAATGTTATTTGTTCACATAGTCAAAAAGGTCCGATGTAAAAGGATGACTAACGGTTGAAATAATCACTAGTGGGTAACTTTTTTTTAACAGAGAACATTACGAAGAAACAGTAGCCTTACAATTGAAAGTACAATTATGCCAATCAACAAATCAACCTTTAATAGTGTTTTAGTTGCATTCGACACGTTAGAAGAGCTAGGCATTAGATTAAGTTGCTGGTCTAGAAGATTTTTAGTCTACGGGTCAGTCGACGCCCGGAGGTAAAGTGTTAATTGCAGGACAAAAAAATTGCATAAGGAGCCGTCTTCATATTAAAAATGCTATTAACTTTAAAATTTTCAATGGCAGCACCCAATTTTATAATTAAGAAATATTAAGAATCCTCATAAACCCTAAATCTTAGTTTTTGTTACATTTGGCTGAATATTTGACGAGTTATTCAATCGAATCACTTAGTGACCTTTGGTTTACCATTTCTAAAATGACGGCCGTAGTCTGTGGGTTTATTGAAGAGAGAAATATAAACGTTTATTTAAAAATGTTTAGGGAGGGGTCCTGGGATGTATAGTCAATGAGGATGAAGCCCTGACGTTATTTTTAGAATATTTTATATATTTTTTTTAAATTCGAAACATTTTTTTAATAGAAAAGAAGGTATTGACATGGTAGTCTTCCCAAAGTGTCCCGTCTGTCTGTCCTTACTTCGGTGACGAAATCTGTTCTATCCATCAGATCTTAAGAATCATTTTTGTCATCGAAAGATAGGACAGCAGGGACCTAACTTCATACTTTTTGTTCTTCTGTTTGTACGTCCATACGGACATCTGTCATCTTATCATGTCGACGAACGACCCATTAAAGTAGCATTGGAATTTAATTTTTAGTCATTTAAATTACTGTTGCCACATCAGCAATATCCCGAAAAATCTTATTTGAAATGTTAAAGATTATTAATTTTTTCTTTGTAAATCGATTTGGAATGACGTTATAAAAAATATACCACAATGTTATTTTTTTTAATGTTTATTATATTTGTTTACTAAGAAAGTGGTTCACAGTGTTACTTTTTTTTGCTTAAAGAGCTAATTGGTATTAATTTACAATTAAATTCCTTTAATTATCAGTGCAATTTGGAGTTATTTCATGTTTATCATTGCCAAATGTTCTGGATATATCAGGTTTTTTCAAATATTATAGTTATTGATAGTTATTTAATTACAAGAATCTCGTGTAATTTAAGGTGAGATTTTCAAAGCATTGCCAAAGATCACGGAAAGGATGCTACAGGATGTGACTCGTTCAATTTTACATAATTATTCTTCAAACTGCAAATAAATTCAGAAAACTATAAAGATTATTTATTTAATTTGCGGAAGAAAAAATGTAATTATAGTGGCCAATTTTTAGAGTTGAAGATTCAAATTGTAACTGAATGCTGGGTTAGTCTATATTTGTTCTGAAGTTATAAATCTTGTGCGGAAGTGGTTATAGGTGGCAGTTAATGTTATTATAATACCCTTGCGTTTCGACGAGAATTTCATTATAGTACTTAAGTAACTGCACATGTAGGCTTTTTAATTCTTTACGAACTTCTCGAGCATTCAAGAACATGTGTCGTTTGGTAGCAGAGTACTGAAAGTTTAATGTGCCAATCACTCAGTCCGACGCTATTTTAGAGGCCTTGAAAAGTTGCAAAAAACACGTCAAGATTTCCCGGCTCCAAAGGTGTGCAATGTAGAAAGCTTCTTTCAGAACGAATGTACAGATTAGTGGCGGAGTAAGGCTTGTAATAAAGAGACCAGTGCCTAATTTACAAGAGCAACCGAATGAACAAATTGACAAACTGCCACTAGCAATACAAAAGGTTCCTGCACATGTTTTTGAAGACCATAAACTCGCGTTTGTTTGTATCTTGCTGACCTTATTATTGCCTTTAAAACTGCTAATACGACAGATTCATTATACATTGGGGTTTCTACTTTTGCATTAGTATGCCATTAGTTTTATAACAAACATAAAGATTGCTACGCCAACAATTAAAAGTACGGAACTAGATTTAAGGGGTCATAGTCTTAAAAATGTGCAAAGAAGGTACTACAAAGCATAGTTTGATCTTTCATGTAATTTTTAACTACTCAATATAAAAGTATAATTTTTTATATACAATTCTATAAGATTTACTTATTATATAACAAATTTTAAAATTTATGATACTTCAGCCAAAACTAAAATAAATGATAACAAACATAAGACTTTTGGAACACATTGGGATTAGGCTTGCGCGCGAAATTTTGAGGTCAAAATTGAAGAAATGACAAAGAAAATGATTTTATAATGTACAAATATGTACAAACAAAGACTTATACCTAATTTCTAAACTCAATTTTAATAAGTAATTATTTTCAGAGCTTTTTTCTTAAATTTTTATGACTTTTTTTAGAAAAAAGCTCTTAACATAAATTCTAATTAAAATTGAGCTCAGAATTTAGGTACAAGTCTTTGTTTGTACATATTTGTACAATATAAAGTCATTTTCTTGCTCATTTCTTCAATTTTGACCTCAAAATTTGGCACGCAAGCCTAATCCCAATGTGTTCAAATAGTTTTATGTTTGTTATCATTTATTTTAGTTTTGGCTGAAGTTTCATAAATTTTAAAATTTGTTATATAATAAATAAATTTTATAAAATTACATATAAAAAATATACTTATATGTTGAGTAGTTAAAAAAATTACATTAAAGATCACCTTCTTTGCACATTTTTAAGACTTCTATGACCCCTTAAGAACAATACTGTTTATGTGCCGAAGCTAAACTAGTATTCCGAAGTTTACAGGGATGACTTTAGAGCAGTTCATAGCGGTATCAAATCTCGGTAATTATAAATAGAAATATAATGTATTAGTACGTGCGAACCAGAAAAGAAATCGTTTCCTGAAAGATCGTAATGTTTACAAAATATATATAATTTATTAAACAAATAAAAAAATTAAATGAAAGAGAAATAACCAAACAACAAAATTTTTTTCCCTCCAGAACATCGTCCGGGCTCGCAAAAGAGTACCGGAACCAGTTTTCGTTAGTCTAAACCTGAATACAATCGAATAATCTTTATCTTGTGATTGAGAAAGCTTCCCGTGCTCCACTCCCCAGAAAGAGAAACGTATCCCCTTTTTAAAATCGCCAGACGTATCATTTGGCGAAAATTTGTAACGCCACCTGGCGAGTCAGAATCAAAATAAAGTTGGCTGATAAATCCTCTTAAAGGTTGTCTATTTCTGCCCACCGTGAACACAGACCCTTTCTCCTCGTAATTTAGAATCGCGATCAAGTGACGAAGTCCTCACCTGATCTGGCTCACCCAACGGAACTTCGAGCGACATCGTTCGCTATAAAGCCGTCGTTACTTTGGATGCTACAGATATTACGGTTACGTCTGTTCCAGTATACTCGAGGGATTTTTAACAGCACAAATACCTTGATAGTACGGTTGTAATGCGAAAACCTTCCCGATGAGGAGCGGGTCGATTATCCACCTCGGAGGACCACTTAACAAGGCTATTGATAATAGCTCTCATAATTTTGAACAGAAGTCACTTGACATGTAACAAACAACTAGCTTAGGTAAAAGAATAACTGTAGTATCGTATTAAAAGGCCCGTCCATGGCCGAGTGGTTAAAGGCATCCGCCTCAGGATTCAGCCTTCTCAGGAGTGAGGGGGTTCGAATCCCAACTACTGCCACACTGCTAGTCAAACTATAAATCGGATATCTGTACTGGGAAAGAGTAGAAAATCCAACTCGTGACGGATGGGTCAGGAGTACGGGGGTTCGAATCCCACCTACTGCCAGACATCCTGTAAATCGGATTTCTGTACTGGGAAAGAGTAGAAAATCCAACTAGTGACGGATGGGCCCGAGTACACTGGGACAGACGTGCTCGTTAAATCTGTGGAGTCCAAAGTCCCGACGGCGTCAGCGTACGATGTCGCTTAAGTTCCGCTGGGTGCCCGCTCTGGTGTCAACCTCGTCACTTGACCAGGGTTCTAAATTACGAGGTGTTTGTTGGATAAGCCAAAGCACCTAATGGAGGCTAGAAATAGGCAGCAGTTAACTTTTACACTACTACTACTATATACTTTATACCCCCGTTACACTCTTAAAACGAACGAGCGATTTTAACTCAGCCTGAGTAATTTTCACTCCTCCAGTCTGGAAAATGCACTTCTCCTCTTGGAGTGGATCCTTTGTGTGTTTGTCCGACAGGATCACTCCAAACGCGAATGATTTTAACTCAGTCTGATTTAATATTCACTCCTTTCCAGTGTCGAAAATGCACTTCTCCTACTGAAGTGGATTTCACTCGTTTGTTTTAAGGGGTCACAGGAGTCTTAAAAATGTGCAAAGAAGATACTACATAGCATAGTTTGATCTCTCTTGTAATTTTTTAACTACTCAATAAATGAGTATAATTTTTTTTATATGTAATTCTACAAGATTTATTTATTATAAAACAAGTTTTAAAATTTATGAAACTTTAGCCAAAACTAAAATAAATGATATTAAACATGAAGGTACTTGAACACACTGTGATTAGGCTTGCGCGGCAAATTGTGAAGTCAAAATTGAACAAAAGACCAAGAAAATGACTTTATATTGTACAAATATGTACAAACAAAGACTTATACCTAAATTCTCAGCTCAATTTTAATTAGAAATTATTTTTTAAAAAACCTTAAAATCAAAATTTTTAAATTTTTATTAATTTTTTTAGAAAAAAGTTCTTAAAATAATTTCTAATTAAAATTGAGCTGAGAATTTAGGTATAAGTCCTAGTTTGTACATAATTGTACAATATAAAGTCAGTTTCTTGGTATTTTGTTCAATTTTGACTTCACAATTTGCCGCGCAAGCCTAATCACAGTGTGTTCAAGTACCTTCATGTTTAATAACATTTATTTTAGTTTTGGCTAAAGTTTCATAAATTTTAAAACTTGTTTTATAATAA
Source organism: Hylyphantes graminicola (assembly GCA_023701765.1). Lineage (NCBI taxonomy): Eukaryota > Metazoa > Arthropoda > Arachnida > Araneae > Linyphiidae > Hylyphantes > Hylyphantes graminicola. The sequence goes on from CM043118.1 coordinate 32,589,712, forward strand.
ATAAATCTTGTAGAATTACATATAAAAAAATTATACTTATATATTGAGTAGTTCAAAAATGACATGAAAGATCAAACTATGCTTTGTAGTACCTTCTTTGCACATTTTTAAGACTCCTGTGACCCCTTAAGAGTGTACACACCCTTATAGTCAGGTCGCCAGGGGGGGGGAACCCTGCACTGAGATGTTAAGTTTTTTTTATTGATGATTCTTATAGATTCGAGGGTGTAGATTACGAATCTGGAAGGTACTTTTTTGGTACCCTTGAGCATTTTTAGTTATTCAAGATGGCGTCTCCGCCATCTTGATTTTTGTTTTTTTAATATTTGACGATCTATCCGGCAAAAATGAATAGTTTTTTTATTAATAGATGCATTAAGTAATAAAGAATCAATATTCCCAAGAAAATTTCAAAAATAAAAAATTCAAGATGGCGGAATCCGCCATATTGGATTTTTTCACTTTTTATACATTTGATCTATATTTAAACCACAAAAATACTTATAGTTTAGGTATATTTTTATATATTTTGTTACTATAGAACAATTATTTGAAAAAAATAAAAAAAATCAAGATGGCGCTATCCGCCATATTGGATTTTTTCACCTTTAATATAAGGCTATAGATTTGTCCAAAATTAAAAATTATTTTTATTTTAGTTCTATCTTTACTTTGATTTCTATTTTAGTTTCAATGTATAGATTATAAGTTTAGAAGATACTTTTTAGCAAAAATTTAGTATTTTTTAAAATTTTAAGATGGCGTCTTCCGCCATATTGGTTTTTACTTTTCGATTCATTTCTAGCGTTCTTTTTGGCCAAAATCGATAATTCTTTCTTTTCTAGGTGTATTTTGAGATAAAGAATTACTTAAACATTTAAAACAATCGAAATTCAAGATGGCGGCTTCCACCATCTTGGATTATTCAACCAGTAATAGTACGTGATCCATCGGCCCGAAAATTTAAATTCTTTCTTCTATAGATGTATTTTTTGATAAAGAATGGCTTAAACTACATAAACGTGGAATACAATTGAAAAATTTTGGATTTATTATAATTCAAAATGGCGTCTTTCGCCTAATTTAATTTTTTACTGTTAGTATTAGGCGATGTATTGGCCGAAATTAAAAATTATTTTTATTTCACTTGTACATTTTGCCTAAAAATATTTTTTAATAATGCACTTTTACGAAAACAAAACTTAATTTGACGTTTTTTTGCCATATTGGACTTAGCCATTTAAATATTTTGCTATTCACCAATTCAAATTTATTAAAAAAAAATTAACCTTTCTCTTATAAAATACTTCCTCTTTTCTAACAAGATTACTATTACACAATGAACCACAAGGATGCTTACGCATGCATCCTTAAGTACCCCTCACCCTCACATTAGGGGGGTAAAGAAGTTTTCCCCCGAACCCATAAATCCACGTAATGGCTTGGACTTTCTGAGATCTTGTTGAGCGGCAGCATTTCAAGAATATGGGATCAAAGGTCAATAAACATTCAGGAAATTCGGCAAGAAACACAGTATCCAAGCACTAGAAGTGGTAACCTATTAGAAAATTGCAGGGTGGGACTTAAATAGGAGAGAAAGAAATGAGACACCTACTTTTTCTTAAATGCTTAGAATCGAGACATCCGCACTTTACTGGAACATTACTTCAGATCGAGGTATGATTTTAATTAGTTAAGCTCTGCTGTTTTTTTTTAAATATTAATATGGAGATACAGCAATGTTTCTTTCAATTTAAATACAAGTGTCTAACAAACACTGAAAAATTGATTGAAGTGCGTCAGAGAATTAAAACAATTATTTCATGTAGTAAAATATATGTTGATGGAAAACATACTGAACTTGAGAAATTGGTAGAAAATGAAAACGATAAACTCACCTGCCATAAGTCTTGTGTTTCGATGTACACCGATAAAAATAAAGTAAATGCATTTGAAAAACGCAAGCGAGATACTGAAGACAGCGTTGGGGAACAACCCGTAAAGGTCCTAAGATCTAGTTTACCAGTATTTGACTTTAAGCAACATTGCATTTATTGTGGAACTAACTGTGTTGTAGTAAAGGACAAGAAAAATCCTAACCGTTGGCGACCAGCCTACCTGACCTGATTAGAGAAAAACGAATTGATGATAGGAAAACAATAAAGCAACGTATACTGGAAGTTTGTGAACAGCATAACGATAGCTGGTCAGTGAGTGTAAGAGTAATAGTGGAAGGAGCAGTTAGTGACTTAAATGCTGCCGAAGGAAGATATCACATGGAGTGCCGCAACAAATTTCATCGAGCATCATCAACCGTTTCTAAACAATTAACTGATGACAACACCGATTATGAGGACAAAGCCTTTTCAGTAGTTGTTGATCTTTTAAAATCAGATGAAACAAGAATATGGAATTCAATAGAACTATTTGAACTATACACAGAAAATGGTGGCTTTTGTTTCAATCGTAAAAAGAATCTATTAGATGCATTGAAAGACAAATTTCAGTCCAACCTTATCATTTTGTCATCACCTGGATTCCAAGCCATTACGTGGATTTACGTGGATCTCCTATTTAAGTCCCACCCTGCAATTTTCTAATAGGTTACCACTTCTAGTGTTTGGATACTGTGTTTCTTGCCGAATTTCCTGAATGTTTATTGACCTTTGATCCCATATTCTTGAAATGCTGCCGCTCAACAAGATCTCAGAAAGTCCAAGCCATTACGTGGATTTATGGGTTCGGGGGAAAACTTCTTTACCCCCCTAATGTGAGGGTGAGGGGTACTTAAGGATGCATGCGTAAGCATCCTTGTGGTTCGTTGTGTAATAGTAATCTTGTTAGAAAAGAGGAAGTATTTTATAAGAGAAAGGTTAATTTTTTTTAATAAATTTGAATTGGTGAATAGCAAAATATTTAAATGGCTAAGTCCAATATGGCAAAAAACGTCAAATTAAGTTTTGTTTTCGTAAAAGTGCATTATTAAAAAATATTTTTAGGCAAAATGTACAAGTGAAATAAAAATAATTTTTAATTTCGGCCAATAAATCGCCTAATACTAACAGTAAAAAATTAAATTTGGCGAAAGACGCCATTTTGAATAATAACAAATCCAAAATTTTTCAATTGTATTCCACGTTTATGTAGTTTAAGCCATTCTTTATCAAAAAATACATCTACAGTAGAAAGAATTTTAATTTTCGGGCCGATGGATCACGTACTATTACTGGTTGAATAATCCAAGATGGCGGAAGCCGCCATCTTGAATTTCGATTGTTTTAAATGTTTAAGTAATTCTTTATCTCAAAATACACCTAGAAAAGAAAGAATTATCGATTTTGGCCAAAAAGAACGCTAGAAATGAATCGAAGAGTAAAAACCAATATGGCGGAAGACGCCATCTTAAAATTTTAAAAAATACTAAATTTTTGCCAAAAAGTATTTTCTAAACTTATAATCTATACATTGAAACTAAAATAGAAATCAAAGTAAAGATAGAACTAAAATAAAAATAATTTTTAATTTTGGACAAATCTATAGCCTTATATTAAAGGTGAAAAAATCCAATATGGCGGATAGCGCCATCTTAATTTTTTTATTTTTTTCAAATAATTGTTCTATAGTAACAAAATATATAAAAATCTACCTAAACTATAAGTATTTTTGTGGTTTAAATGTAGATCAAATGTATAAAAAGTGAAAAAATCCAATATGGCGGATTCCGCCATCTTGAATTTTTTATTTTTGAAATTTTCTTGGGAATATTGATTCTTTATTACTTAATGCATCTATTGATAAAAAAACTATTCATTTTTGCCGGATAGAACGTCAAATATTAAAAAAACAAAAATCAAGATGGCGGAGACGCCATCTTGAATAACTAAAAATGCTCAAGGGTACCAAAAAAGTACCTTCCAGATTCGTAATCTACACCCTCGAATCTATAAGAATCATCAATAAAAAAAACTTAACATCTCAGTGCAAGGTTCGGCCAAAAATCGGGGTTTGGCGACCTGACTATTAATATCCTCTTAACCCACAATCTTCTTTTCCTGTTAGCCTCAGTTCAGTCTCGAAGCTAAGGGTGGCGGCCACAACGCCAAGAACTTCCAGATGAGCTACAACGCCGGGGTCGGCACCAAAGTGTGGGAGAGCAAGAAGAAAGACATGAGCCTCGAACTCGGGGTCAACTACGGACGGGGGATCGGGAGGTACGACGGACACACCTACAAGTCGAAGTCATCGTACGGGCTCGGGGCCACCTTCAGATGGGGAAAGAAATGAAGTACTCTTAACATTACTGACAGTTAAGGGTCTTTTTACATAAAGTATATGGCATGTATGGTAGATTAACCAGTGAATGAACGTTTAAGGAGCTTCGTTCGCCAGTGAATGAACACCCAGGATATAATGGCCAAGACATTCAACCGTATGTCAGATAGCTTCCTACTACATGGGAGGAAGTCAGTGTTGCCAATCCATCTTGTGGAATGATTTTCAATAATTATTTTTTAAACGTATTTACCAACTGTTCATTCAATGGGGCCTGTTCACTCTCTGGTCACTCTACCCTACTCACGAAAACTTACCAAAAAACATAGAAGAAAAATATTGTTCCATTAAAATATTTAGTAAATATTATTTTCACGATATTTAATTCGTTATGATTCAAGCAAAATTTGAGTAATTATTCACAAACAACAAATGATAGCACTAACGGCAGATAAATACCGTCAGTGCGGGTAACTTTGGCCAAAATCAGAGTTTTTTTCACAAAAGAAGAAAAATTTAACTTCAAAGACGATTTAAACAGTTAAAAATCCTTATGCATTCTAAGTATTGTACATTTAGGAATAATTTTCAGGCATTTTTGTTACATTTTATAAATTAATAAAAAATTGGTATTAATTTAAAAAAATAAGACACTGTTAGGAGCAGGGAGGGTAACTTTGGCCACCCAAGAAATACATAAGAAACATACTTTTTAACATCCTTAAAAGCTGTGTTAACGATTTAAATAGCAATATTAAAACTTTAAACCCAAAAATAACAAAGTTATAAGACATATAGTTATTTAAAATGGTATATAACTTAACATTTACATTGCAGTGCATCGTGGAATGGCATTACACGTTGAATATTAGTATTGTTTGTCGCTTAAAAGAAAGAAAAATAAACTTCTATTTTAATAAGGAAAAAAGAACTTTTTTTGAAGCAAGATTTAATAACAAATATATTTGTAAAAAGCAAACGATTTTATTATAAAAGGTGAAAAATAATATATTTATAATTAGGAATTTGAAAATGTTTACCTTTCGACATTTGCGATTTTGAGTGGAATACGTATCTTGCATTCTATCTATCTTTTTAATGTTTAAAATCATGAGATTTAAAAAAAAAATCTAAAAAATGAGTAATCATAAAAGTAAGAATTTTTTCAAAAATAGTTAAACTTAATACACTTTTACATACATTTTTTAAAGTGCAAAGTTCCATAAAAAAATATTTACATCTTTGGCCAAAGTTACCCGCATTCATCGGCAAAAGCTTCCCAATTACAAATATTTAACTACAGCATAAAAAGTTGTCAACTTAGAATAAAACAAATGGTGTAATATTCTTCCTCATTAATAAAAGAATCGAATAGAGTGTTTTATTTAAATATTTTCAATATTTTTTTAAGTGTTCCAGACAAAAGTTGGAAGAGATAGATTTTTGTCATTTTATGCTCGTAAGAATGAAAACAGCATTTGTGGTATTGCCAGATTTAGAATGAGACTTTTTTTTACATGAAATGAAAGGCGATATTTCCACCTTTCCAAAAATGTAAAACAATTTAAGATGAGATCATTTTATGAAGAGAAATTAAGAAACAAATCTTTTTCCGACGAGTGGCCAAAGTTACCCTCAGTGGCCAAAGATACCCGCTTTGACGGTATTTAAAGAAAAATGGTGTTTATTATAAATAACTAATTTCTTTAAAATTATACTTATTCATTATTTTAATGGCAAAATAACTTTCTTCTGTATTTTTGGTAAGTTTTTGTGAGTAAATGTCATATACTTTATTTAAAAAAGGGTCAAAAGTTTCCCTAATGGAATTGCATAGAGATCTGTTACCATACAAGACCCTTACAGATGAAATGTCTTGTCTTATACTCTGTTCCAAAAAATATTGACGTCGCAAGCAGGGCCTGATTTCGCGTGGTACGGGCACAGGGCGCCCACTTCAAGCACCCCCTCCCCCTCACAAATTTTCTTCATGAGCATTTATGCTCAATATAACTGCCCTCAAACTTAACTTTTTAACATGAAGTGTGCTATTTTCTGGTAAACACTGAAATATACACTCTTAAAACGAATGAGTGATTTTAACTCAGTCTGATTAGTTTTCACTCCTCCAGTCAGGAAAATGCACTTCTCCTTTTGGAGTGGATCCTTTGTGTGTTAAACCTCCGACAGGATCACTCCAAACGAATGATTTTAACTCAATCTGAGTTAATATTCATTCCTTTCCAGTGTCGAAAATGCACTTCTCCAACTGGAGTGAATTTCACTCTTTTGTTTTAAGAGTGTGGAGAATTAAACATGATTATTTTATAGAGGTGTGTTTGGCAGCCTTTGAAATGCTTATGCTCATTGCCCCTAACATTGTAAAGTCGGTCCCTGGTCTCTAAGTCTTGCCTTCGGTGCCATGGAAATAGTATAGCTTCTTTCTGAGTATTTCTTTCTGCAAAGTCCCGTGATCCAGACTTACTACATTGGCCATTTATCAGAGGTATGTCGCAACTGAAATACATATCAGTAAATGTAAGTTAATCAATGTAATAATACATAATTAAGGCTCAATTAAAAAAAATTAACGAAACATTCTGTCATGTATTAGTGCGTAAATAGGCTTATCTAAAAATATATTGCCAGGATCAGATTTTGGAGCTAATAATCGGATCGGGAAAGCTTCAAGATCCATTGGGTGAATAGAAATTATAAGTTTTAAAATAAAATTGAGTGATATATGTGTTGTCTTTTGGCATTTTCACTAATCCAATTTAATGGAAAAAATTTAAATATCTAGTCATGTTAGCATTTCAATGTTTTCACATAACTTATTGTATTATTAATTTTTTGCAATATTTTTACTGTTTTTATAAGGTTCACTGTTTATATAAGGCTGAGTAAATGTTTGTTTAACTTATTGTTATTTGAAATTTTTATAAATAAAGATATTGAATAAGTTTTTTACATTGTTATTATTACTATTGTTATTATTAAAGGATTCATACATTTTTCAAAAATTATATATAACATTATTTTTATCAGGGTGGTTACATAAAATAATATACAAAATTTCCTGAGCTTCCTTAGTTTCTAGAGTGCATTAAAACTAATAGAAATGTACTCAAATCATCTATTGAAATAAAAAATGTGTTTAAATATATTTGCGGAAATTTTAGAAAAAATCTTTTTTTCGTCAATCTAAAAAAACGTAAATTTAAGTTAACCTAAATATATATTGGAGAGTGGGGTTTAATGGGACAAGGGGCAAAAAGCGGAGGAAAATATATATTTTTTTACAAATATTTTTACAGTATAACATTGTAACAGTTAGATTTCATATTTAAATGCCAAAAATTAGCCATTAAAACCTATGTTGAAGTGGAGAGAAGAATTGTTGTTTTGGAGAATCAAAATGGGACAGAATTGTAGGGTCTAATGGGACACTGTTAAACCTAGATTTGTATGGTTCTCTTGAATAATCTGTATAAATCTCCTGTATCTTATTCAGTCAAAGTTGCCCAAAAAAATTTAAACTTTAATTTAAAACTTTTTGTTTAACTTAGAAACTAGACTTATTGTAAATACATTTGAAGACGTTAAGTGCAAAACAAGTTATATCACTTTTTGGAAAAAATTGAGTTGGTTAGCTTTTCATACAGATTATATACGTATTGATGATTATGAGTGATTATAATCGTATGTACATATACATACAATTTCACTTTTTTTGCGCAAATCAAAATGTTGGTGGATCCCTTCCTACAATACCTGTAAGAAAAGCTAACCAACTCAATTTTTTTCTGAAAATGATTTAACTTGTTTTGCACTTAGGTTCTTCATTTGGTCTATGGAATTAAGTTTCCAAGTTTGAATGTCGCCAAAATAAGAATACCAGTCACAGAACAAACATAAAAATGTAAGTCTAAATAAAAGTTTCATAAACAATTGCATTAAACGTAGATATTTTTTTAATCTCCAAAGTTTTCAAAACTACATTCATGACATTTTTATTTATTTAAAGCATTCAGATTAAGTTCTGAAAATGAAGAAAATGGGTCTTTTCCTGTAATTTTTAGTAGTTTAGTTTTTTTTTAAACAAATAATGCTGTGGAAGTTTTTGATTAAGGAGCGTATGAACTAATTAAATGAACAAAAACAATTTATTTACTTTAAAAAAAACACATGGCAATTTGAAAATTCTTGCTAAACATAAGAAAATTTATGACAAAAATACATATGCGTTATAAAATACATAATTAAATTATTCGTTAAAAAATACATAATTAAATTATTCGTTAAAAATACATAATTTAATTATGCGTTATAAAATACATATTTTAATTATGCGTAATAAAATACATAATTTAATTAAGCGTTATAAGATACATAATTTAATTATGTGTTAAATGAGTTATAAAATAACAATTTTAAAAAAAATGTTTTTTTATATTTTAAGTAAGAAACATAATAGGCACAATTTCACGCCTTGAATTTCTGACTTCCTTAATAACAGTTTGATAAATAAAAGTTTGAAGTTAAATATCAGGCTATCTTATTATTAATTATTAGCCTACTTATAATTTGAGTAACCTATCAACAATTAGCTACCATTTTTAAATTTTAATAATTAAATATAACCACAGATATTACTTTTCTTCAAATTTGTTTTTATCTTGTTGTTGTTACGATTTTCATACCACATGAAATATACACTCTTAAAACAAAAGAGTGAAATCCCCTCCGAAAGGAGAAGTGCATTTTCGACACTTTAACGGAGTGAATATTAACTCAGACAGAGTTTAAATCACTCGTTTGGAGTGATCCTGTTGGAGGTTTAACACACAAAGGTTCCACTTCTTTCGGAGAAGTGCATTTTTAAGACTGGAGGTATGAAAATTAACTCATACTGAGTTAAAATCGCTCGTTTTTTTTGAGAGTGTACACTCTTAAAACAAAAGAGTGAAATCCACTCCAGTTGGAGAAGTGCAATTTCGACACTACAAAGTAATGAATATTAACTCAGACTGAGTTAAAATCACTTGTTTGGAGTGATTCTGTCGGAGGCTTAACACACAAAGGATCCACTCCAAAAGGAGAAGTGCATTTTCCAGACAGGAGGAGTGTAAATTAATCAGAGTTAAAATCGCTCGTTCGTTTTAAGAGTGTACTTGAAATGCAAAACAATACTTTAACAGTTCTTAAAATTTCAAAATTAATGCAATTGGTCTATGAGACTAGAACAACCCCTCTTACTCGTATGTAGCTCTAAAACCTAACGCAACGCTTTTTTAACTGAAATAACTCCAAAAACCTTTGCGTGGCACACATTAATTCAATCATAAAAAAATAACGCCTCTAAAAAAACACATGTATTTTCCCCCATTCCCATGAAGTAATACTGAATCGGGAAGTAATACTGCTTTGTGCGTTGGAATTTAATGATGATGGCTTTAGTTAATACTTTCAGTTCAGAACAGTTTCAACTGCATATCGCACTGGTTTTCTTAAATTGGTTTGAAAAATTCATTGCAATATGACTTAACTTTTTTGTGATACATTTTAATTGTATAAATTGAAATATTCTACTTAATTAATATCTAAGGAGAATTTACGATACGATTCTTTCACGAAAAACGGAATCTGGAATGACATTTGGGATTTATCCCAAATAGCTCCCAGAAAAGGGCTACTAAATTTATGCAATACCTCTAAGTTTTAACTTCGCATTGTCCTTTACCTTTTCCATGATGTGAAATGCATCTCTATTCGAAATAGTTCTGAAGTCGTTTGTCGCTCGCTCTGGACAACTTTGGAAAAGACACCGTCAAGACTTCTACATTAGAGAGGTTTAGAAGTTAATAATTGAAATCTTTTTTCCCAAATTGCATCAGATTTAGTTTGCAGCACTATAAAGTTTTTGAAAAAGTTTGTGGACCTTAACTGTGATGTATATTTTAAAAAGTTTTATCGTCATTTACCATCGACTTCAAGAATATATATATATACATAGTTAGTAATTCAACACTAAAGAATTTTAAGTACCACAATGTTTTGTTGATCACTGTTTTTACCTTATTCTTTTTTGCCGTCTTTCAAGAAGTAACAGTAACAGCTCTTCAACCAGAACGAATTTTAAGAAGACCATGCACAGTTGTTTGTTGATAACCTTAGATACTGTAGGAGTTGGCAGCGTATGATCACATCGGCGTGAGAGTTCCGTGGGGTCAGTTTGCTGAGCGAGCTTATTATACAGTTGAGTCTGGACTCAACGTTGTTCTTAGCTCTCCTGTAGCAACATATATTGTTGCCACTAAAAGCCACGACGTCAATTTTTAAAGGACCAAGCACTGATGAGAACAGAAGATTTATAATGTTCTGTGATGTCAGATAGATCAAAAGAGGAATTTAATATAAACAGTAAGATTTTTTTAAACAAATTTGTTGATGACTTGTGACAAAATGGAAATAGGTAATAATATCGTTGAACTTAAATTTATCTGATAAAATAATAATTAAGCCACAATCTGGCCTATTAAACTTATGACATTTTGACTGAAGACATCAAATTGCTTTTTGCCATCTTCCAAGGCATAGAACCCATTATCAAACTTTACGAAGGCCACAACGCCTTGTTTATATGGACTTGGACACTTTCGGAGATGGCAGCGTGATCACATAGGCGTGAGAGTTCCGTGGGCTCGGTTTGCTGAGAGAGGTTGTGGCACTGTTGAGTTCGGACTCCACGTTGTTCTTAGCCTGTAACGACACATATCGTTGCCACTGAACACCACTATGATATGAAGGTTCTTATAAAGCCAGACAAGTTAGTCCACTGATGAGAACCGAAGGTGTATAATGCTCTTTGATGTAAGGTAGGTCAAGAATATGCAATTTGCAAAAAATAATCAGTAAGATTTTAAAAAAAAATTGTTGATAAATTGTGACCAAATGGAAATAAATAATATCGTTGGGCTTAAAATTCTGTGATAAAATGGAATTTAGCAACAATTTAACGCTCATTGAACTTATGAATTACTGAGTGAAGACATCATTTTTTTGCCGTCCTTTGAATTCATAAACTGATACTATTCAACCATAAAGGTTTTTAAGAAGGCCACAACGCCTTGTTGATCACTATGGACACTTTCGGAGTGGGCAGTGTGACCACATCGGCGTGAGAATTCCGTGGACTCGGTTTGCTGAGCGAGCTTATGACACTGTTAAGTTCGGACTCCACGTTGTTCTTCGCCCTTCTGTAACGACACATGTCGTTGCCGCTGAACACCACGATGACGGTTCTTATAAGGCCATACAAGTTAGTCCACTGATGAGAACCGAAGATGTATAATATTCTTTGATGTAAGGTAGGTCAAGAATATGCAATTTGCAGTTATAATCAGTAAGGTTTTTTTTTTTAAAATTTTTGTTGATGACTTGTGACCAGGTGGAAATAAATATTTTTCGTTTTACTTAAATTTCTGTGATAAAATAGAATTTAGCCACAATTTTACGCTCACTGAACTTCTGAAAACTGAGTGAAGATATCAAATTGAGTTTTTTTTTTTGCCGTGCTTTGAATTCATAAACTGAAGTTATTCAACCATGAAGGATTTTAAGAAGGCCACAACGCTTTGTTGATCACTATGGACACTTTCGGAGTGGGCAGTGTAACCACATCGGCGTGAGAATTCCGCGGGCTCGGTTTGCTGAGCGAGCTTATGACACTGTTAAGTTCGGACTCCACGTTGTTCTTAGCCCTTCTGTAGCGACACATATCGTTGCCGCTGAAGACCACGATGACAGTTCCCAGGGCCAGACAAGTTAGTCCATCGATGAGAACCGAAGATGTATAATGCTCTTTGATGTAAGGTAGGTCAAGAATATGCAATTTGCAATGATAATGAGTAAGATTTTTTAAAGAAATTGTTGATAACTTGTGACCAAATGGAAATAAATAATATCGTTAGACTTAAATTTCTGTGATAAAATAGAATTTATAGCGACAATTTTACGCTCACTGAACTTATGAAAACTGAGTGAAGATATCAAATTGAGATTTTTTTTGCCGTCCTTGAATACATTAACTGATGCTATTCAACCATAAATGATTTTAAGAAGGCCACAGCGCCTTGTTGATCACTATGGACACTTTCGGAGTGGGCAGCGTAACCACATCGGCGTGAGAATTCCGTGGGCTCGGTTTGCTGAGCGAGCTTATGACGCTGTTGAGTTCGGAGTCCACGTTGTTTTTCGCCCTTCTGTAGCGACACATGTCGTTGCCGCTGAAGACCACGATGACTGTCCCCAGGGCCAGGCATGTCGGTCCGCTGATGAGGACGGATGTCTCGTTGTCGTTGATGGCCGAGGGTCGACTCACGGACAGCGTCGTGACGATGAGACAAACTCCGAGGCAGACCAAGATGAGACCTCCGGCGAACATGCACAGGGCGGTCTTTATCTTTGAGTTGCCGATGGGATGGTACATGGAAGAGATGACCGAGTTGGTGCGCTTCATCTTCATGGTTCACCTATGCCGCATAAATATCAACAAATCCCCCAGGTTTCTTCAAATTAAATGTATCTTAAGAATTTTTTATTGATGATGTACCATTTGGGTTTTCTCTAATATGTAGCTTTAACATTTTTCTAATCTTGACATTTACGAGGCATTTGCACTTGCTTTATTTCCTTATATTCATACCTTTATATCTCTTGTGTAGATTCTTAAACTATCTATGTTTCTGCTAAAAAGTATATGTCAATGACCGAAAATGATGTTATCTCTAGTTATTTTGTCCCAGGTAAGTACATACTAAGAAAAAATGGTCAAGATGCAGAGGTTTATAGATATCTTCAAGTTCCCGATGATATAATACATGTAGTAGGTGATCGAACTACGAACTCAAGTTTCATGATGCAACATTACTAATACATAAATGTTAAACGATAATTGCTCAACATATCCAATATTTGATAAATATTATATTTTTCCTTATCTGGGTGAAATTATTGAATGATGATCCTTAATTTGACACTTCAACATTGTAACGACCTGTTAATAAAAAAAAGAATGTTAATATTCAATTAACAAATTGTGCTAATTTTTAAGTTTTCACAAATTAGTTCTAATTGGCGTCTGTCCAAATAAATAAAAATTACAGAGTTGTTGTCTGGATCTCATTTTAGAATTCTAAATTCTTTTTTTAAAAGATTATTTCCTAAATTTAATTTTAATTTTGGAACTTTAAATATACATAAATTTAGAGGAATGTAAGTTTTATTTCAATGTATAACGGTACTGTGGTTGCTGTGTCAATGACTACAAGTTAAGAATCGATTTGCATGTAAGACTATTGCTTGTAATTTTAAATTTATCTAGTAATTTTACACGCAAAATAAATATTACCTGAACAACTAAAGTATGTTTTTTTTCATCCAAAAGTCAACAAATAATTTCATATAATTGAAATTCAATGTTACGATAGTTTCCTGACGACATATTCTAAAAACAGAAGCCTTTTATAATTAAAAAAAATCAAATATTTTTTCTGATATATAATTTTTTAATGATTCTTATAATACTAGAAATAGCAACGGCCGAATTGTGCTCTAGCATAATCGCTAGCAGGTATAAAAGCATAAATTTTTACGGTTGCTTAACAATACTAGAAAAAATTCCACAGTATTTAAATAAACAACTATTCGAAGTTTAAAAAAACAAATCTTTGTTTTCTTACAAATCCAATATGATTAATGATACATTCATTGGTATTTCCGATATCGTAAGATATAACTTAAGATGTCTTGCCACCATCGTCAAAAAGAATAGATAATATAGAATATATACATTTCAAACAAAAATAAAGTCTGATTTCAGAATTTTCAGACAAAAAGTGATTTTTTTAAAATAGGGATGGTCAAAATAAAAATAATAATGGAAGACGGACTAAATGTACAAAATAAGGATGTATGTATAGTGTAAGTGTCGTATATTATGTTGTGCCATTTGCGCCTTTTTATGATTGTAACCCTTTCAGTCTCAGTGATGTCATTTGGCATCATCAATTTTCTGATAATAATTTTAAAAAATAAGAGAGCTGACATCTATTGGGATTAATAAAAAATATATATATTTTGCACTACTAAAAAGTTTGAAGAATCGAATAATGTGCTTTTTGATATCATAAATGGCTATAAACGATCAGAACAAAATTTCTAAAATGATGATGCCAAAGTGTCATTTTACTGAAAAGGTTAAACAAAAAAAAATTTCTTCCGAGCGTCGTTAATGAGTTGATAAAAAGTTTTTTTTTTATTCTTTCTTGAATGAAAAATACATGAAATCCAGATTCTGTAACATACACTAAAAGTCGAAAAACATACAAAGTCACTTAACTTGATGCACATGTTGTCACTAATGTAAAAGAAACATATTTGCCTTACATTATATAAGCATCTCACGTATTAAGATCCAAGTCACTCAAGCATTAGAATAGATGATTCATGTCTCTAATGTATACTAGGGTGACCAGCACCAGTGTATCACGCATTTAGAAGATACGCAATGACCTTAGTATGCTCTATTGTATATGTTTTAAAGTGGCTTTATCAAGTTGACAACTTTCCAAATATTATTAATGTGCAATAATGACCTTTAATGTCATAACGACAATTGGCAAGTAAGATTGACATGCGAAAACTATCTTTCTGCTTAAGTTTATCAAAGAAAACTAAGACAAATGAAGAATAGAGTGCTGATCAATTTAAGTAACATGAATAATAAAATTTTTGAAACATTAACCTTTTCAGTCCCAATGACAATTTGGCATCATCATTTTAGAATTTTTTTCTGATCGTCTATAGCCATTTATGATAGGACAAAGCACATCATTCGATTCTTCAAACTTTTTTCTCTCTATAAGAAAAATATATTTTATTAATGCCAATATGTCAGCCCCATTATTTTTTTTAATTATCATCAGAAACATAATGATGCCAAATGGCATCACTGGAACTGAAAGGGTTAAATTAACGTGTGTTTTTTTCGATATAAAGAAGGTGTTAATGATATTAACAAATTGGTCGTTAATGGATCAAAAATCAATGTATCCATATTGATTTGAGTCGGCTTCAATATGAGCTAAAAAAAATTAATAATCCGATTAATAATAAAACGAAAAATAATCGAATTCTTAAATGACATTAAAAAAAACTAAAATATGTGATACATAATGTCAAAAAAAACTTTCAGATAATTCCAAAAACAGTTTATATCTCGAATTCGAAAGAAAACTTACCTCGAATATAACCGAATGTGAAAATGAAGCTTAAAATTTTGAGTAAACTAAGAAAACTAGGGATTTTCTTGTCACAAGCAACAGCGGTATGCGATCGTTGAGTTATTTCCGTTCAATCGCTTTGCCATGTGATGCAAACAAAGACTTTAGACGAGAAAGGAATGAGGATCGGCAAACCTAAATTGAAAATCTTGTATACATCCAACTTCCCAAGTCACGTGAGTGTGGCGCAAATGCTTGGAACGTTTTACAATTGAACACAGAGTTGAAATGAATTCAATTATCATCGTACTAGAGATACACTGAGTAGTGACCCAATGTAATTTTTAGGAGCGACATCGTAAGCAGACATTGGAGCATAATTAAAGTACACTTCCTCCACACGGGGTATTATTTGTTGGACTTATTGAATGCCCCGACTGTTTATAGGTCCTAAGTTATTTTGGCAATGCCCGGGCTTAAACCCGAGACCTTCCGCATGCAAGGCAAACGAATTACCGACCGGGTTCCCTTACCCCCAATAATGACTTTTACAAACATGTTTAATGGCAATTACCCTTACAAGGTTTACCTAAAAGTTCCCACTCAGGTGTCGGCTCGTCACTTGACTGTGTCTTCTAAATTACGACACTCTCCCATCAAAACCCCTTTGTGTAGCTCTAGTGTGAGGATAATTCAGCACAATTAAACTTACAAGGTATGCGCCAAATTTAATGATAAGTCGCCCATTATAGAAGCCAATCTGAAATTCATATTAGACCTAATCAACCGCTTATTTTACCATTGGATGCTCACTAAATTTTACTCAGGTCGTTGAATGTACATCGACCTAAAAGGCCACTGGTTGCACCATAATAACAAACCGCTCATCACCTAGCAACTGTCCAAGCATCGATTCCCCTTAAGTGGGTCGTACACAGAACACGTAGGGCCTAGAAAGTCTTCTAGGAAGTGGCATTTACATGTTTATATATGTCATTTCATCTGAGAAAGATGATGTCCACAAAAAAATTAGAAATCGTGTAAACGACGTAATTTAACTTTTCAATATAAACTTGTAATCGCTGAAGTGTAATCAGACGGAACGGTCGTTCCGCCCGCCAATCTCAAAATGACGCCAAGGGCTAAACGGCAGTTATGTATCTATACAGAAAACATTTCGCTATGTTAACTGAGAAATTTATTTTATTTTCTGCCAGGCAAACTAAACTTCGAAGAACAATAAAAAAAATACAGTAGAGAGATTTTGTGGATTACTTTAAATAAAAAAAAAATTGGTTATTCTAGAGTCAAAAACAGCGGAGAAAAAAATTATGGAAATTTTCGAAAATGAAATCTTTCGAGCAGTTTTAGTCAAATTTTGACCTAATTTTTGCCCAGACCTGCAGCCATTACTAGACCATGAACCTGGAAGCGGTTTTTACTAAACGATTCAGAATGCTCCAATTCATCCCCTTTCATAGGTTTGAAGTTTCAAAAATAACTCTTTCTATTTTTAATTAATTAAAATCTATATTACCTTTGGCGGTATGAATGCGCGATAAACAAGTCATCCTAGCGGCCAAGTGCCACCGAAAACGAGCCAAAGTTTACTGCATTTTCTTCAAGGAGCCGCATAGAAGCGTGTTAAGTGTTGGATGATTATTACAGCTTTTAAAATATGATTAATCTAATACCTGAATAGACAGATTGAAAAAAAAAATTCTAATTAATTAACGGAATGCTTCATATAAACATTTTGGCGTTTTTATTTAGAAAACTTATGAATAATTCGAGTTTTATCGATTGATCAAATGTAAACAGTCATATTTGCCTAATTGGTTGCCATATTCACTTACCAATACCATTAAAAAATTAGTCTGTTTTTTTTCTTAAAAAGTAAGAAATATATATATATATATATTTTAAACTTACTGAGGAATATTTAATTATGTCAAAGTAATCTGCTTTTTTATGAAAGGAAATGATATTTTTTCACTAAAAATTGTTGAGGAATATTTTATTATGCCAAAGTAATATTTTATAATTAAAGTTACATTTTTTAACATGGGCTGTTACTAAATGTTTGTATTATAACACATAACAGTAACCTAAGAAACGTATTTGGTTGTTGTTTTTTCTTGAATAGGCTGGATATTTTTCAGTTTTATAAAAGAAAATTGAAAATAAATATGTCTACAAATGTGAAAAAAACTGAGCATAAGAGACGGTTGAGGTGCACAAAAAATAAAAGCTGCTATGCAATTTCGAAATGTGTCTAAAACAATGTATCGGGAATAAAACGTTATCTGTACCTCACCACAGTTTAAGTATGCAGTATACAAGTGTTCTACGGGGAAAAGGATAAATAGTTCTAAATTCCGAGTGCGAGTTATATAACGGTTATATAACTCTCTATAAACATTGAAATCATGTCGTCAATTTTGTAGTCATATTGTGTCTGTATATTTTGTTATTTTAAAAAAAACTACTGATATCCCCCCAAAAAACTTCGTAAAAGTAAACAAACGCCAATCTCAAAAAAAAAAAAAATATTTATTTTATCAAAAAACAAGTCATTATGAATGTTGTGGCTAAAAAAGCAATGATATAAAATGAATGCCAATCTCTTGTGTAAAACTTCCTGGTCATAATAAATACTATCATTTAAGTTTCCCTGCAATAAAAAAATTGCACTGTTTGAGGTTGGTGCCCATCTTAATCCCCTAAAAAAAATTAAATCTCGCAAATGAACTTGAATTACTAAATCATAATAACGAAGGATACTTTAAAAAAAAAAACTGACAAATGTATGATCTCAATACATTTATACAGAGGTATAGAGGGTGGTTAAGATGGGCACCAACCACAAACAGTGCAATTTTTTTATTGCAGGGAAACTTAAATGATACTATTTATTATGACCAGGAAGTTTTACACAAGAGATTGGCATTCATTTTATATCACTGCTTTTTTAGCCACAACATTCATAATGACTTGTTTTTTGATAAAATAAATATTTTTTTTTTTTTTAGATTGGCGTTTGTTTACTTTTACGAAGTTTTTTGGGGGGATAGTTTTTCGTACGATTGATAAGTTAGCTTAATTTTAGAAATTAATGGTATTACCTTGTAGCTACAATATGTTTTTTTTTTTAATTTCGTATAAATATAAAGCAGAACACCCCAATAGGCTCATTATTTTGAAATTGAGGTTTTAAGCGATAAAAATACATATTTTTGGTGTGCTATGAGTGCTCCACTATATGAATAAACAAACAGGCCGTGTCATTTTTTTTTTTTTTTTTTGCAATTAATAAGTTCATTCTATCTATGTTTGAATGCAAAATGCCGAATTTAATGTACCGCTCAAAAACTTCAAATTCGGAGGGTTTTTTAGGACAAATTAATAACCCTAAATTTATCATTTAGACTTGAGTAGAATAAGAGATTTCTATTCTATTTTAAACTAGGTTACTTCTAAACTACAAAACTTTCAATTGCCACTGAATAAACCAATACACACATTTAAATTTAATTATATGCCCTTATAAGATAATTTCAATAAGTTTAAAACCTAAAAAGTTTTATGACAGCTTCACGTAAGCGATTT
This sequence comes from Hylyphantes graminicola, assembly GCA_023701765.1. Taxonomy (NCBI): domain Eukaryota; kingdom Metazoa; phylum Arthropoda; class Arachnida; order Araneae; family Linyphiidae; genus Hylyphantes; species Hylyphantes graminicola. Next base: position 32,608,878 of record CM043118.1, read on the forward strand.
TCTCGAAATCTTACACTCTTAAAACAAACGAGTGAAATCCACTCCAGAAGTACATTTTCGACACTGGAAAGGAGTGAATATTAAATCAGACTGAGTTAAAATCACTCGTTTGGAGTGATCCTGTCGGAGGTTTACCACACAAAGGATCCACTCCAAGAGGAGAAGTGCAATTTCCAGACTGGAGGAATGAAAATTACTCAGACGAGTTAAAATCGCTCGTTCGTTTTAAGGGTGTATTATGACGTCTGACAGGCACTGGGAACTTGTGCACCAAATTTGGATTCTGCATTTTTTTTTTTTCGTTTTTCAGCAATTCCTTTAAAACCAAAGAGTTTCATGGCAGTTAACCATTGCGCATGCGTGATTTTCTCAAACACCTTATTATGACGTCTGACAGGTACTAGAAATTCGCGTACCAAATGTGAAGAGTACACGGAAAAAACCGATTGATTTTGCAGAGAAGTTTCCTTAGCAGGCCACTTTGGCGATGATAGTGAGTGATCGCCTAAACTTGTGTACGGAAATCAGTTCCTACCACAGAGATTATAGTTAAAGTAATAGAGTGACAGATCACGTGAACTAAAATGCTAACGACGGACCACGCAAAGAGCTCCCAGAAGAACCCCAATGAAGCCAGTGTTGCAGGTCACGTGATCTTCCACTGCAATACTTTAACTACTATCTCCGTGGTTCCTAGCTACCAAGACTCAGGCGATTGACAACCCGACGCTTGGACCAAGCGAAGAAGAAAGAGAGAAACCGGTTTTCTGCCGCCAATGTCCGCCAAGCAGACAATTGCGGGCGTCCGCCTTAGAAATCAATCGGTTCTTCCCCTGTACTCTTCATTTGTCAGTGACTCTTTTAATTCATCAAAAAAATGGTATAGTTCAAAACCAATAGAGTGGTTTCAGACAGACTGGACGAACAGACAGACTAATATTCAAAATCGACACATTAAGAATCAGCAACCTCCATGCGAGCACAAGACAAAATCTCAATTTCGGATCTTCCAATCCATGGCAATACTTTAATTACCTTACATTCCATATTGGGTGAGTGAAAGTAAAAAATTTGAATTTTCTTGTCATTCTAAAGGAACCAAGAACTCGACAAGCGAGCGCGCGTTTACATGAGCCATCGAATCCATGGAATGCCAAAATCCCCCTAAGGGGAAAAAGAGGTCGAGCCGGATTTCAAACTTAAATGATAGTCTGTGGCCGAATCTATAGTATGAAACATCAAACCCTCCTTCATTGGAGGCTTTGTGAAACCCCCCAATGAACACTGAACAGGGTTATAAGGTTTCTCAAAATAGCCAGCTAAACGCCGGCTATTTCCGAGCACATGTGATCGCGCCTTTTGCTGTATATGGCGTTAGCTGCTTTACCGTTTTAGACAATTATATTTAAAAAAAAAAAAAACAATTGGGTTTTTTTAATTATAGCTTCAAGATTAGCTTTTGCGTGATCCACAGAATTAACTTCATAATTACAATGATAACCAAAAAAATTTTAATGAAATTTTTTTTTTAGTTTTTACCAAAAATTCTGAAAATAAAAGATTAATAAAAAATAAACTCCTGCCAGCCCCCCCCCCCCCCCCCATCTTAAGAATAAATATTTTCAAAGGAATGATTAAATGTGCAGCAATGAAAACACAATATAATGAAAAATTAACATAACCTTAGTAGATAAGAGTATACTCTCTGCTTTATAAGCAATTTAGCAGTCTAAAACAAGTGATTCTAATAAAACTAACAATTTTATGGCCTAGTAACTGACACCAAATATTCCGTTCATCAACAAACCGCAATCATGCAGAGATGGCGGATGGCTTGAAATCGTTACTAAATACGAAGCAGGCACGTTTTCTCTACCGCAATTTTCCCTAGAGAGGGATTTTTTTATTTATTATTATTATTATTATTTTTTTTTTTTTGATAGTCGGCGAATCGCCGTCGTTTGCTCTGCATGAGAACGGGCCCTAATTATCACCTAAACCTAAGTTTTCCTACTACATTTATGTTAGATAATTTTGAGAGTGAAATTGAAACAACCAATGAAATTACAGAACATCGAAATTGAAAACAAAATGCCACATAATCTGAAACAACCTTATAGAATTCGGCACTGAAACAACTTTTCAATTTCGGACCGTTCCACTTGTTAAACACTTCTACTTCTACTTGTCTAAGCCAAAATCAAAAATTCTAAAAATCAATAAACATTACAAATCTGTAAAAAATGGAAAAGTCTGCGTTTAACATTAAATTCTTTTTGCCGGTGTTATGTTTCATTTGCTCATTATACGGAATTTATCTATTTGTCCATAATCAAGAGAGTAATTTTTGTGGAATGACCTATATGTTTGAATATCCCGAATATCTGGTAAGCCCATCGTCTGCTAGCAAAAATATTTTGCTCATGTCTCCTATTTCTTCTTATTTTTTCATATCCACTATTAGTTGGACTAATTATCAGCCACAGTTAGGTTTTTTTAAAAAAATCTGCTCATATTCATGATAGAGCTAAGCTTAATGCTTTTTATTTTAATTCTTATTTACTACAATGTCAATGAAACTTAAAATGGTTAACAAGCTTGGGTAGAAGTTTTGATAGTAATCCGAGTTTTTTTAAACATGTTTTTCAATATTGTCTGATTTTATTCTTTTGCTGAAAATGTTAACAAATTTATTTTCATTTATGACATAATTATATTTCAGAAAATTCCTTTAAAGTTTGATGTTGCCCAAAAGTTTCCCCGCTACAATCTTTTTATTTATGGTGAAGGGTAAGATGTGCCTTAAATTAATCCTTTACTAAACATTGCTTTTTGACAGAGAAGTTATATTTGACTTAATATTTCTTAAATATTAATGAATTTTAAAATATAAATCAAACTTACCTTTCCTCAAGTTTTAAATATAAGTTATCATATTTCCTTTAGTTTTAAATTTAAATGTTGAGTGTATTTAAATAAATTTGTAACAAATGTATTTTTATTTTTCAGAAAATACTTGACAGAACTTGAGTAAGTGGGTAGTTCATTATTATTAGCTGCATATGATTTTAATGTTTAAGTTCAATGTGCAATGAATATTTACTGTAAATAAACATTTTTTATTTATTATATTTTGAATTATTGTCATTATTTTTTTTTTTGATTAAAACTCCATATAACTCCAATTCAAGTTTTTTAATTAAGAGTCACATTTTTTTTTTAAACAAAATAAAGACTTGAATGCAAACTCCCACTCATAGGGAATCTATACACTACTAAAATTAAACCTGTCATGTGTCAAGTATTTTTTGTAGTTTATATGTTATGCAGTAAGGTGTTAATTTTGAAAATCAATGATTAAATTTGCTCTTGTCGTAACCTTGAAAAAATCGTGTAATTTTTAACTTTCATTTTTTTTCAGACTTGTTAAAAAAAACAATTGTCACTCAAGGCAGAGGTGCTAATCCATCACTCCCCCCCCCCCCCTTCAAATAATAAAATAATGGCTTTTTGTTGAATTGTTAAGCCTAGTAGTTCTGTACATTTCTGTTCCTAGTAGTAGTACAACTGTGACAAAAGATGGCCCTTTTTTTTAATATCAGCATCGCATCAATCTGATGGGGGAATATCATGACTGTTCTTCCAGAGTAGCATATTAATACAAAAGCTTTCATTCAATTTTCCCTTTATATATAATTAAAAATTTGCTGGTTGAAGCGAATATATTACACTTTGTTTCATTAAGAGAGCGCATACTGTATTCATTTTTATATTAAAGAAATGATGGTAAATCCTGTGTTTAATTCCTCAACAGAAAACACAAACTGTCGGGATCTCCTGTGCTCTTCATTCCTGGCAATGCAGGCAGCTATCGTCAGGTCAGGTCTCTTGCTTCTGTTGCACTGAGGATGGGACACTCGCTTCATTCAGCAGTTCACTTTAATTTTTTTGCCATAGATTTTCATGAGGTACGTAAGAATTTTGGGGTCACCTATAACATAGGGCAACAATTTGGTGATACAGTAACCCTTCGCTATATCACGCCTCATTACATTGTGCATTCCTTGCCTTGTATCATGTCACTTAATTTTTTCCCTTTTTTTATGTATTTTCCTTAAAATGTTTGCTAATATTGGTAGCTAAATTCATCTGATATCGGTGCGATGCTTTCGTTCATTGATATTTACCAAAAAATAGGTTTTTCAAGAAAAATTAAAGCTAACTTTAGATGATTTTTTTGCTAGAAAATGAGTGAAATATTATAGTATTACCTGTGCAATAATGTTAATGTTTATAGTAATTAAGAATAAGTCATTTCTAACTTTTTCCTTTTTTTTAGAGATTTAGTTTTATCTTTCAAATGCATACTGGTGCTTTAGTTTAAAAACATTGTTTTGAGCATAAATATATCAAAAGTATAGAGTCGCTGGTTATATCGCTTTTTTTTGCTTGTCTCCTGGGAAGCGGGATATAACGAGGGGTTGTTGTATCTGTTTTATTGGTAAGCAGCAAAAATGTACAAATCTAGTAACCGTTTCCATAAAACTTGATAGGGGTAGTAACCCAAGCTTATTATTTTTTTTTTTTTGATTACCAATAAGATGGTTCATATATAGCATTGCTGTACTGATTTTTCATGGTGACTTTAATTGTTTTTATCATGTTAAAGGAATATGTTAACAGCAACAGTGCATTTAAGCAAATTCTGGAGATTATGCATAACTAATTTTCAATATTGATTTCAAATTGTTCAAGTTTGTCTTTGGACTATTTTTATGCTCTTAAGAATTATTTTGTAATAACTGGAACCAACTGAAGCTGGTTTTATTATTGGGAAGTGGAGCTAGAGCTCTAAAAAATTACCTTATAGCATTTGGGTGTGATGTATTTGATTAATATTGTATTATTTATCATATTATTGTTTTTAGTAAAATGGGGGTTAACTTCTACATTATTTTTTAAAAAATTTAGTGCCTTTTTTGTATTCTAGGAAAGCTCAGGTCTTTATGGTGGAATATTGAAGGATCAAACTGGTATGTAATATACTACTAATGATTTAATTACCAATTTCAGGCAAAAGATTGCTATACATATCATGAACTATACCTTAATATTGTAACAATAATTGGTTAGTGCTCTTCTTTGGAACAGCTATCGTGTAGTTTTAGTTCAATAATATTTTAACCTAACCCAACCCTTACCATTCTTTAGCAAAATAATGACTATAGACAACCTCATTATTGATATCTTTCTTTCAAATGTAATCGAAAGTTTTTAAAAATAGTTGTCCTTGCTGTAATCACTTCAGGACAGGCGCGCAGCCAGGGAGGGCTCGGGGGGCTTTAGCCCCCCTTCTGATCGTGACAAAGTGCCCTTTTGCCGAATTAATTTGCCCAAACTTGTGTAATTTTAAAAAATAAAATGATCAAAAATGTATTTTAAGACAAAAAAAAGACAATTTTGCGCAATATTCCTGAAAAACGGAACGTTGCTCATAGCAACTTTCCAAAATGTATTAAAACGGATTGTCATGCAAACAGAGCCTGATTTCTGGCTGGGCAAATGGGACACGTGCCCACGGCACCCACTGTAATAAATTTACTTAAGAATGATATTGAAAGAAATGCGTGCCAAAAATAGTTGCCATAAAAATGTATATGAAATATAATGAAATTGAACCCAGTGCCATTGATTTTTTTAAAGCAAGCCACAATAGTAATTATGTCACTTATTATTTCTCTAAATTATGCCCTGGTAACGACAATAAAATTATGGATGTAAAATATAATATGGCATGCATGATATTATATTATATGTTTCTTATGTTCTATCTTAAGTATGCATTAAAAATTTATTACAAAAATGTTAAATATAAGCAGTGTGTACACTAGTATTTAAGATAATTGTTAAAAGTTTTACACTTTTATAAATTTGATAAACGTTGTAGGGTCCCTAAATTCACTAGTGTCCTTGGCCCCATAAGTCCCAATTTCGGCACTGCATGCAAACTACTAAATAAACGGACGACGGCTTTAAAAAGTTGCTTTTGCCTGTTTCTAGGCTTCTATAACTGAAGTTCTATAACTTATTCACACTATAGAACTAGTGAAATATTTTAAATGTGTTTTTTAGGCATGGGTGCGAAAAGGTATTAGAGCATTTTTCCTCTATCTTTAACTCTTTCAGTAGCAGCGATTCCATTTGCATCATCATGTTTCTGATTATAATTTTAAAAAATAATCAGGCTGACATCTATTGGGATTAATAAAAAATAATTTCTTATAGAAAAAAAAGTTTGAAAATTCGAATGATATGCTTTTTGATATCATAAACGACTATGGATGATCAGAAAAAAAAATCAAAAATGATGATGCCAAATTGCCATTGGGACTGGAAGTAGGAACTGAAAGTGTTAAAAAGGCAGAAGCGCTTAGTTTAAATCACGATTTTGAAATCAATGATCTCCGAAAGGCGAAACACAAAAATTTAGGGAAATCCAACCTGCTGAAACTGCCAAATCATATATCTTTATTTATTCCGTACATTGACCAAGTAATAAGTAGCTGGAGCGGAGGTTTGCAGAAGTATGACCATTTCATCAGTATTTAGTTCCATGTTACTGCAATAAGGCTACTTTCGATGAAAGAAATGGTGCTGTGAAACTTTATTTCTAGTGATTGGATCAGCGATTCATTCATTATTATCAGAAGTCGATCTTTGGAAAAGTATTGACGAATTTTAAAAGTTAACATCAGTGATTAAAACTTTGAGTGTTCCAATCCTGGTATCATAACCCTGTTTATTTTGAAGCCCACAAAATAAATCACTTTCAGGCCAAAATTTATATTTATTATTTTTAATCATTAGTGATTATTAAGTAATAAAAAAAGAAAAGTAGAAACTGTTTATCTTTTGTAAATTATTTAATTTTTTTTTTTTAAAAAAAAGGATGCTTTTGAATTTTAAATGTATCTTTTTGAACGAGGGTTTGTTTTTAACAATTGACGGAAATGGCAATGTGTAAAATTTTGCTTTTTCCTATAGCTTTTGGAGTTCATTCGATTTCTTGGGTATATGAACGAATCGTTATTAGAAATGTCATAATCTTATGTCAAAAAACGACATAGATATCAGAATTTTTTGAAATTTTTTTCTGAAAAAAATATGTAAATTTAGCAAAAATGTAAATTTGCTGGAAAAAATGTAAATTTAGCATATTAAAGTTATTTCAAACATAGCGTTTTGGAATATTAACATTTCAAAAATTTTCTCCTGGCCCCCATAAATTTGTGTAAAAGTGCCCTTCTGAAGTTAAGCCCCCTCCTTGAAAAAATCCTGGCTGTGCGCCTGCTTCAGGAGGCTATGTTTGTTATTCTTTTAAAAAAACTTATGCTGCATTTTGTTATTTTAAAAATAAAATTATTTGAATTTTAACTTCATTGTACTTAAATTTTTACTGTCATTACTTTTTAACAAATTATTATTGTTATTCTGTATGCACACATTAAGAGACTGTACTCATCAGAGAAAAGAGTCATTCTGTTATTGAGATGTGTAGTTCTATTTTAATCTATGGCATCATTTATGGTTCTTTTTTTTTTAGCATTTGTTGAAGCCTGTGTAGCACACATTAAGAGCTTGTACTCGTCAGAGAAAAAAGTCATTTTAATAGGACACTCTATGGTAAGTTGGAAATTTTACTTCTCTTTAATATCGCATTTCAAAGGTATACAAGTTATAATATTTTTTATTTATGTTTTAACTTCTTATAGTAAAGGAGTAAAAAAATTTCAATTGCATTTTATTAAATATAACAAAAAATTAAATATAATAATAAAAAATATTGTATTATGTATTGCTGAGATAACATAAAATGGCCCTTGTTTAGCTGTATTGAAATTCAATCAAACCCAACTGACACAACATCAAAGGTTTTTATACAAAGCCTAAACACTTGTTCCGAAATAATCTTTCATTATGCTTGATTTTTAAACATGTTTGGCTAACGAACTCTGTCTTTATAAAGTTAGCTATCCCGATTTTGACTGTGATTTTTTTTTTCATTCGGTTTCTTTGCTTTTCCAGGGTGGCGCCATTGCAATTGCAAAAGCTGCATTCTCTCTTCCTGCTTTCAACCCATCTGACATTTCTCTTATACTCACTCTAGCATCTCCCTTGAGTAATCCAGGTACTTTACCTTTTAAACGTCTTCTAATACAGTGCTAAAAAAAAAAATTAGGGGAACACTTTGAGTACTTTTGTTTACCCTTTCAATTCCAACTTCTTATTTTTTTTTATGGAAATTTAAAATTTGTGAAATAGATTCATTATGCATCCAGAATGAAATGGTAAAAAACAGGGGAAATTATCTTAATTTTTTAACTAAAATTTAAGGATGGAAATATTGGAATCATTACTTCTGAATGAATTATTACATTAACTTTTTCAAAACTTTATTCGTAAAAATGGTAAAATTAATTTTTAAACCTAAGAATGCAATCGTAAAAAATTTAGGGTCAATTTATTTCATAAAATTTTTTGGGAGTGAATTTTATTTTACCATGTTTTTCGTATTTTCATTTAATTAAAACAGACATTATTTAATTCCTTAAATGACATTATTCTTCCTTCTAACGATAAATAAGTGCGAGCTCAACTTATTGAGAAAAAAATAGGAAGCTAATGATGCCAAATAGAATCATTGGTGATGAAAGGGTTTAAACCATGTGTTCCCCTAATTGTTTTGAGCAGCGTAGTTAAAGTATCATACACTCGTTTATTGCAGTTACACATCATTGATGTAAAATTGATGGAGTCTTCAAAATAGTAAAAATTAACCGTTTTTTTTTGTTTTGTTCGTCACCGATTTATTGAAAAATGATCAATTAGAGGTTTTCTGTGAAGTGTCATGTTCAAAATTTTTTTTAGCCTATTTTTAAAAATTACCGAGCCTTAAAATAGCTTGCAGTTAATTTTAAGTGGAAATCATTTAAGGAAAGTTCACATTAAAGGAGTTTGACTGTATCAATGTTTTGGGTGATACCTAATCTTATTTTTTTTTAAAAACACCTCATAGGTAATGTCATATTTTGATGCACACAACTTTTTAACACGAGACAATAAGTTTAACTGGGATTGAATATTAAAGAAATGACTTGTGATTTGAATGCATCCAATTTGTTTTAAGTATTTAAAAAAATAGTTTTATGCCTGTCCTTTGTCTCCTAATATAATTTAGCTGAAAACTATTAACAAATATAATTTTTTAGATAATAACTACCCCTCTGAGGAATACACAATTTGATTAAAGTTTAAACTTGTTTTCACTTTATCTTCTTACATTTTACTTTCAAACATATAAATAAAAATCACACTTTTAATTTTTTTTATTTATGCAGTTAAAAAAGCCTCAATACCTAAAATTTTAAATTTAGATTTATTTTTTATGTAATTAAGTCTGTTATTGAGAAAGCCTAATAATTGTTTGATGTGTTTACTTCTCTGTATACCTCAATTTCGGATTTTTGAAGCAGTATTTCTGCGTATTGTTTTGATTGATAAACATTAGTATAAGGCCTCATGGAGCAGAATGAATAGAGAATAATTCATTACACTGACTAATACCTTACTAAAACACATAAAAAATCACTAAACATTGTTTTTACATGCTACCACTTGCCGTCACAATTTTATTAAAAAAGAAGTGTATAATTCAAAATGGTATGGTTTTGAGGGTGTCGTTTCTGTGGGGTGATATAGTGTGCACTTAAAGGTTTTGATTGATAAAAATTAGTATAAGGCCTCATGGAGCAGAAAAGGACTGGCTATCACTTTTCAAAAACTAAAAATCATGGTTTTGCATAAAATAATTGGTGTTATTAATTCATTACTGACTCCAACCTTACTTAAACAGATCAAAAATATATTTAAGCATTGTGTTTTACATACTCTGTACCACTTGCCCTCACAATTTTATTGAGTAAGAATTGTAAAATTCAAAATGATATAGTTGAGAGGATATCGTTTCTGTGGTGATAAGGTGCACTTAAAAATTCATTATTATGCTTATTTTTAAGAGCATAATTTGATTCATTTTTTAATATACACTTTTTTGTAGTTGTGGCCTGGGACTCTGCTTTCGTGGAATTTTACTCAACAATCCGAGAAATATGGAAATATCGTTTGAAGAACGGCCTGAGAGACATTCCTATAATATCCATCGGAGGAGGTCAAAGAGATATTTTAGTTCGAAGTGATTTGACCTCAAACAGCTTCCAGCATGAAAGTCCAACAGATATCCATGTTTTGGTAATGATACTATAAATTTATGCACATTTATAAATTTAAAAAGTTTTTTAATAATATTGTTGCGTAGTCTTCGGAAGTACATGAGATATCGAAACAATCAAAGCTTTATTATTACCTCAAATAGCTTCCAGCATGATAGCCTAACAGATATTCATGTTTTGGTAATTATACTAAAAATTTATACACATTTATTTAAAATGTTTTTTAATAATATTGTTGCGTAGTCTTAGGATTTAAACAAGATATGGAAACAATCTAAGCTTTATTATTTACGTATAAAAACAACCCCAACTTAGGATGAGCAACTTGCGCAGTATGCAGAATTATTTGAACTAAAGAGATTTGCATATAAGTAAGATTACATGAAATAATAACTTGCATAATTCAAGAAAGTTATCAAATAATAAATAATGTATGTTAAATTAAAGATACAGAAGATCTGGGTTTTGAAACGGGAGAAATCTGTCCACTATCCAGTACTATTACGAATGTGCCATAGAGCACTATGTCAATATTTAAAATAATGTTTAACTGAACAACAATGGTTTGTTTTTTCCCCAAAATAAAGATTTCAAAATTGAGTTTTTAAAATTCTTTATAGGATTACTGTTGCCGTTTTAATGGTGAAATGTATCATATATACAATATTTATAAATACGAATAGTAGCGATTTAAATATTAGCAACCAATTTAAGTTTTGTCATTGAGAAAGAAAGTGTTAATCTAAAATACTGGCCAGTAGTAGACAAATTAAAACAAAATTATATTCATGAGGCTGACTACAATAACTTATTAAACTATACCATAGTTTTTATCTTTTCGTGCGATTTCTGTACCCTGTTTTATGATAATTGGTGTATTAAATTAAATAAAATGAAATACCATTGTGTACAGCAATAACTACTATAAATTAGGGTAAAATATCTGGCTACATGGAGCAATTGGGAACTGTGTTATTTTTAAAAGCCTAAAATTGTTTTTTAAAAACTGTTGTTGCGGCTTGTTCTTTTAAAGGTTTAAAGTAAAAGGTAGTTTTTTTCTTCATATTCATTGATTTCCTGGCTTACTGTTTATAACTTTGTTTCTTAATTATTTCCCTAATTAACTTTTACATGTATTTTAGACTACATCTATCCCTGGTGTATGGCTTTCCACAGATCACTTGGCTATATGTTGGTAAGCTAACAATTTATCGTTTCTTTATCTAGTGGTTTACAGCTCCCTTACCTGGAGCAAAAATAACTGTGCCTCAAAATAAAATGCCTATGTCTGTTTTTGTTATTGTTTGTTGAAATTGTTGCTTGTTTGTTTAGATTGTGTTGCCAAAAATTTTGTATATTTTGTAAGGATGCTAATCGAACTGCTACACCATTTTACCTATTTGGTGCTTTCAAATAACTCAGCTGAAATCCGAAATTCCAAATAAAACCAACTGAAAAATTAGTGTCGCCCTCTAGTTTAGAAATTTTGTACTAACATGTCATTAACTAGCATTTTCAATAAAATTAGTATTTATTTTATTTAGATTATAATAAATGAGAAAGTTTGTAGGATAAGAATTTGCTCTTAATAGATATTGAATTGAAACAATTGTATTTTAAAGGGTTCTTTTTGTGTGTTAAATGCAATGTTTAATGTATTGCCTATGTTAGAGTTTAATTAATGTGTATTGTCTTTTATAAATATGTCATTTATTCAGCAAACTTTTAGACTTTTAAATAGTTATGATCTTGTTTATTTGACTATAAGATGTCATCTTACTTTTTTTTAAATATATACCTACAGGTGCAAGCAACTTGTTTTGACAATATGCAGGAGCTTGTATGACTTAACTGATAAAAGAACAAAACAAGTAAGATATTATTTAAGCCATGTTTCTTTTTTCGATTAGAAACGAACATGTAATTGCAAATTTATGAAAAATACATTGTTAAATATTTCATGGTTAAATATCTCTCTGCATTTTTCATTGTATATTATTTGCAGAAAAAAAAGGGGGGGGGGGTGAAGTGCTAGTGAGAAGATAAAAACTCATAATTTGCTGAAAATATGAGAATTTTTTTCTAAAAATAACTACAAGAAAATGTCAGCAATAGCAATTTAACTACTGGAATAACTTTTATCACTAAATGTCTGGATTGAATGAAGCAAATATTGGATACTTTTATTTTTCTCTGATTCTTTGAAAGATTTTTTTTTAATCTTTTACATAACTGGCGCATAAATATTTTTACTTTTTTTTTTAATACAATATTTACATTTGGCTTATTTAATGGAGTTTAAAGTTTTAACAATCTAAAAGCATCAATTTTTATTTAAAAAAAATTCCTGAAATTTTTTTATGAACCACTGCAAAAAAACATTTAAAATATTAAAAAAATTATTTCTAATTTTTCTGTACTCTCTTTAATCAGATCTCCACTGCTAATCCCACAGAGCTACAAAGTATTTTGCGTCACCATTTCATCTCCAGGAGCTCTGGCAAGCACTATCCGCACTCTCCAGTTATGCCTCACTCTTTGTTTACCTCAGCTGGTCAGTGGATCGAGCAAGAAAGCAATTCATGGAGATTTTCACGTAGCAAGGTTTGGACTTGTTTCAATTTGGTTTTCACAAAAAACTAAAATCGATGGCTCAACAGCCTATAAACTCTGTGCCAACCTAACTTGGGTAAAAACAAAGAGTAAAAAGGCAAGGGGTAAAGTGTGGTTGGTTCATTAGTTGGAAACTCTTGTTATTTGCATACAAAATATTTACATACATAATATTTACATACAAAATTATCTGAATACAATTAAATCACAATACACTTTTCATTCTGATAAAATTGCCAAATTTTCTCAAATAATATTCAAATCTGTTAGACCTTAAACGAAATGAATGTTTTAAACACGTTATCTGGAGGGATTCACAAATAATTTATGCAACTCCTTACATCCACGGAAGGATCTTCTCCATAGCATGTTCCTATTTATCCAAATTAGGTTAGCAAGGAGTGTAGAAGGCCATAGCAGGGTTGCCACTGGCGACTAAAAAGCAACTAAAAGCGACTATTTTCAAGGGGTAGGCGACTATGACAACTATTTTAATAAAAAAAGTGACTAAAAACGACTATTTTAAGCATTTTAGCGACTATTTAGCCACTATTTTCAATTTCCGTGACATATTTTACTAATATTTTTTGTGACATACTTACTTATAATGTGCGCAAAATTTTTCCTTTGTTGCCAGTGACGTCGTATGTGGTCACATGACCACTTGTGGTCTGACTAACTTTCAGGATAAAAAGTTGTTTGACTGGTTCTTTTCCCCCTTGTGTTTCATAAAAATATTGTTTTGGATATTTCGATTTTAAAACTTGTGTTTTGACTTTCTAAAACATCATTTTCGTATTCAACATTTCATTAACCGTATTTTGAAGAACTTGAAAATTTAAACATGTTTTGAAGATCTACCGTACTAGCCGTAAATTATCGACCGTATATTAGCTGAGAAATTTTGGACAAAAAAAATATGAAAGGAATCCCCTATCTTTAAACTAAATTTCAATCAAACTTAAGATTCAGATGCTATTTTTAAAAAATAAGGACACAAAAGCAGTAAAATTCTGATGATGAAATAAGATTAGTATCTATTTCCGATATCTGCCAATGATGAATAATTGTTAGTTCTTGGCTGAATGCGTGCTTTTCATAGTGTAGCTTTGGTACAGGGCAGTTCTGTCAACCAGCCTCAAATATGTAAAAAAAAACTTGACAGGTGACCCTTGTCACAGCGCTTTCCGTGGTCTTCAGCCTCTATTCAAGGGCATCAAAATAAGTGATACCCAGAGCCGAATCCTGATTTATTTTCACCGGGGCTGGAATTTTGTTTGCAAATTATAGAATTTTTCGGGTCCGTCATGAAAATGGGTTTCCTCTTATTTTTTATCAGAAAGCTTTGGGCTAGGACAATCTTTTTTTGACTTTGTTAGAATGGTGGGCATAACATTAAAATAATTTTTAGATTGAAACATCTCAAATGTCTAGATAGCAATATATTTTTGTTGAAAATTTTTTTACAGATACTTTCAACTGTTTTTTACTATTGTGTTAATTTCTAGGCGACTATTTTAGCAACAATTTTGAGTATTTTAGGCAACTAAAGCAACTATTCTAAAACTAAAAGTCAGTGGCAACCCTGCCATAGCCTGTTGTGGTTAGTTTGTCAGACCTGCTGTTAACACCATTGTTTAGTTCCCAAGCTGCCTTAATACTCTTATTGGCCCACTGAATGGATGAAAGACTGAGTGAACCCTGTCCAATGTGGGATGCTAAGCTCAGGCTTTTTTGTCCATTTCCATAAATCGCAACACCTGTTTTGGAAAGTCTGATTTTTATTGCTGTACCATGTTTTTTTATAAAATCAATGTGTTAAGAGTTTTTAATAGACCATTCATCATACATGTATGACTGGTGGAAGTTTCACAATGACTAATCATACTATGTTTACTAAGAATGGTATTTTTTTTAAATTTTTCTTTCTAATTTATTTTTTATTCATTACTAACTTTATTTGCATAAATATTATATAGTTTTAAAACGAAAAAAAAATGACATGTTGGTGGTTTCTTGAACTTGGCAGTTTACTTTTACAGAATAGCTATTCGATCTTGCTACATTACCAAAAGTTGGATTTAAATTTTAAAAAAATTGAAACTAGAGTTAAGTGGTATGAAAGGATATTGATAATTTTTATTTTTGTTAGGTTTTGTCTACTATATATCTACTAATACCTTTGAGTGCAGATGATAGTATTATTGTTGTAGCAAATGGGATGGTGAGTATTTTAGTTTATTAATTCAATCAACAGTCAAAATAATTTTTTTTAAGTAAAAAAATGTTTTTGACTGTTGATTGACAAAACATTTTTTTATTAAAGAAAATGTTTTTGACTGTTGATTGAATCAAAATATTTGACTGCTCAATAAATTGTTCACAAATTCCCTGTGTTTACTTACACATAGCATACATTTCAAAAACTGTTTTCGTATAAATATCAGGCCACTTAAGGACTTGACTTTTTTTTGTTAAAAATATGTGCATGTACTAAAATTACAAGTAATTTGACAACAATATATTTTTAAGTGTTTTTATACTTTTGAGTGTTTTTATACTTCTGAAATGCAAAACGTTAAAATGGGTTTTTTTAAAAAAAAACTTTTCTTAAGAAATATATGAACCAATCTTAAAATGTTTTACAGTGTGTTCTTGGCTTTGTTTTTAGGTCAAAAGAGATTGGATTTTTGGATGCACTAAATTATCAGGAGTAGAGTCCAAGACTTGGTGAGATATATCTACAAGCATAATATTTTATTTCTAAATATAAACTATTTTGGACCAGAATAAGAAAATTTGTACTTATCAAGTTTATTTATTTGTGTGACTTATAATTTATACTTTCAGTAATATAATTTCCTTACTGTTATTTAATAGCCATAAATTATTGAAAAGCTGCATTAAGGATGCACGAAAACTTAAAATAATTTTTAATCTGATTGTTGTTTGACTATGTTTGAGCCCCTGAATACAAATCAAGTTCAGATCGTATTTTCTCTATTATGCGACTTAATAAGTCATAATTTGACCAGAATGGATCGAGACGTATCATGCTTTCTTATTTGTACTTGTGAATTCTTATTGAACTATATTTACAGTGTTGAAGGAGACAACCTGTCTGAAAAAGGAGAAATTATCCCCACTAAAAGTAAGAAGTCAGAAAGAAGAATGATAAACCTACCAAGTGCAGAGTTACTTAAGAAGCGGTATTCACATATTTTAATACACATTACTCCATTAGATTCTCAGGTAAGAAATTACTTTTTTTAATGCACAGTGACAGTACAGTTTTTGAAATTTTATTTTTGAAGTACAAAATACTACATTATTTTATATTGAATATGAAAAGCACGGAGTTTGATTTCTTAGACTGGATAGCAGAATTGCTGCTTAACTTGTAACTATATTTTTCTTAACTTGGTAAAATTGTTGTATAAGAAAATTAAGTTAGTATTTAACTTTATTTTTTCCCCTTCATATTAAAGCATTAAAATAAGCACTGTTTTTTTAACATAACTTTACTTTTTGTTAACTTTAAGAAAGAAAATCTTTTTTTCTTTAAAATTGGTTGTTGGGTTAATTAAAAATGAATAATTGTGTATGAATTTTCTAATTATTCTTATCTTCTACAATTTGAAAGGGGCTTACTCTTGCAAGTTAAATATTTTAAGTTTAGAAAACTTGCAAGTTAATTATTTAAAATTCTGTGTGCGCGTGTGACTCTTTCAAGTTAATTATTTAAAATTTCAAAAAAATTAGAATAAATCAAAATGCAAGTACAAATCTCCACAACTAGTTTAACTGGTATAATTAGTAAAATTAATTTTGTACATATATACAGTGGTGGCCAAAAGTGTGGACACTTTTTGAAAGTTTCATATTTTTCAACTTTGTGTGATTACAAAATATATTTTGTATATCAAATTAAACAATTGTATATCAAATTAAAAGTAATTTAATCTTTATGAGGACCACTGTGTGCAGATCACTGAAGCCGTCTGAGACCTTTGGTCCCATATAATCTATATCCATGGACACAACATCATCATCATCAAAGTAATTTCATGTAGAATTAAAAATAAATACAGTATTACAATATCTGTATTACGAATAAGTTATGCAACTGATGATCTGTCTTAGTTTTGCAAGTCATTGAACCACCAACTTGTATTGCAATTTCAGCATCAGAGAATCCATTGATTGTGCTTGTTTGTTCTACTAAAATGACCATAACTTTATTTGTAATACATATACTTTAATTCTGTTTTTTTAATGAAATTTTACTTTAAATTACCTCCAACTTAATATTTAAATGTTTGTATTTAAGCGAAATTTAATAGATGCAAGAGTACAGGTAACAGTTGAAACACATGAAACTTTCAAAAAGTGTCCACACTTTTGGCCACCACTGTATTTGTTTTATGCATACCCTATGTTGGACAATCTTAATCTTAAACCTTTTCTCTAGTCTAAAGGGCAAGTCTAGCCCCATCTTCCTTCTTTCACTTACCGTGTTAAGTTTATGGGAAAGTTTTTTTAGGTACTACAACCACTTTGATTTTAAGTGTATCATCTGGAAATATTTTTTTTGTGTAAGAAAGTGCATGTTGTTTTGTATGGATCCCAGCAAGCTTTTTTTTTATTTATATTTATCAGATTTGTGTGTAAAAGTATTTCAAACATTACATTTTAAAACAATATTTCATGCATAGAAATCATTTCAAAGTAGTAAATACCCTGTTTTTGAGTTATTACCCAACTCAAATCAATAATTTTATTAGAATAGAAGAATAAAATAAAAGGTGTGTGCTAGGATCTTTAAAAAAAATTCTGGTTCTTGTTAATGCTAAAAAATTAGTTGGTAAATTTAAACTCAAGGCCATTGTTACTTACATTGAAGCCATATTATTACTGACCCATACACTGAACATACAAAGTGAAAGACAGAATCTTTGACTTCCCTTTAATATTAAACCTTTTCTATAGTGTTCAATCAATGATTTTAGGTGGACATTCTTGGCGAAAGGTATAACTCTGATCAAAGAACAAAGCATGTGGATTTACCGCCCCTTTACAGCAGGTTTTTCCTCACACCCTCTGTCCGCTTACTAGCTGTGTCTTTACCTGAGCAGTCTGTCTTCTACAATGTGACAGTGTCTCGGAGCTATGGCATATTTGAAGCTGCCGAATTCCAGCTGGAGACGAGGCTTTGCAGAGCGGGGAGTGTTGTTGGTATGTATTAAATGAAACTGATATATATAATACTGTTTACAGTCATTATTTTTCATTATTGTAATAAGGAGTAAATATATTGAGTTGATTCACTGTTTCTTTGGAAAAAAAGTCCACATTTCTACTTGCCCCGCAGCTTCAGTGCTACAAATGCACCCATTGTTATACTGTACAAATTTTTACGAGCACAGTAATTGTGTCAAATAAGAGTCATAACTAATTCATAAAAACATGCTGTAAAGTGTACACGGTAGATCTGTTGTTGATTGAACTGTTGTAGATTGATCAGAGTTTTAATGCACATGTTTAAGTTACATATGCAGCAATAATGTTTAATATTTATAATTACTAGTAACAAGTCCTTTCTGAATTTTTGTTCCTTTATTAAGAGTGGTTATATTATATAATATGATTTAGTTATATCTTTCAAATGCATACTGTGCTTTAGTTTAAAAACTTTGTTGAGATCATAAATAAATCAAAAGTATAATATTTATCATGTTGCTCGTTATATTGCTCATTCGGTTATATCGTGGTTGTTTGCTTGTCTCGTGGGAAGCACGATATAACGAGGGGCTGCTGTACTACAGGGTGAGGCAAATAAAAGTGCCCCGAACTAGAGATAGGAATGCTTGGCAATAATGCTCTTGAAGCCGCCTGAAACCTGTTTTTGCATTGTTTGGATTGGATTAGCTTCACATTAGAGCTACTCATAGACTAGTGGCGCTGGCGAGTTCAGATCTTAGTTCGTATTGTATGAAGATGTCCCAAAAAGCAAATGTTGTGTCTTCAATTTAGAATCAATTAGAATGTCAATCAATTTAGAATGTTTTGTATTAACAAAAACAAAAAGATCCGATTCTCTAGGATAAATAACAACCTAAATAATCACTATTGGGAACTTTTTTTATCAGCTCAACAAACCTTGTTTATATTTCATTTCAACTAGCTTCTCAAACCATAGCGTAGTTGCCTGCTAATAAGCTCCAAGCGTTTGTTTGGGCTTAATATTGAAGCGATCAATGGCTTACAGTTAGCAAACCTGTTTTTGTATTGGTTTTTTGACTTGGCAACATTTCTGTCGTATTCTTATCTTTTTGCCACTTTGGGCCACTTTTGTTTGCCTCACCCTGTATATTCTGACACAAATGCTTCTTTCAACCATCACAGCATATATTAGCTGAAATATTGCCAAGTTGAATAAGTTTTGTTATTTACATCAATAGTGTTAGTATATTTACAGTGTTGGTATAACCAAAGAAAAAATATATATATGTTTCAAAAATATGAATGTTGCTAAGACAGCTTTTAAATATTCGGAATTAAGTTATTAATATGCCTACTCTCCCTTTTCCGCAGGTCAAGGAATTATTAAAATGCACCTACCTTGGGGCAAAGAAGATTCATATTACCATATTAGGTTAGATCATTTTTATTTTCTTTATTATTATTAATCTATACTTTGATTTTATA
This sequence comes from Hylyphantes graminicola, assembly GCA_023701765.1. Lineage (NCBI taxonomy): Eukaryota > Metazoa > Arthropoda > Arachnida > Araneae > Linyphiidae > Hylyphantes > Hylyphantes graminicola. The sequence continues at coordinate 32,628,488 of CM043118.1, forward strand.
AAATAGATACATAGTTTTCATAGATAAAATGGGCAATATTTTGTTACAAAGGTAAAATAGACACTAGTTTTCTGATAATATTGCTAGACAACCGGCTTATCTGATATTTTGATCTATATGTTAGTTGAGGCAAAGATTCTTAAAATTTGAAAATTTTATTATAGTGATTTTTAAAAGAAACTCAAGTGAGACATTACTACCCTTAACTTATAAGGGTATTAATTAGCCTCTAAAAATGTATAGTTATGTTAAGAAAAATCATATACTAACAGCAACTGTAGTGCCCTGGTAAATTTATAAATTAATCAGAAAAATTACATTTAGTTGCCAGCGAACCTCAAATAAGTTCTATTAACACCTTCACTACCAGGTAGTAGGCAGTGTACATCCTCTCAATTCGATCATCAGCAACCAGGACATACATTGTATAGCGATCCACTGTACAATAAACAGCAGCAGCTTTGCTTCCCTTGTCTACTGGCTTTTACTTGAGAAACTAAGCATTAGGGTGGCCAAAAAAACCCTTTTTTTTAAATTTTGGATAGCTATAGTGCAGACAAGTTGCCATTTTTAAAAGAGTTGAAAAATGCACTAATTATTATTTATTATTACTTTATCTTCCGGTCGTGCAATGCCATCAAAGCAGGAAAAAAATTGTCAAAAAACGAAAAAAAAACCTATTTTTTTTTATACCTGATAGATATTTTTAGTTGCTTCCTACACTGCGTGAAAAAAAGTAGAAGGACACTAGTTTATTTTAGAATAACTAATCATACAACAATTATTTAAATAATTATTTTGCATCAGACGTTTTTACAAGTAGATACCTGCATCTACATAGAATAAAAAAGTACACATTTGAAAAAATAAGTACACTTTTCAAAATAAAGAGTTGTGACGTTGTCATAATCTGTGAAAAAAGTAGAAGGACACTTCCAAAAAGTTGGCCTACAATATTGATTAATAAGGAATTTTTCTTCCATTTGCTCGAATTACCTCAAAGATCCTGTTTGGCATCGAATCATACAAAGATTGAATTTCTGTTTGGCAAAACTTTTCCCATACAAAGTTTAATGATTTCTGTAGTTCAGCTACAGATTCAAACTGCTTTCCTTCCTCATAAACACAGCGCACAATCATTTACCAAATATTTTCTACAATGTTGAGATCAGGACTTTTAGAAGGCCATTCCAAAATGCGAACATTGTTCGCTGCGAACCAATTTTAACACAATTTGCAGTGTGAATTGATGCTCCGTCTTGCTGAAAAATCCAATCATCTCCCCCTAACTCAGTGCCATAAGGAAGAAGATTCGAGTTTAGAGTCTGGATATAGTCTGCATGGTTCTGTCTACCATTTAGAACGACTAGACTGGTCCTACCTCCATAGCCAACTGCTATCCAAACCATTACACTACCTCCTCCCATCTGTCGAGTAGAATAAGTCTCTTCTTCAGTATCGAGACAGTGCCAATAGTACTGATAGCCATCTGGGCCATCTAAGTTGAACTTTTTCTCATCAGAAAATACAACTGAGGTCCATTCTGAACTCCATGACATGTGGTCTTTAGCCCACTGCAGTCGGTTCTTAATGTGTCCTTCGTTCCACTTTGGATGGTGTTTCCGTTTCTTAAAGATGATCTTTTTTTATCTTTTTATGTAGTTATACACAGTTCTTTTAGTAACATGTGTGATCCCTGATTGACGCTGAGCTTTGCTAACACTACCTCCTGCATTTTTGAGTTCACAAATGATTTTTCGTTGATCACATTGTGTAAGTTTTTTGGGTCTTCCTGTCTTTTTGTTTCTTTAGTTACTTTCAGGGTTTCTCATAAAGTTCGTAACAACATTTGGACTAACAGATAGCTGCCGTGCAATCCTTCTAATACACTTTCCTTCATTTTTATAAGCAAATATTTGGCCCTTTTGGAACTTACTTAAAGGTTTTCCTCTTGGCATTCCAAAACTAACAAAATCTATGAATTTCTAACTAAAATCTGAATTCTTGATAAAGAGACAATAAATGAAGAATAGCACATTAACCTTTACGGTTTCCAATGGCTTCTACATTGATTTTCCGGATGTGTCCTTCGACTTTTTTCACAGACCAAAAGTAGTTATGTTTTAAATTCTAAACCTAAAATAGTAGTAGGTTAAATTTTTTGACTTAACATAAATTAAAATACTAACAAAACAACCTCTTTATAAAATCATGTCAAAATCCTTGAAAATAAAAGCAAAATGTAGAAAAAATGACTGTCCTTCTACTTTTTTCACGCAGTGTATGTCATGAATTAATTACTAAAAGTACGTAAAATCAATATATATATATATATATATATATATATATATATATATATATATATATATATATATATATATATATATATATTAGGGTGGTCCTTATTAACATGGCAAAAAATAAATTTTCGATTTTGGAACGGGCCACCCCCTCAATTTGTTTATTCATATGAAAAAATAATTCCTGCAAAATTTTAGCCAAATCAATTAGTAATAACACGTGCCCCACGGGGCTTAAAGTTTTGAAAAACGCAAAATTTTAGAGTGTTTTTTTAATAATTCCATTATAAGTCAATATCTATGCCAAATAAGAAAACATACTCAATACAAATGTTATAGATTATGAAATTTCCTACAACTTTGTAATTTACACTTTTGATCTATGAGTAATAGGTTATGAGTTATGGGGAAAAGAATGAGCGATATTTTACTAGATTGTAAATCCCCCCCCCCCCCTCCCCCCCATGGCCACACTACGCAAACGATATCCTTTAAAATGGTGCGACATAAGCAATTATTTAGATAACTTTTAACCGTTATGTCTAAAAATCAACTAAAAAAGGGACATATTCAAGTATTTAAATAAAACACATTTAAAATATGCCGTAATTTTAAGAACTGGGCCGTCGCGTGGGTGGGGCAGAGGGTGCAACATTAAAGTGATTATTTAGATTAACTTTTAACTGGTTGTGTCTGACATTTAATTAAAAAGGGGCAGATTCAAGTATTACAAAAAAAAAACTTAAAATGTACCACGACTTACAGACTGTTAGCTGTCAGGGCCGTCACGTGGGTGAGAGAGGGGGGGGGGGGGGGCTTTCGCTAAGGAGTAAGTTTTTTTAATGGCAAAAGCGATACGCCATGAGTCATACATTTATCCACATATGTTTTCAACCCCTGTATAATGGGGTTACTGCCTCTAGTTGAAGTAATCAAAAATTTCTTACATATGGTAATGGCAGAAAAGATGTGAAACCAATGTAATTGCTAAAAATACTTTGTTGCGTTCTAAAAAAGCTAATGCGTTTTTGTTTAATTGATAGAACAAGCAATTTCTAACGAATTTCGGACCTTTGTTAAATGTTTCATATAAAGTTCGTGTATACGTACTGATACGTTCGTACCGAGTTATGCTCGAAAATAAATATTTATTTTTGCTACAATTAAAAAACAAGTAACTGGTGCCAAATTGTTATTTCTTGGAGATTTGTTACTCATATTATTTTTAAATATGGTTAATTAAACCTGAATTCACACGAGTGTTTTCGTTGCAATGGATGAAAATCTAATTTTAGAGGAAAACATGTATTCCTACCTGCAAAATATAACACTACAAATGAATGGTTATAGAACATATTCGAAAGACAGGGATACCACATTAAGGAAGATTTCAAGGAATTACATCCTTTATAATGTTCAATTCTGAAAATTGTCTGAAAGGAAGTTTTAAGATCCTTAAACTTCGTAAATTTTGCAGCATAAAGAGGTGTGAAGTTAATTGAAGAATTCAACTATCAGTTTACAAAGGATGAATCCAAAAAACCATTTATTTTACAGACCATGCAAGACTGTCTTAAAAATTACACATCACACTATTAAAAATCTGTACTAAAGCAATACAATAATGACAATATAGTAAGTTAAAAGTGCATGGAAATCGGGCATGAAAACCCCATTTTTTATGTTCAGTACCGGAACAATTTACAAATGATTACATTCTAAATTAGTTTCTTACTTGTAGAGAAAATTAAAAAACTAGAAAACGTCAATAATACAGTATTTTCAATAAGTTTCGAAAAGAAAGGGGGGAATATTTTATACAGGAATATTAATAGTATAGGGAAATTTATAATATTTATTCTCTAAAAATATTCTTTTTCTTTAAATTTACCTGGTTTTCATAAATGAATTTATTACATTTACTTATACTAAATTCCTTTTAAAAATTCACTATTTTAGATTTTCTTTTATTATTAATAAAATATTAAGATTAACCAATTAAAATATTAAGATAAACCAATGACCCCTTCTCCCATATTGTACATTCAAAACAGCACTGGTTAGCAACATAATTACATTTCTAAGAATGTCATTTGCTTACTAGCTGCACAAATAGTTCAGTAAATAACCAATATTAATTTTTGAAAGTGCCCCCCCCCCCTGCCCCACCCACGTGACGACCCTGACAGCCAAAGGTCTTGAAATGGCGGTATATTTTAAACATGCTTTTTTTTATTTAATACCTGCACATCAGTAACTTTTTAGTTAATTTTTAGACAGAACAGTTAAAAGTTATCTAAATAATTACTTATGTCGCACCATTGTGAAGGATATCGCTTGCGTAGTGTGGCCATGAGGGGATTTACAATCTAGTAAAATGTCGCTTGTTCTTTTCCCCATAACTCATAACCTGTTACTCATAGATCAAAAGTGTAAATTACAAAGTTGTAAGAAATTTTATAATCTACAACATTTGTATTGAGTATGTTTTCTTATTTGGCATAGATATTGATTTCTAATGGAATTATTAAAAATACACCCTAAAATTTTGCGTTTTTCAAAACTTAAAGCCCCGTGGGGCACGTGTTATTACTAATTGATTTGGCTAAAATTTTGCAGGAATTATTTTTTCATATGAATAAACAATTTGAGGGGGTGGCCCGTTCAAAAATCGAAAATTTATTTTTAAGGACCACCCTAATATATATATATATATATGCACTTATTATACATTTGTGTCAGATCTGTCAATTTTGCAAAAACTGATTTGTGTATATATTTTGACTTTACGTACTTTTAGTCGTTAATTCAGGAATGGGAACGAAAAGTAAAACATCTATCATGCTTAAAAAATATTATAAAAAAGTTTCTTTTTTTTACAATTTTTTCCAACTTTGATGGCATTGCGCGACAGAAAGATAAATTAGTAAAAAAAATAAAAATTAGTGCATTTTTCATGTCTTTACCAATGGCAACTTTTCCACACTAAAGCAATCGGAAATAAAATAAAAAGTTTTTTTCAGCCCACCCTACTTAAGCATGGTGAAACTATGTAAAGCGATTAACAGTGTTTAAATAGGTACACCTTAAAAAATACAGTAATTGTGTAATGCTATCTTATCTCGTTTTTTTTTTATTGACACAATGGCATTAACTAGTTTCTGAACTTTAAAGATTCAAGATCAAGTTCAATTATCTTGTATTTTGTATAGAACTGCCTTGGGAGGTTTGACACATATTCCTGTTAGAGGACACTTTAATCCTTCTCCTGATGATGGTAACTCTGATGTTAACCTGCAGCTGATTCTTGATCCTGAATGTAGTGTGGTGTTGACAGCGAGATTTCCTTTGTATATCATTGCTAGTCAAGTAAGTGTTTTAGTTCCTCTCAACGTCATCTTTTGTATTTAGCTTAAATTATTCTTACTTATACCTCTTTCACCCCAACATGGAGCATAGGGCCTCCGTCCTGGTCCGCCACCTCACCCTGTTAGCAGCAATTGTCTTAATCTCTCCCCATGACTTCTTGAGTTATTTTACTTCCTTCAACAAGGAAGTAAAAGAGCTTAACTAGTCACAGGGAGAGATTAAGATCGTTGCTGCCAACAGGGTGAGATGGCGTGTAGGCAGGCAGTAGCTAGCTACTGGCAGGGTCACCCACACTGGACAGGTTGGAGGGGAGACACCAGACCAGGTTGGAGGGGAGACTCCAAGAGGAACACCCTGGTCCTCCAGGTTGGATGTTGGGGCTAACAACCCTCCCCCTGTAAAAAAAGAAACATGTTACAGAAACTGAAGTCATGGAATTCCTGTCCACCTTGGTGGATGGCGATAATTCTCTCTGATATGACGCAGGCAGTTTAAATTATACAATATCATAAAAGAATGATACTCACTTAACTCACTAATGATAAATAACATGAAAATTTGTTTTGCAAGACAAATTAAGTTACAGGAAAATACAATTTTAAAAATTTGAAGTTGATGTTTTTATTTGAGAATGAAGACGTTTATGGTATTTATAAAATTATCATTTATGGGTTAATACTGTGCATAGTATTATAAGCCGAATCATTTTATCACCCTGCACATTCATAACTTTTTACTGAATGCTGAAAACATTAAAGTTGTCTTACAATTAAAAAATGTTATTTGATACCAAACTGTACTAATGTTAAGTAAATTGTAATAACATCACTAGCAATGGCGAGTATGGAGCACAGTCCCCTAGTTTGATAAAAATTCTTGTTAATTGAAGGAAATCTTCAATATGATGCATGAAAAACATTTAACTGAAAACTTGCACAATATTTTTTTAGTTGGATCTTACTTTTGATTTAAAAAAATGATTTATATTTGCTATGTATATTTATTCTTAAAATCTACACAATGCATGTGTTCATTGCTTAATTTTTTTTCAGTTTATAAAGTTCTATGGAATATATATTATGGGATATACAGTCTCTTTGATTTTGGCCTTCCTTGCTGGTCAGATGTTCTGTTTTGAATCTTCTGGTAAGATTTTTTTTTATCAATACCTAAAAATTCATGTGTATTTGAATGATTATGGAGCATATTTGACTTCATACATACCACTTTTTTTTCTATTGCAATTTTTTTTAACTAGTTTCGTTTGAAATTGATATTTGTTGATATTCTTCGTTTAAAAAAAATTAATTTTGCTTTCAAAAAATAAAATGTCAAGCCATATTTGATCCTCTCCAAGAAGAATTGGTGCAAAATTCTATTTGTGAAGAATTCTTTAATTTAGTTTAAACAGCTATATCAGGGGTTCCCAACTGGTGGTACGCGGGAACATTTCAGGTGGTACGCGCGAGTGATGCGAGCAACATGATGCTATAAATAGCTGCTGTACGCATATGCAGTGAGCACGCAAATATATTAATCATTAATATTATATTAAAGAGGAAATCTTTAACTTCTAGATCGGATTTTACCGAGTTTGTACTATTTGGTATTGGCATGTTTTTATCCCTAAAGGTAATAAACAAAACTGTAAATTAATACCATTTTAATCTTTTTATTTCATTTTTATTATAAGCATGTCATAAATAAACAAATATCTAACCATTAAATATGAAGTTTTTTCAGGAATTTTACTCAAAAAACCTTTGAACACTTTTAGAAGAGTAAATATTATACGTTTATCAAAATATTTTGGTCTGGTGGTACGCCAAAATTTCTTAAAAAGTCAAGTGGTACGCAGGTGCAAAAAGGTTGGGAACCCCTGAGCTATATTATTTAACAGTGCAATTGATATTTAATCTACAAAAAAAAATTAAGTGTTTGAGTATGTGATCAAGTTGAATTAATCTGTGTTTGCGTTAAATACTGCTTAGCTTACCCTTTTACGCAAAGGTACATTATATTTCTTTTTTTGTCAAATAGCTAATAACACTCTAAAATGTGCACATTGTTGCTAAAAAATCGTTTTTGCTAAGCTACCTTTGCTGTAGTAGTTCCAATTGCAAAATTGGTCTTAATTTATCTTGCTTTCCTTAGGGTCTTACCTTTCCTTTAGTAAAGTTTTTGGTTACTACCCAACTTATGTTAGTTTGGTGGCTGTTCCTTCTGTGTTGTACCATTGCCTACTGTGAGTAACACTTTTAACTTTTCTTTAACTTTGCCCTGTTTGCTTGCCTTTATAAAATTCCTTCTACTTTTCCTTACTAATTTAGCCTTTCTTTATGTTTTGATATGTTTCATCTGTTAGCTTGGTTACTATTTAGTGTAAGAATAATTTGACTGGATTTTAAAAACCTTGAACAAAGTTATGCTTCATTTACTGGAACAATTTTTTTAAAACAAACTTTTATGTTATTTACTTGCATGTGATCATTATATACATGTATAAAAATAACTATCAGGTTAACACTTATTACTCAACCGAAGGTTGAGCTTCTATTTTAAGGGTATTTTAGCATTACGTAATGGGCCATACGTTGATTGGATTTATTGGTTCAAAATCAAATAAACTTTGAGTGTGTCAGTGATACTTGAGAATGGCACTGTAAAATCTCTGAAAATACTTTATTATATTACAATATCTAAAAAAATTGAATTTTGTTTTAAGAAAGTAATTTATTTTTAAATCTATTTTAAAAATCATTAATTTTAGGTCGGTCTCAAACACCAAATACATTAATTTTTAAATCCTAATTCTTAAAATTATTGCTTTAAACATCAAAACATTTTCACCAGTTGCAAAAATCGTTATAACACTTAAATAAAACACATTCAAAGGGAAAATTTATGCTATCTGAAATGTAATTGTTATTTTTAAATATCCATCTGTCCAAGTATTTTTAAATTTATCAATTCATAATTTATTTATTAGGCAATATTGGGTCACATGGGGGAATTATGGATCACTCTCTTTCCGGGGTAAATAATGATCACTAAGTTTTAAGGATTAAAAATGGTTTTTAGAAAAAAAAAATTATGTCAAGTCATCCTTGTACATTCTATTTTCTTATATCAAGTTCAAAAACAATGTAACTCTGCAGCAAAAAAATAGAAAAAAAAATACTTTTTACACTACTATAAAAACATCTTCAAAAAAGATTGTCTTTGAAAAACATGATTTTTTTTAAGATCCATACTGGAGAAACATATTTGAACTAACTATTTTGTCGGTGCTATTTTTCAATAGGAAAAGGTCTAAGCTTTTCAATCCGATAAAAAAAATTTCATAATTTTTTTTAATGATTTTAAAGGTATATCGATTTATCCCCCAGTTTACTGGGGTAATTCTGGATCAGTGATATTTTTTAATTTTTCATGTGTTTTTAGCTAAGTGGTTTGTCATTTTGAAGCATAAAATCAGATTAGGCTGCATTCCAAATTTCATTAAAAAATTCAAATTAGAAGTTTTATTTAAAATTTAAATAACAAAAAATTTAATCTACATTGAACTAGCATGAAAATTCTATTTTTATTCAATATTTTCACTGTTGCCATTTCTTTAAACTTACGAGAAAATTTATTTAAAATAAAAACTTTTGAAGGAATATTTGTGCCATATAATTCAGTTTGGATTGCTGAAATAAAGTCCATTGAATTTGTTCTTTTGATGGTTCATTATACATGTATGAAGAAAGATGCATAGAGAATTCTAACTTGGCATGAAAAAATAGGCCAAGTTTCGCTTTCGTTACCTTTATGTGCTAAAACAATCTTTTTATGTGGTAAAAATGATATAATTTGGAATATTAATTTACTTTTGACACGCATTACTATTTAAAAATGGGTGATCCATATTTACCCCATGTGTGATTCATAATTGCCCAAACCCGGGGTAATTCCTGATCACTCAATAATTAAAATAAAACTAATAATAATTAAGTTTTAGGTAAAGTGATTACTTAAATAAATTCTAAATTATTTAAGCTTACTCCATGCAAAATTAAATCTTTCTATCTTTCATACTTTAGAAAAAAAATAGGATGTTGTGATTTTTTTATCCATAATTCCCCCATATTGCCCTATTCCTTTTAAATTACGTTTATTTATTATTAAATTTTTAAGCAATACTTTCACGGAAGATTTTAGAAGATTGACTTCCATCATATTTATAAAAATAAATTACTGCATAATATTGTTTATAAAAAAATGGTTTTAATGTTGTTTGCTTTTCAGGTCTCCCGATCTTGGTTTTAACTTTCTGCCCTCAGCCGACAGAGTCGTTATGAACGACAATGGATTCATTTCGACTCTTGTTCTGAGAAGTCTGCTATACTTGACTGCCTGTGGATTTGTTCTGACACTTTACGCAGCACTTGTAGTGGGTCTGGCCGCAATTTCCAAACTGTCAATATGGATGAGGCGAAAGTAAATATGCACTTTAATTATGGACATTAATGTCAGGAGGGAATTTTAAGGTCAAAATAAACTTCTAAAATGTCCTTCTCAATCACATCTTAACTCTCTAATGCATACTGTTGCTGTTGAGAAACAAGTAACATAATCCACTTTCTCGAAAAATTTGTGTTTTTCATCTATTACATTCCATTTTGAAGTTTTAGTTACTAATAATCCTCATAGATGACAGTAGTAAAAGTGTATTCAAAATTAAAGAGTGAGGTTATTAACTGTTGTGAAATTACGTTTTTGGCAGTATTCAAAGTATAATAATATTAGTACTAAATACAAATATATTCTTTTGAAAAATTAATTATACTTAAAGAGGGTTATTTTGAAATATATTTAGTAGTTTTCTTGTCATTATTAACAAATTTGGAATTTTTTAGTTGGTTTTTGTCGTGTGGAAAATTTTTAAAAATTGAAATTATTTAAATTTTAATGTGGTTAATTTTTTTCAGTATTTTTCCCATAATGTCTGAGTATTAACAATGCATATATATTTTTTTGGGATGACAAAAAAAGTTCATGCGTTAGAGGGTTAAATTTCAATGACTATTTACAGCAAAAACTAAAGATACATGTAAAGAAATGGCATAAAATTTTAAAATTAAAAAAATTATTTACATGATTTTATTAAAAATATGTTTGAGGGGAATGGCAGATTTTATTTAGTCGTTGTCTTATCATTGACTGGTAGCTTTTACAAACCTGTATACTAAATAACTTTTCATCCTACTGTTGCAAAAGTGTTTATTGGTGTTAAATAAATTAGTCTTTTAAAACATAGTTTACTTCTCAATGTTTGTTCTCTTTGATTAGCATTTTATAAAAAAAAAACATTGTTTTCTATAAAAATTTCTAAAATGGTGACATTTTTGTTTTAAAATAATGTAACAAAATTTCAGGGCTCCCACCAAGTCACTACTGGCCAAAATTTTCACTAAAGTCACTTTTTTTTTTTTACAAAATTTTACCTTTCAATCATAAATACTGTGCATATTGATAAATATTTAGATTTTTTAAAAATAAAATAGAAATAGAAAAAATCTCTTTCATTGAATGTAGTTTAAGATGAATAAAATGTTTGTGACTTACTGTCTAACATTAATAATGTTTCAATTCACTTTAAAAGGAAATTTTAAAGTACTGTTTTGACAGTATATGTATAACTAGCTGTTATACCCGACGTTGCACAGGTAGAGGTGAAAAAATAATTTTATAGTCAATTTAACTATTTTTTCTTTCATTTGAGTTACATAAGATATGAAGATTACCCAGTAATTTTTTTCATTTAATTACCCATCTTGGATATAGTAATAATTAATATTAATTTCAAAAATACCTTTGATAAGAAGCTCAAATTAAAGATAATACATATTTGAGTAAAAAAATAATCAGCAAGAATTAAAAATAAGCTACTCCAGCAAACAGCAAACGATTTGCATTTTTTATAAGTTTATTTGCTTTTTAATAAGCTTATGTTGCTGATACCGTTCGTTATTAAAGTACAAAGTCCCGCTACTTATATTACATTAAAAATTCAAAATTTAAAAAATCCTATAAAAAAACAGATAATGTCGTAGTAATTTCCCGAATAAAAACATTTTAGCTCATTTGGCGTATTTGAAAAATTTGGCGAGGAAAATATATAGCTACCATTACACCCATTCATCTCTAGAGCAAAGACCATCGCACAACCAACCAGCTATTTAAAATGCTCTTTTGCACGTTCTTTGTAATAACTTGGCGAGTTTGGCAAAGTAATTGGCGAAAGAAGGAAGACATGAAACCCTAATATACATCTGTAGTGCAACAGTCTTCAAAAATCAACATAATTCAGTAAAAGCTTAACTATGCTTTTAAAAAATTCATAATTAAAATCATATATACACAATAAAATAATAGAATGGAGACTGGTAGGATTACGTAACTTGAAACATATCCAACTATTTTTTCAAATTATTAATTTTGTTTCTGAAGGTAATGAACAAATATTAAATAAGTTAAACATTTTCAATTTCAATTGTTTTCTAAAAAGTTTTATTTAAATTTTTCTGCCTGATGGCATCACGAAAGAGAAAAAAATGATCGGATTTGAGCGAAAGTGGTGTATTTTTTCCCTTAAAACGTTCGAAAACGATAGAAGGAATGGTTTGATTCGAAAAATTCTTAGCCTATGTTTGTTCCTGAGATGAGAGGAATTTTTGTGCCAAATTTCGTGACGATCTGTTGCGTGGTTCTTAAGGTCGCCTTTTATGTATATAGATTTTAACTAAAGCTTAAATAAAAAAATGCTGCTTTATTTTTCTGTGGAAACTTAAATGCTAGAATTCCCATGTTAAGTGCTTTGGATTGATTAAAATAATCAAAACTCTAAACCAAAGAACGTTACATTTTTTAAAACTAAACTGGTTATATTTGCCATGTGACTTTTAGAAGTACTTCTGGCATTAATTACAAAGCTCTATCTATAGTTAGGGAGTCTGTGTAGTAGTTAGATAGCTTTTGAGGGTTAGACTTACATACTTTGATTTTCTGGTATAGTATATAGATTCAATATTTTGTCAATGTGTTTTTCTTTTTTGGTCACTTATTTTTTTTTTCAAGTGGTCAATATTTTCACTTTTTTTGTCTCTGTTTCTTGGTGGAGCCTGAAATTTAATCCTTTTTAATTCAAATGCATTCACAATTAGGATACACACCAATTGATTAAAAACTGTAGGTGAATAATTTGTTACAAAGTATTTAATGAAAAGATTTTATTTGTTTAATGTTTTATAAATAATATATCTGTTTAATTTTATTGTTTTTTTAATTAAATATATACTTGATATATTTCCAGAACAATTCTTATTGTAACAGAAGTACCTTTAGAAAAAGATTTGAGAAGCCAAGTGCATTTATCTAAAGTAATGTTAGTGTGGTGTGCCTTTATTGGAGCTATTTCCATAGTATTCTCAAGTTCACTGGGCTCTGTCCTGACACTCATAACCTATTTCATAAAAGTAAGATATAATTGTACCACACACTCATATTTATCTGAAAATAACATACACTCCTTTCCAACCTAAGTTGGGTAAATAGAAATATGCTATATGGAGAAGATCCTTCCGCACATGTAAAGAGTTGTATAAAATATTTGTGAATCAATCCAGAAATCATGTTTAAGTATTAATTTTGTTTAAGGTCTAACATATTTAAATATTATTTGAGAAAATTTTTCAATTTTATGAGAATGAAAAGTGTATTTTGGTTAAATATTATTCAGATCATTTTGTATGTAAATATTACCTTAAAAGAGTTTCCAACTAACAGACCAATCATGCTTTTCCCTCTTCCTTTTTACTCTTTGTTTTTATCCAAGTTAGGTTGGCACAGAGTGTACTGACTTTGTACCGAAACTGATTTATTTGTATGGTTTTTACCTTAAATTTTTTTGATACACTTAAACAAATGTCATTTACAAGAGGAAATTGGTTGTTGTTTATATCTATGGTATTTTTGCATTATTCAGTTGATTCAGGTGGTAAACCATTAAGAAAAGTGATAAATTGGATTAAAGGTGGTTTTTTTAGCTATTTTTTTTTCAATATGACGATTAGAATATTCTATACGACTATAATATATTCAATATAACTATAATAAAATTCAAGTTGACTATTAGATTTTAAATAAATATATCTTACAAATTTTTTCGATGCAGTCACTATTAACGATCACTATATTTCAGCTGATATCCACCCACACCAGATGCAAGGCCGAAGAAGAACGCCGTGGCTCAGGGGTTGCCACGGCAACATGGTACATCCATGCCACCCTGGTATTGATGTTGATGTTTGCCACATGCCTCGCATCTCCTGGTCTCATTACATGGGCCAAAGGCCTCGCATTCTCGATTCATGTTCCAAATGATCCATATACTTTCCCTTGTGTTCTGATGGTTCTCAGCAGTGCCTTACTGTGGCAGCTACCGACGCCGTCATTTAACAGGTATTGGAAATGTTTTTTTAGTTTTTGTTGAATAACAATACAAATATTGTGATGTATGTTTTTTAGTGGAAATATGTCACATGTTTTTGTTTATTAAAATCATTGTACCAAATGCCAATGAAAAAATGAATTTTTAACCCTCTTTTCCCACTTAGCAAATTTGCTGAAAAATGTAAAATGATCGACACTAACTGTTTGCATTCTTATCAAATCAGCTACAACATATTTCAAGAACTAAAAATCATTGACTACCATTCAAGAAGTGCTAGTTAGAATTTGTTTAAAAATGTGGATGAACGTAAAATTTTTCAAATTTAAGAATTATATAAGAAAAGTAAACTAGTTTTATTTTTCTTTTCCAAAAAGGTATTTATTTTTATAAACAGCCATTCTCATATTTTTTAATATAATCTAAATAACTTTACATTTTATTGCTGTTTCGTAAAACTAATTTAAATAACCTTTCATCTTTTCAGAATAGGTTACAAAAAGGCTTCTCATGTCATCCACGTTTTAGCTTCTTTTACCACCCTATATGGAGTGACATCGCTCTACCGGCACCTATATTTTATTTCCTCCGCTTTTATAATTGTATGTGTTCAACAAACATACGCTTATTTCCAAGGACCCTTATTTCTAAAGTATGATTAAGGACTTGACCAAATCCTAGTTTATAAACAATTATTAAAAGAAGTTTGGCATCAATCCTTTTAATAGGTTCTTGCTGAAATGCAGTAATATAATACCACTATATCTAGGGTGACCAGTATTGTAATCGACTCAAGTCTTGTAATGTGATGCAAACCACTTAGGTTAAATATAATATTATAAAAATGAATAACATTTTAAATACTAAAAACTGAAGAATCAATACAAATTTAAACTAATTATTTAATAACTTTTTAGGTAAAATGTAAAAAAAAACTTTTCTGCCATTTACGAGAGACGACTGATTTGATTGAAAGAATATATAAATAATGTCATAGCTCTTTTGCTTTATTCCTGTTATGTTAAGTCGAAAAATTAAATATCCTGTTTATGGTTCTAATGTGCAGGACATTATGCATTACAAATCTAAAAAGGACATTTTGCAGATTTTATTGCTCTTTGAAACAGGCATTGCAAAAATCTAAAAAGTAGTACTGCACCAAGAAATGTGATACAGCTGATCACCCTAACTATATTAAAAAGTGTATGATTAATGATTTTTAACAGCACTTTCTCTGAAAAGATGACATCATTTGAAAATAGATGAGAAATAGAACAAAATTTTCATTTTCATTAATAAAGTGAGTTTTATTCTATCTATTGCACAAGGGCCATTGCTACTTACTAAACTCTGATCCTGTGTATTAATTATGGCCAGCAGTTTAAATGCCGTACTTTTAGTCTTTCACTATGACAAAATTAAGATTAGGTATGTAGTGGAAGAAAATACATGCATAACTCCTATACTTAATCTTAAATTGCATTTAGAATTTTAAAATCAGTTTATTTTTAATATGCAAAAAAAAAATCAATTTTGTTGAAGATTTCCATATGAGGGGTAGCTTAAACGTTTATTTTATTTTATACTGCATTCACATCTGCATATGGTGTTTTAATACTTTATTTTTTAACAAAAAGTGGTTGCATTTAAGCTGTCTTGTGATAAAATTAAATGTTTTATTTATATAGTAGACTGCATATAAAATATTAGGACCTAATATGCGGACAGAAACTAGTTGAATATTCGAAAAAGCAGTATGTAATTCAGGGCTCGAAAATTATATTGCCCGACATGCCCGGGGCATGTAAAAATTCCAATCGGGCATGTATTTTTTTCGCCTTGCATGCCCGACCGGGCATGTAAACATTTCATCAAAAATGCCTTTCCATAAATTTAAATAAAAATTTTGGGTTTTAATAAATCCCCAACATATTCATTCCTTGCTTCTTGAAAATTGATAATTTTAATCTTAAATCTAATCTAAATTAGTTACTTCACAATGTTGTCATTATGGCATCAAATAGAAATTCTTCATCAATAAAATTCTGGTGGGCGCCGGGAAATGCCACCACTGTCTACAAATTTCGAATTTTTTAATTTTTAAAAACTGGAATTTTCTGTAAATTCTTAGAAAACCTGGGAAAGTCAGAGAATTTGGTTTTCCAACAAACATAATGTAACAGTTTCGTGAATTGAATAAACTGCTTTAAAAAAATTTATGTGTCCAATTACGCATTTTAGTTTCAGCTTTTGTTATTTTTGCCTAACTTTTGCCTGGGTACATCTTTTTCCCCCCTCCCCCTTTCGCTCCGCCTGCGCTTGGGCATGTAAAAGTTTTATTCGGGCATGTATTTCCAAGACTAACATGCCCGACAGGACATGTAAAAATTTTGAGATTTTTCTAGCCCTGATGTAATTGTAGATTTTAGTTTCATGCATTAAAGTACTACTTTTCGTTAAGTTTGTTACAATAAATAGTATTCTTATAACACATGGTACACTGATGTTTTTGTAATAGTGAAATAATTACCAATTAAATTTTTAGCAGGCTTTAATTTGCCTCATTAGGCGGAGGTGGGGGTTTCATTAGGGAGCTTTCTCCTACCTGCAAAAATTTCCGTTGAGCAATCCTTGCCACAGTATTCATGACTGCATTTAAAAAAATGTTTGGAATATTTTATTTTTGTTTCAACTATTCATTTTATGAACATTCTTACTTTATAAAACTAACTAAAAAAAGAAGCTCCTCAATGTAACAGTCCATTAATGGGCCAAGGCCTGCAGTGACCATTTCAACTTTTGGTGACCTTCTTCTCTGGGATGCTAGACATGTCCTGGTAATGTGGTCAGCCTCACGCGGAACCCAAGTGTTTACTTCATAAAACATTAAACTAAATTTATGTGTTATTAATTAATAATTAAAAAATATCATTCCTTTACGTCATTTTGTTTTTTGTATATGTATAGTGCCATGTTGAATGGTTTAGTTGCAAAACTCATAATTTTCAAGGTATAACTAGTCGGTTAGGCATTCGCCTAGCTTGCATAAGGTCCCAGGTTGGGGTCGGGGCATCACCAAAATAACTGCCGACATATAAAGGTACGTGCAGCCGAACATATCCGACGAATTATACCCTGTGCGGAGGGATCGCACGTTGAATATCCTTCAAAGTCCCAACGCTGCGTATGATGCCACCCTTAACAGTTGCGTTGGTTGTCTACTCAGGTGTCGGCTCCTCATCTGACTGGTTCTATAATACGAAGCCCGTTGCCAATAGCCCTTGTGTTGCTCTAGTCTGACGATAATTCAAATCAAAGTACAACTGAGATGTAACGGTGGCCCATTTGCTGACAACTTTGTGTCAAATTGAATTTAAAATTGTCAATGGACCGGCACCTAAGTTTTTGTTATGCTACTATAATTTTGTTACATTAAAGAATGTGAGTTTTGCAACTATACTTTCATAATAAACAAAAGCAACTTAATTGAAAAGTTGTGGATTGTGGACAGTTTCATGGAGCGAAAGCACAATACTGTTTTTAAATTTGGGATGAACACAAAAATAAAAATAAAAAACCCAATTCCCCCCGAAACTGTACTGAGAAAAACCAAAACCTATAGCCATTTGAAAGTCGCTGTTGTTTCTTTTACTAGATTGTTGGGTCAGGCTGTTTCTTAATCATCTTTTTATGTTTTTCATTTTATTTTTGTTATATCATTCTTTTTTTTAGGGGGGGGGGGGGGGTTCTTCAGTGCTGTTTTCGGGTCAATGTGGGTTGATCATTTTCACTTTTGTTTCCATCTAAAGAAGTAAAACAGTTTTGTCTTTTTAAAAGTTGATTATTGTGCTTGCTCTTTGAAAACATACTCAATTCACCATTCTTCCATCCATTTTACAATTAATATGCTTTTGTCTGTTTATTATTTATATCTGGCTTTCACTATTAGATGGGACTTCGGCATCCTTTTGTGATTTTCTATGCTCTCAATGAATATATCTCTTTTAATTTCCCGTCGTTCGTTACATTGTTATTTTTGAATTTCCATTTTTTTATGAAATGTTTTTTTAAATACTTCACTAACAAATAAACCTTGGAGACATAGATTATTGTTCTTATTTTCCTTTTATTCATATTTTTCCTATTACATTTACTTCATTGCGCACTTAATTATGTAAGATGTACTTTATAAAAATGGACTAAAATTCGTTGGGATTAAACTTTATTACAATGTACATTTAAATTAAAACATATGGTACATGGACAATGCTTCGTTGTCAATTTTTCATATTTACTTTTCAAGATCATTTTTCTGTACCATCTTTTTACTTAACAAAACAATATGTTAAAATAATATATATACAAATTATATACATCTGGTACACTTTACCTTTAAAAATTTTTTATGGTGCCATTTTCCATTTTCTTAGAATAATAATTAGCTTATGTATTTCAATTGAATTTTTCTAAATAAGTTATTCTTTTATCATTTTGTATGAATTTAGAAAGACTTCTTATAATTTAAGTTTGACATTCTCGACTCAAAATTCATCGCCCAAAAATCTGTACTAATATGATCATGGTTTGAGCAAAGTATATTGCAGAGAATCATGCCAAAGAAACCTTATATTACCTGGTATCCCCGAAGAAGTTTTATTGTTTGGCGAAAATTCAATATGAGCATTTCCTCCTAAACCTAACAAGCAAGATAGGATGGTTTTACTGACATTTCAACTCTCTTAAACTATTCTCTACAGGCACCAGTCATTGAATGCAGATGCTTCCTTGTAAAAGAGTTACTGCATTTTTTCCTTTGTCCACGATCTTGTGATTTTTTTCTACCCAAGTAGCATAAAATGACACAAAAAAATTGACTTAAATGCCGAAATCGGGTTATGGTTGAAAATATCCATCACATTAACTTCTTTAATGGAAGAGCAAAAATATGTCTGATGGATGTTCAAAACATGTGTCTATTAAATGTAACTTTTTGCAGTCGAGGTCTTAGGTCATGGGGTATTTAAGCTGGACGCAGGCTGAATTCATTACACGTCTATTCAACATCATCCCGCCAAAAAAAGTCATTTGTGCTACTTGAGTGGAACCACAGCCTACTCAACTTATAAGGCCGAGGAAGCTCTCTAAGCTGTGCATGTACAAAGTTTGACGTCCTGTTCCAAGTGTTGTTTCGAAGGGGACACAACTGGATCTCGAAAAATGTTCAGAACCACTCGTTCACGGCGGACTATAATTTAGGATCTCAGTACTTCTAGAAAGGTTTTTTCATCTTCTACAATCAGAAGAGTGACGTCAAACTTTGTCCACACACGTGTTCAGGAGAGCTTCTCTGGCCTTATAAACATAGTTGGCCATGGTGAGACATCACTCTGATTACGACTGTTCAGTTCTGTAGGCATTGCTGATGTTCATTGGGGCTTTGATGAACACGACCCCGGCGAGCACCTCCCTTTATGCTCCCTAAAAATTGTATCCGGCGGACAATCGTGTATGAATCCGTCGAACTCTTCCTCTCCCGCTTCATCTTCTGCTGGCACACACACCAAGAATTTTGTGCACTCTTTGGGATGTGGATGGACACCCCTTCTTAGGCATGTTATACGGCCATCTGGCAATAGGGCCAACGCGGGCCCTCTTGGTTCGTAGGTGGGGCCTCGGTAGCGCTTAGTGGTGGCTGGAACGGCTGGTCGACCTGTCTGTAACACCATCTGAAAGAGGAGTCAGGTTTTAAGTTTTTTAAACTATTATGGTTAAACTGCAAATTAAGGTATTGAGCTAACTAATCAGGCTGTAAAAATCATTTTTGGTAGGTATAAATAGCACAGATGGCAGGCATGAATATCATACTTGCATATATTTGAGCATCCGGCAAGAGCAACGTTACATAACTAAGTTCGTACATACTGAATGAAAACCACGATTCGACAGGAAGAAAACGTACCTAAACCATATATACCTTCACCATTACGGCAGGCTACGGTCGGCTTTTTGGGAGGAAAATGTTCCTGTCATTCGTCGTTAATGGGTTAAGTAACAAGTACATATTTGTTAGGATTTTTTTTTTCTAAATTTTTATCCATAAATATTAAATTAGAATACTACTTACGAGTTCTTTAGGTACTGGAGGTGGCTTGTACCTCTCCTGTTGTGTTGTTCTGACAGGAGGAGGTCTGGTAACTGGCCTAGCCCTTCGAGTACTTGGTATGGGGGTGGGTAGTTCTCTAGTGGTTTGTTCTTCAAGAACATTTGGCCTTGCAACTTTTCTCACTCCTACTGTTTGAGAAATTGCATACTTATTCCTCCTGTTCTGCTCCTCATTCGTGGAAATCAGCAAAGTTCCCGGGGGATTTCTTCTTGTTCCCTCTCCTGGAACAGGTCTCACTTTGACCACCACTCTTCGATTTGCAGGAGAGGGTTTTGGTTTTGCCGTTGTTGTGGTAGGGTCATCGTAGTCTTCCAATACTTCTTCCACATCATCTGGCGTGGACTGAGTACGATGTCTGCTCGGTGTGTGGTAGACAAAAGGGAAATCGAATCCATTTTTGCTTTCTCCTTCTGAAGAGGAGGTTGGGGAAGGTCTGCCACCTTCCTCAGGTAAGTCTTCTTTGTCGTTTTCGTTTTGAGAGTCCGAGTTATGGTATTGGGGACCCCTATGCCTGACTGCACCTGAGGAACTATCTTCATTACCGGCATCGTCTTTTCCAGAACGATCTGGCTTCGCGTACTGATTAAATATGTCTCCGTTTGTTGTGGTTTCTACAGCAGCTTTTGTTCTTCTGTTCGGCGTTCTGTACTGAGGTAGAGTTGGGTTAACAGTGGAGGTCGCCTCCATTGATTCTCTTCCATCCAGCTTGTCCTGAATCTGATTGACACCCAACTGCTGCAGGAGCTGAAGAAGGTCTTTCAAGCTCTGACTATCCCCATTCAAAGCAGATTCCTTTAGAGCATCAAGATCGTTTGGAATCTCTTTTGTGACTTCCTTCCTCTTTGGCGTCTTCCTAGTGGTCGTGGTCGCAGGCACGACTGTGGTCTTTTTCGTCCTAGGTCTTGGTCTGGGTTTCGTGGTCGTGGTCGTCGTGGTGACCTTCTTGACCCTGCACACAACATTCGCAGCGTAGTCGCAAGAATCCCTCGCCTTGTTGAAGAACAGGCCCGAGGGACAAGTGAACGAATGGGCCACCAGACCTAGATTGGATGGACCACTGTCCAGGCACCAGAAGTACTTCTTGCAGTCTGACGGGTTGTTGAAGAACCCTTCGTCTTCGCACTCGAAGGACTGTGGGGGTTCTGGTGTGGTGAATGTCGGTGGGGTGGTCAACTTGGGGGCTTTGGTAGGAGCTTTGGTGAACTGCTGGGATCTTCTGGCCGATCTCGTTGTCGTTCTTTTTGGTGCCATTGTTGTGGTTGTTGTTGGATTTACTTTGAGAAGAGCCTGCCCTTCTTCCAAAGCTGTCTTCAGTGTGTTGATTAAAGGACTTTGTTCTCCGTAGCATTTCCCTCTAAAATCGTCGTTATCTAACGTCCACACCATACCACCACCTAATCCTTCTTTGACAATGAATTTAACCTGAAATAGATCAATTGGTCTTTCAGAACAATTACATGTAATCAAATTTAACTACACACTTAAAACAAACACTCCTAATTTAACTCAGTCTGAGTGGATTTCACTCCTCCAGACTGGAAAATGCACTTCTCCTTTTGGAGTGGATCCTTTGTGTGTTAAACCTCCGAAAGGATCACTCCAAACGAGTGATTTTAACTCAGTCTGAGTAAATATGCATGCCTTTAGGGTGTCGAAAATGCACTTCTCCAACTGGAGTGGATTTCACTCTTTTGTTTTAAAAGTGTAGGTTATACTAAATTCATTTTGAAATGCTTTAATGAATTGTAGGCAATCATTTGATTCAATTTAATATATAAAAATCATTTAAATTATTAAAAAAATATACTTTTTCAATGATGGTATCTTCGTCGTCAAAACCAACCCACTGGTTGTCCTTGTAAGCAAAAGGTCCCATGATTTCCGGGTAGGGAGCTTCGAGTTCCCAATCATTTTCTTGAATCATTTGACAAACCTAGAAAAATAAACAATGATTTTAATTAATATACAGACGCCTCTATTGGTCTAGCCAGAGTAAATAAATTCGGAAATAATAAGAATTAAGCAAGAAAGTGAAAGATGTGCATTTTCTGTGCTGCAGATGAAGCCTCAAAAAGAAACTATCAATCAGTTAGAATTACTAAGATATCAGTTAGTATAGATAAGATGTTTTATATAAGAGATAGTTTCCGATTCGTTCATTCGCAACTTCATCCAATTAACAATTCGCAGAATTAACAATAGTCAAACGGTCCAGACCCTATAACTGTTACAACTTCTCCCTTCATACATAATGTAAAATATTCTGTATCCAACTGCAAGGTTTCCATTCGGAAATTTAAAATCCTCGGATTTTTTTTTCGCAAGAAATATCTTTCAATGACTGTTTATCTATGTCAAAAATATCAAGGGAAATATTTTAAAAAAATACTTTGAGTGGAAAAGGCAATACTTTTACTTGTTAAGCGTTCGGATGTATGGGTGAGAATGATACCATTGAATTTCGGATAGTCAGAGTTCGGATAACTGGAATTCTAGTGTACTTCAGTCTTGTTACTTACCTCATAGTAGGCCAAGTACCCTGCCTCCCTGGTGTACTCTCCTTTTTCCCCTGGTCCTTCTGCCGGTGCCCCTATGTCTGTTTCGTCGGGGTCCGACAGTTGGAAGGACCTGCCGTAGGTCGGAATGCCTACCACCAGCTTTTTAGGGTCGGCTCCTTTCTTGATGTAGTACTTCACAGTCCACTCCTGGAAATAGAAATATGAACTGTGGTTAATTCCAGAGTATTTATTCCATTTAATGTCGTTTTTTTTAAAAAAAATTTAGATTTTCGTCGGATGGAGTAAGACCCTGGAGGGTAAATTTAGCCCAAGCATAAAGCCGTATGGTACTGACTTTTCTTTTTAAACGTGTTTCTACTCAAGAAAGAGTTCCCTGGCTAATTGAAAGAAAAGCAAGAACGTTTTTAAGGAGTACATTTAAGGAGAAGTTAGTAGCTACAAAAGCTTGGGCCAAATTTATCCCATTCGACATTAATTCAGATTTCAATGAACTTTTTTTCACCTTAAATTCAACAATATGCCCCTTAAAGCAATATATGCAGTTAAATGCCCAAAGACAATTAATATACAAGATACTTGTAAGAATGATTTTTGGATTTGAGAGAGAGAGAAGCTGGCTTATCTTATCTTGCAAACATTTGATCAATAAGTTTTTGCTTAAAAGTGGTGACGCCATGTTTGCTATTTATTGAAGTGAATTAACTTTTTTTTACTATTGCCAGTCTCTAATCGGTTTTCAAATAATAAAAATTCAACCTCAAACAAATTTATTTAACAAGTCGTACAAGCACACCAGAACACGCTTATTTTTAAATCTACTTTAGCCTCAGTGTTTCTAAAGAGGTAACTTTAACTTAAATAAATTGATTAAAAATTATTTTGTATCCGATTTTTTTTAAAGGTTATGTAAACTGACCGGGAGTATTTGAAATCTAGCTTAGAATAATCAATAAAAACAATTTACTATATTCAAAAGTCTGTCCGGACTCCAATCTTCTAGGCCAGCCATTTCTCTCAAAGGTGCATGGTGGTTGGTAGTAGCTTCAGTTCCAACGTGGTAATCATACGTCAGCATATTAAAAAAGTCAAGATTTCTGTAAAACAAAAATGAAATTATTATTTGTTGATCAGTTTCTTAGTGTTTGTTTATTGCGGATTACGAATTAAAAAAGGGCACTACACTCTAAAAAAAACCTGTAAGGTTACTAAGAATTCTCTAGGAAACTCAGCTTCCATAAGTTTTTTTAGTAATGTTACATAAGAAATATGTGTATATATTACTAACTAAAGCTTAGTGTCCAATACAATCATTTAAATTGCAAGCATAACTATAAAAACTTCAGTAAACGTTACAAGATATATTCTAGTAATCAATACATCCACTTATGTAGTATCTTTACTAGGAAAACCTTAGTAACTAGCAGTTTCAAAAATGTTAAACAAGAGGGCGCCACTAATTTTCTGTTAGTCAGGTATTATATCGACTTTTCCGGAGCAGGTCGCAGGACAGAACTCGCAACCTCAAGATTAGCTCGCTCATCTTTCAACGAGAAGTAGCATGCTTGTCCACGCGGTCATCGGGACATGCAGATTCTTTGCGTGTAAATAATGAGGTAAAAATCTTGATCGATATAAAGCTTTCGGATATGAAGTTCTAGAAATAATTTAACGCAATTTGTATGCACTCTCAGAAAAAGCACTTTCATTTTTGACGATTTATGAATCCTCAAGCCTCATTTCGTTAATTTTGAGGATTGTTTCGTCAAACTATCGCGTGACTTCTGAGTAAACGTGAATCCTCACTTTTACGATCGTAATTTGACGATTCTGTATCTTGATTTTGAGGAAACAGAATCGCATTGTTGTACTCACATGCTCAAAAATGACGAAATATTTATTTAGATTAGACGACATTCAAATCCTCATAAAAATGACGATTCAAATTTCCTCACTTTGAGGAAACGAAAACTCGGAGCATTTGCCAGTAATGGAATCGTCAAAATTAAGGAAAATTTCGTCGTTTTTGAGCATTCATTTTTTAGAGTGTGTATGTACTAAAATAAAAAAAACACGTTTTTCGATTTCTCATCGTTGCGATATCGATTCGTTATAATTTTTCGATGAAACGTACATTGATTGAATTTTCACCTTTGACCGATATCGAATCAGACTTTTATCTCTTAGTCTCGTACTCTTTCAATTTACGGACGCGATCACCGTTTAGTTTTTGCTAAATCCTATGGCTGATCGAACAAATTTCGAGAAACAAAACAATGCAACAAGGGAAACTACGCATCTCTCAAAAAGATAGCCAGGTGGCGCTGTAAGCATTACATCAATTTACTTAGTATTGCTTAGTATTACTACAGTAGTTTCTTTAGGTTACAGATGATTTTCTAGTAAATGGTGAAAACCTGTAAAGTTACTAAGTAATCGTTAGTAAATTCAAGCCAAATTTTTTACAGTGTACTGCTGTATGTAATCTGTTAACGTCTGGATCAGTCGCCAATGACAGAATGTGCCAGAGGTTGTCTCGATACTTACCATTCGATCCTGAACGCTATCGGAACAAAGAGTTCTATAGTAGGGTAGAGGAACGACTCGTAATGAGCTGCCATCGGCAGCCATGGCCTCACTATGGAGCCCGAATAGGTGGCAGTTAAGCCTAATAAGTGCTAGTTAATTTATAATTGTGATACTGAGAAAGAAAGTACACCCGAGGGCAAAGGCGAAAATTGAATCCGCACCCGTTACAGCGAGCTAACTGCTAGCGTTAAGGCCGGCGATACAAACCACTCGGCCATCGGGCCCCACATGCCACCCCATATTGTCTCCGTGTTGGTCCATGGTGTGGTTGGTAAGTTCAGTCTCTACCCTACTATAGAACTCTTTGTATCAGAGATAATTGCTGAATTATTGCCATTGGTGGCAGATTTTTTGGGACTCGTTATTGCAAATAATATTTCCGGTAATATTTCCTAGCAGTTTAGTGTCGGCCTTTGGAACTGAAAAACTCGCATAAAAAAGTTTTAAGACATATAAATAAGGTAACTTACTTAGATAGAGATGGCACATCATATCCCTTGTCGATGTACTGCTGTCCAGCTGGCACAGCCATGGTCAACAACAGTTTGGATCGACCGCTTGGCACGTTTTCTGAATCAAAGGCCTCTCGCAGTTCCTGGTCACATAAGGAAAAAAAATGAATTAACTCTAGGAAGCGCATATACGGATACAGAAGAACCCAACTATAAACTTACTTCTAAAGTTGGAGGGAAATTTAGGGTCGAGATATATAAAAGATAGATCTAAATATTGGTTTTGAAATGCAGTCTACTTATGGAAGAGGCGAGTACACTTGGCCAGATGAGTCTAAACTTTTGGCATTGGAAACACATTGCTATAATGTCGTGATTAATTCATCAGTGCGACATCAAATAAAAATTTATTTTAATAGAGATAGGAAACTAATTATTTCCAAACGATATGAAATTAAATGTACTGCGTGGTTATAGTTTAAGTTCAACAATAATATGGATGATTGCACGTCAGTGAACCACCAGGTTCATAACAATGACAGACCCTTTTCATTCAATTCCCTTAACTTCTTTTTAGAGAAAGGCCTTATTTTTTTTTTAAGACCTTGGCATTTAGTTTTGAAATCACAACTTTTGAAAAAGAATCGCTTTGCCATGTTATCCTATTTTCACCAGGTGTGAGAATCGTCATAACATCAATTTAAAACAAAATTGAAAAGAAAGTAACATCCGGTTATTTAATTATCAATTGATGAAGTTTAAAAATTGTGCCGCCACTGCTTAATATTTTTGAAATTTTAAAACTTCAAAAATATAAAATTAAATAACTAGATAACATTTTCGTTTCAAATCTGTTTTATTTGTTATGTTGATTCCCATACCTGGATAAAGGGCATGACAAAAGCAATACTTCTGCTTAAATAAAATATTTCTACCATAATACTTCTGCCATGGCAAAGCAATGCTTCTGCTTAAGTTGTGATTCCAAAACTAATACATTAGCTCCACGGGACTGACAATCCCTCTTAAGTACGAGCACACTCTTAATACGAACGAGTGATTTTTACTCAGTCTGAGTTAATTTTCACTCCTCCAGTCTAGAAAATGCACTTCTTCTACAGGAGTGGATCCTTTGTGTGTTAAACCTCCGACAGGATCACTCCAAACGAGCGATTTTAACTCAGTCTGAGTAAATATTCACTCCTTTCCAGTGTCAAAAATGCACTTCTCCTACTGGAGTGGGTCGGGCTGGGGAGCCCAGTCGGTTAAGCACTCGCTTAGCATGCGGAAGGTCCCAGGTTCGGGTCCGGGCATCGCCAAAATAGCTGCCGACCTATAAACGGCCCGTGCAGCCAAAATGTCCGACGTATAATACCCCGTATAAGGGAGTGCACGTAAAATATCCTTCAAAGTCCTAACGCTGCTTACGATGTCGCCCTTAACGGTTGCGTTGGGTGCCTATTCAGGTGTCACTTGACTGTGGTTCTAAAATACAACGCCCGTCGCCAATAGCCCTCGCTTAGCTCTAGTGCAACGATAATTCAAACCTAACCTAACCTACTGGAGTGGATTTAACTCTTTTGTTTTAAGAGTGCAGTATTAGCTACCTGCACGAGTGCCGCGTATCCCGTCTTGTCGTCTTCCTGCGCCCCGTCCCTGGAGCCCGGGTACTCCCAGTCGAGGTCGAGCCCGTCGAACTTGTGCTTCCTCAGGAAGCTCACGGCGCTGCGCACGAACCGGTCCCGGCTCGACTTCGACTCCACCAGCTTCGAGAACCTGCAAACAAACTCGGTTTAAGAACGAGGCAGTGTTTTAGAATAAATGCATCAAAGATTGGAGACAAATTATTTGTTAAAAACAACACTCTTAAAACGAACGAGCGATTTTAACTCCGTTTGAGTTAATTTCACTCCTCCAGTCTGGAAAATGCACTTCTCCGAAAGAAGTGGATACTTTGTGTGCTAAACCTTCGACAAGATCACTCCAAACGAGTGATTTTAATTCAGTTTGAGTGAATATTCACTTCTTTTCAGTGTCGAAAATGCACTTCTCCAATTGGAGCGGATTTTACTCTTTTGTTTTAAGAGTGAATGCTTATTCTTATGTAAACCTCTGACAACTAGGTTTGGAGACATGTAAGATCCAGTTCAATAACAACACAACGTCTTTGAACCCATACAGCATATACGGAAGGCAATATATTGTTTGTTAAAACCAAAGTATATTCTGATTTAGGATAAAAGACTATATAATTCCACCAGTTCTAAAAGCCACTGGAGTTTTTAAAAAATAAAAAGACAGCGTTGAAACTTATTACATTCCACCAGTTAACCCTTTCAGTCCCAAAAATTTACAACACAACAAAAACATCTGATGTTCCCTAAATAAGCTTGTTTTAGGTCAGAAATAAGAGTTTCATAAAGGAAAAAAATCATTTTAATTTTTTAATTGTTTTTTGAAATAATGCCAAAATTTTTTAACTGTGGAAAACGACAAAATACATATATATATTATTACTTAAAAACACTTCGAGTTACATATTTAAAGTTATCTGATCGTATTTAAAAAAAAAAAATTAGAAATTATTTTAACCGAAATAGTTTAAATTGTTTTAAATATGTGGAACTGAAGTGAACTTGTCAAAATCAGGTGAAACGCTTGTTATCTATTTTCTAAACAAAAAAAAAATAGTAGTTCTGACTCTATTGAGATTAATGTAAAATATTGTCTAATAGAACAAAGTATGAAGAATCGAATGATGTATGTTTGGATGTCATAACGGGACATAAACATTTGGGGAAAAAATATTGAAAGTGATGATTCCAAATGGCATCACTGGGACTGAAAGGGTTAATAACGAGACAGTGTCTTTGAACCAATGCATCAAAAATGGGAGACATTTGTTAAAAATGGAGATATTTGAATGCTTATTCTGATTTAGGATACACGATATAGAATTTCATAAAATTTATACCTCTGATAACTAGGTTTGGACCTGTGTAAGATACAGGTCAATAACAACACAGCGTCTCTGAATTAAAAAAAAAAAAAAACAGCGCTGAAACTTATTACAATTCCACCAGATTAAAGGACTTTCGACGAATAAAGATCATTTACAGTACTGGCGTCTTTGAATACATACATCCAAGGTGGAAGACAATCTTTGTTAAAAGCAATGCATTTAAGATACACGAAATGAGCCTATAAATTTTCGATAGGTCACCTACCCAGAGTCCACATTTCAAGTTATGTCCAAATTAGCTTCAAAGAATAATTTGGCGGGGAAAATGTGTCAGAATTTGTTGCCACAAAAAATTACTAATAAATAGACAATTGAAGTGCTAAACATTTTTCAAAAGCGAACCACTGTAATTATTATACACTTTTTCAATTTTATAAATTTTGTCCCGGCCATGTGAATAAAAATCATGTATGCATTTAAAATATGATAAATATGCTATAAAAGGTCTCTCATCAATATATTCAGTAAAAACCTTTTTAAAAAATATATACCAAAATAGCTGCCGACCTATAAACGGCCCGTGCAGCCAAAAATGTCCGACGAATAATACCCCGTGTAGGGGAGTGCACGTTAAATATCCTTCAAAGTCCTAACGCTGCGGTACGATGTCGCCCTTAACGGTTGCGTTGGGTGCCTATTCAGGTGTGGCTCGTCACCTGACTGTGGTTCTAAAATACGACGCCCGTCGCCAATAGCCCTCGTGTAGCTCTAGTGCGACGATAATTCAAACCAAACCAAACCAATTAAGAAATATATATGTAAAATATGCAATGCTTACACGTGTATTTACGATATATGTTAAAGATTATTTATTTACACAAATTTAAATGCAAAAAAAATCAAGTTTATAGATATACTAATGTATGTTGTGAGATCCCCAAACTTGCTTGTGCCTTGGGATTTAAAAGTTGTAAGCCGAGACCTGTACACGTCTAAACTTACTACTCTCCTTGCCAACCTAACTTGGGTAAAAACAAAGAGTAAAAAGGCAGACGGAAAAGCGCTATTGGCCCCGTTAGCTGGAAACTCTTGTAAGGTAATATTTACAAACAAAATGATCTGAATACAATTTAACCAAAATACACTTTTCATTCTGATAAAATTGCCAAATTTTCTCAAATAATATTCAAATCTGTTAGATCTTAAACGAAATTGACGTTTTGAACATGTTTAATGGAACAGCGTGAACATGTTTATGGAACTCTTTACATCCGCGAAAGGATCTTCTCCATAGCATATTTCTATTTAACCAACTTAGGTTGGTAAGGAGTGTAGACGTCTACCAGTTCGGAAAACCTGTGATTGAAATTAGAAAAGAGTCCAAGTTGTTCTGCGGCCCTGTACTTTCTACCTGGCTTCTACTAGTTTACAGAGGTTTTAAAACCCTTAACTTATTATTAATTGATATTACTTTTTAAGCGTTTTCTATAGTTTAATGAGCAAACCGCATTCAAATTGATACAGATTTATTAAAAATTGATTTTTTCTGTAATGCAACAATACAAGCGATGTTTTGTATAGAAACTTGGTTTGTTAAAATAAGTTGTTTTTAGTTTCATTAATAGAAGAACAATTAATATTTTTCATTAAAAATGATTTTTTGACTCAAATTTGATTTTATGTTAACTTTTCTTCTAAACAACATGAAAAAATGCTATACTTCCGGGTAAATTGTGGGGTCGGTTTGTATTTTTCCATAATGACGACAGATGGCGACACCACCCAAAGTAAAGAATCAACGTTTTTACTTAAACATAAAATCGACTTGTGAAATCTTAAAATGAGAATGTATATGAATAAAAATAGCATTATTTTACCTTTTAATTACAATGTTAATAGATAAGTTGTAATACAATCTGCAATTATATTCAGCCTTAAAAAATTGACGCACAAATGTCTATGATAAGAGTAAGATCTATGACTTCTTTAACATTCGTTCCTTAAATTTAAAAAAAAAGTAAATTATTTACGCGGTTATAACTAAAACAAAAGTGTTTCAAGTAATTTCTTTAAATATATATGTTTATTATACTAGAGCGTGTTTACTACAGCAAAAACTTCAAAGGACAATTTTAATTAAAATCTTTTGGCCAAAAATGAGCACGAATTTCTATTTTGCAGTTATTTGATTTTAAGTGCAAAGATGGCATAGATTACTATAGTAGTTAGTCCAACTTTTTTATTAAGTCTGTATATTAAAGATTTTAACTAACGTCGAATATCTTTCATAAATAAAAAAAAAGTGTCTAAATCATGACTAAAGTTTTATTCTTACCTTTTTGAACCTTCATTCCATCCTCCTATGGCAATCATTGCCTTCAGCTTTGGGTTGTAGGTTTTTAGGTTTATAAATTTCTCATAGTTACCTAGAAAGGTTTATGTTATTATTATTAATAATAATAACCCTTAAATAATAATGTGTAATATTTAGAATAATATATTTTTAGTTCACATTAAGAGCACATAGCATAGCAGAAGCAATGTAGCATAGTAACTAATTTTATAAAAATTAACAAATATATGGACTTTCCATTTTTTTTCAACAAAAAAATTTTTAATTAAGAGGGATTAAGTCGATTTGACCCAATGAGCTAATTTTGAAATTCTAATGTTTGTAAAACTGTTCGTTTGATGCATAAGCATTCATTCACCAAGCATGAAAATCGTAACAACAGAAAATAAATAAAAAAAATTAAGAAAAATTATAACCTGCTTAAAAAGTTATTTATTTTTGAAGTTTTAAAATATCAGGTAATTATCGGTGAATGGCGATACCATTTTACAATTAAAAAAAATAATACCGTCAAAGCGGGTAACTTTGGCCACGGAGGGTAACTTTGGCCACGCGTCGGAAAAAGATTTGTTTCTTAATTTCTCTTCATAAAATGATCTCATCTTAGATTGTTTGACATTTTTGGATAGGTGGAAACATCTCCTTTCATCTCATGTAAAAAAAAATATCATTCTAATTCTGGCAATACTACAAATGCTGTTTACATTCTTACGAGCATAAAATGACAAAAATCTATCTCTTCCAACTTTTGTCTGGAACACTTAAAAATATATTGAAAATATTTAAATAAAACACTCTATTCGATTCTTTTATTTATGATTAAGAATATTACACCATTTGTTTTATTCTAAGTTGAATACTTTTTGTGCTGTATTTAAATATTTGTACATAGGAAGCTTTTGCCGATGAAAGCGGGTAACTTTGGCCACAGATGTAAATATTTCTTTATGGAACTTTGCACTTTAAAAAATGTATGTAAAAGTGTATTCTGTTTAACTACTTTTGAAAAATTCTTACTTTTATGATTACTCACTTTTTACATATTTTTTTAAAAAATATCACAGTTTTGAGCATTAAAAAGATGAAGATAGAACGCAAGAAACGTATACCATTCAAAATCGCAAATGTCGAAAGGTAAACATTTTCAGATTCCTAATTATGAATATATTATTTTTTCCCTTTTCATAATAAAATCGTTTGCTTTTTATAAATATAATTGTTATTACATCTTGCTTCAAAAAAAGTTCTTTTTCTATTATTAAAATAGAAGTTTATTTTTCTTTTAAGCGACAAATAATACTAGTATTCATTGTGTAATGCCATTCCACGATGAACTGCAATGTAAATGTTAAGTTATATACCATTTTTGATTACTATATGTCGTATAACTTTGTTATTTTAAGTTAAAAGTTATAATATTGCTATTTAATTCGTTAATACAGCCTTTAAGGATGTTAAAAAGTATGTTTTTTTATGTATTTCATGGGTGGCCAAAGTTACCCGCCCGGCTCCTAACAGTGTCCTAATTTTTTAAAATTAATACAAATTTTTTATTAATTTATAAAATTTAACAGAAATGCTTGAAAATTATTCCTAAAAGTACAATACTTAGAATGCATAATGATGTTAAAGTGTTTAAATCGTTTTTGTAGTTGAATTTTTCTTCTTTTGTAAAAAAAAACTATGATTTTGGCCAAAGTTACCCGCACTGACGGTAACAATATGTATGGTGTTGTATTTTTCGTCAAATTTGTTTTGTACTGCTGTTATTACGATTTTCATGTTGAAAAAGGTTGCCGCCTGTAAACGGCTGGCAAAAAAATGTCCGACGAATAATACCCGTTTAAAATTGAGTGCCCGTAAAAT
Organism: Hylyphantes graminicola; assembly: GCA_023701765.1. Lineage (NCBI taxonomy): Eukaryota > Metazoa > Arthropoda > Arachnida > Araneae > Linyphiidae > Hylyphantes > Hylyphantes graminicola. The sequence goes on from CM043118.1 coordinate 32,661,552, forward strand.
TTTGCTAAAAGAATCCGACGCTCCGTACGATGTCGCTCGTCGCCAATAGCTACCTTGCAGCTCTAGTGCGATTCTAATTAAAACTAACTAATCTATTAATTACTCAAGGTTAGGTTAGGTTTTAATTATCGTCGCACTAGAGCTACATGAGGGCTATTGGAGACGGGCGTAGTATTTTAGAACCACAGTCAGGTGACGAGCCAACACCTGAATAGGCACCCAACGCAACCGTTAAGGGCGACATCGTACGCAGCGTTAGGAGTTTGAAGGATATTTAACGTGCACTCCCTTACACGGGGTATTAAACGTAGGGCATTTTTGGCTGCATGGGCCGTTCATAGGTCGGCAGCTATTTTTGCGATGTCCGGACCCGAACCTGGGACCTTCCGCATGCTAAGCGAGTGCTTAACCGACTGGGCTTCCCAGCCCACATTTTTTAATTACTCAAGATAATTAAGATTTTCATTTTATGCATAAAATTGCTTACCTAACTGTATATCGTTGTACGAATCGAAAGGCTTGAATTCGTAGTTCTTGTTCATTCCAGCGAATGCGTAAATGATATGAGTGCATAAGAAAGGGTTGATATTTTCTGGCGTGAATTTGGCGTATCCAGGGCGATATATGGACCAGTTGGCGTAATAGCAAACGAGCTTGTAATCTGAACTTTTGGCAGCATCTGTAAAAGAATATAGGGTCAAGTGGGGTAAGTGTGCTTGGGGGTAAGTGTGATAAACAGCTCTTGTAACTTTGGAAATCATTCTAAAAATCTGAAAATTTGCAATATATAACATTAGACCACTTATAATTAAACTAAAAAGAAATATTGACCTTATTTTTTGTTTAAAGAAAGTTTTGAGCTTTTGAATTTAAGTGCAACTGTCTTCTTTTTATATGGGTTTTCCTATGTGGGGTAAGTGTGATAAAACAGCAATGGATTTTGAAATGCAAATTTTGTACACTTAAAATTGGAATTCAAACATATAATTTTTTTTCTACATATGTATGTTTCTTATAATAATTCACTACCAATTTTAGGATTTGTAATTTACTTGAAGCAGAGATCGAATTTTCTTAATGAAAAATGCAGAAACCCTATCACACTTACCCCACTTGACCCTAGTCATAAATTACAAAAACATACATAAAGTAAATTAAGATTTACGGTCAAGTTGCTCAAAGTGACATTTAAGTGACAGTATATAAGAGCCAATGAATTATCTATAGTAATTTTGATATAGAGAGATGTGTTTAAAATTCAGTAGGATAATATTATACTCAATTCGTTTTCAAATTATATTATTCTTATATTTTTTGAATTCTTTAGGTATCCAATTAAATTGTAAAAAATTTTACAATTTGAAGAAGTTTAAATTCAAATTTTTTATGACTTTTTTTTTTTGAAACTACAAAATAATTAAATAATGAGCTTCTTTGACCCGAGAGGCACCTGGTATTTCAGTTACTATCTAACATAACATTTTAACATGGTGGCACTGATGGATATTCCAACCATACACATGCATATAAACAACAGTATAATATATTTCGACTATGTTTTTATTGTTATCAAAAACGTGAAGTAACCAAACGTACTCCAGCAAGTGATGTACCACTGGACATTGAGGTTGCTTAAAGTCACAGCTTTTTGCATCGAAATTCCTACTCTATACTAGTATGTGGACAACAATGTGATATTTCGAATATGTGTTTGTCTCTGTATATTGTTCAATATAGTATCTCTAATGCATTATCAAAAAGTGAGGTAACGTGAAGTAACTAAGCTTACTCCACCATTGCCTAAACTTTACACCGAAGTTCTGACTTTACACTTGTACCCAAGCAACAAGATGCTTCGTAAGTCCCTGGATATTATTCACCGACTCAAATCCATTGTAAAAAATGAGGTAATTCGAAGTAAGCAAACATACCCCATCAAGTAATTTGACCCACTCCCGGAAAATAGCCTTAATCCTTGTTGCGAAAATCGGAATTCATGCCGGTGACAGGGAAAGGGTGTGTATTTTTCTTTGTTGTTTTACCACCAATTCTCCTCGAAAGAGTGGACATTGTTTGATATGGTCTTTCAGAGAATAGTGTCTAAGAATAGTTGTGGTCACTTTTCTAAATTGCTTAGCCGGATTATTTTAAATTATTATTTTAAATTTATGGGAAAGCTTACAATGGAACTGTAAAAAGTGCATGATTTTCGATTTTAAAGCTTATTTTGGTATGGTAATATGTGAAAATACATAGCGTGAAGGGGGTGTGGCTGATTAAGTAGTGATAATATAAATACTATTTTTCTACTTGATGATTGATTATCCATAAAGAATAATCATTATACACTCTCAAAACGAACGAGTGATTTTAACTCAGTCTGATTAATTTTCACTCCTCCAGTCTGGAAAATGCACTTCTCCTTTTGGAGTGGATCCCTTGTGTGTTAAACCTCCGACAGGATCACTCCAAACGAGTGATTTTAACTCAGGCTGAGTTAATTTTCACTCCTTTCCAGTGTCGAAAATGCACTTCTCCAACTGGAGTGGATTTCACTCTTTTGGTTTTAAGAGTGTAGTACCACTGATTAGGAAGAATACTTTGATACGCAAGTTAGTAACAGAAATTGAAATCATATAAATGATAAACCTCGTGTGTAACGAAGAATATCACATTGTGATTTTAAAAAAAAAATGGTTGCAAATAGTCTGTTCTTAAAACTTTTTAAATTTTAGGCATGCTCTTTTTTACCGATTTTAAAGTCGTAAGCGAGGTAATATTTATATTATATAATGTATACATTATACAGTTTCTAACGATAATTAAAACAAATATCTTCTTTAATTTTCAAGTTTTAATTAAGTTTTAAAAAAAGTTTCTGACTTATGACTAAGTAACCAGTCGGATGCCACAGTTTAGGCAAAAAAAAAACAATTGTTTTTTGTGTGCGGCCTACATTTTATAAAACACATATTTGCGCATGCCTTTTTGCTTTTTGCATAGTGTGGGCCTATTAAAGGATGTAAGGATTTTTGCCCCTTAAATGCAATATGTCAGAGGATGAATGGGGGTAGAAAAGGTTAATTAATCAGCCACAATCTCGAATCTCTAATGCCCCTGTATCCTCACAAAAATTACTTGTCAAACAAGGATTGGGGTACATGGCCCTTTCACGTGTAGATGGAGGCAAGAATGAAATATCCTATTTAGTTAAAACCTTATTCAAAAATCAGGTTTCCAAGTGAAACCCTTGATCGCTTTCTCAAATGGTTCAAAGAAGTCGTGAATTATTTTTGGCGATATTGTTGTTGGTTACTAAGTTGACGTATAAATAAATTCAAATCTGGTTTTACAATCTACGACTGACAAATTTTTATTTTAGTCGCAGTGACTGACTTATAAATAATAAACCTATAAGTTTCAATCTCAAATCTAAAGGATAACTGGAGCGGACAAGCCAACTGTGTCGACCCCTGTATTACCCAAAAACTAACCACCCGGCAGCTAATTCGTCCAAACTAGAACGTACAGTTACGTCAAGCATTGTCTTCATTCCCACAAACAAACCACGCTCCACCCCATTTGAATTGTCCATTAATATCAGTTTATTTGGGCCTATTGAATCAAATTGGCGATTTTCTGACTGCTTCACTTTTTTTCCCCACATCATTACATCTCTATCTTATTCACTTCTCTATGGTATCTTAAGGTGTAGACTCTTAGCTCAAGGCGATGCCAGAGTCAGACGCCTACGCCCCTTAAGTAAAAAAAGTTTAAGTATTCATAAGAAGTTATAAGAAGAAGTTTGATGGTCCACTGGCGCAATGGTTAGTGTACTAGCCTTTGGAGCTTCTGGGCTCGGGTTCGAATCCCGGTCAAGGCATGGATGTTTAAGTTTGTCAATAAATGTTGTTATTTGTCAATGTGTTTGTGGCGTCCTTCTTTGTGTGTCTCTTGTGACTGTCTCTTCTGGCGAGCGGGGTAATGGGCTATATAGCCAACGCCCTTCCCTTCTAGAGGGCGCAATCACTGTAATTTGTCATTTGTCATGTAAGAATATGTTTTAGATTCTTGCAGCGAGAGTGAAAACAAGGGAAGCCGTGATAAAATTACCGAGCAACCCCGTAAGCCCAAACACACCAAACACTCAATATTAGTTAACGCTGAAACACAAAGTTTCATTTCTTAAAAACAATTAATTAAAAAACAAAAAACTTTTTGCCCAGTTGTAGTCTGTAGTACGAGATCTGAATTTACACAATATCGCAGTAATTCCTGTCGCAGATAAGAAAATGCCTAGTAATTTTAGTTTATATAAGAGAGTCAGAAATGTTTAAGTCGATGTATAAGCTTATGGACAATTCCATAAAAATGTAAACTTTTTGAAATGTCAATTGTTTTATATATTTGACTTGACTTATGACTTTCTTGGTGGGGGGCAAGATCGCCAAGCACTGCGACTTTAAGTCTATTGTTTTATATATTTACTTATTAGGTTTTAAAAAATATTCCAAGCTTTCAAATTATGTTTTAAGAAAGCAGAGCGATAAAGGACATGTAGTATTTACATTTCCCGATAAAGAAGATAGATAGCGTGTTGAAAAAAAATTCGGCAAATTCAGTTGCATTTTAACTAGTTGGGAAATCGACCTCGATAAGTGTTTAAAAACAATTCACATGTGAATAAATGTATATAATGTAAATATTTAATATCACATTAGTAATCTAGAAAATTAAAATAGATTAAATTTATTACTTTACACACTTTTAATATGTTTATGAAACTTTTAGTCCTCCATAACGGTCATTACGAAACGTCAAATGACACTTAATAACTTAAACCATGTTACTGGTAAGTTGCTCTAAAAATTATAATTTACATAGCTTTATACAAATATATATCATATTTAAGATATGCATTATTTAAAAAAAAAACTCAATGTCTTCACTTGACTGTGGTTCTAAAATACGACGCCCGTCGCCAATAGCCCTCGTGTAGCTCTAGTGCGACTATAATTCAAACCTAACCTAAAAACTCAATGTATTGTTAATTCACAGAAATTTCCATTTTTAAGTGAAAGGATGCAGTCGTGGTTGCAAAAATGTCATTCCGTAACACAAAAAGAAATTAGCCAAAAATCAAAAAATAAAATATTTTTTTAAAATTTTCAACTTTTTTTATAATCTTTTAATCATCAACAGTAATATACAAACTGGAAAAAAAATTCCCTTCGAAAATAGCGAGTGGTAATTATTTTACTTCACTTCTACAGTTCAAAATATCATTCCGCAACGCATGGAATAGTTCTTATGTGTAAGCTTACGATTCCACTGAAGCCCGTCCGTGGCCGAGTGGTTAAGGCATCCGCCTCAGGATTCAGCCTACTCAGGAGTGCGGGGATTCGAATCCCACTGCCAGTCATCCTATAAATCGGATATCTGTACTGGGAAAGAGTAGAAAATCCGACTCGTGACGGATGGGCCCGAGTACACAGGGACAGACGTGCTCGTTAAATCTGTGGAGTCCATAGTCCCAACGGCGTCAGCGTGCGATGTCGCTCGAAGTTCCGTAGGGTGCTCGTTTCAGGTGTCGACCTCGTTACTTGACCAGGGTTTTAAATTATGAGGCGTTATTGGCTGTGTTAAAGCTCCGAATGGAGGCTAGAAATTGGCAACCGGAAGCGATTACATTTCCCCCATTAACTCCAATTTTTTGCCGATCCGGCGGCGCAGTGGTTAAGGCATTGGCCTCTGGAGCTGCTGGGACCGGGTTCGAATCCCGTTCAGGCATGGACGGTTGTGTTTGTCGAGTATATGCGGAGTACGTGCTCGTAAAATCTGTTGGGTCCGAAAGTCCTGTGGGTGGTCATTGCGCAGTTTCCCATGGGTACACGTACAGGTCCCTGGAGAAAATTTCCCTCCCCTTCATTGACATGTCTAAATTATGGAGGTGGCGACAGATGGCAGCATCTATCATTTGTGTATGTGTGTGTCTTGTGTTGTCCTACTTGACGATGGTTTACAAGCGGGTCCTAGCGACCAAACACATAAGCCTGAAAATATATGTCCACCAACCAACCTCCACTGTAAAAGAAGCGCCAAATACTTGGCCGAAAGCGTTTGTTTGGGCTTGGAATGGAATGGAATGCAAATGCGCCCTCTAGAAGGGAAGGGCGTAGGCTAGCCCATTACCCCGCTCGCCAGAAGGGACAGTCACAGGAGACACACAAAGGAAGGACGACACAAACACATAGACAAATAACAACATTTATTGACAAGTACAAATATCCATGCCTGACCGGGATTCGAACCCGACCTCAGCAGCTAGAATTGTTTGGGCTTAGTACAAAGCGATCAAAGGCATCACTTGCCAAACCAGTTTTTGCTTAGATATTTCCACGGCAGCATCTCTAACTTCTTCTAAGCGCTAATATTCATAAGCATTCATATTTTCAACACAGGAGTGGCCTTGCGTACATGAAGGGGTTAGGTTCATGGCCACAGATTTGTTACGTCAAAGGTAAATAGTAATTATATATTCTAGTGGTAAATTGAAGGATATTACTAAACTACTACTCACTAATTACTGATGTCCACAGGCACAAGATGAGCAGAATAAATTTAACAGCCTAGAAAAAAGAAAATAACATGAATAAATAGTTCATATTGCAAAATAAAATATTGTGAAAACTTTAATAATACTATCAAATAAATACCCGTTCTTAATTCACACGGACTAAAAGAACGAAGCTGAAATTGTACTAAAGTAATTATTTACTCTTTATTGTCTTCGGTAACGCTTATATTCACACTTAATACAAGTTTAGTAAATTGAATTATATTTGTAAAATAAAGTTATTTCAAGTCAAAATATCAATTAGGTTGTAAAAAATATATATTTAGCTCATTTGGCACAATGTTTTGGCGATTTTGATGAGCTTTCTGACATCGGCGAGAACGTGAATATATTTACAGAAGCTCTTCACACCTCAATAGAACGATGTTATAAGTTTAAGATCATTATAATAAAATAACATAATTTCTAATGAATAAATTAATTTTATTTTTAAAGCATTTTTTAAACTAAAATTTGACGTTTAACAATAAGGTTCTAGAGTTAAAACAACAAATATATCGCCGATTGTTATGAACTTAAGATTAAAATTATTATTTAGAAATATATAAGTTTTTATTTTCTTAGTTCAAATTGTAATTTTACCACTTTAAGTGCAGAAAAAAAATATAAATATATAATTAATGAAACTATCACGCTTTATGCAAATCTCCATTAATTTCTAATGTTTTAAAAAAAAATCAATCCATACACAATTGAGAAATAGACACAAAAAAAAAAAAAACACTCATACTTTCATTACCAATAATGTAGTACAAATATAAAAAAATCATCTAAGTAACATCAGTATGGATTAAAATAAATATGTTTTCTTCGAATAAAATGTCGCAAACTTTTTTTTAAATTTTAAGCATGTTTTTTATTTTGTGAGTATTGTGTGAAATTGGAATCAAATGTACGATTAACATTTTTTTTTACATTAAATGCAACCGTGGTTTTCGTTCTCCAACTTTCGACTTAGTATATACCCGGTTATTATATATCACAATATTTATCCGAAATATTTAATTGTTTCTCGTTGGGATGCCTCCGATTTGTGCCATTGGTCACCTACTATACGAAGTGCCGCCTCGGTGGCACACTCGTTAGGATTCTAGCCTTTGGAGCTGCTGAGGTCGGGTTCGAATCCCAGTCAGGCATGGATGTTTGTGACCGTCAATAAATGTTGTTATTTGTCTATGTGTTTGTGTCGTCTCTTTCTTTGTGTGTCTCTTGTGACTGTATCATTTCTTGGGGTTGAATACAATAGACCTAAGGTCGCAGTGTTCGGCGAACTTGCCCCCCACCAAAGAAGTCATAAGTCATACTATACGAAGTAGATTGTGTACCTAGGACGATGCGAAACGACAACCGAGCCTATGGAGGAATTCGCGGTAGACGAGCTTTAGCGAGCTAGAGCGAAGCCCTGGTGTTTATCAAAATCCTTAATTTCTTTTTAATTGCACTTCATTCATTAGTTAATGAATTGTTGAAGACCAGAACGTACTTCTAACTATTTCTTAATTCTTTTTATGAAAATCTGTGATTCCAGTTATTTAATATTAAGGTCACATATGTTTAAGTATTGGATTATTCTGGTGTTTTGCCAATTAACCTTACACCTGAATATTTGTTCTGCGACATTTGATATTAATGATCTTCAACTTCAAATGGTTTCTGATAATTTAAAAATAGATGAATGCCGAAAATTGTCAGAATCTCTTCATGAAAATGGATTCAAGCCGCACCATCTTATAACTGGTAAAGTTGGCTAAAATTAATTATATATAAATTGATTAATTGATAAACATTACGTTTATGGCGTATTTTTTATACTTTTAAAGCATATGGATAATGTTCAACATAACTTTTAAAAAAACTTTCTATAAATTTTCGGTTTTATAATCGTTAAAACTTACAGCTATGATTTTGTATTCGGTCTGTATTTGGTGTTTATTTTTTTGCTTTTAGATAGAGAAAAATACGAATTTTGTTAACTTTCCACTTCAATCGATCATTAGTTAATACATGCAATATGATATATACAGAAAACTCTACGTTAATTTTTCGTGAACGCCAAAAGTCGCCAACTAAACGATCCACTGATTGCGCTGTACATGCTCAATGTTAAAGGACGGTAATTTTTAGAAAACGCCAAAAGTCACCACTGGTTATAAGACTACACAAGCTCAAAGTTGAAAGATTTAGTTAGCCTAACAAAGATTGGTTGGTATTTGATTAGCACACATAAAAAATAGTACTTTCAGTTTTTCCTGTTTTCAAACTACATTATTTTACTGAAATTATAAATCATTTTCAAAAAATTATCCATAAATAACCATTCCTCACTAATAGCCCAACCATCAGTGACGGGGGGGGGGGGGGGGGGGTAAAACATTTGAAGAGTACAGGGGAAAAACCCCTTGATTTCGTAGAAGGCTTTCCTCAATAGGTATTTTTGGCTATTATAGCGAGAAATCGCCTAAACTGGTGTAAAGAAACCGGTTACTTGCATTGTTTTTCTTTCGCGGCAACCCTGATTCACGCCAGAGATCAGTGGACATGAGTCACACGTTTGTACCGCAAATGAAGAACCGAAAGAAAAACAGGTTTCCTGTTGCCTATGTCCGCCAAGCAGACACAATTACGGGAAGACTCCTAATAAATCAAGCGGTTCTTTCTCTGTACTCTTCATTTTGATACTTCTGAAAAACAGTAATCAAGTAACCCAAAAAATTCTGTTATAAACTTAATTTGGAGAACGTAGGCATATTTATAAACAACCAGTGGCAAAGCGTGACCTCTTCTTTTAGTCATAGCTACACATTTGCAACCTTTTCCGCTTTAAATAGTTGTTACAAATATGCATACTTTTCCGGAGCATTCTTTTAACAGACGGGGCTCGCAAATTTCCATTTGAAGAGTACACGGGAAGAACCGCTTGATTTATTAAGAGTCTTCCCGTAATTGTATCAGCTTGGAGGACATTGGCAACAGGAAACCGGTTTACCTTTCGGTTCTTCATTCGCGGTACGAACGTGTGATTCGTGTCCACTGATCTCTGGCGTGAATCAGGGTTGCCGCGAAAGAAAAACAAGGCGATTAACCGGTATCTTTACACCAGTTTAGGCGATTACTCGCTATCATCGCCAAAGAGGCTTTTTGGTGAAAGCCTTCTACGAAATCAAGCGGTTTTTCCCCTGTGCTCTTCATTTACGTTCTTAAGAACAGGCCACACGCTATACTTTGTCCTAGGTGACTCGGAACCCACTGGCGTCTCGTGCCTCCGTCTCTTGCGACATTGGAACACCCACGAGGGGAAAGGACAGTCCTTCCATTTGCTGGAACTCAGGCTGAGGCAGCTGGGACACAACGAAGTCGCCGACAGGCTCGCCGTCTCGATAGCCGACGAGAAAGTGGAGGAGGTGCGACACACATTTCTCGACGATCCCTTCAGGTGAGGGTTCATAATTGTAGAGTACAGGGGGGAAACCCCTTCATTGCATAGTAATCTGTCTGCATCAAACCTCTTTGCAACCATAGCGAGTCATCGCCTAAACTGTTGTAAATAAGATACCGGTTTTTAGTTAGTTCTTATTTCGCGGCAGCCGCCACTGGCGCAATGGTTAGTGTACTAGCCTTTGGAGCTGCTGGGCTCGGGTTCGAATCCCGGTTAAGGTATGGATGTTTGTGTTTGTCAATAAATGTTGTTATTTGTCTATGTGTTTGAGGCGTCCTTCTGTGTGTGTCTCTTGTGACTGTCTCTTCTGGCGAGCGGGGTAATGGGCCATATAGCTTACGCCTTTCCCTTCTAGAGGGTGCAATCACTGTCATTTGTCATATTTCGCGGCAACCCTGATTCATGCCAGTCACGAGTCCCCTGTGTGTACCATGAGAGAAAAAGCATGGGAGAAGACGGTTTCCTGTCGCCAACGTCCATCAAGCAGGTCCGATTGGTGGAAGAGTCCTGTGCGACCAAGGGGTTCCTCCCGTGGACTCATTAATTGAAGGGCGTTTTTGCAGAGCTACCATTTTCTTAAGTTTAGCGTAGATATAGGCTCCGGTCCTTTCATTGGCCATTTTGACCAATTGAATTTACCATCATCAAAAGTCGCCAATGAACGCTCCGGGCCCTATTTGTTAGTTATACTTAGGAAAATGTGAGTTCTGCAACTACATCCTTCACTTATGAGGACACCTTTTTAGAGAAAGGAGAGTTAGCAATACTGGTGGTTATTTGTTAAGTGTAAATTGAAGAGCTTAGTAGAAGAACGTTCTAAGTCACAATCTCGAAAAAATTGAGATTTTAGTGTCAATGAACATATCATTCCATCCTTTAAAGATAACAAGTTCCTCCTTTTTCCAGAACTTAAAATTTAGTAGACTTTTTAAGGTTTGTATGTACCATTTATATTAGATCTGAGTGCAAACGAAAAACTTGAAAGATCATTTTCTCGTTTTCATTTTTATATCACTTAGCACGTTCTTTCACTAATCTCTTCAATTAGTCTTTATAAATTATATTGAGAAAGTTTATAGAGCTATCGTCTGGTATCTATTTTTAATTATGTTCTAAAAAGTGACTTGGAATTGAAATTTATCTTTAGTCATCCCCATCACATTTTCGTTCAACACGAGGATGCTTTTTCAGCCTAAACCATTTAGATACCGTTTAGACCTCAATATCTTATATTTAACTGAAGTATTTACTTTAAAATTATAATTTTTTCCAGAGAACGTTTTGTAGGCCGAGTTTAGTAAAACAGTTTTTTCGTTTGCAGATTCATTAAAACAAACGTGTGAGTTTCAACCGAACGAGAAATGGGATTGTTAATTTGTTTTCGAAGAATGATGATTGTTAAATTCTCTTACCAAACCTCTTGATAAATTGGTGAACAAAACCCGACACTTACCAAGTCCAAAAACTATTTTCCTGAATAATTAACGCACAGGCAATAATAAATTATTATACTGTTTATTGAAACAAAGTCGGTACATCCTTATTTTATAATGTTCACTCTCAGAAATAACACTTTCATTTTTGACGATTCATGAATCCTCAAGCCTCTTTTCGTTAATTTTGAGGATTGTTTCGTCAAACTATCACGTGACTTTTGAGTAAACGCAAATCCTCACTTTTACGATCGTGATTTGACGATTCTGTATCTTGATTTTGAGGAAACTGAATCTCATTGTTGTACTCACATGCTCAAAAATGACGAAATATTTCTTTAGATTAGACGACATTCAAATCCTCATAAAAATGACGATTCAAATTTTCTCGCTTTGAGGAAACGAAAACTCGGAGCATTTGCCAGTAAACGAATCGTCAAAATTAAGGAAAATTTCGTCGTTTTTGAGCATTCATTTTTTAGAGTGTTTGATTTAGTTCCATTTCACTAGTTCCCATTTATCTTCCCTACTAGGTCTAAAATCCTCAACAACTCCTCGAATATGCAGCATCGATCATCCTACCTCAAACATTCCTCCACTAATGCCAAGTGGACAGGATTCGAGCTTTTCCAAGCCAGTGTCTTCCTAACAGTCGGTTCGATCTTCCTCTTCTTGACGTGTTTATTTTTGGTTCAATTGCTCTTACCGGACTCCTTCGCTCGCATGAGGCACTCTCTCTACGACATCATGCTTGGGAAGAAACCGGGGGATGAACAGTTTTTTTTTGTATTGTAAAGATTTAAATAAAAGTACAGTCGCAGTAACAAATCGCAGTCACTTGTACAATTGTTGTCCTGAGTATCTTGCAACTGGTCAATCACATTATGCATCGCACCTCTCCAGAGGGTAGTAAGGAATTGAAATAAAGGTATAGTTATAACTGGAGTAACATATCACAGTCCTTGTACAGTTGTGTCTTGAGTGTCTTCTTACTGACAATCACATTATGCATTGCATCTCGCCAGAGGGTCGTAAAGATTTAAATATACATATTTATGGTTGTAAAAAACTGTAATATAAAATGTACCCGTCACATGTACGGTTCTGTCTTGAGTGGCTAGTCTTGGGAGCTTCCTAACTGTCAATCACGTAATCACGTTATGCATTGCATCTCGCCAGAGGATAGTAAAGATTTAAATAAAGGTATAGTCATAAGTGCAGTAACATATCACAGTCCTTGTACAGTTGTATCTTGAGTGTCTTCTAACTGACAATCACATTATACATTGCATCTTGGAAAGATTTAAATATAGGTGTAGTTATAAAAAACTGCAATATAAAATGTCCCAGTCACATGTAACGTTTGTGTCTTGAGTATCTAGTCTTGGGTGCCTCCTAACTGTCAAACTGTTATGCATTTCGTCTCACCAGACGATAGCACTACTGATATTCACAAGGGATCGGTGCTGCCATTCACATAATATTCCTGCCCAAAACAACTCGCTAGAGGAAATCACTACCTTTTAATTAAATTTATTCGCCATCCCAAGACCAAACTACTCACAAAGAAGATAGTACTTACTACCATCCCTTACATATTCCCTCAAGAGAATTAATAGCTTTTCATTGTTAAATTAACGATGTCTCCCTATTAATTGACAGTTTTCCTGTAAAAAATTACAGTTTTTAACTGTTAAAAGCACCAGTTTTTTTTTTACAGTGTAGACAAGTATGCTTAGAGTTTCTGTTAGGGGAATGTCTGGGTGTTAACGCCATGAAGTATAAGTAATAGTATAATATTTGCTTTGATACACTTAATAGAATATACGTAATAGAATATTAAAAAAGAACCCGCCTACATACGTAAAATTCTAGAAGCAAATTTTAAATTTTCGCGGATAATGGAAAGCATAAAGCCTTGTTGAACACGGATGCAAACTGACTAATTAATTAAATTTTAAGTGGGACCATGCCAACTAAGTATTTATTTATTTTTATGGCGCAAACATTAAGCTTTTTCGCATCGAAGGCAATACATATGGAAGTAAAAAGAACAACTAATTAGAAAATGTAACTCAACCCGGAATCAATCTAAGATTGAGATCAGTAAATGAAAGATTTTTATCGCGGCTCTACTGAAGCGAAAATAAATTAGAGTATCCGACATCATACCTTTAAAAGTAGTAATAAAAATGTATGAATAGAATATAATTCAAACTGTTGAGTTATTAACTAACACTGTGAAAGAATCTGGATCGGATCCGGTTGGTTTGTTGCTTGGTATACATATATTTTCAGCCTTGTGTGCTTGGTCAGAGACCCGCTTATAAACCTTCGTCAATTAAAGACAGACACAACACACACTCACACGCAGACACTCACATATGGGGCAGATGCTGCCATCTATCGCGCGCCACCGCCACAATTTAGACATGTCCCTGAAAGGGAGGGAATAGTCTCCAGGAACCTGTACCCACGGGAAGCTGCGCAATGACCGCCCACAGGACTTTCTGACCCAACAGATTTAACGAGCACGTACTCCACATATACTCGGTGGGTTTTCAGCCGCGGGACCTTCCGATCCGTAGATCAAGACATTGACCACAGGGCGCCTCACAGCCCTATCGGATCCGGATTCTGCACCTTGCAATTCCTTTTCTCATTCCGAATCCTCACCAGGAAAGAAGTAATTTTTGGGTATTTTTTACAATTTGTCTGTAAAAAACAGTTTTGCTTTGAACATTAAAAATTTCTCGTATAAAATGAAAAGGTTGAAAATTATACGTTTTTTTTCTGGCACACCAGCTAATAGTTCTTTCTGTGAAACAATACTTTTTTTACACTGCATTTGTCACCGTTAGATTTCTTTTATTTTACACGAAAATTTTTAAAGATACTTTTTTTGCATTGTAACTAAAATTGTTATTTAAGAGCATTCCATGTGATACATCCTAGCTCAGTATCATGGTGTAATCTCAGTAGAAGGGTCGAACTTTCAAACTAAATAATGCTTTAAAATAATTGACAGATGATACTGTTAATAACTAACTCCCCGGCACTACAGTCCATGCTGGACCATGGCCTCTCTTACAATACGACTCCAAAGCCGCCTGTCTTTGGTCTTCGCTTTCCAGTTCTTAATTTTCATGTCTTTTTAGATCACTTTCCACATCATCCATCCATCTTTTTCTCTCTCCCTGACATTGCCCCTTGAAAATTTTCTTTGTGTCTCTGCTATCGTCCATTCTCTCCATATGTCCCAGTCATTGAATTATCCTAGTTTTTATGATGTTAATAATGTCTTTGATACTGTTAATAGAAGTAATAAATCTATGACTAAAGTGATATTAAAATTAAACTTAATATAATGCCATGCTGGGAGATCCTATTGTGTAACTTGTTTTCGATATTTGCCGTCCTAAAAAATATAATGTATTTCAGAGAAAAGAGTTTGGCTTTTAACCACTGCATATGGAAAATTCTCGCATAAAATTAAATCGAAATAACCTGCCTAGAGAATGTTCTGCCTACCTGAGCATTTGTACACTCTTAAAACAAAAGAGTGAAATCCACTCCTGTAGGAGAAGTGCATTTTCGACATTGGAAAGTAGTGAATATTAACTCAGAATGAGTTAAAACCACTCGTTTGGAGTGATCCTGTCGGAGGTTTAACAAACAAAGGATCCACTCCTATAGGGAAAGTGCATTTTCGACACTGGAAGAGTGAAAATTAACTCAAACTGAGTTAAAATCGCTCGTTTGTTTTAAGAGTGTATGGTTGAACCAATATTTTTCTAATAATTTCAAATTCAGATAAAGCTATGAAGGCGATGACTAAGCTCCCTACTAAAAATGATCCATAGAGATCAGTACAAAAATCTATTGACATTAGTACAGCTTTATTGATATGTACTGATTTCTATGGATGTCCTTATTGTTATCAGTAGACGCTATTGATATCAATAACCTACTGATAATATTTTCCATTGATATCAGTAAAGATCTACTGACATCAATAAAAAAAATATCAGTAGGCTACTGACCTCAATTGACATTAATAGGTCTGTACTGATATCCATAAAAATCTTACCAGTAGACTACTGACCTCAATTGACATTAATAGGTATGTACTGATATCCATAAAAATCTTACCAGTAGGCTACTGACCTCAATTGACATTAATAGGTCTGTACTGATATTCATAAAAATCTTACCAGTAGGCTATTGATCTCAATTGACATTAATAGGCCTGTACTGATATTCATAAAAATGTAACCATGAGGCTACTGATCTCGATTGATATTTATAGGCATATTCTGATATCCATAAAACTTTTATCAGTAGAATACTGTTCTCAAATTATATCAATGGAGCCTTTCTGACACTATTAAAAATAAGATCTGTAGGGTTATGATCCCTATTGAAATCTGTAGATCTTGGTGTCGATGAAGTATTTTTAACCCAAGTTTGGAAATACGAACAAAATGTTTAAAAATCTATAAATCCCGATCCAATACAATAATCCGACTAATCATTTTAAATACAATGAAGCAAATCCTTCAAAACGCATAAAATTAAATTTACCCTCCCCCCCTCAAATTGGGAATAATGTCATTGCACAATTATTAATTTAAAGTTATAATATTACTATTAATTGGTTTATTGTAGTTGTGTGCTCCCTCACCACCATGAATTTCTTTAGATAGGTTTTTAAACTATACCATCTTATAGTGGGATGGACTTTCTTTAACCCTCTAATGCATGGATTTTTTGTTTCGTCCCAAAAAAATATATTTGTATCTCTAATGCTCATACATCACGGGAAAAATAAGGAAAAAAAATAAATGCATCGGAATTTAAATAATTTCATTTTTTAAATTTGTTACCAAACGGTAACACCATGCATTAAGCGCTGAATAAATGCTTAAGGGATCATAGGAGCCTTACAAATGTGCAAAGAAGGAACTACAAAGTATAGTTTGATCTTTTATGTAATTTTTTAACTACTCAATATATAAACATAATTTTTTTATATGTAATTCTACAAGATTTTTTTAATATGAAACAAATTTTAAAATTTATAAAACTTTAGCCAAATCTAAAATAAATTATATTAAACATAAACCTATTTGAACACATTGTGATTAGGCTTGCGCGGCAAATTGTGAGGTTAAAATTGGAGACATGACCAAGAAAATGACTTTATATTGTACAAATATGTACAAACAAAGACTTATACCAAAATTCTCAGCTCAATTTTAATTAGAAATTATTTTTAATTTTTTTTAAATCAAAATTTTAAAATTTTTATTAATTTTTTTAGAAAAAAGTTCTTAAAATAATTTCTAATTAAAATTGAGCTGATAATTTAGGTATAAGTCTTTGTTTGTACATATTTGTACAATATAAAGTCATTTTCTTGGTCATGTCTTCAATTTTGACCTCACAATTTGCCGCGCCAGCCTAATCACAATGTGTTCAAATAGCTTTATGTTTAATATCATTTATTTTAGTTTTGGCTAAAGTTTCATAAATTTTAAAATTTGTTTCATATTAAATAAATCTTGTAGAATTACATATAAAAAAATTATACTTGTATATTGAGTAGTTAAAAAATTACATGAAAGATCATACTATGCTTTGTAGTTCCTTCTTTGCACATTTTCAAGACTCCTGACCCCTTAAAGTTCGGGGTACGAATATTTATTTTTATTCAAATTATTAAATTTTTCACTTTTTATGTTTCTAATAAATTATACTTAAAAATAAAGCTTATTGATAATTTTATTATTCTATAAGAAGTTGCAGAGGCACACAGACACATAGTTTTAGGTATAAAATCTTTAATGAAAACGTGTATAACAAACAAAAAAGAGTATTAATATTTAGTACATTTAGATTTTGTTAAACAGGAAAAATTAGTTATTAAAATAATTATGAATAGTAGTTACTTTTGAAACAAAATTAATGTACAAATAGGAAGGCAATAGCAGGTTTAGTACAAATAGCAGGTATTTATGAATAAAAATATACAAAAAATCATTTTTAAACATAATTTTTTTAAATGGCAGAATGATACGACATAAAACAGTTATTTTTACTCTTAAAATCAAGTAGTACCAAGCATTTTAAACACTGAACTCTTGTGAATCCGTTACAGAGACACACGCAAATTAGCAAACAAAAGTTGTGCTTAATGCATGATGTTACCAAACGGTAACACATGTAAAAACCAACTACAAACTACCAATTTTGAAAAGAATGATTAGAAAACTACTAAATATAGTTTAAAATAACCCTCTTGAACTATAATATTTTTTTCAAAGCAATTTAATTGTATTTAGTACAGTATTGTTACTTTGAATTCTGCCAAACACGTAAATTCACAACAGTTAGAAACTTCACTTTTTAATTTTGAATACACTTTTACTACTGTCAATTATGAGGGTTATTATTAACTAAAACTTTAAAATGGAATGTAATAGATGAAAAAAACACAAATTTGTCGAGAAGGAGGTCTATTTTTAATAGAATAAAGTGGATTATGTAACTTGTTACCGAACGGTAACACTATGCATTAGAGGGTTAAATCGAGAGCCCTAATATGAAAGAATGTTTACTTTTCTTGTTCGCAGAAATACTATTATGTAATGAAAAAAAAGTTGATAACCAATTAAACGTCGAATTACGAATCTATAATAGTACCCAGACTCCCATCATTAAGCAAGGGCTGGGTTCCCACAAAATAAAATCCGATAGAATTTTTTTTTAAAACTTTTATATCGATAATTTTGAAAGGCTTACAACTATTTGAAATTTAATGAAAATTCACAAATGATTGTGTATTTTATTTTGAAATTAAAAATCAACCAATATAAATTATTTATATTAAGTTAACATACAATTTACAAAAGCAAACAATTGTTTTTTTGTTGAAAAATTACTAATAGTTAATAAAAAAAGAATACACACATACAAGTTTCGCACAACGTGTTTTTTTTTTTTAAATTTTGGAAAAGGGAAAATTGCATGTGCAAGTTAGGCTTAACTTTAACAGGCATATAGTATTTGGCTATGAAGTTACAATGTAATGGGACTCATCGTCTAACGAATATTATAGGAGTTTTTGTAAAATATCTGTTGAAAAACTAATTAATTATTACGTCTCTAATTGCTTTCGTCATCAAAAATCAAGCTATCGGCCAAATTCTGATCAGGTTTTATATATGGCAAAATGAGATTTGGTGACAGGACATTGCCATGAACATAAGAATCCTGTCTTGCTATCGGATGATTATTTTATTGACTTTCATTGAAAATGTAAATGTATCTTCCAAATAAAAATTTAAAAAAGGGAATTACTTATTTATAATAACGTTTTATCACAAAAAAGTATTTGTGTTTTTGGTTCTAGTTTCAATAACAAATTAAAATATATTCCTGATTGTTTTTATAGTCTTGTGTACGACAAAGGCAACAAAAATACTTGTTATAATCATAAAACTATTGTAGAGAAAGAAATTCTTATTAATTTATTCAGAGTTTCAAAACATCTTTAGCTTGAGGCCGAAAAATGTTTTTTTTTTCATAAAACGTGTTTTAGTGCTAATCGGAAAAGGGTTATTATTTTTTAACTGCAGAAACCTAACATTTTATTTCTTTATAAGGTATAAATAAAAACAAGCAATCATAGTTGGAAATTGCTGAGAAATATTTAATCGTTAAAAACCTCTTAAATACTACCATTTACTTGCTGAGACCAGATCACACTACCGATCCCTGTATCAATGCTTTGTAACTTAAAACGTTTTAAAGTAAAGAAAGAAATAATCTTTCATCTCGAACTTGTTTATCAATTTTTTAGAGAAAGAGGATTACTGTAGGACACATTTTTTTAAAAATTTTAATTTGATTCTAAACATTGTACGTGTCGTAATAAACAAAACATAGTGCTCTTAAACAAACCAAACTCTTGCAAAAAAGTATTTTTGGGCTTGTTTCTTTTGCCATAAGTGTGTTGTATTGCAAAATTTAACTGAAAATAGCTCTAAAAATATTTAAAGCAAATACATTGAAAGTTTTAGTCATAATATTTAATATTATTTAAAAATATTTAAAAAAAAACTGTTAATAATACTTAGCTGTAACCGCGCAATGTATTCGATGTTTGTTGTTTGTTTATTATTTTGTTTACAACGTGTTTTATTATTATTTTTAAATATATGTTGAATTATCATCCAAAGGATTAAAAGAAGATAAACCAGGTAAGTACTTTTGTTATTTCACTATTTATAATGCTTGTAGATAGTTTTTTTTAAACTATTATCGGTATCGGATTAGGACGAACCGACGTACTGCATTGCATTTCGCAGTACAGTGAACTTCGTTATACAACTATCTAACAATAAAAACGGTGAAATAATCTCAGTTTATTTTTTCAATAGATTTTCAAACAGAAACACCGTAAATAGAACATGAGTTAATAATATTTACTGATGATTTCATATTCGAAAAGTTAATCACTGAAAACAAATAGCATTTCTGGCTACTTATTGTTTATAGCTAAAATTATATTTATTGCAAAACTATTTTTTTTAAATGAGTGCAAAGGGATTGCTTTCTATATATCAGAATCTTGACATTCATTTTAAAGTTTCCCCATCAATTAACATTTCTTTTTCATTAATTTTTGTGGATATTGGTTGTTAATCAATTTCTTAATAAAATTTATTTAACTGCCAATGTTTCTTTAAACATAAAATTGAATTGTTAAATAGAAAAAAAATAAGTTAGTTAAATTTAAACTTTGAATTAATGGTTTTATTATAGAAGTTGAATTGTTTTTAAATATCATATCATCGGTCAAATGACAAAACAATCAATGTGCAGATCATAGGGGTTTGCGGTTTTTGAAAAAACTGTCATGGTTTAACCGGTTCTTTTTTTCCTCCGATTTAACCGGGGCCAGTTAAAAGTAACTAAAAACCAGCTGTAGTTGCTGAACAGCTGTCTTTTTAGGTTAGTTTTGAATTATCGTATCACTAGCTACAAGATAGTGCTATTGGCAATGAGTGTCATAATTTAGAACCACATTTATCTATGTAAGGAAGTAAACACATGAGTGCAGTTGTCGCCCAACACGGCTTTTTATGGCGACATCATGCACAGCGTCGGGACTTACACAAAAAACATGTTAACAAAAGGAATTATTTATATTAAGACGTCATTTTACATTTTTAAACAGTGAAATTTATATTAAAAGTTAAGCTGGGTTTTATTAAAAAAAAGCACTTTATATGCCCCTTCCTGAAGATTTTTGTTGCTGCGTAAGGTGTCGGCTCGTCACTTAACTGTGGTTCTTAATTACGACCCCCGTCGTCAACTGCAGTCGTGTAGCTCTTGTGCGAGGTTTGATGAAGGCTAACAATAAAATTCATTTAATGTATATTTGTGTTGCATATTTGTATTGTTGCACATTCATAGTTTTGTCATTTTACTGACAATATCAGTTGTAATTTTTTTTTTTGCTTTGTACTTACACATGTTCTTTTTTTCCCTTTTTTTCCAGTTAGTGCTTTTTTCAATAACAAAACATTGTGTTATTTTAAAAGCGAGTTAAGATGGGAGTCATTCTGATGAGTGCCCTATCCAACTTGTTGAAAAAAATTCACAATTCTCGTCTTGGGAACTGCAGTTGATCTGGCAATTTTACCACAACTAATCAGGCGCTTTGCCGCAACTCGTCAGAATCACAAAAGAGCAACAACTGGATAGGTAAATCAACCCCACTTAAAATTTATAGGTCGCCAATGAACAGCCGGCCGTTATATCATAGTAGTACTGTCTAATAAATCCATGTTTCTCCCATGGTCAGCTGTATGTTGCTGATTTTAGAGTAGGTATACATAAGAAATCCTTCATATTTTGGATGCCAACTGAAGGACTGCAAAACATTGTGTATCATCTGGAAGGTCTACATTAAGCTTCGAATCTTTTTGAGAATGACAACCACTGTTTTAGGTAATCAATTGAAGGGAAAACCCCATTCCAATATTTTTATGAAAATTTTTCCATTAAGCTAACAGGTTCCCAGCAAGGCGGCACCATACTGCTGGTTAAAAAAGAAATTAAACATTTTCAAAAGAAAAATAGAATAGGGAAAAACATTGTTTATAACGTAAACATAGACAAAAGTAAACAATTTTAAATTTTGCTTTAAAGAAACATTTTTATGTAAAAAACAGTTTAATTCTTTTTATAAAAAAATTAAACAAAGATTTAAAAAAATATGTCTGTACATTAAGTAGTAAAGTTATTTTATGATAATTATTACAGTTAAATTGACTTGTATGCATTTAAGCTGATTCTTAACCGATCCACAATTCTTTAACGTGAAATCAATTGGTGTTGAAAAATGGTGAATGCTTAGCATATCAATTGATTGAATAATTGAAAGTATGTATTGCACACTTTCTAACTGCAGCCAATATCTTTCTCTTCAATATATTTTTTGTTTTTACTTAAAATTTATAGTTTAAAAGTTTACAAAATTGACAACAATGAAAAACCCAACTTAACTTACCAAGCAGCTTGCTGCTTATTTACCTATACCAAAACAATGAAGAGTGGAGTCGGCTTTTGACTAGCTACCGGCTGGTATTCAATCACCGGTTTGACTTGCTTACCGTCTTAAGTGCAGTCAAACAGTACTTTTCACGCTATTTGGCTGTAAGTGATTTTATCCAATTGGCGTTTGGGTACTTAATTATTCTAAAGTAACAATTTATATTTTTATTAATTACTTTTTTTATTTCGAGCTATTTTATAACAGAATCGCTGCTAACAATCCACCAGAAGACGAAACAAATAAACGCCTGACGAAAAGAATAGTTTTAATTCACTAATGAGAAAAGCCCAAATTATGGTAATGTATTTAAAAATCAATTAAATATTGTAATTCAAAATTATGTTTGCTTTTTCTTGAGTGAAATAATTTTTAAGTTTTAACAATTAGTTGATTGAATTTGTTTTTAAGTTAAATAGTAATGCTCTTCAATGTGTTAGTGTAAATATTTTTTAATTAATTTTATGATTCCTTTATTTTTGTTTTTAATTTAACTGTTAATTATTCTCACTGTAATAGCAGTAACAAATGAATTAGTATGATTATTTTTTTTATGAGTATCCTTTTGACTAATGTTCTGAGTTAAAAGTCATCAAAATTGATTCCGATTGCTTTTGTTGGAGTTTTTGGCAAATTGGTCAAGTACTAATGTGCAGTGGTGCATTAACAGAGTAACTATCTATGTTCCTAGTTCCTATTATCCACTAATATATTTGGATGCTATACTCCGTACAAAAAATTACTTTTAGAGATCAATAAAAACACTTATTCATGTATTTAACACACATATATTGGTAAAGATAATATAAGTAGAAATTTAAAATTGTTAGAGATGTATTAATATCAATGCAGATTTACACAAAGATATCATTTGAGACATGTACGAATATCTATAGAGATTTGTATGGTTATCAATAAAGATAAGTAGACATCATTAAATTATATCTGTATGTGAAAATGGCCTACTGATACCAATAGCAATCAGTATAGATTTGTATTAATATCAGTATTGATTTGTATGGATGTCAGTATAGATCAGTGGAGATCTATATTGATATCAATAGAGTAGAGCTGTACGTGGAAATGGCCCACTGGTATCAATACAAGTCGGTAGATATTTGTATTGATACCAGTAGAGATTTGTATTAATATCAGTATTGATTTATACGGATATCAATATAGATCAGTAGAGATCTATATTGATATCAATAGAGGATAGCTGTACGTGGAAATGGCCCACTGGTATCAATAGAGGTCAGTAGAGATTTGTATTGATACCAGTAGAGATTTGTATTGATAACAGTATTGATTTGTACGGATATCAATATAGATCAGTAGAGATCTATATTGATATCAATAGAGGATAGCTGTACGTGGAAATGGCCCACTGGTATCAATAGAGGTCAGTAGAGATTTGTATTGATACCAGTAGAGATTTGTATTGATACCAGTATTGATTTGTACGGATATCAATATAGATCAGTAGAGATCTATATTGATATCAATAGAGGATAGCTGTACGTGGAAATGGCCCACTGGTATCAATAGAGGTCAGTAGAGATTTGTATTGATACAAGTAGAAATTTGTATTGATGTCATTAAAGATTTGTACTGATATCATCAGATATTGTCTTGATATCAATAGAGATTTGTATGGGTATCAGTAGAGATTTGTATGGGTATCACTAGAGATTTGTACGGATATCAATAGAAGATTTGTATAGATATCAATAGCTGTACGTGGAAATGGCCCACTGGTAACAATAGAGAATATCAATAGAGATTTCTATTGATACCAGTGGGCCATTTCCACGTACAGATTTTTCTATTGATCTCTACTGACCATTTTTAGTAGGGCTGGCTTCTGACGCTTCGATAACTTTCCGTCGAATACTTGACTATGATTAATTTAACGCCTACTCCTACACAAGGGGCCAGCCATATAGAGAATAGTTAAGCAGTACGGTCCAACCAGAGCTAGAGTCCAATCTTGGGCAACTAAACATGACATTTGTCCGTGTTAGAATATCTAAATGGCGATATTTTGACATTTAAAAAGTATGAATATTGATACATTGCATCCAAAATGAATCTGAATTTATGATAGCAAAATTTGCATTAGCTAAAATCACCGTAAAATAAAATTTAATGTTAAATTGCTATTTAGCAACAAAAACGATTGGATGTTTGTTTAAAGAAGTTGCATTTTTCAAAATTATGTAGCCAAACAAGGGACGAAAATGTTTCTTTTTTGTCCAGGCTGGGATTTTTTGTAAAGGGATACCCAATTTGCTTATTCCTAGTTTAAAGGATAAGCAAATTGGCTAAAATGTAAACTTGTTTTTACTGCAAATGGTTGTTTCCACTGCAAACTTTTAACTTAATTTAAATTTTTAACGAAACATTCTTATTTTTTTTATATTTCTGTAGTAGATGGTTTTTAATGGCTCTTCCATTTTTCAAATGCTTAAATTTAATAAAATTAATTTATTTATAATTCTTTTAGAATTATGTCTGTTACTGGTTAACATTAGGTGACGATTTATACGTCTGTGTCCCTCAGAGCGGTAGGGAAGACACAGCCAGAAAATCACATATAATCTAAAACAATTTTATCAATGCCTTACCTACCCACCCCCTCCATTTTTCAAATGTTTAAATTTAATAAAATTAATTAATTTATAATCATTTTAAAATTATGGGTGTTGCTGGTTAACCTGACATTAGGTGACGGGTTTATACGTCTGTATAGAGGGGAACCGGGTGACGGGTTTATAGTCTGTATAGAGGGGGTAGAGAAGATCCAGTAAAAAAACACATAGAATGTAAAACAATTTTATCAATGCCTTACCTACCCCCCCCCTCTTTTTTTAAAGTTTAAATTTAATAAAATTAATTTATAATTCTTTTAAAATTATGTGTGTTGCTGGTTAACCTGACATTAGGTGACGAGTTTATACGTCTGTATCCCCCAGTGCGGCAGAGAAGACACAGCCAGAAAATTACATAGAATCTAAAACAATTTTATCAATGCCTTACCTACCCCCCCCCCTATTTTTCAAATGTTTAAATTTAATAAAATTAATTAATTTATAATTCTGTTAAAATTATGTGTGTTGCTGTTTAACCTGACATTAGGTGACGGGTTTATACGTCTGTATTCTAAAACAATTTTATCAATGCCTTACCTACCACCCCCCACCCCCTTCATTTTTCAAATGTTTAAAGTCAATAAAATTAATTGATTTAATTCTTTTAGAATTATGTCTGTTACTGGTTAACATTAGACGACGGGTTTTTACGTCTGTATCCTCCAGAGCGGTAGAGAAGACACAGCCAGAAAATCACATCGAATCTAAAACAATTTTATCAATGCCTTACCTACCCCACTCCCCGAGGATTCGAATTAGGGCTATTCAAATTTCTACACTAAACCCAAAACACTTTTTCAAAGAACACTAAAGGATGTTTACTCAGCAATCCCAGAACAGTATGAGTTTTAACCTATTTTCAACAGTTCCCCGTGTTTACCAAGTAGCAGCATCTTTTCAGGGAAGAGTAATTATTTGAAGAGAAGCGTCCAAGTTCTGGATCAAGGTCAATATCACGGTTGGAAAGTAACATCTTAAATATGTACTGTTTTTTTTTTTTGCTGCTTTGACAAAAAGGTATCTTAAGATCATAACTGTTTAAAAATGAAACTCTCGAAAGATGGATAATAGAATGTTTTCTTGCCGCCCCGGTAGCGCAATCATTAGGACTCGTCGCAGCCTTCGTTGCAGCCTTTGGAGCTGCTGGGGTCGGGTTCGAATCCCGATCAGGCATGGATGTTTGTGACCGTCAATAAATGTTGTTATTTGTCTATGTGTTATTCCTTTCTTTGTGACTGTTAATATTCTTTCCGTGTCCGTCCCACTTGACGAAAGCTTATTAGTGGTTCTCTGAACAATCACGCAAGCTGAAATATATATATACGTACCATATCATGTTTTCTTTTTTATTTGATTAGAAAAAAAGTTACCTTCTGAACTTATTCTACTCAGTCTCTTTCACGTTAATTTTAGAAAGATCATTTTATTAAATGATTGTAAAGTGAAATTGGAATAGAAAAAGATTGTTCCCTAAAATGACACCCCCCTCCACAGTCTTCTGAAGATCACGTAAATGGGACAAACTTTCAATCCTCACGAAGAAGTTGTAATTGCATATAATAATGATATTAAGAGGCACTAAACGACTAATATTATGATGTATTATGTTTATTGCTTCTCGCTACATTGGAGTGACATCATAAAGAGAGCTTAGAATACAAAAACAACCAAGTCCATAAAAAACTTATTTGTGTTACAGAGGTTTAAAATGAAGTCTATGTAACAAATTATATCTTAAATTTGTTTTAATAAATTTTTGCTGCCTAGCAGATATTATCTGAGCACCACTATCAGAATCATGAATGGAGTTCTACAAACAAATACCATAACGGGGAATTTCGGTTGTTCATTATGTACAAGTTAAGTGTGCGTTTTAATTAAAAGTTAAACAAATAAAATTAAATTATCGAATTAAATAGTCAAAAAACACTTTAAATGTGAGTTTTTAACAAACTGTGTAAATTGTATAGTAAGTAACTTCTTTTTTATAGATAAACTAGTGGTTTCTTAACTTTTAAGCATGTTAGAGTGCATTCAAGAGGTGAATTCTTTAACTTGTAAGTAACTATTTTATAAAACAATATTTAAATCATAATCTTGTCCTTTTTCTATTTGCTTTTAATTTATTAACCAACTGAAATGTTTCGAATTGGCATTCTTCTTTTTTTCCAAACGTATGAAATATCCAAATAAAATATCAATTGTATTTATAAAAACAATATTAAATTATCCAAATACGTGTTGAAGATAAAATTAATACTTTGCTAAAAACTACAAAAAGCTAAAAAATTTTAAACTATCATATTTCTTGTAATTCTTGGGTAAGTAATTTTTTTTTAAAATTTCAATGGTTATGTAAGTAATGGTAATGTAATCGATTTTGGCTGCCTATTTCTAGCCTCCTTCAGGAGCTTTAACCCAGCCAACAACGCCTCGTAATTTAGAATCCTAGTCAACTGTCAAGGTAGACACCTGAGCGGGCACCCAACGGAACTTCGAGCTACATCGTACGCTGAAGCCGTCGGGACTTTGGACTCCTAAGATTTAACGGGCACGTCTGTCCCAGTGTACTCGGGCCCAACCGTCACGAGTTGGATTTTCCTACAAGAGTAGGTTTCCAGTGCAGATATCCATTTTATAGGATGCCTGTTTTTAATTTTTTCAAGCAGTATTCGATTAACTTCTACAAACTTCCACTTATAAAATCATCAATTTTACAAATAATTAATTTTAAGGTCTTCTTAGGTAAACCTTTTTTCAACCTACCCTGAAGCTTATAAACAATATTAGCATATCTTGACCAAACACTACACATTTTTTCTAGTACATAACTCATTCTAAACATTCGAAACTTCCAAAGTAGAATGAAACCACCATAATTAACAATAAGGCACGATTGAGGAAAGTCGGAATACCAGACAACCCTTTTTTACAATCCGATTCACCTTGATGCCAAAAAGATTTCTAAATGTAGGGGAAAAATCGTCTGCTTTATTGTGTTGTATTGTTCGGAAAAGTCGACAACCTGAAGACATAGGCCTCGTTCTGTTTTGTTTGCCTGTCTCTTTTATGGTCATAAAAACTTACTCTTTCTAATTCTAAAGTCTACGTCCGAATGTGGCACTTAAATTTTGGAAATAGTTGCAAAAAAAAAATCTGTTGTTTTTGTATAAATTCATTTTCGTGTATTTTTCTGGTTGAAAAATGTGTTACTTTGGGATGATAAATGACTTTTTTAAAAAAATAAAGGTTCTTGCATGTATTATTTTGTATGGGTGAAAATTAAGAATGTAATTAAAATGAAAGCAATTTTAACATACTGTGTATTTGTATTATTATGAAAACATTTAATTGTTCAAGCTTGCAAAACAAAATAACTATCAAGTTTCAAAAAATTGTAAAAAAAAATAATAATAACTATCAAGTCCCAAAAATTGCAAAAAAAATGACACAAACGATCAATCCTAAACGATATTTTTTGTTGTAAAATAAATGTAATGCATGTCATCATAGGGTCTTGAACAGGGATGTATAGAATTTTTTTTTAACATATTGCCGAAACAAAAAAAAATATTTTCTATAAGCGTGTATTCTTTTTCTTTAATTACTTGAGTAATATTTAATTAAAAAATTTCAATGGCGTTTAAATGTCATCACAGTTATTTGTTCTGCCTTTTCTGATTAGAATATCATGCATTACTTTTAAAACCTAGTCAAAATGGGACATTTTAAATTAAAGAAACACATTTTCGAACAAATTATAAAAACTAGTTAGGGAGAAAGCTGTTATTTGTTTAACATCTTGATGCTAATCAAATTTATATTTCAAACAAATGCCAAGCACGTTGTCCAAGTTACTAAAACATGGTGATGTATTCGAAATGTTAACTTTCATTGTAATATGTTTCTAGTAATTGAGGATGAATACGTTAATTGCTTCTCAACTGTGTCAAGATTAGGAAAACCTAGTTTTCATTTTTAGCCAACAAAGAGAATCATTGCCTTTATACAATGTCATTGTACCCTGGGATTGTAATGCCGGTAAACTGGTTTACTTTTTTACCGGTATTATTAATTGCAATTATAACTAATTATGAAGTTTGGTCCAGGATTTCTAATGTATGTTGTTTACTAGTTTTCAAATAATTTTTTTAATTGTATTCCTTTGTAAGTAGAAGCATAGGGGCCATTTCACTCGAAATTCAGTAAGGCTGACAGAAAGTGACTTAAGATGTACATGAATACTAGTAATACACAAATTGTTGTTATTCAATAAAGCAAAAAAATGACCTGAAAATCTAAAAGTCCTTTTTCACACTGACAAGGTATTTACGCATTTTTTTTTTGTGTTACTAATTTTTAATGTTGAGGCCTAGTAGCTTAGTGGAAGTGCTCCGCATTGCTACGCCACAAGGAGATCCGGTCCCGAATTGGGCGAGGCTGACTTGTAATTCATCCCTTTAGTGGGTTGGTAAAATGAGGACCAAAAAATGCTTGGGAACTAAACACTGGGGGTTCCGAGTCGGGTTGATGCCAAATCGGGACGCGGGTCTTGGCCCACTAACGGGTTCTTCTGTCGTGGGCAGGAAAACTGCAGTAACTTCCATAATGACTTGGACCATTGTTGCAATCAATCAATTACTCTAACAATTAAGAAAACATACAGGAAAATTTTTTTATTTCATATCAGAAATAGTACAACGCATTGTTGCGATTACTGCAGTTTACCTGCCCATGGCAGTGTTGCACCGAGGAGTTTAGCTTACTTTTAATGTTAATTCGTATGTTTTTTGCATCTGTTTTCTGCAAAAATTCATATAAGTCAAAGCTTAAAGCCGATTCTGGGGCTACCTACATAAATGGAGGAGTTCAATATTCGGCAATTCCACAACAAATACAGCTTTAAAAAAATTCATTCTACAAAAACTGGCAATTCGGCAACTCAACAGTCACTACTACTCTCTCCATTTTTGTAGTAGGGCACTTTCTGATTCCAACTGAAAACTTTCCCCTCCATACGTATTTCATCGATAAGAGATAACGAGATTTTTATAGGAACTTTTTAAATTATAGGGTACGGAAAAAAATATTCAAAAGACCAGAAATATTCCAAATATTAGATGCATATCTTTATCCTGAAAGGAACGCGATCTTGCTAAAAAAACCAACTTTATAATTCTTGCCATTTATTCAAAAAGAACGATCCGTATCTTCCGTTGTATTGTCTTTCAGAAACATAATTTCCTGTTGACTTCTTACAATGGAGTGTAGACATTTCTTCGATGTTATACGCATCAGTGCTGCCTTTGAAAAGTGTGGCTCGATTCTTAACGCCAAAATCTCGCATTCATAATTTGAAAGATGAAGGAAAGGCCTTTTTATCTTTTGAAAAGATAAAGAAGGCGTATTTAGAATAAGAGGCCGAAGTTAATTATAATGAATAAGTGCTTAGTCCTTAACTCTCTAGAGTGTAGCTAGTGCATACTGTTGCCATATGGAAAAATACACTTCAATAATCTCCTTTAAAATAGTGTTGAAAATCATCAATTTTATAAATTTGTTATCTATTCTACACTGTATTGACATTTTAGAATGAAAAATTAACAATTGAAGAAGAAGCAAATGATTTTTTGCTGCATTCAAATAAAAAGATGCAATTTCCCCAAATTTAATGCTTCGGCCTCATAGCTAAAAGTCTATGCGATTCCTATGTTTAAAAAAAGTTATATAATGGGGCTGTTCCAAGTGAATGGTATCAGCTCCAGCAGTCTTGTTTTCATATTTTTTGTCAGGAATTACTTTTCTTCTTTTGGTATTCGAAAATTAGTTTTTAAGAATATTCTACTACGTAATAATTTTTTTAAATGCTAACTTCTTGCTGTGCTGTTGGCTGTTAAAATCATTTGTTTAAGAAAGCTTGCACAGAAAGAATCCTTTATTTTTTTCTATGACGGTCATTTTGTGAGTAAAACTGAAACAACCAATGAGATCGCACGATGTGGAAAAATGAAAACAAGAACCGTACATCATCTCAAACATTCTCATTTAGGACATGTTTCATATTTTGGAAAATCTAAATAGCAATCCATCCAATCTAATAGCATAGCCATGCTTCACGTCTTGAGTGGCAACAATTCTACATGGAGGAAATTAAGGCCTCGATTGGTTAATCAATATAGTGCGTGGAGCTTGACATGTGATACCACACGTCATGAAAACCACAATGAAATCCAGGATCAAATACGTCATTGAAACAGACCAATTGACCGCCGGATGTTTTGGAAAATTAACGAATGCGGACAAAAATAATTAGAATTTTTTGTAAAAAAATACAACTTATAGTGAAACATTAATGGAAATCTGTAAAACTCAGCTTTTAATTTTCCGTGCGTTTTTTTAAAATGTGTTTTAAGAATTGTGTCTTTACTAGCAGCTTAATGAGTCAAATATTACTTGTTGAACGTAATATCATGAACATTTGAATTACATTGGATTGATAGAATTTTTAAAAGATTCGCTCCATTTATTTGGAAAATTGCAGGCTTGTTAGCTGACAGTCCCTTATTAACTTGAATGAATGTCAATGTCGTTAAAAATAGAGTTTTCTCTCTCTCTCAGAAATTTTGAACTAAAATATGAATGACAATAGCTAAATTCTGTACAATTTACTCTTTTTTAGTTAAAAATAGATCTTTCTCTCTGTCAGATATTTTTAACTAAACATTCCTCACAATAGCTAAATTCGTTGTAGTTTACTCTTTTTTAGTTAAATGGAGCTTTCTCTGAGTAAGAAGTTTCCAACTATAATATTCCTCACAGTTATAGAATTATATACTGTAATTTATCCTTTTTTAAGTTAAAAATAGAGCTTTTTTCCCGTAAGAAGTTTCCAACTAAAATATTCCTGACAATAGTTGAAATCGTTATATTTTATCTTGTATTTCTTAAGAATAGCTTATTATTACAAAATAAATAAAGTACTTGAGAGAAAAAAAAAGCTGGACAGGAATCTAGAGTTGTATGCACACTTGCCGCGGCGCAATCGTTAGGATCCTAGCCTTTGGAGCTGCTGGGGTCGGGTTCGAATCCTGGTCTGGCATGGATGTTTGTGACCGTCAATAAATGTTGTTATCTGTCTATGCGTTTGTGCTGTCCTTTCTTTGTGCCTCTCTTGTGCTTGTAAAAATTCTTTCTGTGTCTGTCCCACATGACGAAAGCTTATAAGCGGTTCTCTGAACAAGCACACAAGCTGGAATACATATGTACCATACCATACTATATGCACACTAACGGTATATGATATTGGAGAATGTAGGTAGAACTTAAACGGGTTTAAAAAAAGCGAATTGCTTTCTAAAAAAATATAGATTCTGCGAGTAAGATTCTCCGTTTTATGTATTACTTGCAAAAAATAGCCTATTTCTGTAGCAAATAATTCGTTTACATTCCTTTTCAAATATGCACTTCAATTTTTAATTAATTAACTAAAAGTATAAACTTTCATTAATTTTTTCTTAAACTTATTCCAAGCAAGATTTGCGGTTAACTGTATTCTCAGCGAACACCAATCGAGATAAAAAACAACATAAATTAACCCTGTCCTTGAGAAAAAAAACGGGTCTAACTAGTGCAATCCAAACTAGTTAACATGCTAATAACTAAAAAAAACTTCTGGAACTTTTCATCATTTTTATGTGAAATACAGTAATTCCTCGCTATATCACGCCTCGTTACATCGCGCATTAGGATATATCGCGCCTTATATCATATCTCCCAATTTTCCCCCTGTTTATTATTACTTTTTTTCAATGTGTACTTTCCTTAAAATCGATTCTAATATTGGTGGCTAAATTTATCTAAAATTTGTGAGATGTAGTTAATAAACTTTATTTCGTTGATATACTTGGCGGAAAAAACAAAGTAGCTAACTTTATATGAATACACTAGAAAATGAATGAGATATTATATTATCTGAGCAATTGTGTGTAATGTGTAATGTTTATAACAGTTAATAATAAGTCCTTTCAAAATTTTCTTTTTTTAGAGTACTTGAATTATTTAATATGATTTAATTTTATTTCATTTTAAAAAATAAATGTTTTGAGCATAAATACATCAAATATATAATATTTATCAAGTCGCTCGTTATATCGCGCATTCGGTTATATCGCGGTTTTTTTGCTTGTCTCTCGGGAAGCGCGATATAACGAGGGGTAATAAAGTTTTGTTAAGTTCAGAAGATTCTGATGAAGTTCGTATTGCAAATTCATCAAACAGAATTATTTTTTTAGAATATCGAAATTTTTGATCGTGTAGAATGTTTTTTGTGAGAATCCTTCACAATTATAAGCGCAAATAGATCCTTCTTCGATAAATTCAGTTTGTTCCTGAAGCTTTTGCTGGAGAGTGATCGGAATGCAAATATTAGCAAAGAATAAATAATTTTAGAATGACAAAATTTTTGATCTGGTGATCAAGGCTTTTAGCGAGAATTCATCACAATCATGAGCTTGTGGATAAACCCTTAAAAACATATTTTTACTAAACTTTTTTTTCACTCTTCATCTCAAGCACCAAACTTCTCCGATAAGTTCCAGGAGCTTCTGCCGGAGTGCGATCGGAATGCAACTATCAAGAAAGAAATAATATTTGATTGCCAAACTCTTTGATCTAGTAGAACACTTTTAGTGAAAGCTCCTCACAATCTTTAAATTTAGGATTTATCCACAAGTATTAGATAAATCATTAAAACTTTTTATTTAAAAAAAATTGGACCTTATGCCCGTCTTCATCTGATAAGTTCCTCCATCTGAAAACTTCTCCGATAAGTTCCGTTTGTTCCAGAAGCTTCTGCTGGAGTGTGATCGTAATGCAACTATCAAGAAAGTTTGATTGCCAAACTTTTTGATCTAGTAGAACACTTTTAGTGTAAACTCTTCACAATCTTTAAATTTACTTTTTATGAATTTATCCAATACTTGAGGGTAAATCCTTTAAAAAAAAATGGACCATAAGCCAGTCATCATCTGATAAGTTCCTTCATCTGAAAACTTCTCCGATAAGTTCCGTTTGTTCCAGAAGCTTCTGCTGGAGTGTGATCGGAATGCAAATGTCACCGAAAAGAGAAGAAAGTGGCGCATGCAGAAGGTGACCCACTTGCGTGCCCGCACCGGCTGACCCTGAAGCCCGCCGCATCAGGAAAAGTGAGGCCCATTTTGCTTCCTCCTGCTGTTTTGAAGAGGAGTTACTTTCCGTTTCAATTCTTCCTGCCGCGGAGCATCCGAAAGATAATTAAACTGTGAACCACCAAGCTTCAGATGAGAGTAGATAAATTATAGAGGGGATGCTTGTCAAAGTTTTCGAAATTTTTCTTTGATTTTTATACGCGTATGTACTGTGCCGATTGACGGGTATCTAAAAGAGAAATATCTTAAACTTATCCACCAATGAAACAAATTTGTTTGTGACGATTGTATTGCTTACTAAAATCTATTCAAGGTGAGCTTTAAAAAATTAGAAATACAAATTCAAAAATTGACGACCAACAACAGACCAGAGACCATCAGCAAGTACAATAGCTTTCTTATTTTGTATTAGTCTCCAGTGACTATATTAACATTCTTCTTCAATTCTTCTACTTTTTTTTGAATATACAACATAATTTGGTAAAGGATTATAATCATTTAGGACTCTATTGTAAGATATACTTATCATATTTATAGACTTGTGGCCAACAGCTTATATTTTAGACTTATGGCCATTCTAAATTTAAATTATATAATTGTCACACCAATAAATGTTCAATTCTGGAGAGAAAAAAAACTAATTTTTAGATTTCCTAAATAAAAAATGCAGCAATTTCATGACTCATCTGATTCGCATTTGAAATATAGTTACCAAGTTCTTGTTTAGAACAGTAAACCTTACCACAGTTCGTCACAACAAAGTCCCTATATCTACGGCTGCATCAAAGTACCCGTATAGCCATCATGTAGCTTTAGTGCGACGATAATTCAACTCAACTCAACCAAAGTACATGCACCGATGTACCTGCTGCATCAAAAACAAGGGC
Source organism: Hylyphantes graminicola (assembly GCA_023701765.1). Taxonomy (NCBI): domain Eukaryota; kingdom Metazoa; phylum Arthropoda; class Arachnida; order Araneae; family Linyphiidae; genus Hylyphantes; species Hylyphantes graminicola. The sequence goes on from CM043118.1 coordinate 32,696,405, forward strand.
GGGTGTCAGAAAAAGCATCCTAAGAACAAGAAGACGACTGAAATATATGGAAAAGTGATCATTATCCAGGTGTCAACCAAAAAATCCCACGTAGCACACTCATTGTAATACCTGATTCTGCACCCCACTCTATACAACCATCTTTTGAAAGGACCTTGTTCCTCTTGCCCGTTGAGGGGCGCGTAACGCATTCCTAGAGGACTTGTGGCCATTCTTCTAGAAATAGAGCGGCACGAGCCTTATTGAGCTACTGTTTCAATTGTGTTTCTGGGCAACAAAAGCGTGGCGCCACATTACACCCCCGCGATTTCGTGACGGGATGGTTCGAAAATTGAGATGCCGGAATAGCAGAGGCGTGAAAAAGCTTGTAATCGCTTTTGTTGTGTTAAACGGCGAAGGTCGATTGTACATTTTTGTGTTGTTGTTGTTATTGAGTTCTTCATGCGTAAAAGGCAAGCTATAAGTCGGATGGTTTTTGGTTTGGTAGAATATATGAAAATAGCAGTAGGATTTACGCGCGGGCTGTTAGTGATAGGCCTTATTGCAATCGTAAACCGCCGTCTATGGATTGCAGTAAATACTGGGCTCGAAACTGAGCGGGAAAAAAACTTTGAATCGATTTTTGAAAGAAAACACTAAGAAAGATTTTTGGACCACTTAAACAAGACAGTGTTTGGAGAATCGCCTATAACCAAGAAATATACAAAAAGTATGGTGATCCTGACACTTGAAAGGTTAAATAAGGCATCCTTCATTAGGTGGCTGGGCCATGTTTTTATATGCGAAGAGAGAACTTCAATACTAAAAAGTCGCTTTCTCCGAGAAAGAAAGGAAACAGCGCAAAGGAAGTAACCCAACTACACTCCTTGCCAACCTAAGTTGGGTTAGTAGAAATATGCCATGGAGAAGATCCATCCGTAAGGAGTTCCATAAATTATTTGTGAATCAACATCCAGAAAACATGTTTAAAACATTAATTTCATTTAACTTTAAGGTTTAACAGATTTCAATATTATATGAGAAAATTTTGCAATTTTATCGGAATGAAAAGTGTATTTTGGTTAAATTGTATTCAGATCATTTTGTATGTAAAGATTACCTTACAAGAGTTTCCAACTAATGTACCAATCGTGCTTTTAACTCTACCTTTTTACCCAAGTTAGGGTGGCACGACGGAGATGGTTGGATGTGGTGGAAAGGGACCTCAAGGCGTTGGAGGGCCATTGCGGGAGACAGAGTCAGGTGGAGGAGACGTGGTGAGATGGTATTGGCCTGTAACAGGCTGCAGTGTCAACGAGGAAGAAGAAACCGCCGTCAAGTGACGAGGCCGATACTTGAGTAGCACCCAGAGAAACTTTATAGCGACATCGTACCCTGCTTTATGACTTCGGATCAGGACAGATTGAACGTTCATTCAAACCGGGCTTTTTTTTTTGGGAAGGGGGTGAGATTTTTAATAAAATTAGTTATTTTTCCCAGATTTATTGGAATCACTTATTATTGTATGAGATATGCTTCAGACATCATATAAAATATATTTTGTGAAAATAAATTTAACATTTCGGATTATTAATTTCATATACAACAACCTTTATTTTGCTGCACCTTAAAATCTTACTTTCAGCTATTTTAGTATCTTTATTATAATTACTTCGGTTATAAACACCGTTGAATGAAACTATGACTTATAACAATAATCTATTCAATATCTATATTAAGGTAAAAAAAAACACTCTCTGTTAACTTTAAAACGTGACAGTAGAGATAGAGTAAGAGGCAATATTATAAGAACATTAGCAACGGTTTTGTTGTCATTAATTGAGAGAACAGTATAAAGTCCCACCTTGATCTTTCGTTCCAAATATTCTGGGAAGTGATTTAGAAACAACAAAAAATTTTTTTTATGTCAAGTAATTATTGGAAAACTTTTATGCTGCATTCAGATTTTATTTACAAAATCTACCTAAAATGCAAACAAATATGTGAACATTTTTTTAAAGACGGCACATGAATGTTATTTAAAACTTATTCCACCAAATTTAAAATAATCTTAAAGTACTAAACATCTATATACATAAAAGGCGACTTCTGTTTGTATGTATAAGGCGCGAAATCTAAAGAACCACGCAATAGATCGTCACGAAATTTGGCACAAACATTCATCTCAAACAAGCATAGGCTAGTAATTTTTCGAATTAGACCATTCCTTCTATCTTTATCGAACGATTATATGTGTCCCTTTATGGAAAAAATACACCACTTTCGCTCAAATTGGATCATCCCGCCCCCCCCCCCCCCTTTCTTGATGCCATTGGGCAGACAAAATATAGTACTACAAAAAAAAATATATAAGCTTTTCCATTTTATGCTATCCTTGCTGGAGATTAATTCTTATAAAGACGTTAATGCAAAACTTAAACTCAATTTACCTTGATAACCTGTATGTAATATGTGGCTACTATTCAGCCGGTTTATCAAACACATAACGTTACATGGCTCTCAAATGACGTTGTTACAGTTTAAAAATCGGGTCTGTAAGTGAAACCGAAATTTCACTTTAGTCAAAGGGCAAATGTAATGGACCGGTTCCACTTTCATTTAACCGACACATTTTTCACTTTGGTGACCTCTCTTACAACGATGCTTTGAACTTTTTAAACTCCGTGCCAACTTAACTTGGGTAAAAAACAAAGAGCAAAAAAAGAAGAGAGAAAAGCGCGATTGGTCCGTTAGTTGGAAACTCTTGTTAGGTATAAGATTATCTTGTTAGGTTAGATTTACATACAAAATGATCTGAATACAATTTAACAAAAATACACTTTTCATTCCAAAAAAAAAATGCCAAATTTTCTCAAATAGCATTCAAATGTGTAAGACCTTAAACGAAATAAATGTTTTAAACATGTTTTCTGGATGGATTCACAAATAGTTTCTGGAATTCTTTACATGCGCGGAAGGATCTTCAGCATAGCATATTTCTATTTACCCAACTTAGGTTGGCAAGGAGTGTAGGTTTTTGTTGAACGTAATTGATTCTTAAGGATTTAAGTAATCGTGATGGTAATGTTTTGTTTCTACACCACACGTTTGAATTTGTTTAGGTGCAAAAGGTCATACAGAAAAGTTACATTTGCTCATTATTTTAGGAATCGTGATTAGGATATTTTAAATTTTATTTTTCTCATGTAACCAAAAACTTAATTTTCACAGTTGATTGATTATTCCGTTTCTTCACTTAGACAGTCACTTTTCTGTGATGTGAATACTAAATAACATTTAAATATGACGTGATTGAAAGTATTAGACGGTCGCCATGCAAATATTACACGCAATGAAAATAATAAAGGCAGAGTTATTAAACCATTTATCTAATCGCAATAACAAATTTGTTATAGTAGTTATAATTAAATTATCTGAATATTTATACGCATATAAACCCGTTAAGGGATGCAGACGTATAAACCCGTCTGACTGTTAGTTTTTCCAGCAACACAACTTTAAAAAAAATATTTCAGGACATTTTATAATTTAAAGTGTTTTTAACTATTTGCTACATTACTACATTACAACTATTTGAAAATTCGATTTTAAGTTTAATGCAGGGGAAAAGCTTATCGCAAATTCGATTTAAGATTCGATAAATAAAAAAAAATAGGTTTAAATATATATGACATGCCATTGAGAAAGAATTTATCATGAAATATATTAAAATACTTCTTTCCCGTTTATCTTTACAATGTATAAACAAAACAAGATTTAAAAAAAATTGAGAAAGAGATATATTTTAAATGACACAATATTTTAATTTTTTATTCAAAGATGCAATCGATTCACATGATCATTCAAATTTAATGCCTTTGAATGATCGTCACTTGGAAATGAATGTTACATTGAAAAAGATATAACACTATTTACCGATTTATGGAAATTGTTATTTGGAAAAGATATAACACTATTTACCGATTTATGGAAATTGTTATTTGGAAAATTGCTAGTACCTATGTGCCCATTTTGTTCGTAATTGAAGGGTTTAGATTTAAAACTCAATTATGTAATATATAACTAATATTAGGGTCTGTTCCGGTTATTTACGGCTTTTGTAATGGGAAATTCAATTCGACCAAATCGCCAACGAAGAGTCCGGGCCTTATACCTTAGCTATACTTGGAAGACTGTTTTTTTTTCTTCAATTATACTCTTTAAAATTGATATTAATATTCGTTTCAAGGATAAAAAGAGAAAAGAAAACCGTTATCTTTATACAGAATAATTAAGTATGTAATTAGCAAGGTAGGTTTTACAAAGCTGGATCTGAAGTTAAGTTTTAAAAGAATTGCTTAGTAACAAACCTTGATCCTTTTATGAATAACTTTCAATAAAAATGTTTGTAAAATTCAATAAGTTTCGTTGGTATACGTTTATCAATATTTATATTTTACTCCACTTTTAAACCTCATCATCGTACTACTTTGTTAAAAAAAATTGTGCAGGATTGCACCGGAATTCTGGAACTTTCCAACTGCCACCACAATTTGGAGCGTGAAATAACCAATTTTGTGGTAAAACTATAACTTTGATGTACCGTAAAAGTGGTGAATCCACGCTCTGAATAGTAGTGGCAGCAAAAAAGTTGCAGAAATCCGATGCAATTGTGCACTCTCAGAAATAACACTTTCATTTTTGACGATTCATGAGTACTCAAACCTCATTTCGTTAATTTTGAGGATTGTTTCGTCAAACTATCACGTGACTTTTGAGTAAACGCGAATCCTCACTTTTACGATCGTGATTTGACGATTCTGTAACTTGATTTTGAGGAAACAGAATCTCATTGTTGTACTCACATGCTCAAAAATGACTATTCAAATTTCCTCACTCTGAGGAAACGAAAACTCGGAGCATTTGCCAGTCACGGAATCGTCAAAATTAAGGAAAATTTCGTCGTTTTTGAGCATTCATTTTTTAGAGTGTGAACCTAAATTTTTAACGGTGCATTAGTTACACTTTTACCAAACTACTTCCACAAAATTTCCCTTTTCATTACAAACTTTTGTGGGAATTCAAAGGGAGGGGCCTAATTGCAGTCCATTATTCAAGATGGCCATGAAGACTTAACAGTACCTTTCACGATAATTTGTTTTTAAATAAAACACACCTGCGTGAAAGTAATCGGGTTTGGTTTACCTTTTGTTGAAAGGTTTTTAACATGGCATGCATAAGAGAATAAAAGATGGTAATTGCTGAGGCTATTCATGAAAGATTCCAAAAGAATAATGATACTATTAGGTTTTTTGCAAACAAATATCGTTTTTCATTGTATAGTTTTATTAAATTTGAATAATTTGTTTCCATCAAGAATGTGGTACCTCTATTGACGTTTTCCTGTAATAATTTTGGAAAGGATATTTAATTGTGAATATTTCTTAAAATAATTTTAAAACTATCAATAAATTGACTTAAAAACAAATTCCTTTAATAAAATTAAATTTATGAATATGTTAGCGAAGTAGAATAAAATGGTATTTATATGGACATCAGACAGACAGATGGATTGAACGATTCTAATACAGTCCGTTTTTGAATAATTTTATAACTAGAAATAAAAATACTTTAAAAAACGAATCTCTTTAGTAAATTTAAATTTATGAAAAAGTTTGTAAACTTCAATCAAATGGTATTTATAGGCATTGAAATGAAGAAAAATTAACTAGTTGAGAGGAAGATATTTGTATTAAAAAATTTCTAAATATCTATTCATTTTAAAAGAATACATCAGTAAAATTACTTAAGAACAAATTCGTTTCATAAATTCAAATGTTTTTAAAAAGTTAGCAAAAAAAAGTATGAAAAGGTAGAAAATTTTAATTGTTGAGAGAAATATATTTGTATTTTTAAAGAATATATATCTATTTATTTAATATATATATATATATATATATATATATATATATATATATATATATATATATATATATATATATATATATATATATATATATATATATATATATATATATATATATATCAATAAAAAGACTTCAAAACAATTTCGTTTAGCAAATTAAAGTTTTTTAAAAAGTTTGAAAAGTACAACAAATTTTTATTTATATGTACTGAAATGTGGAAAAATTAATTATTTGAGAGGAAAATATTTATATTGTTCAAAAGAAAGAGGGCGACAGACTGAACGATTATATACCTTCCACTTCTTACGTTATCAACGCAGTGTGCAAGCGAAAAAACTATAAATACTAATAACACGCTTTGTTGCGATTGTAAATACAATATTCATAGTTAGGATTACCGGGATTGTTTATGAACAGGATATAGTTGTGTGCATCAGTGCGTTTACAAGGGTACAAAAGGCATGAAGGCTTTTCGCGTGGTTTCGACGCGTGATTTTCTGCACATTTTTTTAGATCTTAGCTTATAACATTTCTCAGAGATTGTTCCCATTATATTTTGGCGTGAGGGTCGTAGTTTTTTTTTAATTCATTTGTATAATTTGTCTGATAGTCTGGGATTAAAGCTCACATTCTCCTAAGCTTAACTGAAGTATGGGTCCAGCTCCTTCATTGGAGACTTCGTCTAATTGAATTTAACACTCTTAAAACAAACGAGTGAATTTAACTCAGTCTGATTTAATTTTCACTCTTTTCAGTGTCGAAAATGCACTTATCCTTTTGGAGTGGATTTCACTCTTTTGTTTAGTTAAAAACTCCGGCAGGATTACTCCAAACGAGTGATTTTAACTCAGTCTGAGTTAATTTTTACTCCTCTTTCCAGTGTCGAAAATGTACTTCTCCCATATGAGTGGATTTCACTCTTTTGCTTTAAGAGTGAAGATTGCGAAATTCGCCAAGGGAAAAACGGGCCCAATATCTTTCTTGTGCTTTGAAAAATGCCAGTTTCGTGGGGGTAGACAGTTAATAAAATTGTTTATTACTGTCAACAATATAAGGGAAATGAGCAAATCAGCATAAATCAACTTGTTCTCCTTAAAATTTGATTTATATTTTAAATTTCTCCCAATGAATTAAATGTATATAATATATACAATTTAATTTTTTTACTTGATTCTGTAATAACTTTATTTTTCAAATCTGTAAGAAAAATATAAAAAAAAAATTTTAAAAAAATAACATTTTTTTAAAAATCCGTTAGTCTCTGTATGAAAGCGAAAGGTTTACACTTGAATTTGACGTTTCAAACAAAATTTTATATACTCTCTTCTATAGAAGGTGTGAAAGTAATTGAATACCATAGATGTAACAAAAAATACTATTTTTATGTCTTTAGTTTTTCATAATTTTAATGCCATAAATCCTATAATTTAGTTTAAGTTTTGGCAAATGTAATGCTACTAATCCTCATAACGTCGGGAAATATTGTATAGCAACAATATAGGTTTATTTCACACTTTGTGTGAAAGGGTCATCTATTTTGTAAAATGACAGGCTACAAATTTTACTCATTAAGATGAAGCTAAAGGAACATTACAAATTATGCTCAAGGAAGTTTAAATCTTATAAGGGAGTACGCAAATAGACGGCCTTCGCCATTTTAAGATTGGGCAATAAGTGTCAGAAGAAGAGGTTTTTCGAGTTTGTAACGGAACAGTTTGCATTCCGTTACGTATAATAGTTGTAACATTTAAAATACCAATAGAAAAGCGAGATCCTGTAGATTATGTCGCAACCTCTATAGATATTAGTCCTAGCTCCATCACTGATTGTTTGTTCCCGGCCAGTTAACAAAATCACTTGCAATATCCAATGATATCAAATATATTTTTCTATTGTTATTTCCTTAGATTGATGTGATCAAATAGTTGGGTACTTTATTGCATAGCAATAAATATAAATAAACAAGTCGTATACAACCGATTCCATTTGCAAAATGAAAAGATTATAGAGATTTCTGAACAATAGTTAATGAAACTATTTAAAACATATCTAAAAAATCGTCCATAATGCAATAGTTTAAGATTAAAATTTATTTTAAGCACATTGACTTACTCATTAAATTTATTGCATACTTTTGAATTTTAAAATTTACTTTCACACATTGCTGTGAATTCTTTTAATTTTTCTGAATAAATAAAAAAAGAACCAAATATTCTAATCGTGTTATGCGGGATTTCGTGTTTTCAAAATTCGCTAACATTATTTCCAAGCATTATATAGGACATGAAATCGCTCTCATCTCGTGTTATGCGAAGTTTAATTTAAAACGTTACACGCATAGAGATCTTAATAAAAGTATTAGAGTGGAGGTCACGTGACCTATCTATGATAACGATGGGACGAGCATGGGGGCCGCCATCTTAGAGTCAGTTCAGTTCAGTGCTTAGAGTTCGGGACCAACTTTTTTAAGTGGAAAGTGCTTAGAAAAATTAAATTAATAAATTTAATTCTAAAATATTAAAAAAAAAATTCCATCAAAATACTTGCTGCATTTTGGAATATTTTAGTGACTTTAAAAGAACTTGAAACGCTTCTCTAGTATTTTTATAATATTTATTTTGTAATTTTAGAATTAAATTTTATTTTTCGCGAATTCTTCTTCATAAGAGGGATAAGATGGCTGCAAGTTGCCAGTGTTGCCATCACATAAAGAAAAAGAATGCTAGGCAAAAAAATAAAATTTAATTCTAGAATTACAAAATAAAGATAAAAATACTAGAAAAGCGTTTCAAGTTCTTTTAAAGTCACTAAAAATATTCCAAAATGCAGCAAGTATTTTTATGGAATTTTTTAATATTTTAGAATTAAATTTATTTATTTATTTTTTCTAAGCACTTTCCACTTAAAAAAGTTGAAGCACTGAACTGAACTGACTCTAAGATGGCGGCCCCCATGCTCGTCCCGTCGTTAGCATAGATATGTCACGTGACCTCCACTCTAATACTTTTATTAAGATCTCTATGGTTACACGTTATTAGGATTTGACTACTTTCATTTAAAAACACATTACAACAATCATTAAAGAAACGCATTACAAAAAAAATAACCAGTAAGTTAGTTAAATACATAGAGAAATTTCATGTTTTAACTGTAAACCTATATTTAATAAATCCAATTAGTGGTGTACATGATCATTGCATGATGTATTCATTGATTTCAAATATCGATTTTCTTTGAAGAATCGAGTTCTAATTAAAAAAAGAAAACATTTGTATTTCAAACAATTAGTCTTTGTTTTTAGTATAGATTGATCATTGATAATTGTTTGAGTTTCTTTAGTTTGTTACAATACACTAATTGAATATAATAATTTATATACGTAAAGCTGTGTTTTTTTTAATAATTTTTTTTATTTTGAAAGTAATAATGAATCATAGGCTTTTTATGTTCCTTTTAGGATCTGATTTTTCCGTTCATTCGAATTGGCTTAATCATTTCTAATGTGTTTCATAAGTAGGATAAAAACTCAAAGAAAACTGTTGTATTCAACTATTCAGAAATAAAAATTACAAACTTTCTCTTAAATTAACCTTCAATAATAGTTTTTCAAAAATTATGTTTCGATTTGTATCAGTTTCAAGAACTATTATTCTATTTTTGTATCAGTTTCACTTTCTATTTATTTATTTTTTCATTTCAAATTATATTTACGTCTCTTTTTTCAGTCAATATATCTTTTTATAAGTATCTAATAGAAGAAAATATCAGAAAAAAACCTTATATTATTATTAGCATTATTAAAATATAATAAGTATTTTACCAATTCAATATAGTAAATATACAAAGAGTTAAAAAATTATATTTGAACACATTAAAAAAAAATTCTGGATAACTAAGTTACGTTTTAATAAAAAAAAATTATGAATATATTATTGATATTAAAAGTATGAATTTAATTTTGATATTACGTAAAAATATATTGTTAAAAACGACAATAAAATGAGCAAAAGTTTAAACTTGTTTCCATAGGAGGAGATTAAACCGGACGCATTTTTTTAAAATCACATCCACACAACTATTGTATATTTTAATTTATTTAAATTTGAAGGACGAATTGCAGAATAAGGGAAATGTGTAAAAATATGCAAAACTGAATGAGAGGAGGGCTGGCGGGGGGGGGGGGGGGGGGGTTGCTACTTAATACTTTTTCAGCTTTTCAGCTCTCTTGGAGATTTCATATTGTCTCCTCGTAACCGTGCAATATTTAACATACAATAATTTTCTCTGAAAATACTTTATCGTCCGTAGCATATGGTCATATTACGAAAGATCATTTTAAACTTTATACATACTATATATTGATTGCAATAAAATTTTATTATGATAAAATTATCACGTTCAAAATAATCCCAATATTTTTTTATCGAAATTCTTTTCTTATTCATGTCATTTGAACCATAAAGCATTTAATTTGTTAAGTAATATCTAAACTTGTGACATTCCATTACAAGGATGATTGAACAAATGCTATCTGATCATGTTTTTGCAAAAATCTGATTTGATTGTTATGCTTCGAGTGTTATTAAGATTTGATCAATGGATATAGTGTTTGAATCAATAACAAAAACAGCAAATAGAGTTATTATTAAATAATACATGAAAAATTGCATTTTCTTAGAATATTTACATGTTTTCAAATGAATAAAATAGGCATTGAAAATAAAGAAAAAGGAAAATATTACAACGAAATTTTTATAGGTTACCTAAGACAAATAAAATGTTGATGACTATAATTAAATTATTGTATTTTCTTATCAGTGAGTAAAATAGTCTTCCTAGATAAAGAAAACTTTGTAGTTGTTATGGTTTTTTTACTAAGTTTAACACATTGAAACGTTTTACACAAGGTTTGTACAGTGTCTTGAATGGCAACAGAAATGCTGAATGGAAATAAATTCTTTATCGAGCCTCGAATGGTGAAATAATGATTAATGAGAACACAGCATTAATCGGAGTACCGATCGAATTAAGAATAGCCTTGAAAGCTGTTAAGAAATATGCGTAGAAATACTATGTAGATGAAAGTAACAATTAAAACGGTTTTTTAAAAAAAAATCTATATGATTGAGCATATGTGTAATAAAATGAGTATAACGACACTGATTAAAAAATAATAAGTATAGCTTTTACAATATTTAGCTTGAAGTAACAATTAAAAAGTTTCTTCATAAAAACAACTATGATTGAGCATATTAGTAAAAAAATGTAGCAAATATTTTAAACCGATCAATTGCCAGTTGATGAATCAACGAAAATAAATTAGCTTATTTTGTGACAGGAAACAAAAGTCGGTTAATATCACTTTTATGTAAAGGCAAACGGAACAAAGGGTGTCGTTAGCTTTTCACCTAATTGATAGTTTTTCGAGGATTTGCAATGAATAATATTAATTTCAAAACTACAAATAATTAATGCCAGTTTGGAAACATCGCTAGTTTTCAGTTGCGTTCAGTATGTGGGATGGAATCCAACTTTTAACATAGATGTTTGCAGAACTTATAAACGATTTACTAGCTATTTTAAAAACAAGCAATTCAATTAGTTAATAGTCCATTCATTCATGCAAACTACATTATTTGTAGTAAACGCTCTTCAATATCAACAGATTATAAGTTGCAACCTTAGAATTAATGGTTACAAAAATATGAAAGCATTAATAATTTGATCATCGAAGTTGAAACACGTCTTTCTAAGGGATGAAGGCCCAAAAACCGGTCACGTGACTTTCAGATTTTCCAGCAATGCACATAGTTAATTTACAATTTATAATTTTTATAAATTTCCAATTTCAAAGCGCAGAAGAGACATTTATAATCATCTGCTACAGAAATGCATTATACAAAAATATAATTTAAATATTCAATTAATAATTTAAATATTCAGGTAATAATTTAAATATTCAGTTAATAATTTAAATATTTAGTTAATCATTTAAATATTCAGTTAAAAATTTAAATATTTAGTTAATCATTTAAATATTCAGTTAAAAATTTTAATTTTATCTCATGCAGTGAAATTAATTTCACACTTTCAGCTAATTTGATTATCCCTCACAAGATAAGTGTCAACGCATACATCCAGAAAGATGTAAGAAAAAAATATTTTGTTACTTTTTTATGATCTAGGTTCTTTACAACTCTTGATTCACTTAAATAAACAAATATTCATCAAGAGTACCCTATTTTCATTGCGTTTAAAATGGAATTATGTATTTACACTATTTAGCTTGAAGTATTCTGTGTTGAAAATCTTCTTCATAAAAACAAGTATGACTGAGCATATAAAAAATAAAATGTATCAAATATTTTTAACGAATCAATTGCAATGATAAATTTAACGTTAAAGTAAAAATCCAGAATAAACTTTTAAACAATTTAAAATGGAAATATGTATTACACTATTTAGATGGAAGTATTATGTGTTGAAAATCTTCTTCACATACATAAAAACAAATACGACTGATTATATTTTATTTAAAATATAGCAAATATTTTAAACGAATCAATTGCAATGATAGATTTAACATTAAAATAAAAATCCAGAATAAAACGTTTCAGTTTCCTTAACGGAATATCTCTTTCTAATTCATTGCCCAAGCGTTTCGGTCCTCCAAATATTTGAAGAAAAGTTTAAAACAATGGATATCATAGCACAGTTTATAACCAATTACTTATTTTACTTCCAAAAGTTATTGACAGTTATTTTCCTATTATTTCAAAAATATTGAAAAAAAATACACATTTTTATTACTTTTTGTTTGGGATGTAGCTGAATTTTTTTTTGTTCGCTTACGGTGTAGGTCCAATAGTATATCGTGGCACAGTTTGTAACACAAATTACTTATTTTACTTCAAATAAGTTATTGACAGTTATTTTCCTATTATTTCAAAAATATTGAAAAAATATATATTTCTTTTTGTTTGGGATGCAGCTGAATTTTCTGTTCGCTTATGGTGTAGGTCCAATGGTATATCGTGGCACAGTTTGTAACAAATTACTTATTTTACTTCAAAAGTTATTGGCAGTTATTTTCCGATTGTATTAAAAGTATTGGAATGACATACTTGTTTTATTTCTTTTTGTTTGGAAGATAGCGGAATTTTTTTTTTCTCACATAGAAAAAATTCAGATTATTATCTATGGCGGTGGGTCCGAATATATGAAATATATTTCGTAAATAACAGAATTTTTCTTCGACACTTCCTGCATAAGCAGAGTCTAGCCCAAAACTATCACTCAAAATTTTCTCACTAACTTCTATTGGCTTTACTCAATTGCTTACTTAGCTCATGTGTTTGAACACTTCTTCCTTTTTTTCCATGTTTCATGAAAACCAAATATGAGAATCGGCTCGACATGGGGTTGGAATGCAGATTGCAGAGTGAAAGTTTCAAGTTTGGAACCTAAAATTTCAGAAATAATGGGCTCAAAGGACAGATTTAACTCATCCCATTAAGAACTGAAAATTGAAACTAACTCTATACTGAGGGTTCTCTGTTGTAACTGTAAAAAACGTATAGAATACGGATAATAAACGGCATAATAATTGGAAAATAAAGACTTAATTTAGCTCCCACTTTTTAATTTTAGGATTAGAAATTAATGGGGGTTGTCACAATAACGTCTTGATGAGGGGTCGGCAAGAAAATTTTGTTGGGAACCCCTGATCTATGGTATAAGCTCATTCTCGATATAACAGATATATTAATACTTAAATTTCATTGTGCCCAAAAGTTGCATAGTAGAGCATAAGTTAAGGTTCCCTCACAAAAGTTGTGCAGCACCTTAAAAGGTTCGGGAGAAATGCAGTAAATTGTACTGTTACTTTTTACATCGCAAAGTTGTAATGTCGGTTTTACATCAACACTCTCAAAACAAAAGAGTGAAATCCCTCCAGTAGGAGAAGTGCATTTTGACACTGGAAAGGAGGAATATTAACTCAGACTGAGTTAAAATCACTCGTTTGGAGTGATCCTGTCGGAGGTTTAACACACAAAGGATCCACTCCTCAAGGAGAAGTGCATTTTCTAGACTGGGGGAGTGAAATTAACCCAGCCTGAGTGAAAATCGCTCGTTCGTTTTAAAGAGTGAAATTGATGATTTCACGTCGTACAGAGTCTCATTAACAATGTCTATATATTTTCCTCGACAAATTATCAAAAACGCGCCTAATGAGCTAAAAGAATTTAATGCGGTAAATTAGATAGCATTCATCCGTGCATTTGATAGCGTATTTATAATTTTGAATTTTAGGGGAAAATAAGTAACGGGATTCTATACTCGAGCAGGAACAATAAACATATACTTATTGTAATAAAACGGATTAAATGTTATATATACTAAGGATCGATTTGATTTTTCAGTCTGTGCGAAGAACGGGTATTTATTTGCTAGCATCATATAAATAGAGAAAATGGGTGCATCTCATCACTGCCAGTGAAAGCAAACTTATTCGCCACTACGACACATTAAATGTTACATTACATTACATGAAAATTCACAGCTCCGGTAATGGCAACACTTTTACCACTTTTAGAGGGTAAATTAGACGGGTTTTTTTATTTATTTTTTTACAGTGTGTCTTTAAGTTTGTAATATAACCTTATCTGAGCAATAGCATCATGAAGCCAATTGAGCCTTTAAAGCAATTTTTGTACTAACCATGTATTATTATTTGGTAGTAATTCATTTTTTGTGTTATTTCAACACAACATTGCAATAACTTTAAAATATATTTTTTTATGGAAAGTCATCGCAAGTTTTTTCCTCAGAGTAGCTTACATTAATTGCTATCTTTCTAAAACATATAAATTCAATATTTCGTCTTTTCTTAAAAAGTTAGCCAGTTGAAAGCTTATGTTAGATTTTCCCAATGTGATTCAAAGAAAAGTTAAAAAGTTTAAAAAAAAAAAAAAAAACTTTTGCAACTGATCGTACTAATACTGCACCACCAAAATAGTTTTGAAACTACATCGCTTGGAGACGTCTGATATTCAATGAGACAATATAATTTTTATTTTCGTACATTTTTTGTGTCATTTCAACATAACATAGTAATAACTGAAAAGAATAATTTTTTTATCGAAAGTCAACGCAAGTTTTTCTCAGTGTAGCTTTACATACATAATGGCAAACTTTCCAAAACATATAAATTCAATATTTTGTCTTTTCTTAAAAAATTAGCCAGTTGAAAGCTAATGTTAGGTTTTCCCAATGTGATTTTAAAAAAGTTCGAAACTAAAAAAGAAAAAAAAATCTATTGCAACTGATCGTACTAATACTGAACCACCAAAATAGTTTTGAAACCGCATAGTTTGGAAACGTCTGATATTCAATGGGACAATATAATATTTCTTTTCGAATTGAAGTACGTTTTTTATTTTAAATGTTGGCAAAAAAAAAAACTTCGCGTTGTTTTAAATAACTTTTTATTTTCTATGCAACTGCAGCCCATGTAAAAGGCAACTGCAGCCTATGTAAAAGTAATGGTTTTTCTGTCTTCCACATCTAAATTAAATACAAAAAAAAAATTAATATTACATAAATAAAAAAATAATTAAGGTTATGAAACATAAATTCCTTCATAGAAAGCGACACCGAAAAAACTACCTTCCGGCGACTTACCTGTAAAACGAGCTTCCGTGTCGACCCCATGTCTTAATCCTCCCTTTCCGCTCAAAAATTCAAAGCAAATGGAGCAGCAGAAAACAACTAAATTCCACACACAGAATATCCGACATGCGTTCGCATGGAAGCTGGTTTCGGTTCTGGTTAGAACCAAAAGATCTCCATTTCTCGTCTGATTTTTCTTTCGTTGTTATTTTGTGTTTTCTCGAATTCGGAAGGATTAAACAGAGATCCAACGGTAGGGTTAAAGGGTTCCTATAAATTTGATAATTTGAAAGCATTCAAAGAGGTTTTTTGTTTCTACAGAGGACTAATTTGATCGACTAGTGTTTAAATGAATTAAAAAAATCTTCGAGTATTCAAGTAAGATTCGAATCCACAAGCTTAGGGCCAAAGCTTTCTTATTAGAACAATCGGCATTTCGCCCGGCGTTTTTAGAGTCTTCTATAAAAATTACAAGTGTGGTTGCATAAGGAATTATTTTTGCACTTATAAAATTTGCCTATATCATCATTATGAATGATGATATAGGAAAATTGATCATTACTCTTGAATTATGACCCATATAAGAACAAGAGCCAACCAAACCAAAAAACCAATGCTTCAAGAATCACTAGACACAATCTAACTTAGAGGTTAAAATTTTAAACATTACCTAACATTTTTAAAATTTTGAATTGTGTGCAATTCTGAACGAAATTGTTCAATAGGTTTGTTCAGTCAGTGTTTGATGTATAATTTGTACAAGGGAAGCATGTCTTTGATTACCCGAAAATTGGCAATATTTCTGATCAACACTTACAAATTTCCACAATTATGTTACGTTCTCTATAAGTGACGATAAATTAGTATTTGCAGAACCTTCAACCTTTTACGAACTCACCTCAAATTAAAAAGAATTCATAAACAAAAGAATTCAAACAAAACAAGAAAAATAAAATTTTAAAAGTCAGTAAATTCTTTTTCTTAAAAATTCCTAGCATTTTCCGCACTTGAATCTTATAGTGGAACTTGCGTTTATTTTCGCTCTAAAAGAAACCGAAACACGTTGGCCTACATAGGGACCGGTAAACTCCCTTTCGGCCGAACGCATGCGCAGTAGCGTTTATGTTCGTCACGGGGTCTGGAAGTGTGACACCGATTTGAAGAGTTAATACAAAAGCACCGGCGGCTCAGATCATATGTATTCAAATACTAGTTTCAAGATTTTAACTCACCAAAAGTCAAGGCACATTTCTGTAGCTCAGTCATCAGAACATCGGCATCAGAACACCTCTCATACAGAGGGTCCGGCGTTTTAACCCTTTTAGTCCCAGTCAGGGCCGGATTTAAAGATTTGCCGCCTGTAGGCTACGATCGATTTGCTGTCAGATATACTTTTCGTCACTATTTGTTTTTCTTTCTACATATTAGAATCATCTATGTACACTCTAAATCGAAAGCGAAATAATAGGTGAATTTTGTAAACTGTTCTAATATTTTTCTTTCAACTTCCAAATCAGGGAAGAGTCTAATTGCCCTCGCAGCTACCATGTTTACTACTAAATATTAGTACTATATATACATTTATGGTTTGCAAGTTAATGCAAATTATTTGTTTCTTGCTTAAAAATATTAGTATCTTTATAATAATTTTTTATATCGAATGCCGCTTTAATTGTTCGTAAAATTTTCCGCCCCAAAAAATTTGCTGCTCTAGGCTACAGCTTACTTAGCCTATTTAGAAATCCGGCCCTGGTCCCAGTGATGCCATTTGGCATCATCATATTTCTGTTCATATTTTTTAAAGAAATACAATAAGTCTGATATCTATTGGTATTATTAATACTGCATAAAAATAATGTACATTAATTGATGGGAAAACAAATACAAAAGCAATAATGCAGTGCACAGAACACCCAAGGGTCACAAGGATAATTATTTTAATAAAAAATATTTTCTAACAGAAAAAGTTTGAAGAATCGAATGATGTGCTTTTTGATATCATAAATGGCTATAGACATTCAGAAAGAAATTTCTAAAATGATGATGCAAAATTGTCATTGGGACTGAAAGGGTTACACTCTTAAAACGAACGAGCGGACTTAACTCAGTCTGAGTTAATTTCACTCCTCCTGTCTGGAAAATGCACTTCTCCGAAAGGAGTGGATCCTTTGTGTGTTAAACCTCCGACATGATCACTCCAAACGAGTGATTTTAACTCAGTCTGAGTAAATATTCACTCCTTTCCAGTGTCTAAAATGCACTTCTCCAACTGGAGTGGATTTCACTCTTTTGTTTTAAGAGTGTAAACCAGCCATATCCTTCCTATAGACGGATATTTGTTTTCAAAAATAAAAATCGACTTAAAATTATGGTGTCCGAGTTCACAGGAGAGTGGGGCGGGCGTGCTCGTATAAATGTGAGGAGCAGGAGTCCAAAGTCCCGACAGCGTTAGCATGTCGCTCGAAGTCCAGTTGGATTGGGTAAAAACTAAGGTGTCGACCTCGTCACTTTACCGAGGTTTTAAATTACCTGACGTAATTTTGATGTCTTTGTTATAATTCCTTGGAGGCCAGAAATAGTCAGCTGGAAGCGATGAACACCCGTTTTGATCGAGGCAACTGCGTTTTTATGATATTTGATTGAATTCATATGGCATTGTAGAACTACATAGCGGTTGCGTTGGGTGCCTACTCAGGTGTCGGCTCGTCATTTGAATATAGTTCTAAAACACGATGCCCGTCGCCAATATAGCCCTCGTGTAGCTTGACTGCGGCGATAATTCAAACTACACTAAACTCGAGCTACATATTATATTAGCGTTGATGTCATTATAAGCCAGCGTCAAGTGGCTTTGTTAACTGTGAAACGTTTCAACTCATAAATTTATTTGAATAAATTTATTCTTTTATAAGAGTCTAATTTCATAGTTTAAAATTCTCGAACCTCAAATAACTTTCGAAACCTGTATTAGACCAAAAATATTTTTTAATAGTAATACCTTTAGCCCTACTTTTCAATGAATAGTAAGTCTACCTACTTAACATCCGCTTACTCTTTGTCTATAAAAATACACTTTTTTTGTAAAACTAATTGCACTAAATTTAAAGTAAAGTAAAGTAAATTTACGGCCTGAAAATCAATTAAAACTGCGGTTTTACGACTTTCTCAATATATAATAGTAACAAAATTAGATTGTAGATGGCAGCACCAAATATGCACGGGACTTACGGGGAAAAAAATCTTTTTTCCGTAATTTTTTTAAATTTTAATTTTTTTAAATGTAAGACCTTTAGCCCTACTATTTCAATGAATATTAAGTATACCTACTTGACATCCTCTTATTCTTTGTCGATAAAAAGACACGTTTTTTGTAAAACTAATTGCACTAAATTTAAAGCAAAGTCAAGTAAATTTACGACCTTAAAATCAATTAAAAATGTGGTTTTACGACTTTTGCAATATGTAATAGTAAAATAATTAGATTGTAGATGGCAGCACCAAAAAAGCACGGGACTTGGAAAAAAATCTAAGGTATCTAATCTATGTCTTTTTAAAAACCTTTTTCTTATCGTTATTTGTACCTACTTTATGATTTAGGACAGGCGTTCCCAATCGGTAGTACGTGCACCCAGGGCTTGTTCTTCCATAAGGCCCGTTAAGTCCGGGCCTAGGGATCCCAAATTTTACTCTCCCCTAAATTTTAGTTTCTATAAACTAAAAAAAAAAAAAATCTGAGTTCCTCACACAAAATTCTGAAATTCTCTTTTTCCTCAATTTTGACTGAGAAATTGACTAAATGTGATTGTTTTGATCGATGTTTATAAGGAAACCTTTAAAATTGTAGCAAAAATTAGCTATATGTCACGTCACCCTCAGGACTGGAAATCATACATTAACATTTTTAAATTTTCTGTAAAAAAAAGTCTCCCAAAATAAAATGTGCTTAGTCTGAGATTTACTAGAACAGGCCCTGCGCGTACCACTGTGGTACGCGGGAAAATTTCAGGTGGTACGAGTGAATGATGTGAGCATGATGCTGTTATAGTAGCTTTCTGTACGCACATAATCAGTGAGCGTGAGCATATTACGTATTTTAATCATTAGCTTTATTAAGAGAAATATTTAATTAACTTCCGGATCGGAAGTAAAACCTACTATCCTTTGACCTTCCTTCAAGCTTTGCTATTTTTGATGCCATTGTTACGAGTTATTTGTGTGACAGTGGATTTTCTAAACTCTTCTTACAGGGTGTTCCAAAATTGACCGGAATTGTATAGGACGCAATTCCTAAATATTTACCCGGCCCCCGCCAATGAAAAACGGCTAACTTTTTGGCCGCCCTTTCGGTCGTGCATGCAATCTTGCACTTGTGCTACACAAGAATGTAGAGCTTTTAGTTTGGTTTGGTTGAATTTACATCTGATAAAAATTACAGGTTCAACTAGTTTTCAAAAAAAATTTTTTTAGGAGGCTGTTCATTTTGGGGGATAGGTTGTTGCATTATTGTTAAGAAAACTTGATGTTGACCATCAGTCTATACATAACAATTATTGTATTTTGCTTATTTATGCTGGGTAGGTATGCACATATATACAGGGTGGTAGGGTAGGGTATTTTACATATATATTCCGACTTGTGTGCTTGCTCAGTGAGCCGCTTATAATGCAGGGTGGTTATAAGATAACGCTCGCTATTCGGGGTGGTCTGTAGCTTTAATGAATAATCCAAATGCAGAAGACTTTGAGACACTTACTAATCAAGAAGGGGGGAAAGAATGGAATCATAAAAAACAAACTCGTCTCTTGACCAGGGTTCTAAATTACGAGGCGTAATTGGATGCGTTGGCCGTAATTAGTCATAATTGGCTACGCCGCGTAATTTAGTACCTTGGTCAAGAGACGAATTTCGTTTTATTATTCCATTCTTTATCGAAGAAAAGAAACTCGTCTCTTGACCAGGGTTCTAAATTACGAGGCGTAATTAGCTGTGTTGGCCGTAATTGGCCATAATTGACGACGCCTCGTAACTTAGAACCCTGGTCAAGAGACGAGTTTGCTTTTTATGATTATTCTTTTTTGTGATTATTTTTTAAGATTCTATCTTTTTTATGATTAAATTATTTTTTCCCCCTTCTTGATTAACAAGTGTCTCAAATTTTGAAGCATTTGGACTATTCATTCAAGCTACAGACCACTCCGAATAGCGAGCGTTATTTTATAACCACCCTGTATATTCCGGTGTGTGTGCATGATCAGAGACCCGCTTATAAGATTTCGTCAAGTAAGACAGCCACGGAACAGAAGGATTTTTTACTGACAGAGAAAGGAAGTACACCCAGGGCAAAGGCGGTAATTGAACCCGCACTCATTACAGCGCGCGGACTGATAGCGTTATGGCCTGCGATCCAAACCACTCGGATATCGATCCCCACATGACACCCTAAATTGTCTCCGTGTTGGTAGATGGTGCGGTTGGTAGGTTCAGTCTCTACCCAACTATAGAACTATTTGGTCCCAACACATGCACATTTCGACAAACTGAACATTTCTATCGCAAAACGTTTAGCTCTTTCCAATTTTCAAGCATCCAGCTCGAATTTGAAACACACCAAATTATTTAAATCGAAATCCAAACACAAAAATTCCATTTTCGTAGTTACTAATAATTTTTAGTAGTTTTAGAAACTGTGATGTAACAGAATCTGCAAATTGTAAAGTTACTAGGCAATATGTCGATTCAACCTAACTCAAAACAAATGCATCCCTTCGTCAACACATTCTCGTGCTGCCCTAGTTCAAGTATACAACCACGACCAAAACGCGTGATCAATTGGCTTTTTACTATTTTTCGGAGGGTCCGGCTCAATATTTCGGAATTGCATCAATTCCTATTCCGGTCAATTTTGAAACACCCTGTATATACTCTTATATATAACAACAATATGTTTCGCACTAAATACTATAAAAGTATATTTTGTACGATGACTTTTTTTGCTGAATTTTCTACTTTTTTTTATATGTTTTTAAATTTATTTTGTTATAAATAAAACTGTAAATTAATATCATTTCCGTCTTTTTGTATCAACTTTTTATTTTCTTTATTATAAGTATGTTATTATAAAAATAAGTATCTAACAATTAAATATGAAGTTCCTCTAGAATTTAATTGAAAAAGAATTTGAACACTGAACAGCTTTAGAAGATAAATAATATATTTATTAAAATATTCTAATGGTACGGCATAAGGTAAAATTTCTCAAAAAGTCAAGTGGTACGCTGATACCAAAAGGTTGAAAAGGTTAGACACTTTTTGGATTTTATGTTAGGGGATATTATGTTGGGGAACACACCTGATTTAGGATTTTATGTGAACATGTTTACTTCAATTCAAAATTAGACTGCAAATTTCATGAATGAAAGCATGCCTCCAGAATAAAGTTGCGCCGATAATTTTCTGTTTTTGAAATATTAAAAATAGACAAATAGTGGTGCCAAAGTTGTACCTTTCATCTCATAAATACACATTGATTGTCAATTTGCAATTCAGCAATAAAACTGCTTCATAGTTACAAAAGAAATGAAATTTTCAAATTGAATCAAAAGTTACGATATTTACTTTTACGAACGAAAGTTTATACGAAAGTTACTTTTGTGCTCAGGGCTCTCTAAACGACAATAGGTATCTGGTCTTGAGGGGCAACAAAACAGTTGAATGTAGGTAAATTCTTTCTCGAACCTCAATTGGTAAATCAATATCAAGTGGGAACTGAGACCCAATCAGAGCTCCGACCGAAGGGAAAAAAAAGGAGTGAAAGTTGAATAAAGATACGTCACGTGAAACTTGGCTGTTCTAGAGTTCTACACTGTTACATTTTAAAGTCGACAAATAATTTTTTGAAAACCAGTTTATGATTTTTTTAAAATAAATACTCATTTTTTTTTTAGATTTTGAAGTGAAAAAAAAAATGCTTTTGATGTTTTGAAGACATTTTGATAATATGGCAACAGTTTTAAAGTTTACATTTGCAGCAAGAAGTCGTGTCAATAATTATAACGAAACTTCTTTAATAATTTTTTTTAGAAAATAAAGACTGGGATTTTACCGGTTCCTTTGTTAAGAAATGCTTCTTCGAAATATTTAAGAAATTAAAAATTAGCTACCATTTCGTATTTTAATATGTACGTTAGCGGATTAATCGTTCGCAAGTTTTCCAATGCTACTCTTATTTCTTAATTTTAGGTATGTGTGAGTTTATCAAAATACATTAAAGCTCTTCCATTTAATTTCATCAAAATATGTATAAGTTTGATGTTATAGCTGTTTTGAAAACTTCATATTAAAGTAACAGTCAAGTGACATATGTCCAATTGTCAAATTGGTTATTAATTTAGTTTTTATTTTCTTTGATCCCTGTTGAGCTATTTAATTTATAAAAAAAAAAGACAAGCTTGTTTTTAATTATCATAAAATTAAAAAGATAAAATAGAACACAGGGTTACAATGAGTTTTTCAGAAGAACTGTTCACTTAAAAATATATTTTGGATATCTTTAAAAGAAAATAACAATTATGATGTAATGGCCAGTCCCGATTTGCATTCCATTGCTAAGCAACAAAAATGTGCAAATGTGGTAGACACTCCATCTCTTATTTCATGTAGCTCAATCGGTATAGCAACCCTATGTTTAATTTCATGCTCACCAATGAACATACCTGCCATTATATCACAGCTCTACCTTAAATAAAATCTAGGCTATTTTTAACTTACAAATTTGACACTCCACATTATTTTACATTATTCTGTACTCTTTCAAACTAGAAAGGTATTGGAAAGTAGTCCCAGAGACACATATTTCCAGTTGATTCTAATTTTCTACAAGTTTTTTTAATATTTCTACTGTACAGTGTGCACTGCATATGTCTTAATAACTATTTCAATTTTAGCTGAGAACAACCACAATTTCAAGATGCCGTCACCGGATAATGGGATTTACATTATTGTAGGGGAGATGAACATGGTGATGACATCCATGAAAAAAGCTAGTCGTTGGTCGTCGCATGTCCACCAAGTAATGTATTTGTCAATGTTTTACATTTAAAAGAATTTTTTTTTCATGAACAGTTGCTTTTATTTCTTCTTGGCAGTATCTTCCTTCCATTTTAATTTTAGATATTGTCCTGTTGAACATACACACAAAAATATAATTATTCAGTTTTAACTCTTACAGCGAAAAAAAATTGGAGTATTATAATGTTAATTTATATACTTTTGAACACTGTATCAGATGGCCTGCAGGGTTGTCACGATCCTTGAAAAGTGCTTGAAAAAAAAACTTTGATTTTCAAGTGCTTAAAAGTACTGGAAAAACATTATCAACCTTGAAAAGTCCATAATTTTTTGACTTTAACACTTTCAATGTGAATCGGTTCCTATTTCACTTTTTGATTAATTGTTTATGTACAATTGAACAAGGCAAAGTATGTGATTTTGATGGTATTTTTAATAACTAAAAGGTTATTTTATAACACATATTTAAGTTTATTTGAAACTTAGAGGTTTGCTATTTGTTTAATAAATGAATTTTAAAAGCTATCGTGAAATTTAGTTGCTGCATGTTTGAATATACAGTCCTTGAAAATGGAAATAAATCCTTGAAAAGTCCTTAAATATTCCTTGAATTTTTTTTTCTAAAAAGTGTGGCAACCCTGGGCCTGATTTTATTGGTAAAGCACCCTGCACCAAGTTCGTTAAAAAAATTTAAATAAATCTATCTAGCACTCTTTATCATATAGGCAGTGAGCATTATGTTTTTTGAAACTTCCGATATTTACAGTAAAACTCGTTAAGTTCGCAGTATAGAAATGTGCTACGAGAAAAATAGTAAATGGATCTCATTTTCGAGTGCGAGAATCGAATAAAAAAAGCTCATATTCAATAAACCAATTTATTTGTTATTGCAAGACATTTTTATTAGATTTTGCTTCATTTAGAATGAAATATTATTTTCTTCTTCTTTTTGACGTAACAGGGCGCACAAATATCCGGGTGAACATATCGCAAAGGAGCGACCAATCAGAGCAGGCAAAATGTCGGCACCAGCAGCGTTGTTTACGCTATTTCCTCCGCCTAAAACATTTCAATGCTACAAACTTAAACTGTGTTTTGGTATAGGAATGATAGCAGAGTTAATGTAGATTAACTTCATATTTGTCAAGTATGCATGGCAAACACTGTTACAACTTGTTCTCAAACATTTATCTTGTTAAGTTTAACCCTCTAATGCATACTGTTACCGTTTGGTAACAAGTAACATAATCCACTTTATTCTATTAAATTCGAGCTCCTCCTAGAAAAATCTGTGTTTTTTCATCTATTACATTCCATTTTAAAGTTTTAGCAACTAATAATCCCATAGATGACAGTAGTAAAAGTACATTCAGAATTAAAGAGTGAGGTTATTAACTTTTGTGAAATTTCGTTTTTGGCAGTATTCAAAGAATAATAATATTAGTACTAAATACTAATAAATTGTTTTGAAAAATTAATCATAGTTAAAAAGGGTTATTTTAAAATATTTTTAGTAGTTTTCTAGTCATTATTATCAAATTTGGAATTTTGCAGTTGGTTTTTGTCATATGGAAAAATTTTTAAAAATTGAAACTATTTAAATTCTAATGCAGTTAAATTTTTTTTTTAGTATTTTCCCCATAATGTGAGAGTATTAAAGATACATACAGTCGAAACCCGCTATAGTGAACCCGGGATATAGTGAACCCTTGCTTATAATGAACCTTTTCAGTGGTCCCTTCCGAACTCCTATTTAACTAATGTTATTTTATATGGATATAGTGAACTACTTAGAAAATGGGAGTTCGGTTATAGTGAACTTAAATTTCCTTTCCTTATTTTTTTTCGGTTCAGTTCTCCATATTTTAAGATACACTATGAATGGCAAGTGGCAGCGAGGAAGCAATCGTTAACAATGTGGCACATTTCAACCTGACCTTCCCCTATTATTGTACTCAAACTGGACCTGTTTAAAAGTAAACATACCTTTTCTCCCCCCCCCCCCCACCCTCTCTGGGTTCCAGGAACCACCCTTTCTTTTCAAACCATTATTCATATTCCACATCTCACCCATCCACACTTTCGTGGAAGGCTTGTCTCCATAATACGGCAATACCCTTTCCTGGACGATTTGTCACGGCTTGTACGACAATACGCACTGGTTTTACAACTTCTTCTCCTCCAGAGTTGAATGGAGCTATAGCTATTCTTCTTTCCAGCTACACATTCTTTTCAACTACCCCTTGAAAACTGGGGATAAGTGGAACTGTCCAATTGTCCAATTCACATGCACTTATCTGTTACTCGTATTTCCTTATGAACTCTAATCA
The DNA here is from genome assembly GCA_023701765.1 of Hylyphantes graminicola. Lineage (NCBI taxonomy): Eukaryota > Metazoa > Arthropoda > Arachnida > Araneae > Linyphiidae > Hylyphantes > Hylyphantes graminicola. Next base: position 32,722,380 of record CM043118.1, read on the forward strand.
TAAACAATCCAAAGTTACCATTTTCTTTCACAGAATGTAGGCATATAGAGGTAACATATTAAATTCATCATTACTTAATTATATGTATTTACATTCCTTTTGTACCAATAATTATTTTGAGAAAATTTCAAAAATTGATTAATATTTTTTGATAATTTATTGAATAATTAAATTATTTATTCAATTAATTCAAGGTATGCAAAATCTTTATTATTCTTATAAAAGCGTATAAAAATATTGGATATAGAAAAATTGGATATAGTGAACCCTCGGATATAGTGAACCAATTGTTGGTTCCGTAGAGGGTTCACTATAGCGGGGTTCGACTGTACATATTTTTTTGGGATGAAAATAAAAATTCATGCATTAGAGGGTTAATAACTGTTGTATGGCAACATTACTTCAGTTTTTTACTGTTTTGACTGCTTGGGTGTGTAGTCAATAAAAAATATGCCTTGCTAAAACCATATCCTTTCTTCGAGTCTGATTTTAAGTTAATGCCTCGAGGTGCTGAATGTTGTAGCTAAATCTTTAAAACTGCATTAAAATTAGTGATAGCATATCCTAAATTGTGACTATAAGCAGTGTTATATTTAGTTTGATGGTATGAACTTTGAAGAAGGTTGGTAATTTTTCAATAAAAAATTGGTCCTTTTACTTGTAATGGTATTGTTAAAATTTCATATTTTAAAATAAGAAAATGATAACATCAATTTAATATGCTTGGTATCTAATCACTGTTAATCATTTTACTTTTAGGAAGATGAACAAGATACACTTCTAAAAAGTTTTTCTGATCTAAAAGAGTTGTTAAATCAAGTTAGCTGCATCAACGACTTGGAACCAATCACTTACTTGAAACCCTTTCTTGAAGTTATACGAGCCGAAAACACTACCGGTCCCGTTACTGGACTTGGGTTGTCTGCAGTCAGTAAATTTCTTTCTTATGGTTTAATAGGTAAGCTATTCTGGTATTAATACAAATAGTTATAAGGGTTCCCACGGGTCCTTGAAAGTCCTTGATTTTTATTTTCAATTTCAAGGACCCTTTAATACTCCTTGATTTTTACCAAAAATCATTGAAAAGTCCTTGATTTTGATGTTTGATAAAAAGTACCCCTTAGTACTCCTTGATTTTGACAAAACAATGGTGGAGAAGCTCTTGATTTTCATAGTTCGCGACTTTCAAATTTCAAGAAGTCATTTCTTGAAACATTGCTAAAGTCGGCTGTGTAAATGACACACACAGTACTTTGGTATTCGGTACGCACTTTGATTTTTGCCGAATACTTTTGTGTTTTCTTCTGATATAGTTGCCATAACACCTAGCATGACGGTATTTCGAATGCTATTTTATTTTAATGTTTTGTCGATTTAATAGGTATAGTTATTGGCACATTATGATTAAGGGTACTTGAAATTTTTTTTGGGAGTCCTTGAAAAGCCCTTAAAAACTCCTTGATTTTTATTTTGAAATAAGTGTAGGAACCCTAGCTGCTGACTTTATATTTATACTTTTGATAAGTAAATGTTTTATAATTGAAAAAAAAAAAAAAACATTTTCATCTTGCAATTTATTAATTTTAGATATTTTTCTTCAATGATGGAACCATATTACTTGCATTTTTTAAATTATTTTTTGAAAACTGTCAGGTTAAAATATTTGTTTTAATATGTGTAAACTTGGTGTTAGCAAGATAGTGTATTATAGACTAACTTAGTTGTAGCCTCATGTTTTACTGCCTTTATTTTAAAACTCATTTCACTTTAGCCCTCAAATTAACCATATACTTTATTGTTAACACTAAATCATGCCTTATTGTCATAATATCTTGATTTTACTGTCACTTCTAAAATGTACACCTTGGTTATAACTTTGATAATGGTATTTTCAAGTCAAATAAATTGTTTCATCAGGCAAGTCTCAACATTTTGGTATTTGATTTTTAAACTAAATTCTCATGGGAAGTCCATTATAAAACTTGTAATGTTTACTTCTAATTACCTTCAGTTTTATTGTTGGCATATATTTTATATTCATTGATTGTGACCGACTTAGGACAAATTCATCATAAGACTTATGAATTAAAGGTTGGCATTGTTCAAATGAAAGGCACAGTAGCTCAGTGCTCTATCTAGGCTTCACACTCTAGATAGAGCAAACTACGCTCAGGATTTTATCCCTTAAATGAATAAAAAAAATGAGGACCTAAGCTAGCTTGGGAACTCTTTAAAACATTGGTTTTTCAAATCAACCTGAACAACTGAATATAAGTGCTGCTCTGCCAAGATCCTTACCCTTATTGTCTAAATGATTCACAGATTGCCTTTGCCCGGTATAGGCTGTTGTGGTATTTTGAAGGTTTAAATGTATATTACTCATGATTTGATTGGCCAGGTCCAGTAGACTCCCACTTAATTGGCCTTCGTTTAACCGGGCTGAAAATTTCCACCCTTATTCCTTAAAATGTTAAAAATAGCTAAAAAATACAAGTTTTTGGTTATTTCAATCGGTTTTCAGTGTCGCACATGTTTCAAACGCGTGGTTTGTTGGGGAGAATGGGGGGGGGGGGCACTTGTTGACGTTGGGGATTAACCCTCAAGTTGTCGAATTTCTAAACTTCGACAAAAAAGTTCAGATTTTTTTAAGGTATGTATCAAAAATGTAAATTCTAATAATATATAAAATAACCTGTAAAATGACATCTTATTTCAATTGTACATGTATTTCATGAGGCAAATATCATCAATAAACAAAAGTGCAATCAAATAAACATCTAAATTTCAATTTATTTAATTTCTCCGGTTTAACCAGATTTTCGTTTAACCGGCCTACCCTCGGTCCCGTTTAAGCCGGTTAAGAGGGAGTCTACTGTATTCCATTTTATTTTATACATATCCAATGCATACCAGCCTCCTAACTCAATATGTGTACCATTTAGATGCCAAGCACCCGACGGCCCCTCTAGCTGCCGAGAACATTGCCGATGCCGTGACCCATGCCAGATTCATGGGCACCGACTCTGCCTCTGACGAAGTTGTGCTCATGAAAATCCTCCATGTGCTGAGGCTGCTGCTGCTAACCCCCTTGGGCGTGCTGCTGACCAACGAGTCTGTGTGCGAGATTATGCAGTCCTGTTTCAGATTCTGCTTTGAAACAAGACTTAGTGGTAAGCAAGGAGAAAGTTACTTCTTCGGGAGCATCGGAATCACATCAAAATATAAAATTGAAGGGTACAGGGGAAAACCCCTTCATTGCATAGGAATCTGTCTGCATTTATTTTTGAATTTTTTTCGCTTTTTTTTATATCGTGACTTTTGTGTGAAGTTATTTGCATGTTGAACCAACTTGTAACTGCACATATTGAAACTCACTAGCTAAATGCAATACTGTAGCATAAGTTAAAAACCTGACAGGTTTATGCAGGACCTGTTTCAGATTCTGCTTTGAAACAAGACTTAGTGGCAATTACCTATTGTGACTTTGTATGTGTGCGAGATTATGCTGTCCTGTTTCAGATTCTGCTTTGAAACAAGACTTAATTGTAAGTCCAGAAACAAGTTAAACTGTATACTGGTGTATAACCCAAACAGTGTTTGTATAAGTCGACAACTCCCTTTTTAAGCCAAATATCCTTTCAAAATCGGTAACCTATGTATTAGTCGAGATGGGAAATAAGGCCAGAGCCTTCTGAAGTAAATAAGAGGAAAAGGTTAATGTGGGAGCGTGAATTTTTATTTCGCAAGTAGGATTTCAACCCCAATAAAAATAAAACAGATTTCAGCTCTGGGTGACTCTGAATAGAGAAGCTACTTAGATGCTATTTTCAATTCAGTGAAGCGAGAAGACCACGCGGTTAGGTTGGAAACCATCATTGTTTTTTTCACACACCTGAAAACTGGTTGACTGAACTGCCCTGTACTAAAGCTACACTGTGCAAAATATGCATCACTCCATGAAGACAAAAGAACAATTAAGCATGATTGGTATATACCTTGAATAGATACCAATCTTATTTCACCTTCAGAATTTAATTGCTTTTGTGTCTTTATTTTAAATAGAATTAATCTAAACCTTAAGTTTGAGGGAAATTTAGTTTAAGGATAGGGGGATATGTTTTATCTTTTTTTTTTGGAGGGGGGGGGATTCTTGGGCGTCAGCTTGTTACTTAACTGTGGTTCTAAATTATAAAAAGCCCGTAGCTGATAGTCTTCAAATAGACTTAGGGCAACAATAATTAAACCTAGCCCTACATTATAATTTTTTTTCAGTCTTTACTGAGTTGTAATATGAATAAATTGGTATATTTTTTCTATGTTATTTTTTTTAAAGTTTCACAGACTTTGTTGTATTAATTATGTTTTTCTGTTGTTGTTTAGAACTACTTCGGCGGTCAGCAGAGCATGCACTTATGGATATGGTGCAGCTGTTATTTTCATGTTTGCCTCAGTTTACTGAGGATTCAAGGTGGGCCTATATGAAAAAGGTATGTTTTTTAGTTTATATAGTTATATTGCTTTAAGTATTTGTAAGCAAGTGATATCATATTCTCCAAAGCACTCAATGATTCAACTAGACTTGTGTCTTAGTTAAATATTATTGTTATTAAAAAAATGATTGTAATGCAGTCCTGTATCAAATCTCTAAAATTTAATTTTTTAAATTTTAAAATAAGTTGGTGTCTAAAAACTTCGGAATAATTCAAAAATCTTAGTTATTAATTAAAAATTCTCTAAATTATTGAGGTCAGTTTTTTTAATTAAGTTAGTATTTATTATAAATAGTTAAATAGTTACTATTATTATAAATAGATAATTGTACACTTAAAGGTTGGATTTGCAAATTATTTTGTTACCATAAATATAATGGCTAAATCTGTGTGCAACATATTAGTCGAGTAAAAATATTGCTCTGATATTGCATACTAGTAATAATTTAAAGGCAATTTTAGCTTAAACAAATTTAATTTTACCTTTAAATAAATATTAATGGAACAAGACTAATAATTTAAACCAGAAATAGCCTCAACAATTAATCAACAAAAACCCTTTGCTCAGGGATTATATAATCTGATGTTGTTCAATAAAAGGCAAAAGACACCCTTTAACTTATCAAGACAATGTTGGGGCTGGGGAGCCCAGTCGGTTAAGCACTCGCTTAGCATGCGGAAGGTCCCAGGTTCGGGTCCGGGCATCGCCAAAATAGCTGCCGACCTATAAACGGCCCATGCAGCCAAAAATGTCCAACGAATAATACCCCGTGTAAGGGAGTGCACGTTAAATATCCTTCAAAGTCCTAACGCTGCGTACGATGTCGCCCTTAACGGTTGCGTTGGGTGCCTATTCAGGTGTTGGCTCGTCACCTGACTGTGGTTCTAAAATATGACGCCCGTCGCCAATAGCCCTCGTGTAGCTCTAGTGCGACGATAATTCAAACCAAACCAAACCAAGACAATGTTGTATCTGACAAGAATTTTAGTTTTGTTCCATTTAAATTTAACTGCTTCACCTTTGAATTCATACAAAATTTAAAATAGTGGTTATCTTTCTTTGTAGCTCAAAATGAGATCTGGTTCATTGGACGCAGGCCGAAGTTCCAGGCGCAAGCGATCTCCCCGTCAAAAGCGGCACAAAATGCAGGTGACCTCTACCAACGACCTTGATCCCAATTTAAATACAAACAGCACTGCACCCAGCATTTCAAACTCCCCTGTCCTCAGCCGCAAAGAGACTTCAGCAGTCGAAACCAGTACTGAAAATGGACAAGAAAACCTCTCGTCTCCTGAAGTTGAAGTTCCTCTTGAAGCAGCGGAAGGCATCAGTATTGTTGAAGTTTCGGAACATATCAGTATTTCTGCCACCGAGAGCTGCTTCAAAAGTTTTGTTGAAAAGGGAGATGGCGAAGTGGATCGAAGTTTTGAGCTGAGTGCTAACCAGGATGAAGTGTTCCAAGGAGAGGAAAAGTTAGATTCTTTGGATTTGCAAGTAAGTTGATATTAAAGACACAATGAAACTTTTTGCTCTTAGTTTTTTTTTGGCATTTGAAGAGTACAGGGGAAGAACCACTTGATTTCTTTAGAGTCTTTCCATAATTGTGTCTGCTTGGCGCACATTGGCAACCGGAAACCGGTTTTTCTTTTTGGTTCTTCATTCATGGTACAAACATGTGACTCGTTCTACTGATCTCTTGCGTGAATCAGGGTTGCCACAACAGATAAACAAAGCGAGTAAATGGTTTCTTTACACCAGTTTTGGCGATTTCTCGCTATCATCCCCAAAGAGGCTATTAAGAAAAGCTTTCTATGAAATAAAGTGGTTCTTCCCATGTATTCTTAATTTCTCTTAAACTTTAGTCTTTAAAACATGTAAATGCCAACTTGCATTTTTTACATTTTTTTTTGCATTGTTTAGAATGAAATAAATTTACTTTCACATTTTTTTCAATAGCCTTATTCAGTGGATATAAGTCCTAATAACAAAGACATTGAAAATTGTGATGTGCCTCCACTTTCACTAAATAGCATTGAAGACAATTCTCAGGTATACTTAAATTTTTGTATCACATTTTAGATCTGTAATTTTTTTTACATGAAGTCAGAATTTGATGACTTTAGTTTAACCATACTTCTTTATTTTCATAGCTATTTCAACTTGAAACTTGAATGTTCACTTAGTCAATTTATAAGCCCTTTTTTACATGTTTTTTTTTAGCAAGTAGACAAAAGATTTCAAATGAAAACCATTATTATGTATTTCAACTTTCATGAGATTGTCAGCAAGAATCAGATGCCAAATAAATAAAAATAATTTTAAAATCAGTTATAATAATAAATTTTAATAATTTAATTTAAAAATTGTTTTTGATGGAGGTACAGTGCACCTCCCACAAACATGTTTTTAAAATGTTTTCAACACATAATTATTGCTTTTCTAAAATCATTCATTGGGTCTTTGTTTTATTACAATCAACCCCATTTATATTTACCCCTTGTGACCATAAATTACAATAAAAGGTTAATTTACTAAAAACTGTTTGATCTCAAAGAATTTCCCATTGATTTAGTTAAAAATACCTAATTTCAGACAAAACATACAGAATCTCTTGAGCTTAGTAGCGAAGCTGGAAGTGTGACTGCAGATCCCGCAGAAGACGTGGCTGCTGCGGAACAGGGTGAATCAGATTATGTCAACCCTAGAGGAGTTCGTTTTACACCCCATCAGCAGCCAAAAGAAGGTATGTGTTTTATGCAGTATGAGAGATTTAAATTGTTTATATTTTGTTTAGTTGTAGCTTGTATGACACAACTGATCTTGGGGTGACTACCGAGTGTTTACTCTATGGCGCTAGGAGAAAACTCTTTTATATTTTACTTTGTGCAGTTATCAATGTGAGCTGAAGTGAAATTTTGATTATCAAGTTGTATAACTTATATTTTTCTTACTTGCTAGTTTTCATCATAAATTACTCTAAATGTTTAAAATGAGTTTCTTTATTTAAAATTCAATAAAAATAAATGCTAGATACAACACTTTTCAGCAACAAAGGCTTTCAGCCAGTTGCTCACATCCATACATTTTTTAAGTAAAACTACTAGTGCAAATTATTATACAAATGCCTTTTTTTACAATATGTAATGAATGGTTTCTTATCATATGATTTTAAATTTCGTTTGGCGTACATTTTACTCTAACTTAAGTAAATAAACAACTTTTTTAAAATCAGCATTGTTATTTTGTATTTTTTTCCATTTTAATATATATATTTATTTTTATACTTACTGGTTGGCTCATAAGTAAAATTGAATTGAACTATCTTTGAAGTACCGATACACAATTACCGTGCCTGTGACCCAAGTCCCTTATATAAGATTTTTTTTTAACTTGAATTTAAATTTTAATTAATATATTAGTTTTTTTATTTAAATATTTACATAATTAAAATGAACTAAAATACTCATAAGAAATTATCTTCTAACAGGAACCGGTCCATTGGTGCCTTATGGTCTACCCTGTGTCCGAGAACTGTTCCGGTATCTTGTCAGTCTGGTCAACCCTCATGACAGACACAACTCGGAAACAATGATCCAAGTTGGCCTCAATTTGCTGACTGTGGCCTTAGAAGCTGGGGCGGATAATCTAGGAAGGTTTAGTTCTTTCTTGGTGTTGATCAGAGATGAAACATGTAGGAATTTGTTTGCCGTAAGTTTTTATGTCATAATTTTTCTTAAGATTTATAAAATGTCAGTAATTTTTTTCAGTTGAAATCATTTAAATATATGAGAATTGTAGATGTTTTTATTTGTAATAGGGATGCCCAGCAGATTTCTTTTATTATTACTTATTTTTATTTAGAATTTTATTAAGTTTGCCTTATTTAATAAATCTTGTTCTTAAACAAATATTTCCTCATTATTCTTAATTTTATGTGATTAATATATGTTACAAATAGTTTAAAATTTTTACAAATAATATATATATTTTACAAATACTATATACTTTTTTTTTCTCCAAATAATATATTATTTTTTGTCTATTTTAAAAAGTTGATGTCTATTGAACGCCTCACTGTTTTTGCTGCTGCTTTGCGTGTATGTTTCCTTCTGTTTGAAGCTCTTCGAACTCATCTTAAGTTTCAGTTAGAAGTAAGTAATATTTAGGCTTTTTAAGAATATTTTATTTCCAACTAGGGATTTTTTAAACCAATTATTAATTTTGTTTATTAATTTGGTATATTTTTCACTTTTTTATTTAAAATATTTCATGAAATAAGTTTATTTTAGTTTGGGTTTTTTGCTTAAAGTGTTATTAACTATCTATTTTTTTATTTGAATTGAATTATTTCCGAACAATACAGTTGTTACTAAATTTACTCTGTGTCCATTCTTTTTTTTTCTGTGCTCTCTGTTAAGAAAACCTTTACATTTTTATTTTTTAAAAATAACACTGGTTGTCACCTAAGGGATAGGGACAGGCATATAACATGGTCTAGAGACTCACTTTTTTTTAGCAAAACTATATGTGTGTGTAAGTAAAATTGAAATAATTAAAGAGTATTTTAAAACCAGTTACTACCAAATACATATTTTTTAATGAATAACTTAAATCTTTTTTTATTATAGATGTTTTTAAAGACACTAATGGAAATGATAACATCAGAAATGCCAAAAATTTCTTATGAGCAACGAGAAATATCTTTGGATTGCATAGCCCAGTTATGGAGAATACCTGGTTTAGTTACTGAACTCTACATAAACTATGATTGTGATCTTTATTGCTCAAATTTATTTGAAGAGCTGACAAAAATGCTGTCAAAGGTAAGCATTTATTGAATAAATTGCTTAATATTTTTTTTATTTAAAATTTGTTTTTTAATCAGAAGTGAGACAAATAGTGTTGAGTTGTTAAATATACTTTTAACAAAAAATCCAAATTAATTCTGTTTAATCTTGTTAGACCTAACCTATAAAACGAGCTATAAAACATTTTTGATCAATTTTGTGAAAAGAGTTAGTTAAAAAAGAGTAACAACAAATGGCTGCATCATTAGCAGATATTTCATTTTCTATAATAGAATGCAAAAAAAAATCTAAACTTTATACTCTCCTGAAATAATTATAATTTTGCCTGTAGCCTCTTTTTTTGTTCATGGTGTGATATATAATTACTAAGAATTTGGTGTTCACACATTTTAACTGAAATGTTTAATGTCTGTTATGGTTAAGTTTATGTTCATAATTTGAAATCAACATTGTACCATTCCTTTATGCAATTTGATTCAAAGAATGCCTAAATATTTTAGAGGGTTTTTTTACGTATCGATTTTTTAGATGTCTGTAAAGTTACTTTTTTAAAGTTATTCTCTTAACACTATTTTCAAAATGATAGTAAATTTTCTTTTCTTCCAATTTTTTTGTTAAATGTGTGTAGGTGTTTTTAAATAGAGAATTGCAAATATTTTACTTGTACCTATTATAAAAGATGATGCATGTGTATGTATATTTTTTATATTCTTAAAAACAAAACTGCTGCCAGTTTCTCAAGTGATACTACATGAGTTTACTAAAAAAAATCCTGAGTAATCAATTAAAAAAACATTTTAAAGCTAGTATCTTAAATATGAAACTGAATAAATCAATATTGTTGCTTATCACCAAAATAACACTAACATATCTTGATGGCTTATTTCCTCTTGTTTTTAGAATGCTTTTCCTTTAACTGGGTTATATTCGGTCCATTTATTGTCATTGGAAGCTCTTCTTGCAGTTATTGAAAATATAGAAAACCACTGCCAATTCCGAATGTTAAATCAAAGTCATTTTTATCAGACTAAAGACTCACAAATAACTTTCACAGCAGGTAAAGTTTCCCTATTTTTAGATAATTGAGTATTTGTTATTGTAAATTTATGTGTTTCTTTTTATAACTATTTTATAAATTAGATAAAAAAATTACCTTTGTTTTTTTATTTACAAATGTAAAAAAATGGTTGACTTAGTGTTATGTATTACTAATTTTTTAACTATACTAAATAATGTTCTAATAATTAAAAACGTTGCATCTGAAACTCCAGTGAAAAATATTCATCTTTTGATCATTGTACATAGCTTAACTACTTATAAACCTGTCAGAAAAGGGATTTAAAATCTATTTCATGATTTTAATTTTTTTTTTAATATTTATTCTTTATTTTTGCAAATGTTCAAGTAACTGTCAATGAAAAATATTCTGCATCTTTGTATCGAATATACCTTGGCTATTGTTAAACTTAAGGAAGAAAGGATATGAAAATTATTTTATGACTTTTAATTTATTTTTTATCTTTTTAAACTTTTACAAACCTTCGCTAATTTTTACAAACCCTTTTTTTTTTGTTCCATAGTAAGTATTTAGTTAATAAGCAAGATACTAATTTCAGAATCCGATTCCTTTGATACTTCAAAGCGTGGAGTGCTTCAGCAGGGAGCTTCTGGATATTTGTTAGGACAAGAGCTGGTCTCGAATCATGGCCTGGAAAAGAACTCGACTGCAGTTGAGATTACTGAAAAGCAAAAACCTTTAATTATGCCAAATCGAATGAAAATTTCGCAGGAAATTCCTAGTCATGAAATATTGATGGCTGTTAAACATAAAAAGAAGGTAAGTTGTTTCTAGATTAAATTGATTTGGTATATAAGTCATGTTTATGCATCAAATGTACTAAAAACTTTTTTACAATGCATGTCTATGTAAACAGATGTGCTATTTTTCTACAATAAATAGGCTCTGGCAACTGTGTAAGTTTTAAATAAATGCCATGGCTCAAACAGTGCAAGTTATTTTATTTTGAAAGAAAAAAATATGCTCGGTTCTTTTTGACTCAAAGGATTCATTTGTACATAAAACTATAAGATGGAGTCGGGTCTAATTAATTCAACCACAGCAAACAGAATATTGGTTAAAAAAATAACTGATAGTTGGATAACACTTAAATATAAAATAAAAAAATTTAATGAGTAATGGTATTTTGTGTTTCAAGTGCTGCCACTTTGTTCAATTTTTATGATTCAGTTTTTTAAAAAGAAATATAAATAATGAAGATTAAATACATCAATTTAGTCACAAAATTACTTTGTTAAAGGTTTAGTTTGTGTCTTGTTTTTTTTTTTAAAATAATTTAATTCAAATCCAACATCAGTCTACATATTCAAGTCGCATCTGAGTGATTTTTGTTTAAAGAATTCTTTTTTTTTCTAAAAAATAATAAATCTCGACTCTATAAGGAGTTCTGAGTTTCTATTTTCAATTAATATATATTGATAATTTTTTTTTAATGTAATTTCAAGTTTTTTTGTTTTGTGATTCAATTTTTCAAAGATTGACTTGTAAAATATTTTCCAGAATATTTATACCTTCTAGAAATGTCTTGGAAATTGTACTCCAGAAAAATAATTTATGCTAGACAATTTATTTTTGAAAGATAATTTTATTTACTCCAAATTGGTTACACCAATTTTTTTCTGAACTCCCAGTTGTTAATGCATCCTAACATTCTATCTAAAGGCCTTTAAAATATTAGTATCTTTCTTTGATGAATAACTTTTCAGAAACGTGTTACAAAACTGATTTTATTACATTCTTTTTCATATTTTTGCAGATTCTTATAACAGGTACAGAGCAGTTCAATTCCCAGCCAAGCAAAGGCATACTTTTTCTACAAGAACATGGTTTGCTGAAAGAGCCGTTAGATCCCCAAGAAGTGGCCACTTTTCTTAGAGACAATCCCCAGTTGGACAAGAAAATGATTGGGGAATATGTTAGTAATAGAAAAAATTTGAAAGTTCTTGAGGCTTTTGTTAGGTATGTGTATTTCATGCATATGTTCAAAAATATAATGATAATATATAATTTAAAATATATATATTTCATATATATATTTTAAAAAGATTAAATGCTTTTCGTACATTTGAAGATAATGTTTTGTCTTCACTTTGTAAAAGTCTTAACAAACAAAAGAACCCTGTGTAAAAGAAGTGCAAATTAAATATATCCCAAGTCCTGAATCAAATATGATGTCCATCTTAACAGTAGCATTGGGTGCCTATTCAGGTGTTGGCTTGTTTTAAATAATGATGCCAATAGTCCTTGTGTAGCTCTAGTGTGAAGAATATGTAACACCTAACTTAAAATACTAAAAATAATGTCTTTTTTTCTATCTGATTATTTTATCAAAATTGATTGTCTATGTCTAAACTCCCCTATTAAAATTAGATTTAGATTTTTAGCAAGCTCATTTTAAAAAAAATGCACAAAATATGTCTTCACTTAAAAGCATGTTAATATGAATGAAGCAATACAATTTCTAAAATTGAAGTCATAATAAGTAAAGGAAAGAAAACATGTTTTACCATAATATATTGTTAAAACTACCTAGTCAAGTTTCTACTAGCATTTATCTATTTTTTCATTTTAAAATCTTTCAAATTTTGTGTAAACCTACTTTTTTTGCTATTTAGATCATTTCCATTTGAGGGTACAAGAATTGATGAAGCTCTTCGACAATATTTAGAAACCTTTCGTTTACCTGGGGAAGCCCCACTAATTTCCCTAATTATGGAACATTTTGCAGAACATTGGCATGTAAGTTAATTTACCTTTTCATAAGTTTTATAAGTTATTGCTTTTTATAAATATACTGCATAAATTATTGCCTTTATAAGTGACTGATATCTAATTGCAAAGTATTTTTATTTTTAGAAAAGCAATAACCAACCTTTTGCAAACAATGATGCAGCTTTCACCCTGGCTTATGCAATAATTATGTTAAATGTAGACCAGCACAACAATAATGTTAGAAAACAAAACATTCCTATGACAATTGAGGTAAGCTTTTTTCCATAACTTAAACTAGTATTCACTGTGTTTGATAGCTTGATTTGTAGATGTTTGGCTTTACAAATACCAATTTTATTATTTTAGGATTTCAGAAAAAATTTGAAAGGGGTTAATGGGGGAAATGACTTTGAAGAAAACTTACTGGAAGAAATATATGCATCAATAAAGTAATGTTTGTTTGATTGTATACTTAGTCTAAAATTTGTTATTGCCAATTACAAAAACTGAAAAGGAGGTGTATGCATGAATTTGCACCCTATTAAATTGAAAGTGTATCATCCTATTGATTGAAAGTGCATTTTAAGTAGGTTATTCTCATATGAATTTAAACTTTCCATATAAATATTTTTGTATTTTTCTTTAGAAATGAAGAAATTGTTATGCCAGCTGAGCAAACTGGAATTGTGAAAGAAAACTATATGTGGAAGGTACAAGTTTCTTTCTTTTTTTGTGTGTTTAAATGTTATTGAGTTATTGTATTTTGTGTGTTTAAGCATTGCTGTTACAGGGGTTGTCGCAAATATGCAAAACTTAAAAGGAACAGTTTAACGACAGAAAAAAACCCAACAAAACTTATTTTTAAAAAAGGAACACTTACATTTTACACTGTTGCCAAAAGTTACAAATTATGTTTCACACAGACAATAAATGAAAATTTGCGCCCGTGACATCTTCTGATATATAAAGTGGGATACAAGGAGTTGCCAATGTTACTCTCTTTATTAAACAATATCAAATTAAATATGCTTGAGCTGTACCCAAATAAAGACTATCATTACTTAAAGCAGGACAACAGCATTATTACAGTTAAAAATGATAGAAAAATTTTTGATTTTAAGAATATTTCATTTTACAACATCTTTAAAAACTTGGCTCGTAAATGGTCCACATAATTTCTAGTATTGTAGTGTCACTTCTTTATAACATAATTACCAAGCTCCCTTCAATGCTAAATTGTAACTGAACTTAACTATCTACTTTGTCATATTTCTAGATGCTTCTTCGTAGAGGTAACACGAAAGACGGCAAATTCATCCATACTCCTAACGGAGTCTTTGACCACGACTTGTTTTCGCTGATCTGGGGTCCCACTGTGGCAGCCTTATCTTATATTTTTGACAAAAGCTCGGATACATCTGTTATCGATAAGACTATTTACGGATTCAAGAAGTGTGCCATGATTGCCGCCCATTACGGGATGAGTGACGTTTTTGACAATTTGATAATTTCGCTCTGTAAGTTCAGTACTTTGATGAACACGACAGAGGTGAGTTTGAGTCATAGATTTTAAATTCTATTATTTTGTTTAGTGTCTGAAGGTTATATTTGTTTTAAAATTTAATTGCATTGGTGAATAGAAATCTAAATGGTTGCAAAAATAAAGGACTAACTTTTAAAACCCGACATAAAAAAGTAAAATAAATTTTACTTTACAAATAAAGAGTAGTACTAAGAAGATTAGCAATATTATTCCAATACTTTTACTTCTTTTTATTTTTAAAGTATAATTTTAAATGAATCCTTGTCAATTTAGTGAAATTATATGCTCAAACAAATGTTTAAGGGCAATATAGTGTTATTAAGTATTTGGTATACTATATCTTTCAATATTGAACTTTGTTACATAAACTTAGTGCATATTATTTGTCTGTACTTTTTTTTTAAATGTAAGGTCAAAAGTGCATTATGTGTGTATTAAAAGTTACATTACTTTTTTTCCCTAAAATAGTTACTAATTTCTTTTTAAATCACCGGTTCATGACACATGATGCATTGATTTATATAAATTGCTTAAAAAAGATCTGTTACAATCTTTGTTATGAATGTGTTATAGTTTTAATGGATACTAAATAAATAATTTTAAAATTAATCAAAATATTCTTTACATCATTTTATAAGCCATGTATATCCTACCATGCTTTTGTTTACACAAACAAACGTTTTGAACTGTGTTTTATATAATTGGAATCATGTTTGGTGTTTTTCAGACTCCCAAGTCACTGCCATTATCGTTCGGAAACAATACCAAAGCTCAGATTGCCACTAAAGCTATGTTTCGCTTGGCCCATCATCACGGTGATATCTTAAGAGAAGGCTGGAAGAACATTCTTGATTGTGTTTTGTTATTATTTAAGGCTTCTCTCTTACCAAAGGACTTAGTAGAAGTAAGTCTTTTGAATTTAAGTATTTGGTTACAAAATGATATTTGGTGTTTTGCAGAGAGTTAGATGCTTTTTTTTTATGATTAAATAAGAATTTTTTATTAATTCCTTTTCTCTGTGTTCTATGTAATGTTTTTGATTTGCCCCAATCGTTAAAAAATAATTTTCAAAGACTGAACAAATATTATCTTTGGGTAATCTGTGTTACAAAATGTTGTTTGGTTATGCAGAAAGTTAGCTACTTTTTATAAATAAATAAGATTTTTTAATCCATTCCAACAGCACTCTGTTTAATATGTTTTTTGCTTTAGTTGTAGATGCTAAGATTTTTTTGGAAGAAAAACTCTGTAAATTAACTGAAGGGAAATTATGTGTTAAGTAGTGTCTATGTCCACCCACTGCTAGTCATTAAACATTTTTTAATTTTGAATTTTCTACTATTATATGCCCATAAATTGTTTCATCTATTCTTAACATGCATATGCTCGAAAATCCTGGCATTGTGTACGATGTCATACAATGTCGCCCTTAAAAAAGTTGTGTTATGAGCTCCTTCACCAACAGCACTTATGTAGCTTTCGAACAATGATAATTCAACATAACTCTATCCCTATTAGTCTAACTAAGCCAAACCAGGTAATTAGTTTTTGAGAGTATCTATAATAATAAAGGAAAGAGTCTGTCTGTCTATGTGTATATCTGTGGATCGCAAAAGACCTACTTAGACTGCTCTAAAAAATTTGACATTTTTAATAAAGATTCCTTTTACTACCTATGTGTGCACCTGAGGCTTAGTTTTTTCATATTTGATTGTGATTTTTAATTAATATAATTAGTTTTAAAAAAAACGTCATCCACGTGGGATTGCGGGTCCATAACAGGGCTTGAAAATACATGGACCGGGCCGAAACGTAGGCTTGACGTCATCCTCTATTAGTTTGATGGATTGAGTTTGGTTGAGATATGCGCTCGCCCTACGGCTGCTTCATCCTCTATTAGTGTTTGCTTTTTTAAGTGCGCATGCACCAACACGAATTTAATTTTGTTTTGATTTTGAGTGTATTTTCACAAGTAAGCATGCCTCTAAAAGGAAGCAATGCGAAGTTAGCGGGTTCCCAGTAAGGCGGGACCATACTGCTAGTTTTTAATAAAAATGTTTTTTTTCAATGATCAAATCTTTTCAGGCCGAGGACTTTGTCAACCCTAAAGGCGTCATATCCCTCGTTCGAGAAGATGTCCCGGCCATTCCTAGAGTCGAATCGGGCCTCTTCAGTTCCTTCTATTCTTACATCGTGTCCAACTCTGAGTCCCCACAGAGACAACCCACGCAGGAAGACGAGGCAGCTAGACAGACTGCCATTGACAGCATTAGCGAGTGCCATTGTGAGCAGCTGTTTACGGAGAGTAAATTCTTGAGGGTGGATTCATTGCAGGAGTTGGTGAAAGTAAGTGTAATGACGTACATTTCTTGTATATAATTATTTTTCGTAATGACTTATTTTGTTTCGTAAATGAAGTGAAAAGAAGGGAAATTCGGGCGTTCGCTTTGGCAAATATTTTTTGTCAGAACTTGAGAAAAATGTGACTGCTTAACATCTTTGTCCTATAGCTCCAGAATTCTATTTGTAAATTGTCTGATACTTTTGTGTTGTCCTAAAATTAAAAGTTCTCGTCCAAAAGAGAGTTTCAATGCAAATAGTACAGTAAGTGTGTGGATTTTTAGTCGCCTTTTTTTTTTTTTTTAATTCAAAAGAATTTTTATAAATTGAAAATGTAGGTACTGATATGCTGACGATGTCTGTAAGTTCGTCTCTCCCCCCTTTAGTTTTATCTGTCGTAACTTAACAATTTAAAAAAAAAAAAAAAGTATGACCTTGGAGACCCATAGTAAATATTTAAGTATACTTTAAACTGCAAATACATGAAACAGAATAAAAATATTAATTTTAATTGTTAAAGAAAAAGAGTGATAATAGTGGATTCTGGGTTTTTAAATTACAAATGGATGCTGTATTTAGCAATTTGTTTTCTAATGTTTATAAATCGTGTGTAGAAGAAATTCTAGGTGAGTTACTGCTTCAAACATACTTGAACTATAGGAAATTTACTAGTGTTTGTAACAGGAAAGTAGGCTATTTTAGTTCTGTTAGAACTATTTTTTTCCCTTCCAGTTAACTGTCCTTCTGAGGGATAAGCTAATTCGCTAAAGTGTAAACTTTGTTGTCACTGCATGAGACTAAAATTTAAATTTTTAACTGACTTTTTTTAATTATATTTTTTAACATAATTATAAATGATTCCTCAATATTTTGAAATTTTAAATTTGAATAAAAACATATTTATTAATTTTTAAAAGTCATGTGTGCTGCTGGTAATCTGATTTCAGGTGATGAGGTCATCAGGTGATGAGGTCATCTGATTCAGGTTATGTATTCATTCTTCAGAGGGTTCAGATATCAAACAGCAACTTAAACTTTTATTATATTATAATTGAGTAAAATGTTTTAAACAATTTCACAATGACATTTTGACTTTTTCTTTAGTCACTCTCTACACAATTTTGGTGATTTAGTCCCGAAAATTTCAACTAAACACACTTTAATCTACAAATTTTTTTTACAAAAAATCCATGTTTTTTTTATCAATACTATTTTTATTTTTAGACTCTGGTATTTGTGTGTCGTACACCCGAATCTCCTATGCTAGTTGGTGGAAGCTATGATGAAGATGCAATGGTCTTTTTGTTAGAGCTTTTAATTAAAATTGTTTTGCTTAATAGGTAAGTTAGATTGATGTTCCTTATTTCTAACTAGCAGTATGGTTCCTACTTACTAGGAACCCGTTAACTTCGCATTGCTTCCTATTAGAGGCATGCTTACTTGTGAAAATACACTCAAAATCAAAACAAAATTAAATTCGTGTTGGCGCATGCACACTTAAAAAAGCAAACACTAATAGAGGATGAAGCAGCCTTAGGGCGAGCGCATATCTCAACCAAACTAATAGGGGATGGCGTCAAGCCCCCGTTTCGGCCCGGTCCATGTATTTTCAAGCCCTGTTATGGTCCCGCAATCCCACATGGATGACGGTTTTTTTAAACTAAATTAATTAAAAATTACAATCAAATATGAAAAAAACTAAGCCTCAGGTGCACACGTAGGTATTGAAAGGAATCTATATTAAAATTTTCGAAATTTTTAGAGCAGTCTAAGTAGGTCTTTTGCTATCCACAGACATACACACAGACAGATGGACTCTTTCTTTTATTATTATAGATTATGTTTTGACAAATATTACAAAAAATAACCAATGATTGATATTAATTATGAAATGAGAAGACTCCTCAACTTCTGAAATCATTGGAAGCTAACTTTTTAAATAGAATTCAGTTTTATTGATGGGTATATTGGTATAAAAACCACTTGTAATAAATTGATATTTGAAACAAATAATTACATTATGAACTGTAATGGTTCTTTTGAATTTGTATAATCAAGACCTGGGAATAAATAAGCAAAGGAGCAAAGCCGAGGAGCAAGATAAGCTTCTGAAATTTTAATGTAATTAACTAGATGTTTAAATATATCACTATAATGTAATTATTTTTAATTTATTTCTTCCATGTTCACTAATTACTGCATATTTTTTAAGTTTAAATTTTCAAGATTTTTAAATCCCATTACCTTTTAAGGAATAAATTTAGTAAATGTCAGAAATTAATGATAATTCTTTTGTTTTGTTTTAGGGATAGAGTGATGAGTATATGGACTATTATTAGAGATCATTTATTAAATCTGATAATGGCATCTGCGGCAAGCGATCACAATTTCCTGCTGGAAAGAGCTGTAGTAGGAATCTTAAGAATTGCTATCCGTTTGATACGTAAAGAGGAAATGATACCACAGGTAATGAAATTCTGCTTTATCTCGCACTACTCCATTTTCAAACTATTTTTCTATAAAAAATTCAGGGCATCTAGGGGTCAAGAAAGTCATTAACAAAAAAAAATTTAAGAAAAATTCATGAAATCAAAAAAATGTCAAGAAAGTTCCCATAAAGTCATGAAATCAAAGCAAAGGTCACAAAAATTAAAAAATTCTCAAAAAAGACGAATTTTCCGCAGGTTTTATGTTAGTATTTTCTAGTCTTTAATTTTTTTGGGAAAGTCCTTGAAAAGTGTTAGAATTCTTTTCCCTAATAACTGTATGATGCAAAACGGCTAGAATTTGCTCTGCATTGCATCAAGTATTATTTTATGGTTTGTCTTTGTAATTTTTTCTTGAAGGGATTAATCATTTAAACGGTTGTAAAAATTTCTGAAAAAGCCAAGAAATGTTCTGAAAAGGTCGAAAGAAAAAGTCAAGAAATTGGATTTGACAAATCTCGTAGACACCCTGAAATTTAAAAATAGTAGTTTTAAACAAGAATGTTTCCCAGTTTTAATAATATTTGTTGTAGTACAATAAATAAGTTTTTATCAATGACATTTTTATTCATTATGTAGTAATGAATTCGACTGTTATACAGTTCTTATGTTAAGAATAATTTTGTAATTTCTTTTTCTTAAAACTATCTTAACTTGCTTATTATACCAACCTTTTTCAGGTTCTTCAATCTCTACGAGTATTACTATACCTGAAGCCATCGGCCCTGTTCCTTGTCTCCAAGCAAACAGCCTATGCACTACACGAGCTGCTTCGAACGAACGCTGCTAATATCCACAGTCACCATGACTGGTCCCTCATCTTTTCTCTCTTGGAAAGAGTCGGGGCAGGCGCAAAACCGCCTAGGGAACTGACGGCCGTCACCCCCACTGCATCACCTAGTAAAGTACTTCCTGCTGGTAAGTAGTGAATTTGACAATGGGTCTATTAAATGGTTAGGTTATGTTTGAATTATCGTCGCACTAGAGCTACAAGAGGGCTATTGGCGAAGGGCGTCGTATTTTATATCCACAGTCAAGTGACGAGCCGACACTTGAATAGGCACCCAACCGATAAGGGGGACATGGTACACAGCGTTAGGACTTTGAAGGATATTTAACATGCACTCAATTACACGGGATATTATTCGTCTGGCATTTTTGGCTGGCACAGGCCTGCCCCTTGCACTGGTTCCTATTATCTTGTAGTTAAAAAATTCTATAAGTTAAAAAGGGAGGGCTGCATTCTTCAGATATATACGACAAATTTCATTCGTAAAATGTTCAAAAACTTAACAATGTCTGTTTCCTTGTATAATTTACCTAGTTTATTGTTGTCTATTTTCTCCACAGACCATCAACATTGACTGCACCAAAAATATTCCCGAGTACTTTCCGTGCGACTGTAGTTTCGCTACAATCTATTGCACAATTTCAACGGACCTCAAATAGCTAATTGTTTCCAAAAACGAGGGATGAAGGATCCTAGAGCCATCTTTTAAGCCAGTGTCAAAAGCATGCACCATCCAACTTCTTGGCGGGTCTGTGTAGCCCATTCGGTTAGGTACTCGCGTAGCATGCAAAAGGTCCCAGGCATCTCCAAAATAACTGCTGACCTATAAACGGCCCATGCAGCCAAAAATGGCCGACGAATAATACCCCATGTAGGGGAGTGCACGTTAAATATCCTTCAAATTCCTAACACTGCGTACTGCTTAACGGTTGCGTTGGGTGCCTATTCAGGTGTCGGCTCGTCACTTGACTGTGGTTCTAAAATTCGACGCCCCTCGCCAATAGCCCTCGTGCAGCTCTAGTGCGACGATATTCAAACCTAATCAACTTCTTGACGAATTCATTCCCCTCAATTGGCTAACCACAAAACAATCCGTTCCCCAGGTGCCCAATCCGACAGTGAGCTCAGCATCGGCAGACACTCCCAAGAACCAAACTCGACCAATGAGCGGGGCTACACCTCAGACAGCGGTGTCTACGACAGCCAACCAGGAAGCCCTACTTCTGCCCACAGCCACCAACTAAACCTTTTGCTGAGTGACAGTGTGGGTATACAGGGAGGGTGGACACTGGTAACTTCCCATTGTCAAACCTTGTTGTTCTTTTTTCGTTCTCCTTTATTATTTGCTTTTTTTTAATGTTTTGTGCTGGTAGACCCTGTTTGATGTATGAATCATCATAAACCATAATGACTTTATTGAGAAAATATCCTCAATTTTCTGCATGTTATATGAGAAGATTCATGAAGTAAACAATGTAGAATGATGAACGGGTTGGTTTTTTCTATCCAAAAAGTTTTTACCATTACTGGGGAGGATAACCCTGGAACTTACTTCATTTTAGAGTTTTTAACCCTCTAATGCATGAATTTTTATTTTCATCCCCAAAAAATATATATGTATCTTTAATACTCACACATTATGGGAAAAATACTAAACAAAATTTAACTGCATTAGAATTTAAATCATTTCAATTTTTAAATTTTTTTCCATATGACAAAAACAAACTGCAAAATTCCAATTTTGATTATAACGACTAGAAAAATACAAAAAAAATTCAAAATAATCCTTTTTAACTATGATTAATTTTTCAAAACAATTTATTAGTATTTAGTACTAATATTATTATTCTTTGAATACTGCCAAAAACGTAATTTCACAAAAGTTAATAACCTCATTCTTTAATTTTGAATACACTTTTACTACTGTCATCTATGAGGATTGTTAGTAACTAAAACTTTAAAATGAAATGTAATAGATGAAAAAAACACAGATTTGTCTTGGATTAGCTCTAATTTAATAGAATAAAGGGAATTATGTTACTTGTTACCAAACGGTAACAGTATGCATACGAGGGTTAAGTTGATGCATTAAAAAAAGGACTAATAAGTCCTGATCTGTGTCAGAATAAGACAGTAATATTGCTGGGATCAATCACAGGCAGTTAGACAACACTATGAATCAGTACTGGGTTTTCATAAGTGCTTACTCAAAAACTGTAAAAAGTGTGTTCTTGTATGGTTTATATGATGATTCATATGTTCTTTGTAGATGAATAGTGAGCTTTTACCTTTACCTACAAATAGTGCTAAAATTGCCTGATTCAGAGCAGACATTTTAACTTGTTTTGGCTTCTCATTTACAATATGTTCTTGTAATATTTAGTTTAGTTAATTTATTCATTATTAATTATTTTAGCCAAAGTGTAATTTATTATTTATCCCTATAGTTAGTTTTTTTTTTTTTTAAATCTTAAAAAATATTTTTTTTATGTTCCCGATTGATATACTCTTCAATTAGTTGCTTAATGCCAAGCCAAATTATTTTTTTTAAGGCAGCATAAATTCATGTTTTGATTTTTCCCTTTATTTTATATTCTATTTTTCATGATTTTTTTATAAAAACTCTCAAGTTACTTTCAGACAAAACAAAAGCACAGATGGCATATCTACTACTAACGTACCCAATATTTACGGATACATAATTTCAAAATCAATTACATGGTATTTAGATTAGTCTTTCTGAATTACAGAATACAAATAGTTCCATTTAAATATTTGCTTAAATATAATATAAAATAATAATAAAATATAAAATTCAAAAATGTTTTATAGTTAGTGGGACTACAGTAAAGTTTTAATGTTGGAAAAGAGTTTGAGCTTATAATACTGATTATTTATAATAGAGCCAGGGCTCGAAAAACCTCTGAAATTTTACCCCTCAACAGAGAACGGGTTGTCCAACAATGTACTCGTCTACCTTTGAAACTAACCTGTCAAACTCTTATTATATAAATAGCTTCTGAATATTTTTTTTAAAATAATATCTTATCTGAACGTTTAAATAAATTGCAATGAATTAGTAGTTACTAAAATCACCTTATATAGTGATAAAAGTAATAAATATAATAAAATATATTTACTATTAGTAACCTAGTCTTTCTTTTATAAACTAATTTAAACGATGAATGAAAAGTTACCTGGTTTTTTTTTCTATAAGTAACCATTTTTTGCTTTATGATTTTTATTTTTGCTTTAGCAGATATAACTTTATTTTTACTTCTGTGGAAAAAAATTCCCATCCTAATTGTTTTTTCTTTGCATTTAAGCTATACTTTTTTACTTATTGGCTTTCCTAAAATTTTTTTCACCTTTTAAAGTTATTTTTCATGCGCACCTTATTTAAAACTTCCAATATATCTATCGATACTTGTGTCTAAACAAGAGGACATATTAACAAGTCAATTTGTGGCACAATAATAAATAATTTAAATAGCAAAGAATGATCCTTTTACAAATCATCCTAATGTGATATTTCATTTTTTTAGGTTAATAAAAATGGTGAGATCGAAAACATACAGCCAATGCCTGTTAACCAGTACAATATTGTATTGCATAGAGAATTGCTACCCCACGAATCCTATGCTTTCCTGAAGTGCTGCGAATCATTGGCCTTCTTAGTGAGGGATGCAGCACACATTACTACAGAAAATTTCGAGTGCTGTGTTCATTGTATTCGAACTTTTGTGGAAGCAAGTACAACTGGAGGTAAAATATTTGATATAAAAAGATATAAATACAGTCAAACCCCGCTATAGTGAACCCTCGCTTATAATGAACCTTTATAGTGGTCCCTTCTTAACTCCTATTTAACTAATGTTACTTGATATGGATATAGTGAACTACTTAGAAAATGGGAGTTCGTTTATAGTTAACTTAAATTTCCTTTCCTTATTATTTTTTTGGTTCAGTTCTCCTTATTTTAAGATACACTATAAATGGCAAGTGGCAGCGAGATAGCAATCTTCGTATTCAGAACCATTATTATTCTTTATAAAAGAGTATAAAAACATAACGATGTATAAATATATCATATAATACTTTATTCCAGAAAAATTAGAAATAGTTAACCCTTGGATATAGTGAACCAATTGTTAGTTACGTAGAGGATTCACTATAGCGGGGTTCCACTGTATATTTGTATATAAGTTATGCATAAATATTTTATATTAGTTAAAATTTATATAACAACAATGTAATATATATTTTTGTGTGGATAATTAATTAATGTGTATATGTTTTTTTAAAAAAGAAACCCTTTTGATTAATTTCTTTAATTAAGATCTTTCAATGGAATGTATTCCATAGAATTGTTAACGTAATAAATACAGTGAACTCCCGATTATCCGCGGAATTGGGTGGCGCGGCCTCCGCAGATAAGCGAATTCGCGGATAATCCGCAAAAATTAAGAAAATACCTTTAAATAAAATTTCTTCTAGATTTTATGAAAGTAAATTACAGTAATCGTACATAGCATGTACAAATTTTTCTTACTTCAAAATGTCTATTACTGTCATTACTCCAATGCCATACTGCAAGCACATTTGATTTTTAGAGGATCCGTTTTCCATCTTTTTAATGAGTTGTAGTTTGTCTTGAATTGTCAAGAAAACTTTTTTTTAGTTTCTCACGCATTTAGCTAGTATCAAAATCACATAAAGCAATTCAATTAAAATAGCGGGTAGTTTATTTTACATGTGACGCTTTTTGACAAAAACTTGTTCGTGATGTGCACCTGGCAGAACACCAGGTTTCCTATAGTCAATCTTATTTCAATGTATTCGTTGTTCCTGTTAAATGTATTCGTTGTTCTCAGAATGGAATTGGTTGTTCTTGGAATGCATCCTTCCAAAAAGTTTTGAGACAAATAAAATTCATTTATAGCGTTTTTTTATATTTTTATATTTGAACTGAAAACTGGGAGGAGGGGGTTGGGATAGGGACCCTCGGATAATCCCCAAAGCGGATAATCCACCCGCCGATAATCGGGAGTTTACTGTATTCAGGAAAATAAATCTCTAACAATATCTTAAAAATAGTTTGCCAATTTTTTTAGAACTGTTTATTTGCATGTGTGGCATTTGATTTTTCTTTTAAATGCATGGTTGAAAGACTTTTATCAAAGAGTTTTCTGTATTGTACTGCAAAGCATTTAAAAAGTTAGTTTTTTAAAGAAATAATTATAAATTTCTACTTATGCAGAAGTAGCATCTATAAATTGGGATAACTTTTTTTTAATGAATGTTTTAATTTAGAAAGAGAATAAATGTTATGTGTGAGTTTATAATCTTGTATGTATTTTATCAATTAACCTATATTCTAAATTCAAACAGGAGCATCATCGGACCGAAAGACCAAAACAAAATTTCACAAAGAAAAGAAAACCAAAGCCACTCCCAAAAAGAGAGATGAAAAGACTAAACCAGTTCGCTCAAATTCACTAAGAACTGGGGGAGAAGGTTATGAGGCTGACGATGAAGATAAAACTGACGAATTTTCTCCTGCTTATCAGCAAGTTTCTTTACAGGTATGCATTAAAAAAAATATATAAATATTTTTTTTGCGTATAGTTTTATTGGAATTTGATCCATACTTATATAGGATGTCATCGGATCTCGTCCACTCTCAGATAAAATAAACAACAGACCATAATAAACAAACATAAAATTGCCACAGTAGAACATAAATGAAGAGTACACGGGAATAACCGATTGATTTATTAGGCGGACGCCCGCAATTGTCTGCTTGGCAGCAGAAAACTGGTTTCTCTCTTTCTTCTTCGCTTGGTCCAAACTTTGGGATCGCCAATTACCTGAATCTTGGCAGCTAATAACCACAGATATAGTAGTTGAAGTATTAGCGTGCCATATCACGGGACCTACAGCACTGACTTCACTGGGGCTCTTCTGGGAGCTCCTTCCGTGTCCCGTCGTTAGCATTGGAGGCCACGTGATCTGCCACTCTATTACTTTATAACTATGATATCTATGGTGGGAACTGGTTTCCTTACACAAGTTTAGGCGATCACTAGCTATCATCTCCAAAGTGGCCTGCTAATTAAATTTCTCTGCAAAATCAATTGTTTTTTCCCATGTACTCTTCAAATGGGAAAAGTCCCAGAGAATAAGGGTGGAAGATGAATGTGGCAGAGAAGATGGTAACACCTTATCTATCCATGATATCCCTTGTCTCCCAGTACAGTGTGATAAAGTCTCTCTGTTCTTTTGAAGCTCTATTCAGACCTGCACAGTCTAGGAGATGGTCAGAGTTCATAACTCCATAGTTGCAGATTGTGCATATATATTGGTATAAACGATACCGCTCCTGTGTAGATGTTCTCCCATGCAGTCGTGGCCTGTAGTTATAGTAAGGCTATTTACCATATGAGCTTCTAAAAGACTTTCTTCCCCCATCCCTTCGCTTGGTTTTCTAGGAAACGGGGGAAGCATCGCTTTTCTAAACCTAACGCATTTGAGGTTCTGTTGTGGGGTTAACAGTCTGAACAGTTCAAACCCAAGTGGGGTGGGGGCACAAAAACGTGCTCGCGCCGTTTTGAAAAAAAAAAAACACATGCGGAGATAAGAGAGGAAAATGTTTTTGAGGATCGCATTTGGGATAGACTAGGTATAGTTAAAAAATTATATAAATTTTTTGTAAAATTACAATAAAGTTACTGGCTTTGAAATTCATTCGTTACATTTTGCATATTAATCAATATTCTTACAGCTATTAATTTACATGTATGATTGTATTATTTTGGTTAATATATTTTATATGAGACAACTATTTAGACTTTTTTTTGTGCATGAGGATACTAAAGCAGTTTTTTTTCAAACTATTAACCAATAGCAGCCCTTTGCAATAAAAGATGTAGCAAACAGAAAAAGTTTAGTTTTTATTCAATCTTTTAAATAAGAAACTAAAAATAAAGAATGTGAAATGATAAAAAAAAAGTTAAGTAATATCTTGCTTATAGTTTTGATGTTGTATATCGTGATGTTGGTAGCTTGCAATGTATTTAAGTTCTTTAGGACTGTGATTTCTGGCTGTCTCTGCTTAAGAACTATGCAAGTTAATTATTAGTGTGGCTGTTGTGTGCAAATATCTTTCTAAAAGTTTTGATGCATATTATATTTCAATTGAGTTTTTATCTGCCATAGTTTGTTATGTATTTAAATTCTGTTGCACTGTGGTCTTAAGCTGACACCGCTTAAAAAGTAAACTAGTTGATTATCATTTTGGCCGTTGAGTGCTAAATTTAAATTTAGTGTTTGTAGAAAATCTGGCAGTACCAAAAAGTTAACACTTGTTTACAAAGGTTTGTGTTCTGCCTTTGGTTAATGGTAAATAAGAATGACTTTAAACTTAATACAAAATTTTCCACTGTATTATTAAAAACTAATATGTAGCTAGTTTATTTTAATAATAGGCTCGTTTACATGAGCCTTCGAATCCATAAATTGAAGAGCAAACTCAGCAATTTTTCTCCCAGGCAACCAGGATTGCAGGGTTTTTATTGGGGGGGTTTTGCAAACCCTCCAATGAAGTAGGCTTTGATGTTTCATACCATGGATTTAGCCACAGACTATCATTTGGGTTAGAAATCCTGCTCGACCTACTTTTCCCCTAATGGGGATTTTGCCATCCCAGGGATTTGATGGCTCATTGTAAACGCGCCTTATATATCCTTCACTTGGAAAGTTATAGGTCTGGATATCCAACATATACATATATACTCTTAATATTTTTTATTTTTATTAATAAGAATGTTGTTTTAAATTGCAAGTATATTAAGTTATAAATCGATAATTTGTTTTGCCCCAGCTTCTTGACCTGATGCACACACTTCATACTCGAGCTGCTGCCATTTGCAATCCTTCCGAAGCTGTTGAATTCAACGGAGAAACGAAACCTATTGCAAGCCTCTGGTCAAGTTGCTGGTGTCCTCTCTTACAAGGTATAGCATCAGTAAATAATTGAAGAGCTTAGTGGAAGAATGTGCTATGTGACATTTTGGAGAAAAAAAATGAGATTTTTGTGTCAATGAACAAACTATTCCATTCTTAAGAGATAACAAGTAACCCCCTTTTCATAAACAGAAAGTTTTTACCCTTTGTTAGTATCATTTGTAATGGATTTAAGTGCACACTAAAAAAAATTCAAGGTAATTTTTTTTGTCACTTAGCACGTTCTTCCACTAAGCTCTTCAATTGTGTTTTTTTTTACTTTGTAAAGTAGTCATTTTTGTAATTCATAATTGTTTTATTATTAAATAATACTAAAAATCTTAACTCTTATTAAAAAAATTAGTGCTTCTATGTATATAAAGTTGTTAGTGCAGTAGTTTTGGTAGAATTCAGTAAGTTTGCTCATGCCTGAATTGTCTCACAATATTTTTTTTCTTTCAGTATCCAAACATTAAAGACAATTTCAATCAAAGAATTGTTGTCTTTAAAATCAATTTATATTTTGAAGCTTGCTTTGATTCTTCTTGTAAAGTGTTATATTATATGTACAAGTGGCTTTTAAAATGTATTTTCTATTAAAAGTTTTGTTTCCAAAGAAAATGGATATACAATACTTTAAAGCTAAAGATATCTTAATTTATATTTTATCTTGCTTTTTTTATAGGTATTGCTCGACTTTGTTGTGACTCCCGAAAGTCTATCAGGACTGCAGCACTAACTTTATTACCTAGAGCCTTGTTAGTACATGATCTGCAAACTCTCACACCACTAGAATGGGAATCCTGCTTTAATAAGGTAACCCTTTTTTTGTATTGTAATGACTGACTTTCATAATTGAACTGTAGTGAATTGAAGAATGTATAAAATTCGTGTTTGCTTTGACAACAGATTTGTGAGACCTTGCGGAGATTGTGACTGTTGAACATTATTTGTCCTAGATCTTACAAAATTCTAACACTTTGTCTGCTACGTTTGTGTTGTCCCATATAATGATATGTCTCGTCATAAGATCAGTTCTTTAAACGCAAAATAGTATAGTAGATTATATATTGAACAATTTTTATATTACAATCAAAATACCGTATTGTGAAACAATAAAGATAATAATTCTAATTTTTAAATTAAAAAAATCATTAATGTCCGGAGATTGTATTGCATTTCTGACTATGACAAGCATATTGGAGATTTGGCTCACATATTGTTTATCCAATTCCTTATTTATTTCATTGAAGCTTAAAAACTTTTTTTCAACAATAACAAAAAAAAGAACATGAAAATCTCACGATAGTCTCTCAATCACTTTGTGTTTCCGATGATCGAAGTTTGGATTACAGAAGTTCTTATTTCCTATTTCCTCTTGCAATTTGAATGCTTATTTGTTTAATGAAAAATAAAAACTTTTTATTTTGATTTTATACAGTTATGTGCATTAATACTGTGTTATTATTTTAATATTATTGTACAATATTTTGTGTTATTATTTGTGTTTTTAACCTTTAACATTTTTAGGTTGTCGTTATTTTTTATAATACACAATGTGCAAACAAGACTTGTTTTTAAGCAAGCAAAATTCATATTGTATTTAAATAAAAATAATTTTATTGTTTACATTAAGTTTCTTTTTTTTTTTGTGCCTTTTCAGGTATTATTTCCTCTTCTTGCTAAGCTGCTTGAAAATATAAATCCCAATGATCCATTCGGAATGGAAGAAACTCGCATGAGAGGAGCAACACTGCTTTGCAAAGTGAGTACCCTGTTACATTGAAATATCAAAATGCTCATTGTAGATATTTGGCCAAATACTATGGTATATTTCTAACTACCACATAAGCATGACTGGTATTGTGGCTATTCTTAAAATAGCTGTAAAACTTGTTTCAAAAGAAAAGTTATCTACAACTTGTTCTGGTCACATAATTAAAAAAAAATAAACTTTTATGCAATTAGTGTGAAATGTATATTTATTTGAAATAACAAGAAATACTTATACATGTTGGCTATTCCAAAAATGGCCTCAAAACCAAGGTTTTTATTCAATAACTGACACAGCCATTTTTTTTACAAGTTTACTTTTAGAAATGAAATAACTTGTTGGCTTTCTATATCTACATTCAAACTTATTCGGAAATTCTTTATATTGGTTATTATATCGATGATTTCTTAGAAAAACTTAATATCTTAAACATTAAAAAAAGTCTTACATTTTCAGGCTGAAATCAATGTATTTTATGTTATCTAAAAAATAACATTTTCTTTTATTTTAATCCCATTATCAGTGTTTTAAGAGGGGTTAATTAGTACAATAAAATTAATTATGTATTATAAAAATTAATTTTCTATACAGTAACCTTTTCCTTTCACAGGTTTTCCTTCAACATTTGAGTCCACTTTTAACTTTACCTACTTTCATGGCTCTATGGCTGACAATTCTTGAATTCATGGACAAATATATGCATGCAGATGGGAGCGATTTACTAGTAAATATTACTTCTTTTTACAGTGTTACATTTGTCAATTCTATTCAGAATAATATTTCATTTTTAACTTTTGTTCCAATTGTTTTTGATGCTATAAAAACAATTTTATTTAAAAGTTTTAGTTTTGAATGGATAATTGTTCCTTATTTTAGGTTAGGTTCAAATATACAATTTCCTGACTTTTTTGGGGGAAAAAGTTTTTATTGTTACACTTAAAAATTGCTTATTCAGTCTCTTTCTTTATAAATTAATGAGTGTTTAGAATTAGTTCAAA
Organism: Hylyphantes graminicola; assembly: GCA_023701765.1. Taxonomy (NCBI): domain Eukaryota; kingdom Metazoa; phylum Arthropoda; class Arachnida; order Araneae; family Linyphiidae; genus Hylyphantes; species Hylyphantes graminicola. Next base: position 32,753,404 of record CM043118.1, read on the forward strand.
GCTGGTTCTTTGGGGAAAAGTTGCCTCTTTCAAAATGCTAACTCATGTTGAAATATATTTCTAAAGTGCTACAGGCTACCAGGGTGCATTTTCATCAAAAAACACATAAATCCATAGCATGACACTTGAACTTCATTTCCAAAATTTAAACTATATCTCGATCCCTCTTCTTAGGCTGAAGCTATTCCCGAATCTCTAAAGAACATGCTCTTGGTAATGGACACGGCTAGAGTCTTTGAATGCCCTGAGGATGGCAACAGTAGTGATAAGTGTCAGATGTGGCACATAACATGGGATCGTATTAATGCTTTTCTTCCTGGGCTGAAGAATGAACTTTTTAAGCAGTCAGTGCCCAAAAGTGGGGATCCAAAAAGCGGACTTCCTGAAGCTCCGAAAGATGTTGTGGAAGATGCTTCAAAGCGTAAGTATTTGTTATTTATCCAGATTATTATTATTTTGTAAAAATGCAAATTTATATGCATTTTAGCAGAACAAAATTCTGTTCTAACGGTGCAACTTGTTGCACACTCAGCATTTTTTCCTGTATACGTTAATGTATTATAATTTGTTTTGTGCTTCTATATTTCACATCTTGCAGTTTTTATATCTTATTTCAAAAGGGTGTAAATATCAGGGCATACCCTGTAAAACAATTTCAAAATTCCAGCAGTATTGTTTTGATTTTTGATCCTGCTGGAATTACATTTGTTTTGGTTAATAAAAAGCAGTTAATATTATATAACATTTAAAGTTAAGGATTTTTTAAACTTTGACTTTTGAATGTTTTATGCTTTTGCATAAATATAAAAATTTGTCGTGATAATTACAATCAGTCAAGATTTCGCAATTATATTCATTTTTTCTCTTAAAATAATTATATTTACTATCTATTAAATGTAACTGAATGGATGTCAGTCATTCCTAGTTTCATTAGCATTTTTAATAGATGTTTGAGTATTATAATCAGCCCTTGTTAAATGTACTTTTAATAAATAAGAATGGAAACAAGTTGTTTGTAAAGAACTCTAAACTATAACACAGTAGCTGAAAAGACCATGGATTGAGAGTGAAACTGAAACAATTAGAAGCACAAGAATAAAAACAGGAAAGAGTTGTGCCATCTGAAACAAGCCCTTTAAGTGTGTAATTTAATAAGTTTGTAGCTTCCAGTACACAGGAGCTTGCACAGCGATGTTTTAATTAAGAAGCTACATGAAAAATAGTTATAAATGCAACCAGACTTATATTCCACATTATCTATTCCAGAACCAGCTAGCTCCTGTGATAAGATCCAAGAAACAGCTCTGGTCCATCCCCCTTCTAGTCCTGTCTGCGTCCCCCAGGTGGCACCACCAGAAGACCAACCCCTTGCCTCCACCCCTGTTTCTGTGATCCTCCACCCCCCTTCCTCCCCTCTGGTCTACAGCACGCCTGTTGCCAACTACAGCCCTGTAACTTCTGCTGCTTTCCCACAGTCGGTACCATCTACGAATATTTCCCTGCCACTACTGCTGGATCCGGTGGTGATGACACAGACGAATATGCCTATCTTTGCGACTTCGCCTCAGGTAAATTGTTGGATTTGTATTTCATGTGTTTTGATGGTACAGTAACCCTTCGCTATATCGCGCATTCGGATATATATCTCCTTGGATCATGTCTCCCAATTTCCCCCCTGGTTTTTTCGATACATATGTACTTTCTCTAAAAAATCGACATGAGACGAGATAGGTGACAAGTCAAGACAAAGACTAGTAAAATCAAAGCAGCTAACTTTAGATGGATATTTTACTATAAAATGAGTGAAATATGTGTGCAATGTTTATAGCAATAGTATTAAGTCCTTTCCTAATTTTTTTTCTTTTTTAGATTAGTTGTATTATATAATATGATTTACTTACGTATATATTTCAAATACATACTGTGCTTTAGTTTAAAAACTTTGTTGAGAGCATAAATACATCAGAAGTAAAATAGTTATCAAGTGGCTCGTTATATCACTCATTCGGTTACACCGCAGGTTTTTTGCTTATCTTCTGGTAAGCGCGATATAACGAGGGGTTGCTGTACTGCAGTATCTAGAACAATGACTTGGTCCATTGTTGCAAAGACTTCAGTAACTCCATAGCTGTAAGAAAGTATACTGAAAGACTGATTGTTAGGGGAAAAAACCCTTCATTGCATAGGAATCTGTCTGCATCAGGTCTCTCTGGCGATATTAGTGAGTTGTAGCGTAAACTGGTGTTGATGTAAGGAAACTGGTATCTCATTTGGTAATCTTTCTCGCGGTAACCCTGATTCATGCCAGACACAAGTCCTATATTTGTACTGAGAGAGAAGAACCAAGAGAGATACCGGTTTCCTGTCGCCAAGCAGACCAGAATACAGTAAGATTCTGAATCGATCAAGGGTTTTTTCCCCTGGTCACTTGAGAACATTTGTCTACACTTTCAAAAGACTGCATAAATATAAAACTGCTCCCAAAATGAAAAATTAAATCTCTCTATTTTTTATTTGTGCTATTTGCTTACCTGAATATTTTTATCCTATTTCTAAAATATCTTATCCAAATTGATCTGAAGTTTTTTATTACAATAAAAATGTGTTAATAAATATATCAAGACTTACAATTTGGTCTCTCTACTTTTGCGCAACCTAATATGAAGTTAAGTGAAACCTTGTAAAATCTGATTTTAGTTGAATGAATAGATACTTAAGATTCTTTTTAAGATTGTATTTTATTTAAATATGTGAAAATAATTATATGTCTTTATTTTATTGTTTTGCAGGTTCCACAAAAAGATGGATCACATTCCACACATTAACAACTTGAAAAGCAGTAGTATTTTAAAAGAAAAATAGGGGAAATATGAAGATCTTTTTTCTTGTTGTCACTGGAAATCTGAAAGAATATTTTATTTTATAAAAAATTATATATCATGTACATAATTTAAATAAGTCAAATAAAAAGCAAAGGAACTTTTAAAGTTTATGAATGTGTATTATAATTCAATAAAAATATAGTATATGTGTGTATAATTGTGATGTATTGGGCTAAACTAATTTAGCCTAACCATCCGACAGCAAATTAAATGCATTTGGAGTCTTATACCTTATTTCAAGGTGGTCCTAATAAGCAAGGGATACACTGACAAACTATGTCCAAATTATTCAGAATCTTCTGGTCTTATTATTTATTGAATCCTGTCAACGACTCCTGTATTTTGATTCCTCTTTTAATGATAGATTTTAAATTATTTGGGTTTTTAGAAAAACTTCCAATTAAAAGTGTTTTTGTTCTAAGGAATATTTATGTATATTTTAAAAATGGTATTACATATGCCTTCTATAAAACTGCATTTAAATGTTCATATTTTTTACTTTCAAAAATAAAAATAAACAAATATTTCTGAAATAAACCTGCTTTAAAAATTAAAATGTTTTTAAAAAAGAAATTTTTATTGTAAGACATGACTTAACATCCTGGTATTTTGTATATTATGCAAACTGTTGTATTTCTTTTAGAAAAAAAGCAATAAATCTGTATATTTTCATTAATTAAAAGTTTTGTATTTTCTTTTCTCTGCACACTTGAAAGCAGTTAGTTAACCTGAATGGAACATCTGAAATTCTGGAAGTTTTCTGACACAATAACAACTTCTCCATAAATGTTTTTGAATGTGCAACATAATGTCTTGGACTCGGTGAAGTTACTTTGCAACATCAGGAACCACAATGACATGTGAAGAGTACAGGAGAAAAAACCCTTTATAGGAATTATCTGTCTGCATCAGGCCTTTGCTGGGGACCGGTTTCCCACTTGGTTCTTCTCTTGGGGCATCCCTGATTCATGCTAGATATGAGTCTCATGTTTATACAGCAAGATAAGAACCAAGAGAGAAACTGGTTTCCTGTTGCCAATGTGTGCCAAGCAGACTGGAATATGAGAAGATTCCTAATCAATCAAGGGGTCTTCCCCTGGACTCTTCATATGTTCCTTTGCAGTGATGGAACCAGAAATTGGTTTAGGAGGCCAATAACTATATTTAACCTTTAAACGACGTCTTTATGAATATCATTAACACTTTCATTTCCGATTAGAAACATTAAGTTTGGACTTTTAAAATTTGTTTTCCATGTAACTTCCTTTGTCCTACAAAATTTTTTCTCGATTACAGTCTTCATTTGCATATGTCTTATATTTTGTTTAATTAGATAAACTTAAGCAGAAAGCTCATTTTCGTGTGGCAATTTTTTTCTAATTGTCATTAATGGAGATAATTATTCATTAAAATTAAATTTCACAGTAAATTAAAATTGACTAATCATTCATTTTAATTTAGTTCAAATTACCATAAATGTACTCATAGAAATTTAATTTATCTGTTGCAAGATATTTTTTGTAGAAGAGAGAGGGGCTGGGTCCTCTTCTCCAGATATGCAACTGTTCCTTTAATATTCTAGCTTCTTCTGGTACATTTGAATCATACAAAAAACTTTTTTAAAAGACTATTCACTTTCACTTACGTTTAGTTGTCAATTATTATGCTTTTATTTAATTATACAACCTTCTTTTTGTAATTCGGTTTTATCATTTTAAGTGCAATGAAGTTTACTAGACTAAGACAATAACAAACATTCAATTTTATTTCTCATTACCTCCTGAATTTATATTGATGTACTCCTACAGTACTGCTTAGAAAATTCTTAATTTCAAAACATATTATACATTGAGTATTAACCCTGGGGTGGTTTATGGGAAATAACATGGGCAATAATCTCAAAACAATCATGCTTTAAAAAAAACAGGCCTCCTAGGTTAGTTTAATAATAATTACCGCCTAAAAAACTATATTTAATCAATAGGCATAAAATTTTTTTTTAATCTATGTATTACTATTAATAAATGTGAATTGAGAAAAATATATAAGGAATAGAGTTGACTCAACAACACTGAAGTATAATATAAGCACTTATACTAAATATTTGCTTTAAGGAAAGTGGTAAGACAAAGTGTCAAGAAAAAATCTTTAATTTGTTGCACATTTTTTCCTACAAAATTTGCAACAAACCAGAAATAAATATACAAAGATCCCACTAATAGCATATCACCCCTCATTTATACAAAACAAACAATAGTAAAAGAAACTTTAGAGAACTATTCTACCTTTTGGAAAAGCTTTAAAAGAATTTTTTTTTGTTAATTGCAATTTTGAACTTCAATGCAATATTAATAAAAAATGTGTATATTTTAAACAAAATTTACAATGTTTCAATGCTTCATAGTAAAATAGGTCGTCTTAGCTAATAATACCTGAGCATTTAATGCAAAAGCAAACAAATTTTTAAAAGGTCAGTTTTTATTTAAAATATTACAAACTTTTATAAACCTTTCTGACACTGATATTAATTCTTGACCTACTCATATACTCATAAAATTCTTCCCAATCTATGGTTTGATTATCAAAATATCTACTGCAAACATCTTCAGTCAAAATACATGGCACAGCATGGTACGATAACCTACACATTCCAGACATGATGACTATATCGCCGCTTCGTAAGAAAACAGCCTCCGGTTTGTCCAACTTGCTGTCGGTACCGATTAAAAACAACCCTGTCTGGCCAAAGCTGATTGATATTATTGAATGCAATATAAAAAATTGTGTATATTTTAAACAAAATTTACAATGTTCCAATACTTCATAGTAAAATAGGTCAAGGTTTAACTTATAATACTTGAGCATTTAATGCAAAAGCAAACATATTTTTAAAAGGTCAGTTTTTATTAAAAATATTACAAACTTTTATAAACCTTTCTGACACTGATATTAATCCGTGACCTACTCATATACTCATAAAATTCTTCCCAATCTCTGGTTTGATTATCAAAATATCTACCGCAAACATCTTCAGTCAAAATACATGGCACTGCATGGTACGATAACCTACACATTCCAGACATGACAACTATATCACCACTTCGTAAGAAAATAGCCTCCGGTTTGTCCAACTTGTTGTCTGTACCGATCAAAAATAACCCTGTCTGGCCAAAACTAATTGATATAATTGGCGACTCAATGTCCTCTTCAGAGTGATCATTGTGTATGCCCAAACTCGACTTCAAATTGTAGTAGTTGACGATCGCGGCTTCTGGTTTGAAGGTCACGAACCCTAAGCACTCGGCAATGTGGTTGGATAGTTCCTGCAGACATTGAGGCATGGGGGATCTGTGTTCTGGGTTGTACAGTTTTGTGTCCCAGTTATGGTGGTAACCAAGGGTAGCCCAACAGAGCTTGCTGATGTAGGATCTCTTTTCAGGGTCTGGATCATCGCGGATAGACCATATGTCATCAACATTGTCGAAGTGCACATCTAGATTGGTTAGGGATGGTTTGCAGGGATATTTTTCTAGGCATTTCTGTATCCACTCTTGCTGACCCCTAACTTCAAAGGGATTCTTAATGTAGTAGAAGCCTTCGAGTCCTTTTAATGTGTACAGTTCCCATGTTTGATGGGGTTTCATGTTGAGTTTTCGGCATATTGAGCAGTGAATTTCATCAGATTTGCAGCTCAGAAATTTTTCGCTAACGTTAATTACAGCATCAAAATTATGGCTTAGATTAAAATCAATTACCTTATTAAAATTCGGAGTTGGTGTTTTTCTTTTAAAATGCTTAAAATCTTCTTTAAATAAATCTTTATCAGTCATTATTGAAAAACCCAAAAGTTTATTATGGTTGTTAGAAAATGTGGCCGTCTATTTCTACCTTCTAAAGAGCTTTAACACTGCCAAATTAATCTTTTTAACTTATGACCGCAGTCAAGTTATAAGGCCAACACCTGAGCCGTTGATTATTAACAATGATGAAATAAAATAAGTATGTTGTGGCAAATTCTGATCTAACTCTGGGATCAGTTGTCCTGAATGTGTTTGCAGCTTGCTCCGCTTAGTAAGCCCCTTTGGCGATGATAGCGAGTAATATCGCTTCAACTGGTGTAAGAAAACCAGTTTCTAACTACCGAGATTCACGCGATGCATGATTCCGACGCTTGTACCAAGCGAAAAAGAAAGAGAGAAACCGTTTTTGTGCCGCCAAAGTCCGCCAAGCAGACACAATTTCTGGAAGACTTATAATAAATCAAGAGGTTCTCTTAAACCCTGTACTCTTCATATATAAAATGGATTAATTTTCTATGAAAACGAAATATTTCATATTTGATTTGATAACACTGCTCATTAAAGACCAAGGCCTGCCGTGCCCATTCAAGCTTAATGTGACCAAGGGTTCTGGGGTGCTAGACATATGTCCTGGTAAAGATGGTCTTATATGCTCCCTTAGTCAAGTGAATATTAAGTCGACAACTGAGCGGATGCCCTAAGCTGGCCGGTGGCGCCATCTTGTGCTTGTTCGGGACTTTCTCAAGCACAAATTTAAGGAGCACATATGTATCAGAGTATCTAGAACAAAAACCGACAAAAAACACAACATAGATATATGTGCCCTCGGTGGGATTCGAACTCGGGACTTTCTGACTGCATGTTCAGCCCCTCCGACCTTTCAGGCGCCCAATTTGCACATGTGAAGTAAATATTATTTGCAAATAAGAAAATGTTAGTATCGCAAGTTTTGGGTGCGTCTAAAGCAAGTTAAAGTTATATGGCTCGCGCGTCGTTGGTTTATTATTTTTATTGTATGGTAAATTTTATTGGCCAGTGTGTTTATGAGTCTTTTCTTCTTCTAAAAAAATTGAGTAAGGGTTTTAATCTTTAATTTAGTTAAAATATATTTAGTGATATTTTTAATATTTCGGACGAAACGTTTATTATTCGTAGGAGAATATTACTTTTGGTTGTTAATTACCATACAATTTTGCTGGAGTATTTTGACTTTCATTCAGTCTTGTTTACGTTTGAGTATGTATAAAACAGCCCTGTAGCTCTGGTGGGAATTCAGGACACATAGCTTTAATTTTTTTTAAAAAAGAAATAATAATAACTCGTGTAAATCATATAGGGATGGAAAAACCGTGCGCTATCGCCCACGATACTTACTGCCGTAGCGCACGGTTTTTCTATCTCTATGGTGTAAATATATAGTCATTTTCTTAACTTTATTATAAAGTAGATTTATTTTTGAAATTAATGATTACTTAGGAACTTTAATTATAAAAATAATAAATTGATAATTTGTTTTAAAAGCATTATTTTAGGAAGGTATGTTTATTATTGAATAAGGGGGGGAGAGCACACGGTATTATAAAATATATTAAAACTAGAAACTAGAGAATATGCCTTACAAATTTAATTTTTTTATTTAATATATTTGTGTGACACTCCAAAATACTCATTTTAATCACGAGTGATGAAATTAAGAAATCAAACGCTTAATAATTATGTTGTTATTGTTACATAATTACTTTTCCTTGATGACATCTTTTCGATAACCTTGACGGGATGAAATTACATTTGCTAACTATTTTTCTAATAGTCTTAAATTTTAATCAAAAAAGAGTATCATCAGTTTTTTCCCCCGTAGTATAATAATTATAAAGCAGAGATTAATTCGATTTATTTCATTCTAAAAACATGTTATCACGAATTCAATGGCCGTTATCGGAAATTTGACATCAAAAGTAATCATCGGAATAATTTTTTCCTTCACTTTTATTTCAAATTAAGAATGCAGTCAACAAAAATTATTCCTCCAAATTAAATAAGAAGTAAAAAAATCAATTACTAATATTTTTTCTCAATAAAGTAGAACTAAGTGTTACTTTTATACTTTACATTTTGCAGTTCGTTGTTTTGTCATCGAATCATTGCACAAAATGTTTTATCTCAAGACTAGATTATTATCCGGTTAAATTGGAAGAAATTTAATCAGCAGTCAGTTTAATTTAGTCTTTAAAAAAATAATTAGGATTCTAGTACGAATTCTAATATGTGTCAGTAAAGTAATAATATGTATTATGTATGTTTTTATTCCCATTTCGTATGCATAAATTTTGTGTATTACTCATGGTTCTACAGAAACCGTATATCATTCTATAATAAGACCAAACTCCAATATAAATTTGTTCAGTAGCTTTGGATATAGTGTTATAACACTGTTGATAAATCCTGAGCAAATTTAATTGTTTCGTCAGTTAACAAATTTTCCGAACAAATACGGTTTGCTCGTCTTATGATTGGTTTTGAATATGCAACAAATGAATATGTTTGAATATGAAACGGTTTTGAATATGCTATATTAAACGATATTTATATGATATATAAATTTTCGTTTTTGTTACAGTGCATACGTTTCAATAGTGTTTTAAAGTCGACCCAAGAAAACCAAGTGAAATCTAATACAGGGTAGTTACAAAATTCTAGAAAAAAAGTTCCCCGAGTTTCATGATTTCCCTGATACTTTCACAAAAAATTCCCTGATTTTACAATTACCTAGAAAACATGCAATACACACTATTCAACGCAGAACAGAAAATTATGCAGAAAGTAATACCGACATCGTGGGACTAAAGATTTTCCGGATTTTGGGTTAGCCTAATTAACTTTTCCACAGTTCCGAAAATCAAAATAAGTTTAGAGGAACCACATTATCAGAGAATCATGTTCTTACATTATTAGTGAGAGAGATTGATTCTTACTCCAAGATTTGTCCTTTAGGCAAATCGAATCAACCAGAATATTATCTTTTGATCAAGTATCCGTTGGTAGTGATCACAAGTACCTAAACCTGCTGTTTAAGTAATTTAAAATGGAAAAAAAAAATCCCTGATATTTTGCGAAATTTGAAAAAGTCCATGAGAATTCCCTGATATTTCCAGAAATAAAAAAAGTTCCCTGAGAATTCCCTGATTTCCAGGTTATGTTACCACCCTGTAATATTTTACAAACATCGAATATTCTTCCTGTTAATCAAGGATCTCGATCAATCATTTTTTACGATGCAAACTTACTCCACATCTACGCCCACCAACATCATTCTAACGATTCCTCAAATGGAGAATTTAATTTGAGAGAAAAGTATCTATTTTATGGTTAATAGGACCGATTTCACGGTGTGGCGTCTTCACTTTCACGGGAGTCGTAGACCGTTAAAATTTCATTGCACCACTTCCGACTGCCTCGGCGCTTTAAAAATGATGTATTTCTCCATAAACTATGTGATGTACGTGGGTTGTAGCGTTTTGGCAACTAAATACTAAATCTTTTACAACTTCATTTTAGTATTTTAAGCGAAACAAGTTTATAGGATCAATATAAAATTGTTTAGGTTGTTGTTGTATCTGCTATTTATATATGAATGAGTTATCTATATGATGGGTGATTGGTTGGTTGGTATATATGTATTTTCAAGCTTGTGTGCTTGCTCAGAGAGCCGCTTATAAACCGTCAAGAGACAGTCAAGAGCCGTCAAGTAAGACAGTCACAACGCACTCACATGCACACATATACGTGACAGATGCTGTCATCTATCACTATCGGCACCTCTACAATTTAGACATGTCCCTGAAGGGGAGGGAAATAGTCTCCAGGAACGTGTACCTGTGGGGAACTGCGTATAATGACCGCCCACAGGACTTTCGGACCCAACAGATTTAACTAGCACGTACTCCGCATGTACTCGGGAGTTTTCAGCGACCAGGACTCGATCGCGGAACCTTCCGATCCGTAGATCGAGACACTGACCACAGGGCGCCTCACAACCCATATAATGGGTGAGATACTATCGTCCGTCTCTGTGTATTGTGATAACTGACTGCCTCTTTCCATACTCTTTAAATACAGTGCTTTAACACAGCTTAGGGTTCCGACTCAAGGGCACAGTGCGTAGGGAACAGGGCATGTTTCATATAACATCTTGAGTGGCAACAGTTCTACGGGAATGAAAATAAGGTTTCGATTGGATAATCAACGTAGTGGGTGGAGATTTCTGTGTCAAACCACCAATTACTGAAACTACCATTGAAATCCAGGAATGAAATCAAGAATGATTTACGTCATCATGTGAAACAAGTCAACAATAAAATTAGAGTATCTTTCCTGCCACAGTAAAGCCTGTTTGCTTAAGAATTTTAATTTAAGTTTCTCATTTTGATGATATTAAGTCCCTTTCCAGATGCAATGTCCTTTCCTGCAAAGTAAGAAATATTTATAAAAAATGTCAATATTGGTCTCCTGAGGTCCCCCTTTCTTAAATATCTGGAATTTAAATTACTCTTGAATTCCACTCCCTTTGCTTACACATTATTAATATTAATCTATACACTAAATACAGTCCGAATTTCGTTCAAGTAAATTTGAAAAGAGTTGCAGAAAAAATTAACGTTAATGACCTGGTGAATTCTGACTTATTATAAATGAATACTTAAAATATTTTTAAAAAATGTAAAAAAAATTTAAGATATGAATTATAAAGGATTCGTTCTGGAGTTCGGTCCTCGTCTTAGCCGTTTTATGATTTGATCGTGCTGGGCAAAACAATCCCATCACTAAATAGTGCCGTCTATAGGCGCGTTTACATGAGCCATCGAATCCATGGAATGCCAAAATCCCCATCAGGGCAAAAAGAGGTCGAGCAGGATTTCGAACCCAAATGATAGTCTGCGGCCGAATCCATAGTATGAAACATCAAACCCTCCTTCATTGGAGGGTTTGCGAAACCCCCCAATGAACCCTGCAATTCCGGTTCTGTCTGGGAGAAAATCCCCAAGAGAGAAAAATTGCCGAGTTTGCTCTTCAATCCATGAATTCTATGGCTCATGTAAAAGCGCCTTATATGTGAATGGTGCAAGTTAAATCAGTCGTGGTCCACAGTCCTGGGGCCCGGGGCCAATTGCCCTCGTGTAGCTCTTGTGAGACGTTAATTCTAGCCTAACTAACTTATCATTTATCCCACCAAGCCGTTTAAACTACGTCCAAAATTAATTAGATTGGTGTCGTGTTGCTCGATCAATGGTTGCTATCAACTCTATCAATGTCTCATTTGAACACCCTCATACCCACCCATTGTTAATTAAACTGTCGATCTCTGGACTATAAATGAGAAATATTAATTCATTTCATTGAAATTTATATGACTTTATTCAATGGTGCTTTGATAAAGAATTAAAGCATCTAAGGAATCATAACAAAGCTTTGTTTAATTGTTATAATTACTTTTGTTGTCAAATATTTAGACATTTGAACAGTTAAAAAAATTTGATTTTTTTTCAATGAACGTGTTATTTCCTCACTTAAAGATAATAAGTTTCCCTTTTTTCATAAATTTTAAGTTAAGTCAATACATATGTTAGTCTCATACAGCAGAAATATTTATGTATATAAAGAAAATATTGTCACGTAAATATTAATCATTAGGTGTAAAGAATTTTTAAATCGGAAGAGTAGTTCGAATGTGTTTTTATTTCCGTTTAAAGGAGTCCACTTATTTTAAAAGAGTTTTAAAAAGTATTGTTTGGATGAGAGTTATAGTAATCAATTCTATTGTCAAGCAGACCTGTTCAAAATTTTACGAAGCAATGAACCAACTAAAATGTGCCTAATGGTTGGTTGATATACATACATTATCAGGCTTGTGTGCTTTTTTAGAGAGCTGCTTATAAGCCTTCGTCAAGTAAGACAGTCACAACACACTCACTCACATGCACACATATACGTGACAGATGCTGCCATCTATCACGCGCCACCTCCACAATTTAGACAAGTCCATGAGGGGGAGGGAAATAGTCTCCAGGAACCTGTACCCGTGGGAAACTGCGCAATGACCGCCCACAGGACTTTCGGACCCAACAGATTTAACAAGCACGTACTCCGCATATACTCGGTGAGTTTTCAGCGACCAGGACTCGATCGCGGGACCTTCCGATCCGTAGATCGAGACACTGACCACAGGGCGTCTCACAGCCCAAATGTGCCTAAGTTTTGAACGTTACAGTTGACCTAAAAATCATCGAGACTCCACATTTCGAAAATTTCATTTCTACTTCAAATAATTTAAAATAAATATTTATTCTTCTTAAAAAAATGAGAGACAAATCCAATAGGTCTTGAAGAACAAACCGCAAACCTCTAAACAGCACATTTTGTTGGCAGTTTGATTAAAAAGAGTTTCTTACTGATCTATACACTAATGCAGAGATTTTGAAAAGAAAAATATTGAACGAAGAAGAACAAATAAGGACCTGTCATTCGGGAGAGTCTTTACCTACCTTTAAGAAGTGTCGTTGCCCACTGTTAGATAACTGACATTTTCTGAAATATCGAATGTCAATCTTACTATGTATTTGGAAGAACTCCCATGAATTATCGGAAACATATTATCCCAATGCAGTTTTAAGCATTGTTTATTTTTTTTGAAAATTGTAATAACAGAGTTATAGTAGTTGTAGTTCCTTAATATAGAATAAAAATATGCTTTCTTAAATTAAAACTTAGATTTTTTTTATCTGTAAATAATTCAAAATTACCAAGACGTAATATCAAGGGGTAAACATTGTTTTTACTAATTGCGGATATAACTTAGTTTTAGACAAGAGATGTGACATGACCATTAAGGTTTTATAAAAAAAGATTTCAAGAATATTTTCAGGAGAAATTGAGAACATATTAAGAGGAAATATTTGAATTTATCAATTTGGAAAAAAAATATATATATGAAAAAATTAATCAAGAATGTATTAAGAAGAACCCTACTAAAAATGGTCAGTAGAGATAAATAGAAAATGTGTACGTGGAAATGGCCTACTGGTACCACTAGAAATATCTATTGATATCTATACAAATCTCTATTGATCTCTATTGATATCCATACAAATATCTACTGATCTATATAGACATCAGTGCAGGCCTATTGATGTCATTTGAGATCAGTAGCTTACTGATATTTTCTTTACTGGTGTCGGTAGAGCTCTATTGATATCAATAAGAAATGTTATCAGTAGGTTACTGATATCAATAGCTTCTACTGATAACAATAGTGACATCCGTAGAAATAAGTAGACATCAATAAAGCTGCACTTATGTCAATAGATTTTTGTATTGATCTCTATGGATCATTTTTAGTAGGGAATTCAAGAAGAAATTAGAATATATTAGGATGAAAGCAAAAAAAACTAGAATATATCAATAAAACAACAAGAATATGGGATTTTATAATAAAAATACGTTTTATTCCCCAAGGTTTTTTTCTAAGGTTTCTACAGGGTGTCAACTATACAATAATAAAATTAGTGTAAAGGTATTAATATTTATGGCCAACACTATGGGACAAATAAATACTAAAAACCTTGGTTCTAATTACTACTTGGTGAGGTAATTACTAGACAGCATCAGATAAATTATTTTTAACTAATTTACCCATTCTAACTTTGTTTTTTTTTATTTTCCAATCTTAAAATTTTCCCAAACTTTTCAAGAACGATAATTCGAAAAAAAAAAAATATTTCAATAGAATTAAGGCTTAATTATCTGGATGTTAACTAAAAAGAAATATTAGAAAATAAACAGTTTTGTCCCCTCATTATAGCTTTGAAAGTGGGATTGCCGGAGAAAGTGTGGAGTTTTTCTTACGCCAATCATTCTCTTGGGAATAAAAGACGGACGTCATTCTTTCATCGTTTATTCTTGTGGAAAAGATTAGATTTGTATTCTTTTTAACTGGATATTTTAAAGTCTTCAACGTATTTTTTATTTTCAAATTTGTGGAATACAGATAAAGGAGGACAAGAAAGTATCAAGGTTCATTTTTCTTAAAAACCAATATAGAATCTTATATTAGCTTATCGTGAAGTGAGAAGAATACTCGAATTCGTAGATTTAATTAATGGGAGTCTAAAATTAGTCGTAAAAGAATTAGTTCATATTACAAAGCAAGAAAAATATTAACTGTTTTAAATATGTATGAGCTGACAAAATGTTACTCGATTCACATTTTGATCCTTACCTTTCTAATGTCTTATGAATGTATGTTTTATTAGAAGTTTAATGATTTTATTTTATTGTTCCTTTTTAGACGAATAATTCAAAAGTTTAATTTACTTGAACAGTTTGGGAGCTATGGTAAAATTTTGCAAGGGGGCGGGGGGGGGGGGGGGGGGGAGGAACTTCCAGGAGGAAAACAGTAGAAATTCTTTCAATACTCAATTAGCTAAAAAAATTCAGTTCCTAAAAAACTTTCGACACTATGCCTTTTTGGTAATTCATTGAATGGGCTACTTTTTTTTTGGAACAAATCCTGCTTTCTAAAATATTACTTTAAGTTGCAATATTTAATACATTTTCAACCTACTTGCAAATTTATGTTAATTTTGTTTATTTAAGACTAGTAGATTTTCTCAATTTCAGGATTTAGATATTCGCATGGTCCAACAACTGACTTTTGTTGTGCTAAATGGTAATATTTTTAACGGACTTGTAAACCACACACAACTATGTTGAATTTCAATACTTAACTAGTCCGATAATAGTACAATTTCTTTAGTTCCAGCTAGGATCTAAACACACATT